>OY804585.1:90268709-90948709 GCA_963680875.1 Bathymodiolus brooksi
TCTGTGTGTTGTGCCCAATGTTGCCTGTGTCTTTGTATTGTCCATTCTTGATTGTCCCTTCAGTTTTCTATGTTATGTTTTTTGCTTTCTTTGTCTTTGTTCTGTGTGTTGTGCCCAATGTTGCCTGTGTCTTTGTATTGTCCATTCTTGATTGTCCCTTCAGTTTTCTATGTTGTGTTTTTTGCTTTCTTTGTCTTTGTTCTGTGTGTTGTGCCCAATGTTGCCTGTGTCTTTGTATTGTCCATTCTTGATTGTCCCTTCAGTTTTCTATGTTGTGTTTTTTGCTTTCTTTGTCTTTGTTCTGTGTGTTGTGCCCAATGTTGCCTGTGTCTCTGTATTGTCCATTCTTGATTGTCCCTTCAGTTTTCTATGTTGTGTTTTTTGCTTTCTTTGTCTTTGTTCTGTGTGTTGTGCCCAATGTTGCCTGTGTCTTTGTATTGTCCATTCTTGATTGTCCCTTCAGTTTTCTATGTTATGTTTTTTGCTTTCTTTGTCTTTGTTCTGTGTGTTGTGCCCAATGTTGCCTGTGTCTTTGTATTGTCCATTCTTGATTGTCCCTTCAGTTTTCTATGTTGTGTTTTTTGCTTTCTTTGTCTTTGTTCTGTGTGTTGTGCCCAATGTTGCCTGTGTCTTTGTATTGTCCATTCTTGATTGTCCCTTCAGTTTTCTATGTTGTGTTTTTTGCTTTCTTTGTCTTTGTTCTGTGTGTTGTGCCCAATGTTGCCTGTGTCTTTGTATTGTCCATTCTTGATTGTCCCTTCAGTTTTCTATGTTGTGTTTTTTGCTTTCTTTGTCTTTGTCCTGTGTGTTGTGCCCAATGTTGCCTGTGTCTTTGTATTGTCCATTCTTGATTGTCCCTTCAGTTTTCTATGTTGTGTTTTTTGCTTTCTTTGTCTTTGTTCTGTGTGTTGTGCCCAATGTTGCCTGTGTCTTTGTATTGTCCATTCTTGATTGTCCCTTCAGTTTTCTCTAACGTTTATTTAGTGTCTCTCCAAAAATAAAACCCAACAGCAAACAAATGACATACAGCAAATTCATTATTGAATGAACTATTCTTATGAAGGAAGAAAAGGGACGAATAGTTTGACATTGTGTTTTAAATATTTCTATTATAAAATGTGCATACTCTGCCACAAATATAGCCAGAGTGTTTGTGTTAGAGAAGAACCTGAATTTGATGGATAAGAACCCGGATATGGTCTCGTTTAGGTTTGTTTGATTACATTTTCAAAAGTTATAACTACTGAACATATTGACAAAGACAATGGTCTATCACACTGACATTGATATCAACAGAACATGTACCCATTGCCCTATGTGTTCCAAACATTTACTGATGATGATATAGCGACAAAAAACTTCAGTAGTAAGGTGAAGTCAGTGTAGTGAAGGTATAAACCATCTTAAAAATGGAATTGAAATGTATTGTATGCATAAATAAATAAATAAATGATTTTTTTCTTACTGATAAGACACCTAAAATAGTTAATAGAATCATAAATAATCTTAGTCTGTTAAATGTTTTGTCTTTTCGTCTCTAAATTTTTCGCCATTGTATTGTCTGTCCTTCTTTGATTTACCCATCTAATTACCCCTTTTGTATTTTCAATCTATCTTAATAAAACACAAAATTTACATGTCTTTTACAGATAGTTTTATACATTTGCATTCTCAACAAAAACATAAATTATGTAATAAAACAATAAAATTGTAAAATATGGTGGACATTAACCTGACAGATCAGGCAACACTGTAGCCAATGGTATATCACTTTGTAGAGTTGATGAAATATTAACTACTGTTTTTGGAAATATATCATCTGCATATGGATAAGTTCCAACAGTAAACCAAGCCCTTTCTATTTGACTTTCAGTGTCGTTATAGTGCCAGATTGCTGACAATGCATCCGCAGATTTTTGATACATTGATGATCTGGATCCAATGTCATAATTTGCTGAGTTCACACCTGACAGCCTAAAATATAATAATTAAACTTTATTATTCTATTGAATAAAAACTTGGTTGTCACTTTTATGTTACATAACTATTACATTGTACCATATCTATGTTGCTAGGGTCAATCCTAAGTCTCAGGGAACCCGTTCCACTCAACAGTAACAATATGTATGTTGCTAGGGTCAATCCTAACAGTCTCAGGGAACCCGTTCCACTCAACAGTAACAATAAGTATGTTGCTAGGGTCAATCCTAACAGTCTCTGGGAACCCGTTCCACTCAACAGTAACAATATGTATGTTGCTAGGGTCAATCCTAACAGTCTCAGGGAACCCGTTCTACTCAACAGTAACAATGTGTATGTTGCTAGGGTCAATCCTAATAGTCTCAGTGAACCCGTTCCACTCAACAGTAACAAAATTGTTAAATAAGTCGAGAATTATTGCATTTCGCAAATATTTTGATTCTCTACTCGTTTTAAGGCAAATAACTTAAAAACTGTTCATCCTATAAAATAGATTGTGTGACAAGTATCAATTACTGGTGTTATTTCTATCACAGTAGATGAACAAAGCAATATATGTTTAATTAATAGGTAGCAATTAGTTGACACATTGATGATCCGTATCCAATATCATAATTTGCCAAGCTGACACCTGACAGTCTGAAATATTATAATCAATATTTAGTATTCCATTCTTTTTTTTTATAAATAAGAAGCAATAAGTTGACACAATGAACTGTACCTATCGATTTCAATCCTTGGAGGGGTAACATCAACCATAAATCCATCAGATATTGATTCTAAAACATTTCCACCATTTGTAATACCCCTTACAACTGAGTAATGCATTGTATTCGGGAAAAGCTGCAACGTAGCATGGGCAAAACCAGAACTTGTGACTCCTGTAAAATATAAAATAACTATTTGATAAATTACTGAAAATTTTTAGTTCTTTTACAGTTTCTACATTCTTGACACACAATAAAGTTGATAATAAAGAAAAAATAATATAACCATTCCCCCTAAAAAAAATATTGGAGGATATCAACTGACAAAAAAAGATGGAGGTTATGGTTATGGTGTTTAACGGCATCTTTAACAATATTTAGCTATATCCTGGCGGTCAGTTTTATTGGTGGAGGAAACCACCGACCTCCCGCAAGTCACTGACAAACTTCATCACATAATGTTGTTACGAGTACAACTTGCCATGAGCTGGGTTCAAGCTCACCACCTTAGTGGTGATAGGCACTGATTGCATAGGAAGTTGTAAATCCACCTACCATACGATCACGACCACGACGGCCCCCTCATACACAATATAAATTAAAGAGACTAAATACTGACAAAACAACGTAATGAAACTAAATCAAGAGGCTACAATATTGATTACCATTCTTGTAAACTGGCAAATTAATTGATAATAAAAAATAAGTCTGTGATCAGAAATTGAGAAAAGTCCTATATCATGCTTGGCTTGCCATTTATTGTCCCTGGATGATGTGCATACATTTCAATGATTTGCTTAATGGATACATAGGTAACATTTTATTGAACGGAAACCTGAGAAATTTGTACTTCTCTGCATAACTGCACAACAGAAAAACTGATCGAGTACAAATCAAACTTTTCTTGCCTTTTATGGTCCCTTACCTTATGCATAAAAGTCATTGAGCAGAAACAAAAATATGTAGTTTTTAAACAAATCAATGGGCATAACTTTAGAACAGAAAAAAGCAAGAGAGGCATAAAACACATTTACCATCTCCTGGCACATTACGTTCTTCTTTATGAATAATTCCATGTGTAGTAAATGGCATAACTTCTTCTCCACCAGGTGTCGTTCCGACAGACCATTCATAAGCCATCACACCATGAAGATGACTTGTGAATCCAGCAAACTGCATACTAACTGTAGTTATGTCTGACTGGTAATCAATGTCTCCATCCAATGCTAGGCTTGGTATATTATATGTGGTGGCTGCACCATCTATAACAGTGCCTGAAAAACAAATATATTTAATATCAGACGTGTTATCAGAATTCAGAAACATAAAAAAAAGAATATATTTAATATCAGACGTGTTATCAGAATTCAGAAACATACAAGAATACATTTCTATTGGTAACTAATGAAGAATACATGTACAATATTATTCAATTTAATTAAAATGAGATGTATATATGTATCTACATATTTGTGATACACCAACATCAAACAACATCCAGTTTGGAAAAATAAGTGTTCATTATGTGTATCTTAGTGGTATCGATTGCTTCTATGATTTTACCATTAGATTTTGTTCTGATTAGTGTGGTATTTTTGCCTTTCTATTCTATTGTTAACTTTATATTGTTTATATTTCTACTTTGAAAAACAAAAACTATATAATAATTGGATAGATGAAATTTTCGGAAAAGTAAGAGAATTAAAATTATTCAGAAGGTCTCGTGGAAAGAATCAAATTGAAAGTGTGTTTGATATTTGTAAACTTAAAAACAATTCCTAAACATGTTGATTGGTATTTTATAAACATGTACATGTATACTTTATGTGTTATATATTACCAGGTTTATCTTCGTCCACAACAAGTATAGGAGTAGAAACAACAGGTAGACTAGGTATACCTGCTCCATTTGTAGCTTTTATCATTACAAAATAAACAGGTAACTTTGTTTCTGTTTCTGTTATTTCTAAAGACAAATCTGTTATGTACAAGTCTTTCTCTGATCCAACTGATCGCCATTCCAATATGTCTGTTCCACCTTAATTTTAAATCCAAAGCGATTGTGGCATACATAAATAAATTAATTTTAGAGTCACATGTCATTTTATATGTGTTTTGATTGGTTTAAAAAGTTGAGTACATTTTCGTATGTACTGAATCTGAAAATAGACGTCGTTCCCAAGGCGTTGTGTGCCGTTGTCATCAGGCAATTTTCTTTAAATGAGGCACCTTTGGGGTTATTTAAATTTATTTCCAATTATTTGCCTTATTAAAATAAATATATTTTTCAATATCATAGCAAAAAAAGTTTGAATTAATTTATAAGGATTGATCGAAATTATTTGTTCGGTTGATTCGAAATAACCTCAATCAGGTTGTACACACCCTTGCGTAACCCACTATGTGGGTTACACGATGCGTACAACCTGATTGAGGTTATTTTTTCATGAACCGAACAAAAATTGCGATCAATCCTTAATTAATTTGTTCAATGTTGTTTTTGCACATATTTCCATTAAGTATAAGCTTGAATAATGCATCTTGAAATAATTCTATATGATTGATTGTCTCTATGTTTTTGTTTATTCAGCTTAGATAAATAACAATGGTGATTACCAAGTGTCTTCCAAACTTTTGATTACACCGGTATCTGATGAAAGTTATTCCAGAAATAATATACTTAATATTTACGTTTGCATTACTATCACTGGGTAGACACCTCTACTTGTTGAATATTAGTCCCGGAGGTCAGTACTTCGGCACTAACATGGTTTATTAGATATATTTATGCTTGAAATTTACAGTTTCTAAATAATACAATTTATTAAAAGTAAGGTCAATCTCCCTCAGGAATACGTAACTTTAACCAAATCCTGTTTAAGCACTTTGATTTACTTGCTCCCAAATACTTTTAAATTATTTGGATTTTTAAGTCATTTGACTAATCCATCAGGTGTCTCAATACCTGCTAGTACCAAAATATCAATAATGCGGTTTAAGGCTAAAACAGTGAAAGGTTCAAGTTTAAATATGGAAGAACAATCGACAAAACTGTGCATTCTTAAAAAAATCAACTATATCAAGCATGATATGACATCAGAGAAATGTATCATTAATGTTTAACTTGACTGTATCTAAGTTTTCATCTCATTGAAGTTCAACTTTAAACAATAGACACCACATATACAGCTAGGTCTGCTTCGCACATTGACCTACACCTAGAAATTGACATGGAGGACCGGTTAAGAACAAATCCTTATGGCACAAGATATAATAACAATTTTCCAATTGTGACATTTCCATTTATATGTAGCAATATTCCAGCAACATCTGTATATGGAGTATAAATCTCTCAGTTGATATGGTTTTCTAGAGCTTATGGTTCCTTTCAGGATTTTTTTGATAGATGGTTGATGTTAACAAGGAAGCTACTGAGCCAAGGTTTACTAGTTGTCAAGTTGAAGTCATCATTTCGAAAGCTTTACCGTCGCCCTCATTCCTTGGTTAACTATTAAGGAATATCTGTGTCACAGATATGTTCTGTTTGTCGTAGTCACAATCCTGTCCTCATTTTCTCTTCCATGACTTATCACCAGATTTTAACAAGAGAAACACAACAGGGGTCACTGATAGAACAGGAATTGCTTACCATTTCGGAGTACCTGAGTTCATCTTCTGTTTTTAGTTAGGTTTGTGTTGCTCAATCTTTTGTTGTTTGTGTAGTGCTTTGTGGATCAATGTTTAATTTTTCTGTTCTTTTTCATTTTGGCCATTTTATTATTTGTCCTTCTTTGAATTACCACTTCTAATTACTTCTGTGGTATCATCAAACTGTTATTGCAAGAGTAAAAAAAACAAACAGCATACCGTGTGTTCCACGTAGGAGACCTGTCTTGTATAAAAAACACAAATTAAATATACAGTCACACATGTATTAAGAGGTCACCTTTGGGACAAAGAAAAAGTGGCCTCATAAGACAGGTGACCTCTTAAAAGAGGACAAGAAAAAGGTGACCTTTAAATACAGGTGACTGCTTAATACAGGTGACTTCATGAGCAGGTGTGACTGTACTTTACAATGTGCGAATACATTTATGCTAACCACTAAAAGTCCCGACAGCAATATCATATTTTACAATCCCTGACTGATGATCATCTGCATCCCATGCTGCTTTGATTCCTGATAAATCAGCCTGTAAAACATATCCATCTATAGTATCCTCCCGACCTTCTACAAGTCCACCCACTGTCAACCAGTGTACCTACAAAAATGAAGTCAAATAATATACATCTATAGTATCCTCCCGACCTTCTACAAGTCCACCCACTGTCAACCAGTGTACCTACAAAAATGAAGTCAAATAATATACATCTATAGTATCCTCCCGATCTTCTACAAGTCCACCCACTGTCAACCAGTGTACCTACAAAAATGAAGTCAAATAATATACATCTATAGTATCCTCCCGACCTTCTACAAGTCCACCCACTGTCAACCAGTGTACCTACAAAAATGAAGTCAAATAATATACATCTATAGTATCCTCCCGACCTTCTACAAGTCCACCCACTCTTAACCTGTGTACCTACAAAAATGAAGTCAAATAATGCTATCAATTGAGAACTTTATCAAAAATTTATTTCAGTTGGAAATAAGATATAAAAAACTAGACGCTCAGCACTGAGCTGAGCCTATGTTGCTCACCTTTCATTCTGTTCTGAGGAAACTTAATACAGAACCTTCCATAGCCTATAGGTGCTTCCCACCAAATTTCAGTTCGTTTTGGCAAAGCAGTTTCAGAGAAGAAGAATTTTAAAAATCAGCCAATCAGAAACAAGCGTAGCCTGTGGCAGCCATGTTCGTTAATGGATCGGGACGAAAAGAGCAATCTTTAGAGGACGTTCCATAGATGGTTCCTACCAAGTTTCAGTTCATTTGGTTGAAGGGTTTTAGAGGCATATTTATCTGTAATTCAATTCGGAGATAACTAGAGTTATCTCCCTTTTAACAGAAAAAAATGATTTTTTTAGATATCACTCAATCAGAAACAAGAATCGCCTGTGGTGGCCATGTTTGTTAACAGATCAAGATGAAATTAGCACTCTTTATAGAGGACCTTCCATAGATGCTTCCTACCAAGTTTCAGTTCATTTGGCTGAGCGATTTCAGAGGAGAAGATTTTTAAAAATAGGCCAATCAGAAACAAGAATTGCCTGTGGTGGCCATGTTTGTTAATGGATCAGGACAAAATGAGCAATCTTTATAGAGGACCTTCCATATATGCTTCCTACCAAGTTTCAGTTCATATGGTTGAGGGGTTTCAGAGGAGAAGATTAAATTGTGAAAATTAACGGACAACAGACGACGGACGCCAAGTGATGGCAAAAACTCACATTGCTTTTGGTAAGGTGAGCTAAAAAAAATTTACTAAACAAAACTAGCATGGAACTGATATTGCTACTATATGTGTTGTTAATCTTATAACCGTATTTAAAACTATTCCGAAAAAAAAAATTTGCCTTCTGGAAAAAAACCCCCCACTTTGAAATGGTCCTCTTTTGTACATAAAAAAAATTTAATTATAAAAGTAAACATTAGGCCAAATAAAATAAAAGTTCTGGTTCTCAGACAACGACGCTCCCTCAAAATTGCAGCCGATAGGACATTTGTATTGCCGTACAGAAAAAAAATTGCTGCCGCGCCATATTTTTGAAGAATTTTTTTTTCAAATTTACTGCCAAATTTAAGTTTTCAAACGTGCCGGTGACGTGGACAAGTTTTGACAAACATTTGAATGACTGATCAATCGAAAATGAAAGTAATTGAATGACTGATCAATCAAAAACAAAAGTAAAAATTTCAACATGGCTACGAGTGAAAACACTGTCCTCGTCAGTTTTAATGTACAGTTACGTTCCAAACAAATAGTTCTGTGGACTATCCTGCTTGTTGACAGAACAATGACAGTTGCATTGTTTGTTTGCCAAAATAGTAGAATTGAACTGGTTTGTGTTATGTTTTTAAACCGCTGAAAAAAACCCAAAATATAAAAACCCTTCCCATGTTGGATTGGAAATAAAAAAAAACAAAAAACCCTACCTACCTTGCCCTTTTTTTGAAATCCATTGTCTGAGAACCAGAACATTTTTTTTTAGATGGCCTTACTTGTATGTCATATGAATTAAATTTCATATACAATATATTTTATACATAAATATGTACTGACTTTTTATATGACTATTAATTACCAGTGCCTATATTATTAAACATTTGAGACCAAAGGGTTAATTGTAAAAGTAAGCCCACAACATGTAGTTTTGTTCAAACAATAATCCAACATCATTTCATTGTGTTATCAAATATATCTGGTGTCAGTTTGATTAGTACATAGTGCATGCTAAGAAAGACATAATAATAAAGATAGGTCTTCCAAACCCATTTGCAACCCAAAATGTCATCTGAACCCTTCTTAAACATCTTCCAATATTATCTGGGTAGGGTTGAATTTAATATGAGTTTTTTGGTGTGTTTCAATGGCAACGACATCACAATTAGTCCAACCAGCTCCAATTTGTAGATCTTAGTCGCCATGATATAGCTGAAATATTGCTGAAAGTGGCATTAAACACCAAAAATCAATCAATCAATCAATCTTAACTGCTTTCAATTTATCTTTAAGAGTATTCCTTAGAAGGTATACGAATGTAATGAACATTTGTGTGCCTGTCTAAAGCCAGGACCTGGATTTCCAACATCATATGTCATGGTCTTTCTTGAGTTAAGGTGAGAGGTGATTGTTCGTTTTTATACATTTATTGTTATTGATATTATGTCACTGTAAGCTTTGTATGATACTGCCCAACATTACTTTAGTTGTCAGATTGTTTTACACTTGTGGCAACTTTTACTTGATAACAACATTATGTGATAAAGTTTTCATTGTTTTGTGCATGTAGTTAGTTTTACATGGGTACTCATATTTCCTTCAATAACCTGATCACTAAAATATATCTGAAATATTGTTAAAAGTTTTGTTAAAACACATAGAAATTGTCAATGATGAGTATAGCTTCTTGTAATAAACTTACATCTGGTGGAGTAATATCAACCAACACCCCATTAGTTTCGAACGCCGCCATAATACCAGCATAGTTCACAGCTCCAATTCTAAGGCTATATAATCCTCCTTGGTGTAAGTTCAATCCAGTTTTGGTAAGACGTGTGACACTTGCTTCATTTTCTATCTCAAGCCATTCATTTGGATTAACTAAAATGAAAGATAAAAATAGACTAACGACAGCCTTGAAGGTCGAAACAGACATTATCACTAACAACGCAGCACGTCACAGACTTTCAAAACAGATGTACCGGTAATTTTTTTATCAGCATTACACGTCATAATGTGACGTCACTCTGACCCATATTTTCCAGTATCAGAGTCACTAAGTTGATACTGACAATATCGCTTGGTGAGATCAAAGGAAAAATGTTCAATTTATCGATAAACAAATGTATCTAAAATTTAGCACTATTTTTTTCTTCACAAAATGAAAAACTACGGTAATGCATAGGTAAAACATTTAAAAAGTTTTTGGATAATTATACATGTACACATATGATGGAAATCAAATCTGAATGTCTTAAGGAAGATAATTATAACATTGTGTTATACAAGTAGAAAAGAAGACGGTTATTTAGTAAGAAATGATATAGATATATGTATGGACATGAGAGACCATCCAATTGTACAAGTAGATATATATGTGGAATAGCCTTCAAGCAAGTCTTCGAAATGAACAATCTCTTGAAGCATTTAAAAAGGGACTAAAGACTCATTTATTCAAAATCGCTTTTGTGAAATGAGTATAGTTTTAGATCAGTGATTGACTGTTTTAACTGGTGCTGTTCTGCTACAATATTGTTTTATACTTTTGATTTTAATTTGTTGTCTTTTTGTACAGTTGAGTACTACTTTTTAATTCTTACTGTGATTCATTGTCTTTGCGTAATATATTTTTACTAATTTTTAGTTACATTCACTGATTTCGATAGCTAAGTTTATTTATTATTCAATTTCTTGTCCATTTTTATGCCTTTATTTTAATTAATATTTTTAGATATGTTTTCCCTAATTCTCTTAAAATATGCAATTTTCTTCTTTTTAATTCAATTTGGTTAAGCTTTTTGAGTCTTAAAGTTTTTATACCGGTATATGATTAAATTGAGCATGCTTTTAAATGATTGTTCTTACTTCACTTATTTTTCTTATTTATGTACATTTGTGTATATTTTAAACATGTAAAGCACTTAGAGTAATTGTATTGTTATATAATGCGCTATAAAAATGCCTTGTAATAATAATATCTAAGTAAAGGAACATAGCTTTAATTGCTCTTTTACATTTCACAGTCACAAAAAATGTATTAATTAAAAGTGTCTTAAGTCTTAAGTTTGCCTCTTTCTATGATTTTTTTTTTGGATTTTGGAACTGTTCCAACATTGTGGTATTTTGGAACTGTTCCAACATGGTGATATTTTGGAACTGTTCCAACATGGTGATATTTTGGAACTGTTCCAACATGGTGGTATTTTGGAACTGTTCCAACATGGTGGTATTTTGGAACTGTTTCAACATTGTGGTATTTTGGAACTGTTCCAACATTGTGGTATTTTGGAACTGTTCCAACATTGTGGTATTTTTTGTTGTTCATTTTATTTATGTACTCTATCAAATCATTATAGTACTTGACACCAATAAAGTATCACCTGGTAATATGTTTGATCGTATTCCTTGATGTCTCTGAAATATTTGATATTTCAGCTTGTCAATGTAAGATTCCTCATCAATGAACTGGAAGGTAGCTGACAATGCTGTCAAATTTGACTGTAGAAAGAAGAAAGAAGAAAAATAAACAAGAAGATAAATTGGACAAAATACTAATGATAACTATCTATCGACTTTGACTTTTGTAAATGGTTGTCTTTTGGTGACTTAATTTCCTAAGAACGCTGGTAGCTTTGGTTACTGATTTATTTTACAATTTTTTTTAGCATTTTAATAAGTTAATTATATTTTATTTGTGTTAATTAGAGTAATTCTTATGTGACACGTTAATCTGAGCATGTTAGATTTCGATATAAATAGGGCCCGGGTGGCTCAATGAGTTAGGTAGTAGGATTACCTAACAACTCATACAAGCCTATTACCAATATGGCATGGGTTCGCGCCCGGCTTTATAAATTACAAAAAAGGGTGCACTCGACTCGCAGCCACCAGTGATAAAGTTTACCAGTTGCTTGCCCATGGTCGGTGGTTCTCTCTAGGTACTCCGGTTTCTTTCACCACTAAAATTGGTCGACATGATATAGCCGAAATATTTCTGAAAGTGGCGTTAAACACAAAAAAATCAATCATCATCGACATCGATATAATAGAAAAGAAATTGTATGTTAGTAGTCAGTGCTTGGGAACTATCACTTTGACCCTTTAGAAGCATTTGGTGTACAAAGACTGTCGATCAGTCAGCTACTATGGAACAGAAACACTGATGCAAAATTAGGGTTATTTTATTTATCTTTAGCATTTTATTTTATTTGAAATCTTTATCTAAACACTTAGTTACTTTTTAGATTGGAAATTAACTTGTACTTTTAGCATTTGAAATTTGTAACCTGTGATTTTTTATTAGAAACCTGTTTTGAAATTGTTATTATAATTTGAAATATACTCGCTATGTAAATTAAACTTTTAAAACTTGCTTGGGTTTTAGCTATATCTACTGGTAATTTAAGTGTAGCCATAGACTGACCCCTCATCATGTTGTTTGTGCACACAGAGTTAGTTGCCCTTTTCTCGACATGCACTGGACTCCGGTGACGGCTCTATGGATGGATCTTTAGATTTATGTGTTGTTATTGTTCTCTGAAATGTCACATTTGTCTTGAACATGCCTCTTCAAAATTTGTTGACTTCCATTGACATAGAAGATTCATCATTTCAGAATCATACATAATTTCCCTATCATTTATACAAGTAAAATAAAAAGAGTACATGCGCTTTAAGTCACTGGTAAGTTTTCCTAACAAATGCATCCACTGAAGTTGTGAGTTCGAATCCCGCTCAGGCGAGGTGTACTTGATACAACATTGTGACAAAGTTTGTCAGTGACTTGCGGCAGGTCGATGGTTTTCTCCGGTTTCCTCCACCAATAAAACTGAACCCCACAATATAACTGAAATATTGCTGAAAGTGGTGTTTAACACCATAACCCTCAACCGTCATCGATCAATTGATATAGAAATTATTTTTTTTCAAAATAAATTATATGTTCATCAGGTTCGGACGAACAACAAATTACGATGACGACAAATGGCTAATTCAATGTTCATGATGTTGGCCACGAAATTAAAACTTTAATAGATCTAGATATACATGTAATTTACTTGATATTGTAGATCATCTTCTTCATCTGTACCATCTCGGAGGAAAATTAAAGCTGGTGGCGTTAAATCGACAATGAATCCGTTGGTTTCATTAATGATAGGATTCAAGGCACAATTGGTGGTCCTTAATTTGACTTGAACGTAGTCTTTGTGATTCAGGTGAAAGTTCAACCATCTTACTCTTTCAGTGCTATTTTCAAAAGGTACCCAATCTCTGATTGTTTCAAAATATGTAGATCCATTGCTGTAATCATATTGAATATTGAATATTCATATTCAATGATATTTTTAAAAAAATATACAATTTTGACAATATTGAAAATATTAGTATGCCATAATACTCAAGCAAATTCTACTTGTTGTATTAGAAACAATTGAAACTTTATCGCCAAAAATACGATTTACAATAAGGAAATAGAATTGATGTTAAATGCTCTTTTGGAGATTTGTAAAATGACAACACCCATTTGTTCATAGAATTTCAAAATAATAATATATAATAGTCTATTAGTGCATTCAACTTTAGAAACTTCAAAATACCAAGCTAACCAATCATTGCAAATGTGGTTGTAGATCGACAACGGCTGAATCTATTAAGCTTAATCTTTGCTGGAATAATGAAGAGACAATAAGGTAGCAAACTAGGCCAAAAAATGGAATCGGTTGGAAAAAATTGCCACTGCAACCATGGAAATTAAGACTAGAGGCTCAGTGGGCTAAGCCTGTGTCGCTCACCTTTCATTCTGTTTTGAGGAAACTTTATACAGAACCTTCCATAGGTGCTTCCTACCAAATTTCGGTTCATTTGGCTACTCGGTTTTTAGACGAGAAGATTTTTAGAAATAACCAGAAACAAGAATTGACTATGGTGGCCATGTTTGTATACAGATCTGGACGAAATGAGCAATCGCTATAGAGAACCTACCATAGATCCTTCCTACCAAGTTTCGGTTCATTTGGCCAAGCGGTTTTCAGAGGAGAAGATTTATTAGAAATCAACAAATCAGAAACAAGAATTGCCTGTGGTGGCCATGCTTGTTAACGGATCAGGACGAAATGAGCAATCTTAATAGAGGACCTTCCATACATGCTTCATTTGGCTAAGTTGTTTTAGAGGAGAAGATTAAAATGTGAAACGTTAACGAACAACGGATGACAGACAACGGATGCCAAGTGATGGCAAAAGCTCACATTGCATTTGGCAAGGTGAGCTAAAAATAACTTGTTTTCCCAAAGATAAATACCTTAAACTTTATAAAACTTCATAGTATAGTTGTTCTCCATTTGAAGCAGTACGTTCGACTTTAAATCTATTTTTTTTCAAAAGCAAAATATTTAAAAAAATAAAAATTGAAGAACAGAATTTATAAGTACCAGGACAACCTTACTATGAAGTTCTACAAAGTTTGAAGCATTCGTCTTGGAAAAAAAAACATGTTGGTAAGTTCAAAATTAAGAAAAACAAGAATGAAAATAATATTAATAATAATTGGTATCTGTAACGACTATGTGTTACAAGATTTTCCCAAACGAAAACACAAGTTAACAAAGTATTGATGATGCATGCACAGAATCATGGCGACGTTTCATCCTGACCAAGACGGAATGAGACATCTTTGTAAATTACCTCACAGACATCATTTCTACAAAATTACAAATCATTTGAACTTGTAGTTTGAGATGAGATGATTTTTAAGATTTCAACCAATCAGAATTGCCCAAGCTATTCCATTTTTCGCTTCAGCTCATTTGTTTTCTCCTGCTCTTAAGATTATTTCTATAAAGTTTTATGAGATTCTGTTTGGTAAGTTAGTGCTTCATTTGATTGTATCTAATTAGTGGCCATATTTGTTAAACAGATTCCAATTGGTTTTATGTCTTCTAATTTCTAAACCGAACAAAAACAATAAGTCTCCCACTTCGTTTGGCTCGCTTGATTAAATAGAAACCAAACAAAGCAATACGTCTCCCACTTTATTTTGGGTGACTTGATAAAACAGAAACCAAACAAAGCAACAAGTCTCCCATTTTATTTTGGGTGACTTGATAAATAAGAAACCAAACAAAACAACAAGTCTCCCATTTCATTTTAGGTGACTTGATAAAACAGAAACCAAACAAAGCAACAAGTCTCCCATTTTATTTTGGGTGACTTGATAAATAAGAAACCAAATAAAACAACAAGTCTCCCATTTCATTTTGGGTGACTTGATAAATAAGAAACCAAACAAAGCAACAAGTCTCCCATTCCATTTTGGGTGACTTGATAAATAAGAAACCAAACAAAACAACAAGTCTCCCATTTCATTTTGGGTGACTTGATAAATAAGAAACCAAACAAAACAACAAGTCTCCCATTTCATTTTAGGTGACTTGATAAAAAAAGAAACCAAACAAAACACCAAGTCTCCCATTTCATTTTAGGTAACTTGATAAAACAGAAACCAAACAAAGCAACAAGTCTCCCATTTTATTTTGGGTGACTTGATAAATAAGAAACCAAACAAAACAACAAGTCTCCCATTTCATTTTGGGCGACTTGATAAATAAGAAACCAAACAAAACAACAAGTCTCCCATTTTATTTTGGGTGACTTGATAAAACAGAAACCAAACAAAGCAACAAGTCTCCCATTTCATTTTGGGTGACATGATAAATAAGAAACCAAACAAAGCAAAAAGTCTTCCATTTCGTTTTGGAGATTTAATAACTCCTCTGCCGTTATATTTATAGTACCTTGCGGCCTGTACTTGTACTTCATATTTCTCTATAGTAGACTCAGGGTCACTGTAATTTGTCCACTGTACTTCTACCTTAGCAGTACTGGCAGAAAACTGGATGTCATCAAAATCTGTTCTTATACCATCCACAACGTCTCCAGGAATAGGTTTTGTTAGATCCACGGTTACTTTTATAAAATTACAAAACAATACATGCCAGAAAAGAAATGTTGTACTGTGCAATCTGCGAGATATTTCAGAGTATCTTAAAACTTTGCTTAACCCATGCACATTTGTGTAAAGTGTCTGTACTAAACTGTAAAACTGCTGGCCGATGTCAATTATCCCTGTTTGTCCGATATTGTTTTCAATTAATTGTTACTCATTTATTATGTACATGTGGAGCAAGAACGGCTTACCTTCCCTTTAACCCCATCTTTGTGGGGTTTGTGTTTTTGCATAGTGCTTCGCCGACCACTGTTTGTCATTTTGCCCTTTTTCTTTTGGTCATTGCATTCAGTCGGTCATACGATTTAAGGCTTCTGATTACCCCTTTGGTATCTTCAAACAATATATTTGTCACTGACCCAGTGGTGTAGCTATATATAGTGTGTGCAACCGCGGCCAACAATTGACTTTGCCGCCACCCCTCTCCCCTGTATACTGTATACCGATAAACATACTATACAATATTAATACAATTTCCGGTACAAATGCCACAGAAGAAAATGATCTTATAATATTTGATTCTACATTTTGTGTGATAAGAAAAACATGAACATATTGTTGGTGGAACACTATATTTACCCATCGTAAATATTTGTGATACACAGTATTCACTAAAACCTACCTTACAATACCATCAAGTATTGGAGAATGGAACGACGGTAGGCGACTTGATCATTAAGACAATAATATACTGATGGTAACTTAATACAAGAAGTAAGCTGGGATACAATAAAGTAATTTGGAAAAATAAGTTTGGCTGAAAATCAAAGGTAAAAGATGATTGGTCGATAAGGGTTGCCCATGGCGGTACCAAACAATCGACCAAATCACCAAAAAACAACTAACCATGCACAAAAGTCATTGAACCCAATTAAGGGTGTAATACATACCTCCATTTGAAATAGAGTTGATGTATCTTTGATTGACACCACCATTATAGGCCCATACAGTTGTAAAGTACGTCAGCCCATGTTCTAAATAATTCTCTGGTTCAAGGTGTACACACGCTTCATGTGTTCTTCTATCATACAGAGTTAAGTTTGCTACATCTGTCATATTAGTGATTGGCTCAGACCCAACACTAACCAAATAGAAGTCAATACCAGATTCGGGATCATAAAAATGGTGCCAATTTGCACACAGCTGAAAAAAAAGTTTTTCTGAAAATCGTTCGTTTTCAAATGCAATTACATGATGTAGCAAAATCCATTATACCTACTAGTGATGCAGTCATAGCATAGCATGCTGTAGAAGTTTACGATGACAACCAAACCACCGTGGCAATGATCACAAAAGTCGTGAGTTTGATTCTGTCAAGTGGCTAGGTGTACTTGATACAACTAAATGATATAAAGTCTGTCAGGGACTTATCAGTGGTTATCACCAGGTGATTTCCTTCACAGACGAAACTGACAATATAATGGAAATGTTGTTTACGTTGATTTTAATTCATACTCCTTTATTTCAACGAATCCATTATCCTGATTTTTTGCTCTTTCTCCTCAATGCTGCGTGCTTAGTGAAGAAGCAACACATACCAGTTTTGTAGTCTTTGGTTTGACCCAATCAGAACATGAACCTACGATCTACCGCACTCGAGGCGAGCACGCTAACCATTACAATACCCATGTGGTATATTTTAAGTCAAACGCACAGATATAATGTTCTTGTTTTTAAATTAACATTATAATCAAATTTCCTGATTTGAATACAAAGGTGAATACAATAACTATGTTCAAACCTGTTCATAATGCTTTGTATATGTTAGATCAACCTTGTTAACTGGCCCGTCTAACACTGTCCCGGCAATAGGCGGTGTTGAGTCCAATATAATAGCCTTATCTGCCACACGTGTTGTTCTTAGATCGACTAAAAATATATGATATGAAAAACGGTATCATTTGAATGAAAAGTAAATATATTATCTTATTAATTAGTCCTTCATTTCCAGCTAATTTTCCTTGGCAGTATTCAATAATTTAGCATTATCATTTTGTATTACTGCTAAGTATTCAGGGATGATATGTGCTGGTAATGCATAATAAAAACGTAGGTATCAAATTTAGAGCACATCCTGGAATAACCATCATCAGGTACACTCAATGTCGAAATGGTTGGAAAGCCAAATAATTTTAAAAGTAATTGGGAGCAAGTAAATCAAAGGGCCTAAACAGGATAGCCGAAATCATCAAAGGTAACCTATGCCTGAGGGAGGAGAATAATAGTTATGGAGAACCAAATGTGCTGGATTTATTTTTGAATTTTACATTCCATATTGTAGTATCAGCTGTGTCCAAGATGCATAAAAAAAAACCCACTGAAAAAGAAAGATTTCACAAGAGTAATCCCAAATGAAAAACTGACAGTGACAATGGGCTCATATTAGATTTGCATAGTCTCATTGTAATTTGCAACAGATGTCTTTTAATAAACTATATGATGAACAAATAAAAATCATATACACAATGTAGGTATTATAATTGTGTGGTATCTTTATTTATGGTGACATAGCCTTCGAAAGGAAAAGTGAAATAATTTTAAAGTGCTTGTGAGCAATGCAATAAAACCAAAAGGCATAACCACGATAGCTAAAATCTACTAAAATCTAACACTATATACATGTATTTTTGTTTACCTCTGTTAATAGCTTTAATTTTCAGCCATACAGGTACACCATCGGGCAGACGAAGTTCATATGATATATTTGGATTAAAATCCAATCGAGTCCAGGCTCGTTCTGCACAGTCCCATCTGGTGTGACCCAGACAAAAATCATTAAAAGTAAGCCCTGAATTCGGATCACTGCAATATTAACAAGAAAAATGTCAAAGTTACAAAGAGATGTCAACACTTTTGTTTTATGGCATATATGTCAACACTTTTGTTGGTGACCGCTCGATAGTCTGAAGGTCCATTACTCCGAAGGTCCGTTAGTCCGAAGGTTCATTAGTCCAAAGGTCCGTTAGTCCAAACTTTTTAAGGTTCGTTAGTCTTGTTTTTCGACCAAAGGATAGGTATCGAACAGTGTTGAATTTAATTAATATTCAGTCTTTTATCAAATTAAGTAAGAGGAGCAAGATGCTCATATTCACATCCTGACTAAGCAGTGGCCTAACCAGGTGGGTTGTAGATTGTACGCCTGGCTTTTGCTAGCAAAAAAAATGTGTAATAGGCAAATATAGGTAAAACTTAAAACATTTTGTAGAAAACACACCAAAAATTGCACCAAACCCCTGTTTTGTAATTATGGATCCAAGCGTGCTAAGTCTAAAAAAAAGAAAAAAAACGTGTTGTCTCTGAAATACATTTTTTGTATATGGAAATCATTCCAATGAAGTAAACCCTCCACTAAAACTCTGATCTTAACCAAATATGGTTGAGCTTAAAACTTAAAAGATATTTAGTCAAAGATTATTTTTAAGACCCGTTGTTGATCCAATTAACAACTGGGATTTTTTTGCTTAACAAACACTTCAGAATAGTCTTAGACTAGTCATTTACTCTTTACGAAATACTGAAAGAGTCCCTTTTGGTATGACACAAAAGAGATGATCTCTGAGAAAGGGATTAGAAAACAAAAGCACATCTTAAATTAAGTTTTGTGAGGGACAAGTACATTCCATTAAAAAGAGAATACATACAATCATTAAACGGACGTTCTAATGTACAACTGATGGTCGCAAAATACGGAGTGTAACCTCAAATACAATGTATATACCAATTATTATGGAATATTGAAAACTCCAATCAACTACCGCAACAACTTAAGCATACGCGTACCAAATTATATATCTATGTAATTCCAGAATACCGTGTTCCATGGCTCGAAATATACAAGTACCCTTTACCAGATACGTGTACCAGATGGGGATCTCCTTAGAGATTTTAACCAAGTGGTATACTGTAGAGGAATAAACAGTCTGTTATTAGTGTAGAAATTCCAAAGATTGGTACCTAGGTATACACGAATCAGAAACAAAAAATAATATAATATCATAAAAGATCATCTAACAAATGTTTTATGCATATTACATGTAGGAAAAAACGTACGGATTAAACTAGAAAAAAAATCATTATTTCCTGCAATTTCGGTACTTTGTTGTTTTATACCTTAATTTCTAGTAACACTACTTTAAGATACATGTTTGCACAAGGCATTTTGGAAAGTCATTTGGAGTTAACTTCAAATATGTGTTTATATTCTAAGTTTACATATCTGTCCCTTTCCTACCACTAGGTTAACAAACCAGTATCCCTTGATTAACCCCTCTTTCGTTGCTGCATCAGGGGTTAACCGTCATGTGAAATTGCCATTTCATTGGTTAGATATAGAGATGGGGTCTTTTGGGGATAAACAGTAGGTGTAAATATACCTTGATCATTCCATAAATGGGTTATTTATTTGGGGGGTCCAGAGTTTCCTTTTTGAGCCACCAAAACTCAAAGCATGCGTCTTTGTAGCTGCGGAACCGTAGCCCTTATGGTCCTAGGCCAATTTTCTGATATTTGCGGACTATAGGCTGCAAATATCAGAAAACTGGCCAAGGACCATAAGGGCTACGGTTCCGCAGCTAGCGTCTTCGGTTTCCTGCGAATACCGCAGTCTTTGTAAGTCGTTATTCTGAACGGAGTTCAAACGTATGGGTGGTCGACATTAGGACAAACGGACCTTCGGACTAACAAACCTTCGGACTAATGGACCTTCGGACTAATGAACCTTCGGACTAACGCCACGTAACCACTTTTGTTTTATGGCATATATGTGAATGTGTTATCAATGATATATTAATGCTTGAAGAAAAGTTTGAAGATACTAATATAAGTTAATTATTATTAGGGGTATGGTGTTTAACGCCACTTTCAACAATATTTCAGCTATATTGGTGGAGTATCCCAAGAAAACCATCGCCCTGCCGTAAGTTACCAACTATCATATGATGCATCATCCTATAATCCTAAATGAAACTGCTTTTGTTTCAAACATTATATGAAATGATCAATTATTAATTTGTTCAACTGATGTATTCTTGGAAGTTGTACAGGGGCCATCATGGTCGTGATTGTATGGTAGTTGGATTTAAAACCACCTGTGCAATCAGTGTCTATCACTACTAAAGTTGTAAGTTCAAATCCCGCTCATGATGAGGTATACTTGATGCAACATTGTGATAAAGTTTGTCAATGACTTGCGGCAGGTCGATGGTTTTCTCCGGGTATTCCCGTTTTATCCACCAATAAAATTGATCGCCATCATATATCTGAAATATTGTTGAAAGTGGCATTAAATATCATAACCCCCACTCCCTGGAAGCTGCAATAAATGAAACATTACCCAATAGGGTAGCACCAACATATTGAATTTTGGAATATATAAACAATTTCAAATCTGCCAGAGAAAAAAAAAACCAACTTGGTAAAATATACTATTAATTGTATTAATTGATCATCACCATACCAACTACTAGTTCATTTCAAGACATTTTGATTCATATCAGTTGACTGGTGTTTCAATTAAGAAAAATAAACATAATTATTATTTGTATAAATGGATATGGAAATGTTGTATGGTATCGTTTTTGCATAAATATAAGAAAACATCACCTGGAGTTGTGCTTTGCACTTAATTCGAATGTATCCTCGTCGTACTTTATATCATAAATTTCCCACACTAATGGAGGCGAGTTATCAATGACATAAGGAGTTGAATGACAGACTGTTACTGCAAGAGGTCCGCCATACTGTACATTATTCAATGCTCTTACAGAAACAAAATAATCTCCATCTAAAAAACAATAGGTATGTTGTTTTACACCTTAAGTATAAAGAAACGGTTTTATTAATACATAAAAGTTATATTCATTTTTAATAATATCTCATGCTCACAGAGAAAATAAAGTTTTAATAATAGCAATGCTTAATTAGTTTGAATATGATCAACAAAGCAATAAATGTGTTCATTATTTCATCAAAACTGTTTTCGGTGGTTTCAACCTCTTTACTATTGCTCAAGTTTGAAAATAAAGTAATTTGAAGTATAATAATGTATGACCATAAAATGAAAAAAATAAATACCACACTGCTGAAACAAGTCCAAAACCAAATATCAAAACTGTAGAAAAAGACAAATTTGATAACCTAATATGCAAATACATTATCGTCCACTTTTCTGGATTGGCCATTGTTTGATGAAATTATTATATTCTAAATTGATTCTGTGTGTGAGTGATCGGTTGTTGCTTAAAGGCGAACGAAACCATCTAGATATTTAACTAAAAATCAAAAGTATAGTTGTTTTGAGGTAATGTTCACATCAAACAAAGATAATATTTCATCTCCATAAAAAATATAAGGGGATTAAAAAAACGAATTTTGAATATCCCGCCTTATAATGAGATTAGACATCTTGCGGAACTCTCTAGAATTGAAGAGCACATAAAGTATATTGTATGACGGCACTCCATCTATTCCAGTTAACAGGTTAATAGCTGATGGACAAATAATACGTTAGTAAACAGGTAACAGCATTTTAAAAGTTTACCATGCCCTCATGTCAATCTATTAATTGCACAAACACCAGAGGGAAGTGTGCAAAAAGTTTTTTTGAGATTCCAGATCCAACAAAATCAAAAGAGAAGCGAAAACTTTGTAAACTTTGGATTGACCACTTGCGGAATGACAAGTTGAAGTTAGAAACTTTTGTTTACAATCGTAATAAGTTAGTTTGTGAAGACCATTTTGAACTACACTACTTTGAAAGAAAAGAGATTGCCGAATCAGAAATTAGGCAAAACCAAATCGCCTTCCTTATAGCAAACACATTCCTCGGAGGTCAGCATTTGTTGACAATTTCCACCTGAGCACCATTCTTCCAATGTGTGAACTCAATCAACTGATGAAGCTTCAGCGATTGAATGTTGACTACGACTCCTCATTTCTTCTTCTGAATATTCTGGTTCAAAATTATATGCAACTAACCCCATTTCATTAGAATTTCTATCCATTATGACGGAATTCCAAAAATGATATTATTGTTTTGATGCAGAAGCTGAACAGGTAAATCGGAATAGATGGAGTGACGTCACTGATAAGGAATAAATGGCAGCCTCCATGTTTAGTGGGAAATTTAAAATCAATAAGATATAAACGTGTTTTAACATCAGCCCTTGTATAAAATTTTCATTAAAAAAGTCATATTTTCATTTTTTTCATTAGTTCTAAATTCTGTAAAAGCCCAAATCATCAGTTGGTTTCGTTCTCCTTTACGGTCACATGAGCAAGCGAACAATTAATCTTAAATTTTTATGAATTTGCTTACACACTCACAGATTTGTCCATTGTTCTTTTAGAGGTATTTTATTCCTCAAAAGACTATTTAAGAATATACATATATAATACATATAAACAAGATTGCTACACGTAGCCAAATGTTATGTGAGAATGTTATCCATGTGATATATTTATATCAGTAAAAGTATCCCCTTCTGTGTTTTCAAAATTCAAAAGTCTGAATATCAGCCCTTGAAGACAGAGTCAATGGCATTTGATCTAAAAGGTTGATTGTCTTCTTGCAAATGTCAGACGAGAAATAAATGGTTTGATGTCTTTTACATATGACCTTTTGATAGAGGTAAAAAATCCATGGAATGGTTTTTATAGAGTTATGCTTACATGAGTCATGATCAGATGAACAATGCAACTAGTTGCATGATACACGGTTTTCAGTGGGGTTCGTGTTACTCAATCTTTAGTTTTAAGTGTATGTTTTGTAGATCGTTGTTTGTCCTTTTGTACTTTTTCTTTTAGCCATTGTGTTGTCTGTTCTGCCGCAGAGCAGGTGGGGATAATAAACCTCAATTAATATGGACATTCTGTTATAAAGTTTATATCTACCAGGAAGCATGGTATATGGTGCTGGAATGGGATATATCTTCACTCGGTGCGTCCACTGAGACTTTTCAAAAAGATGTTTGTGTGGATCATGATGTGGATGAATTAAATCTTCACATTCGTTCTGTCCCACTGTAACCGTATATCCTAGTATTCCTGTTTCGTTATCACGAAATCCATCCCAGTTTGCTGTTTAAAACAGAAAATATACATTATTTAACAAAAAGACAAAAAACATGCTAGTCAAACTGATAAAAAAACTACTCTTTACATTTTCTAAAAGGATGTATCAATTGTCTATAAAGGATGTGTATACACTTGAAGAAACTAAATATAATCAGTTTGTTTGTTTGATGGAGTTTAATGCCACTTTCAACAATATTTCAATTATATCGTGGCGGTCAGGTTTATAGGTGGAGGAAACCAGTGGACCCGGAGAAAATAACTGACCTGTTGCAAGTGACTGACAAACTTTATCACATAATGTTGTACACCTCGCCCTGATCAAGATTCAAACTCACAACATCAATGGTGATAGGCCCTGATTGCATAAGTAATTGCAAGTCCAACTACCATGTGATCACGGCCACGATGGCCCCTAATATAATCAGACAAGATATCCCAACCATTTGACTACAACAGTACAGATAAACACAAAGTTAATCATTTGACTTATCTTACATCACATGTAATAACAAAGTTAACAAACAGGAATGGGGTACCTATATCAAGCTTGTGACCAAATATCAGATCTCTGCCATCAATAGTTGCTGAGAAAAATGTGACGAAAAATGTGCATATACGTTCAATGACAATGTGTATAAAAACCAACTAAGTCGGCAAACAGGAAGTAAGAATCTGACGGGTCCAAAAACGCTTCCCCCAATATGGCATACCTATATGAAGCTTGTGACCAAATATCAGATTCCTGTCATCAATAGTTGCTGAGAAAAATGCGACAAAAAATGAGCATATATGTTCAATGTGTATAAAAATCAATAAAGTCGGCAAACAGGAAGTAGAAATCTGATGGGTCCAAAAACGCTTCCCACGATGTGGGGTACCTATATGAAGCTTGTGACCAAATATCAGATTTCTGCCATCAATAGTTGCTGAGAAAAATGAGCATATATGTTCAATGTGTATAAAAATCAACAAAGTCGGCAAACAGGAAGTAGGAATCTGATGGGTCCAAAAACGCTTCCCACGATGTGGGGTACCTATATGAAGCTTGTGACCAAATATCAGATTTCTGCCATCAATAGTTGCTGAGAAAAATGTGACGAAAAATGTGCATATATGTTCAATGTGTATAAAAACCAACTAAGTCGGCAAACAGGAAGTAGGAATCTGACGGGTCCAAAAACGCTTCCCACAATATGGTATACCTATATAACGCTTTTGACCAAATATCAGATTTCTGCCATCAATAGTTACTGAGAAAAATGCGACGAAAAATATCTTGGACGGATGGAAGGACAGAAGTAAAACAGTATACCTCCCTCCCCCTTCGGGGAGCGGGGGTATAACTATTTTTTTTCCATGTAGATATAAAGCTGACCTACATGACATAAAACTGATCTGCATGACATAAAGGTGACCTACATGACATAAAGCAGACATACATGACATAAAGCTGACCTACATGACATAAAGCAGATCTAAGATCTACATGACATAAATCTGACCTACACGAGATAAAGTTGACCTACATGACATAAAGCTTACCTACATGACATAAAGCTGACCTACATGACATAAAGCAGATCTACATGACATAAAGCTGACATACATGACATAAAACTGACCTACATGAGATAAAGTAGATCTTCATGACATAAAGCTGACCTACATGACATAAAGCTGACCTACATGACATAAAGCAGACATACATGACATAAAGCTGACCTACATGGCATAAAGCTGAAATACATGACATAAAGCTGACCTACATGACATAAAGCAGACCTACATGACATAAAGCAGACCTACATGACATAAAGCTGACCTACATGACATAAAGCTGACACACATGACATAAAGCTGATCTACATGACATAAAGCAGATCTACATGACATAAAGCTGACCTACATGACATAAAGCTGACCTACATGACATAAAGCAGATCTACATGACATAAAGCTGACCTACATGACATAAAGCAGACATACATGACATAAAGCTGACCTACATGGCATAAAGCTGAAATACATGACATAAAGCTGACCTACATGACATAAAGCAGACTTACATGACATAAAGCTGACCTACATGACATAAAGCTGACACACATGACATAAAGCTGATCTACATGACATAAAGCAGATCTACATGACATAAAGCTGACCTACATGACATAAAGCTGACCTACATGACATAAAGCAGATCTACATGACATAAAGCTGACCTACATGACATAAAGCTGACCTACATGACATCAAAGTTATTCAATCAGAAATGGTGGATTATGATTTGTTATATAATCGAGTTAGTTAATATTAACATTTTAGCGAGATTCTAAAGGAGATTTGATATATTCTTTATTGATAACAAACCATGATTTTATTAACCCTTCAAAATTGGTACAATTGTTTTCTCTTGTGATAGACGAAAAACAAGATGAACTGTGAGCTAATGCTCACCTATGATACCCCCGCTCTTCGGCAAACAGGAGGTAGGAATCTGACGGGTCCAAAAAGGCTTCCCACAATATGGGATACCTATATGAAGCTTGTGACGAAATATCAGATTCCTGTCATCAACAGTTGCTGAGAAAAATGCGACGAAAAATGTGCATATATGTTCAATGTGTATAAAAATCAACAAAATCGGCAAACAGGAAGTAGGAATCTGATGGGTTCAAAAACGCTTCCCACGATATGGGGTACCGATATGAAGCTTGTGACCAAATATCAGATTTCTGCCATCAATAGTTGCTGAGAAAAATGCGACGAAAAATGAGCATATATGTTCAATGTGTATAAAAATCAACAAAGTCGGCAAACAGGAAGTAGGAATCTGACGGGTCCAAAAACGCTACCCACAATATGGTATACCTATATGATGCTTGTGACCAAATATCAGATTTCTGCCATCAACAGTTACTGAGAAAAATGCGACGAAAAATATCTTGGACGGACAGAGGTAAAACAGTATAAAACAGTATCAAAAATTGCATTGTCTTTATTGGTTTTGACAGTGCGGAATAATATGACATAGGAATAAAAAAATTATGGTATAGAATAATATGGCATAGCAATAATATGACATAGCAATAATGTGACATAGCAATAATGTGACATAGCACAATAATATGACATAGCAATAATATGACATAGGAATAATATGGTGCAGCAATAATGTGACATAATGACGATTCCATTACATGGATTTGACTTCTGTATAGCATAAATGTCACAGTAAAGACATGATGTCATACGTTCACTGCCAGAATAAGACGTGAACATTGGGCGTTTGTCATTGCCTTTATACTACACTTTTATTGTTTTTTGTAGAGGTTAATGTCAATTTTTATGGACAGTTAGTGATTATTGTTTAATGCCTAAATGAGCAATTTCTCAGCTACATTGTATATCATAACGAGAACAAGTTACAGTTGATGAGATGATGATGAGGCCCACTTTGTACAAGAAGAACACGCTGAGTTGGATTTTTATAGTGCTAGCTGACTGAAACAACAGTCTGTGGATAGACATATCACCCAACTCGGACTCATTATCCTGATTCCAAGCCACAATATCAGTAAAACATTGTTGAATGTTACATACAACTACCATAACCAATTCTGATATCTTTCACACAAAAAAATAGGATGAGGACAAGGGATTCGACGAGGAGTTACTGGATATATATTTCCAGTAGCTTCTGTCATTTATTGCTGTAACGTTCAATACGAACAAATTATCTCTAATGCGACTAGATACCCGCAATGCATAATTCACAAAGTCGATAAGTAAATTACCTGCAATATATCGACGAGCTCTTGTAAACTGTATATCTGTAGTTGAATCTGGACCATTGAAAACTGTTTGAGATCCTGGACCATCGATTATAAGTCTGAAATGAGCCTACATTTTGTATCTTGTTTCTCAAATTACATTTTATATACTACAAATATACATGAGGTCAAAAACCATTTTTATATATTTAAAAAAAAAAAGGATTTCACAGTATATTGTGCACTGTTAGCTGGCATTATATCAATCATTGTCATATATGCAAGTAATACAGCTTGTGACTAAAACATTTAGGGGTGTAGGAGCCTGGGGCAGGACAGGTTAGGGGGGAGTGGGCCACATACCCCCCCCCCCCCCACTTTCAAAAGGGTGTGCAAAACTAGGTTTTTGCACACTTCCCACCTTTTTTGACAAACAATTTAGAAACAGCTGAAATGTGCAGTAAAACTCAAGATTTCAGGCTCTGAGACCAAATCACTTTTTGTTTGTTTGTCAGTTTTTGGATGCAAAGAGAAATTGAAAATTATCCATTGTAAATCTTTCAACAGTTTTTGTAAAATAATTAATAATTAATGACTTGTTCTGCTTTCCCTTCTGTCATCAGAAAATAAATTTAATAATTGACCTGAATTACTTTAATACATTTCACAAAATGAGAATAGCATTTGCATATTGTTATTTAAGGATAATCTTAATAGCATTTTTTTTCTTTTCAACTGTCGCCATTGTCTTTCCAAATGTAAAATTCAAGTCACATTGTGTGACCCTTTGGGTACCCATAATCAAAAACATTAACCATGGGAGAACATCTTAATATGATATTTGTGACTCCATGGTGAGTGTGGTGGAATTTATCTGAAAATATGGGCCAGGCTGATGAAGCATATCTGACCGAGCTGATATGGCATGATGATCCTAGTTATGGGTTATTCACATTTACCTTCATTACATATGCAAAATTACGCATATTCTTGCAAATTATGTACTTGAAAACAACAAAATAATAAGAACAGTAATGTAAACAAACCTGTGATTTTTTATTTTATAGTTGATGCCTTTACAATGTATTTTCCAATCTGGTCGATTATGTTCTGGTATTAAAGTTAAGCAAGGAATTCTTTCTTTATAATCAGTGGCTTTATTTCGAATAATTCCTGAGAAAAAATCATTAATAAATTTAGAAATGAAAAAAATCTTTGTGTATTAATTAAATAAAAAAAATAGATATATTTTGAGAATATATAGTGTCTCAATGTCTTAAACAAAAAATAATCCATCATATTTTGAAGTAATTATTTTAAGTATATCATGAATGGTGTTGAAGATTATAGCATTCTTTATGATAACGCTGTTCCCCTGGTAATATGTGAGGGTTGACATTTTACTCACATAAAATTTTGCATGACCACATCCTCTCACTAAGAGGTGGCTATAAAACTAGTTTAAGCCTGCCACTTTTTATTGCAGGGGTTAGGGCTATGGAAACCAGAGTACCTGGAGTAAACCACCACTGACAAACTTTCTAACATATCTAATGGGCACTGATTGCACTGGTAGTTGTAATTCCAACTATCATACGATCACAACCATGACAGTCCTTTTTATTGCAGTGTCCATACCAAGCCCGGAAAGTGAGCGGTTATGTATTTGTGTGTTAGGGGTATCGTCATGTATTTGTGGTGTTAGGGGTATCAATTTTGTCTCTTTCTATGATTTTCTATTGGATTTCAACAGTGTGGTATTTTTGTTTTTCATATTTTATTTCATATAACGGTGGTATCAGAGATTTACATTATTTCATGACAAATCCTATATGCTACATTTACAATGTATTCTTTTATTGCTTTGATAATCTTAAACAGTCTCTATTATATAATTTATGAATTAAAATTAATCTCTGTCACATTATTTTTAATATAAATCTGTTAAAAAAAAGGATTGATCATAAGATCAATTAAAACATCATGTTTTTAAAATTTGCAGTAATGACTCTCCATGATTGAAATTAAATGTCTCGACAGAATGTTCTTCTAATTATAATAGGTAAGCTAAGCACTCTTAACATTGTTTATAAATAATTAATATCAAATACCTGGTTCAGGTATAGTGACATCAATCAATATTCCTTTGGTACTTATAATATTTTTGTAATTCAGATTATTTTTCATCCAGAAATTGAAGTAGTTCAGTGAATTATGTTTCAGAGATAAATACGAGAAAGTAAACTGCTTTGTTTTCCCGCTAATTCTCTCATAATGTTCAAAAACTTTAGATATAGAAAGTTTATGCTGTTCATTTTCAATAGCCTCTATCAGTTCACAAGTGGTATCTCCAAAGTCATAATTGAAGCTCAAACATTTGGTCATTGGTAGGTCGGCACAAGCTCTAGCACAATCTCCTTCAGTATTTGTCTTAGTGGTTGGTCCAGCTTTAGGACCTATTAATCTTCCTGTTCGTGAACCAGTAAACATCATTTCTAAAACTCTATGATTAAATGGGTCTTGTCCTACAATGGAGCAAACAATGTATTTATTAAACAACATTATTAAGAAAAAACTGCTGGAACGTGCTAATCTGGGTCACTGTAATTGGGCGGCTGTATCGAGAAACAGATACAGTGTTGAAAAAACTGTTGATACTCATAAAATATTGATAAATGCAATAAAATTTTATGTTTGTCTTCAAGAAATATGATAGACAAAACCATGTGTGAAGTTTTATGACGAAATATCTCCGATTGCTATGTAAATTTACGAGTTGAAGTGGGGAAACATCCACAGGTAATTTTAGCGATGTATTTTTATCTTGGACAAGAATAATGAGCGTCCTGATTGGATGACCGATTAAAAACACACTGACTCTGCATGGTACAAAGATGCATGTAAAAGAAATCTGTGATATTCATTCATTTGTTTGATTCTGGAATATTGTTGATCATTGATTTAAACAAGAAAAAAGAGAAAAAGGGGGGGGGGGGGGGGGGGGTGAATTTTATTTGTGAATAAAATAAATGTTATGTTTCGACAGTTTAAAGAGAAAAATAAAAATTTGTTGCGACTAAAGCTTAACTCAGCTTGCTTTAAAAATTGAACAAATATCAGTGGTTTTGTAAATGAGATTTATTTTAAATAGAAAATCTGAATTAATTATTCATTAATTTATTATTAATGATACAATGTTATATCCCTTGGGAGGGGGAGGGGGGCTATGATGAAAATTTGAAATAAAAACACAGGACTGGACTTTAAGCAAAAATAATAATCCAGGATTAGTTTTATTATTAAAAAAATCCAGGAACCCTGTTTCCATGATTTTTGTTTTTTTAAAGTTAATAATATGAAATATTGACATCCACACTTGCCTTTTGGACAGCACATATCTGTGTCCACACTTGTTCATATTACAGAAAAAAGTAGCATCCTGACACAAACCTCAAATGGTATCATAAGTATTAGCCATACACAGGTAACATTTTTCAGTGTCATTGCATTATCCATCAATTGTACCTGATAAAATCATACAATTTGCTGAGTTGGAAATGTTATGTTCTAACTATTTTGGTGTAAGAGGTCTAAATTCCTATAATAATGTTGAAAATGCATGATGCAAATGCAGTGAGAATGATTTGATATCATCCCAGGCTTGTGACAACTATACAATTATATTTCCCCAACTGGATCTCAAACTAGAGGCTCAGTGGGCTGAACCTGTGCTGCTCACCTACCATTCTGTTTTGAGGAAACTTTATACAGAACCTATAATAGGTGCTTCCTACCAAATTTCGGTTCATTTGGCTACTCGGTTTCAAAGGAGAAGATTTTTTAGAAATCAAACCAATCAGCAATAAGAATTGCCTTTGGTGGCCATGTTTGTTAACGGATCGGGACGAAATGAGCAATCTTCATAGAAGACCTTCCATAGATGCTTCCCACCAAGTTTCGAATCATTTGGCAAAGCGGTTGGAGAGGAGAAGATTTTTTAGAAATCAACCAATCCGAAACAAGAATTGTCTGTGACGGCCATGTTTGTTAATGGATTGGGACTAAATGAGCAATTTCTGTAGAGGATCTGCTATAGATGCTTCCTACAAAGTGTCGATTAATTTGGCCCAGCAGTTTCAGAGAAGATTTTTTAGAAATCAACCAATCAGGAAAAAGAATTGCCTGTGGCGGCCAGGTTTGTAAGCGGATCGGGACTACATGAGCATTCTTTATAGAGGATCTTACAAAGATGCTTCCTACCAAGTTACCAAGTTTCGGTTCATTTGGCCACACGGTTTCATAGGAGAAGATTTTCAGAAATCAACCAATCAGAAATAAGAATTGCCTGCATTACTATCATGTTTGTGAATGGATCGGGGCGAAATAAGGACCTTCCATAGATATTTCCTACCAAGTTTCAGTTCATTTGGCCAAGTGGTTTCAGAGGAGAAGAATTTTTAGAAATCGACCAATTCGAAACAAGAATTTCCTCTGGTGGCCATGTTTGTTAACGAATTGAACAATCCTTATAGAGGACCTTTCATATATGCTTCCTACCAAGTTTCAGTTCATTTGGCCAAGCGGTTTCAGAGGAGAAGATTTTTTTTAGAAATCGGCCAATCAGAATCAAGAATTGCCTGTGGCGGCCATCTTTGTTAACGGAGCGAGCCGAAATGAACAATCTTTATAGAAGACCTTACATAGCTGCTTCCTACCAAGTTTCCGTTCAATTGGCCATGCAGTTTCAGAGATGATTTTTTAGAAATCGACCATTCAGAAACAAGAATTGCCTGTGGTAGCCATGTTTGTTAACGGATCGGGAAGAAATGAAAAATTATTTATAGAGGACCTTACATAGATGCTTCCTACCAAGTTTCAGTTCATTGTGCTAAGGGATTTCAGAGGAGCGGATTAAAATGTGAAAAGTTTACAGACAGACGGACGATGGATCAAGTGATAGCAATAGTTCACGTTGCCTTTGGCAAGGTGAGCTAAAAAGGAATACTCTGTTGTATTATATATTTTATATGTACATTTGAATAGTCAAACCAACAATGTTAGAGCTCGATATCTAAATTAGTGCACACGACACGCTTTTGGAACAAACTTCATCAGGTACGATCCATTTCAAAATATTGGAAAGCCAAATCAAACATATTTGGGAGATAAACATGATAGCTAAACTAGACTAAGATTAACCTATGTATGAGGGAGATTAAACTTACATTTAATAACAAGATGAACTGTGAGCTAATGCTCACTTATGATACCTCCGCTCTTCAAAAGATAGTACCTTGATAGCAGATAGGTTTATTTGAATTTTGATCAACTTTACATAAGATTATATTTAAATGCATTTTAAAGTTGTAATCTGGAATCCACTGCCCATAGAAGACAACGAAATGAAGAATAACCTAAAGAGAAAGAATCAATATTAACAAAGTACTGTGAAAGGATTGTTATGTGTGGGTGTCAATTGTTCATAGTTAACTCAAATATAAATGCTTTTAATACATCATGAATTGAAGGAAATTTAGTATTTTGATAGTAAGAAAATTGAGCTGTTAAAGTGATAAAGGTGTACGATGACAATTGTACCTCACCTACAACAATACTCTTCCAGTACCTTCTTAAAATAACTAAAGGCATCAGTTATACCTGTACAATATCAATTCCACCACATTGACCTATTTGATACACAAAACAAATACAAAAAAGCTCAATTTATCAGTTTCTTCTGATCTGTATGTTGAATTTTTTTGTTAAATCATCCATAGCATTTGTAAACAACTACATGTATTATGTGATGAAAAATGCGGTATCTATATGAAGCTTGTGACGAAATATCAGATTTCTGCCATCAATATTTGCTGAGAAAAATGTGACGAAAAATGAGCATATATGTTCAATGTGTATAAAAATCAACAAAGTCGGCAAACAGGAAGTAGGAATCTGATGGGTCCAAAAACGCTTCCCACGATATGGGGTACCGATATGAAGCTTGTGACCAAATATCAGATTTGTGTCATCAATAGTTGCTGAGAAAAATGTGACGAAAAATGTGCATATATGTTCAATGTGTATAAAAACCCACTAAGTCGGCAAACAGGAAGTAGGAATCTGACGGGTCCAAAAACGCTACCCACAATATGGCATACCTATATGAAGCTTGTGACCAAATATCAGATTTCTGCCATCGATAGTTGCTGAGAAAAATATCTTGGATGGACGGATGGACAGACGGACAGAGGTAAAACAGTATACCCCGCTCCCCGGATACCTCCCCCTCCGGGGAGCGGGGGTATAATAATAAATAGATATCTAATTAAGTGTGTGAACAACACAAACTTCATCAGCCACACTCAAATTCAAACGATTGGAAAACCAAATGAAAATCTATGGAAGCCAGAAAACAAAAGCTTCTTAACAGAATAGCCAAATTTGGCTAAGGTTACCTATGGCTGAGAAAAACTCTTAGTTTGAATTTGTAGCTGACTTATTTTTTGTATGTTTGTTCTTCCATCAGCAATATTTGAACCCACACCATTGGTACACTGCAGCACCGATTCGCTTAGCATAATGAAAAGAACATGTCACCCCAAATCCACTATATCAAAAAAATAGCTTCATTAATAGAAGTGATAAATTGTCTCTAAAGGTGAAATTAAGTTTGACATTACATATGTGTATATAAGTGTGTGGCGGCAGTATTTAAACATTTATTATTAATTAAGAAGCAATCTAAGTCAGTATTTTAATTTTGTTTCGTGTGATACATCTATACCAGTGCATTCATTTGCCAAGTAATAATCAGTGCAATGCATAATGTGCGGCTGTACGATAATAATATATGAAATAACTGTATAATAATAACCTATATGTATATGAGTATAATCGTCAAATGATATGTCATGCCAACGCACGGACTGGTCACCATATATTCCTTTTCCATAACCTAATCCCACCAAGTTCTGAACGAGCTCCGAATCTTCATGTATCTTGACAGCTGCTCTGAGCTCATCTGGGTTGCTACTTGTGATAAATTCTTCTTGGAATCTACCATTTGGTAATGTCACGTCATATGTCGGTAAATAACACGAGGTTTGTGACTTCTGACCTGAGTCGTTTTCCACAATGACAGTAAAATACAATGGAACACCTGTGGCTGATAGTCGCTAAAAAGACAAAAAGAAAATAACAGTGCATCTACCAGAATTTATGCAAATTAATATAAAGTGCAAATTAATATAAAGTGCAAATTAATATATAGTGCAATTTGGATTAACATATTTATTAAATGATAAAATGGAAACAACAAAATACCACACCATCTGAACAGTTCCAAAATCCAATTTAAAAATCACAAAAGATATGCAAATTCGATACACCTAAAACACATATAAAGTGTAACTTACCATATGAAGCAATTTGCTGTTGGAAGTAACACAATATTATTCAATTATATCCTTTTGATAAAGTTGATCCTTATTTTTATCGACCCTATGGAAGTATCATATATATCATTTAAATGTTGCGATTTGTTAATCCACGACACCATTCATATTGTAATAAAAAAAGTAATACCATTAAAATATTCTAAACATTTATTATCTCTGGCTTTCTTAGTGTTGTCGGTTGTAACATTCTCCAATGAATCATCTTTTAAAGTGGTAAATCGGTAAATCTTCACTTTCTGCTGCCATTGTGTGGCTATGTCAACAAAGCCGTTATTTGAAGTGTGAATGAAAGGACAATTTTGATTGGCCAAATTTCCAAACAATAATCCAATGAAAAACTAGCTATTATTGTATGTTGTATTTTAGATAATCTATTTTTAATAATTAAAGGTATATAAATATCAAGTTTTAGTAAGACAAAGATTTTGTCTATCCTGTTTAGACCCTTTTGTTTTAATTATTTGATTTTTCAACATTTTGACTTTGAGTGTACCTGGTGAAGATTATTCCAGAAACACGTTGTGCACACTAAATTTGTTATCTACGTTTGTATTACACATGTTTCATAATTAAATCATGGTACATTAATTGAACAAATCACAGCTTTTAAATAACATGATATTTTAGTGATATTTGAAATTAATAAATTTACATGCGTTAGCTACATGTAATGGTGGAAAGGTGGCAAAGACACAACTTTAAATTATTTACGTGCCCAAAATAACCAAGAGCCAACACTAGAAAATGTCTACATGTAACAAGGTGACATGGTTACATGGCTCATCATGCTTAAGGCATTTCATCAAGTTGCTCATCCTAAATCTTATACGACTTACATCTGTAATTATTGTAGATGGTCCCCCAAGACGCTTTTTCTCCAATACATCAGTTCCCCCTTGAATAGTACCAATATTTAGATAAAGAGTCACTTGGCTTTTATCATCTGAAGCTCTGACAGAAATTTCAAAACTTGGTTCTGTGTAGTCCAAATCGGGCAACTGTCTTACAATGCATCCTCTTGAAGATCTTTTCTTTCTCTTAAAAACATAGATAAAGTGTTAGACAATGGAAGTGAAAACTATTGCCTAAATGGTTATAACATATGAAAACACATGACAATGTAAAAAAATGTTGTTGTTGAACAAGGTGACACTTATTGTAAAGGAGCATATTTCTATTGGTGCTGATGTAACCATACCACCATCACATTAAAGGAAGATGAAAGGTAAAAACAAATGAATATAGAGGATGCTTAAGTGGTCTTTTTTTAATTTTCACTTGCTACCTCTGGCAAGTGAGATTGATGTAAAACAGGAACCCTTAATGTTCAACCCTGGGTCATCAAGGTTATTGTAAACAGGAGATTTTTGAATAAATTATATTATGATGTGGAAAAAAAAGAAAGACCATCTGATTCTGATGGGGGAGAGGGCTGTTAGGTTTTGAAAATAAATATTCTGTCCCTGCGAAAGTTGAAAATAAATAAGCTAGCATGCTATACTTAAAAATAAATATTCTGAACACATTATTGAGCTATCATTTCTTTAAATATTATGTACTTTTTTGTATAAGTAAATTTAATATTAAGTTGTCTATTGTTTACAACTACAAATATGCATTACCCCTTTCCAATCTAGCCAGGGAAATATTAAATATCTAAAGAAAATACACAATCTGAATAACATACAATAAATTTCCTGTCCTAGATAGGCTTGAATATAAATTATCAAACCCTTTCTAATTAACTTGTAAGTGACCCTATAACCCTTCAGAATCAAATGGTCATCCTCTTTTTGATTGTTAAGAAAATTAAAAAATGCAACTTGGATTTCTAATATTTCTTGAACACACTCTCATACATCTACAAAGGTATACGTTAACCTATGTCATACGTTTGTATTCCGTCACCAAGTATGATTTATTATCCAGTTGTGCAATTGTCTACAATAAACATATTGTAGATGGTTTGGCTGGTTCACTGACAAACTTTATCACATAATGTTGTATCGAGTACACCTCGTCATGAACGGGATTCGAAATCACAACTTTAGTAAACATATTATAGCTTCTTATATATTGATATTATGAGGCAAAGGTAAATTTGTAATTAATATCTTCAGTTTTTGTGTGGTCAATTGGGATGTGCCGCATGTAATAATAAAATATTGGTTAAAGATCATCCAATAGTTATTCATGTACAATTGTTTCTTTATTTGTCAATATGATTAAATACAACATTTTTTATCAAATATCTTTATCAATGACAATGTTAAACATTGCTATGTGTTGGCATTTGCTTCTTCACAACAACCCCCCCCCCCCCCTCCCCCCCCAAATAATGAATAAAATATATATAAATAGGTATTTTTAACTCCTTTCATTCTTGTAGTTTAAAAGAAGAATGTATTTGTATTTTCAGCCAATCAATAGACACAATTTTCCCTCGTCATCAGTTTTAATTTCTGATGAGCATAATAGATACTACACATCTGAGTGAATACATCCCATATAAAATTAATACAACACATAGTCAAAAAAAAAGAAGATCACACAGCACTTTCACACTAACACATTACTTTAAAACAGTACAAAATCAAACATGTGACCTATGTATAGATGCAAAAAAAAGAAATGAACAATGATATATGTATGATAATCAAAATTGAAATAATCCTGAAATGTTTGGTTAGTAATAATCATACAACACAAAAGGGTAAAAACAAATATCAAGCACACTTCCTTTTCGTCACCTTGGTGCCTCTTGTTTCCAATTGGGTAAACATAAACTGTTTAGAGATTCATTCAATGAATATTCCTACCAAGTTTGGTTGCAATTGGTCCAGTGATTGTGAAGAAGATTAAAATGTAAACGCTTACGAAGACAACGACGACGCATGCAAAGGGATGCCTATACCTCATATGACCCTTATGATGACCTCAGATGAGCTATAAATGTAAAAACAAATATCTAACGCATTTCCAGTTATGTATCGGAAACTCATATTCACATATACATTGTATGTCTCACCTTTAGTATAGGGCATAATCATGTTCTACAATGACAATGTAGTCTTTTAAACCAGTCAGATTAAAGCATCAACAATCAATCATGTCCTCGGTATTCAAAATCATACTATATATTCTCATTGTAAATAGGTAACAATTATATCTAAATATAAACAACTAGATTCGTGATTTCAATTTCCGCCTGTGAGTAGGTTCCTGATAAAACTTTGTGTCAAACAGTGTGTAAATGAGTTGTGATAGGTCAATAGTTTACTCTTGAGAATTTCGGTTTCCCTTACTAATAAAACTAAGATAGTTTACTCTTGAGTATTTCGGTTTCCCTTACTAATAAAACTAAGATAGTTTACTCTTGAGTATTTCGGTTTCCCTTACTAATAAAACTAAGATAGTTTATTCTTGAGTATTTCAGTTTCCCTTACTAATAAAACTAAGATAGTTTACTCTTGAGTATTTCGGTTTCCCTTACTAATAAAACTAAGATAGTTTACTCTTGAGTATTTCGGTTTCCCTTACTAATAAAACTAAGATAGTTTACTCTTGAGTATTTCAGTTTCCCTTACTAATAAAACTAAGATAGTTTACTCTTGAGTATTTCAGTTTCCCTTACTAATAAAACTAAGATAGTTTACTCTTGAGTATTTCAGTTTCCCTTACTAATAAAACTAAGATAGTTTACTCTTGAATATTTCGGTTTCCCTTACTAATAAAACTAAGATAGTTTACTCTTGAGTATTTCAGTTTCCCTTACTAATAAAACTAAGATAGTTTACTCTTGAGTATTTCAGTTTCCCTTACTAATAAAACTAAGATAGTTTACTCTTGAGTATTTCGGTTTCCCTTACTAATAAAACTAAGATAGTTTACTCTTGAGTATTTCGGTTTCCCTTACTAATAAAACTAAGATAGTTTACTCTTGAGTATTTCGGTTTCCCTTACTAATAAAACTAAGATAGTTTACTCTTGAGTATTTCGGTTTCCCTTAGTAATAAAACTAAGATAGTTTACTCTTGAGTATTTCGGTTTCCCTTACTAATAAAACTAAGATAGTTTACTCTTGAGTATTTCGGTTTCCCTTACTAATAAAACTAAGATAGTTTACTCTTGAGTATTTCGGTTTCCCTTACTAATAAAACTAAGATAGTTTACTCTTGAGTATTTCGGTTTCCCTTACTAATAAAACTAAGATAGTTTACGCTTGAGTATTTCGGTTTCCCTTACTAATAAAACTAAGATAGTTTACTCTTGAGTATTTCGGTTTCCCTTACTAATAAAACTAAGATAGTTTACTCTTGAGTATTTCGGTTTCCCTTACTAATAAAACTAAGATAGTTTACTCTTGAGTATTTCAGTTTCCCTTACTAATAAAACTAAGATAGTTTACACTTGAGTATTTCGGTTTCCCTTACTAATAAAACTAAGATAGTTTACTCTTGAGAATTTCGGTTTCCATTACTAATAAAACTAAGATAGTTTACTCTTGAGTATTTCGGTTTCCCTTGCTAATAAAACTAAGATAGTTTACTCTTGAGTATTTCGGTTTCCCTTACTAATAAAACTAAGATAGTTTACTCTTGAGAATTTCAGTTTCCCTTACTAATAAAACTAAGATAGTTTACTCTTGAGTATTTCGGTTTCCCTTACTAATAAAACTAAGATAGTTTACTCTTGAGTATTTCGGTTTCCCTTACTAATAAAACTAAGATAGTTTACTCTTGACTATTTCAGTTTCCTTTGCTAATAAAACTAAGATAGTTTACTCTTGAGTATTTCAGTTTCCCTTGCTAATAAAACTAAGATAGTTTACTCTTGAGTATTTCGGTTTCCCTTGCTAATAAAACTAAGATAGTTTACTCTTGAGTATTTCGGTTTCCCTTACTAATAAAACTAAGATAGTTTACTCTTGAGTATTTCGGTTTCCCTTACTAATAAAACTAAGATAGTTTACTCTTGAGTATTTCGGTTTCCCTTACTAATAAAACTAAGATAGTTTACTCTTGAGTATTTCAGTTTCCCTTACTAATAAAACTAAGATAGCTTACTCTTGAGTATTTCGGTTTCCCTTACTAATAAAACTAAGATAGTTTACTCTTGAGAATTTCGGTTTCCCTTACTAATAAAACTAAGATAGTTTACTCTTGAGTATTTCAGTTTCCCTTACTAATAAAACTAAGATAGTTTACTCTTGAGTATTTCAGTTTCCCTTACTAATAAAACTAAGATAGTTTACTCTTGAGTATTTCAGTTTCCCTTACTAATAAAACTAAGTGCAACAACATAACTGAGATAGTTCTTTAAGATGGAGTCAAACACTCATAATGTGACCCTAAAATAACAAACATACCTGGGCTCGCACATTTATATCTTTGAATTAGCTTACATCAGAGTATATTGTAACTACAGTGAAAACTGTCTAAATCGAACCCTCAATAAACAGAAATCCTGCATAAACCGAACTTTAGAAAAAGTTCTAATCTAAGAAATCCTTGTTAAATTAACCTGTATAAACCGAACACCTGTCTACTTTGAACACACAAGTTGGCCCCTTCGAGGTTTGGTTTAGACAGGTCTGACTGTACTCACATGTAGAGGTTCATCCATAAAATTTGATATTTCAGGTGGTGATTCATCTTCTTCTTCTCTAATATTGTCAAACATCTTAGTAGAAATTGTTGGTGCAGTATATCTCCATAAATCTTTCTTATAGAGAACTATTTTAATTTTTATAATAATAATAGGTATTTCTAACGTTACTAATGCTGTTAACCGAAGTTGTATTGGAATCAAATTTAAATACATCGATAATCTGAAATAGATATAATAAAATGAAGAAAAAAAATATGACCCATTGAAACAGTTCCAAAATCTAATAGAAAAATCGTAGAAAGAGACAAAACCTATACCCCTAACACACAAATACATGACAGTTCACTTGCCTGGATAGGTACAGGCAATTCAATAGAGTTGTGGGGTTACGCTAGTTTCATGGGTCCAAACCTCTGTGGGGTTACGCTAGTTTCATGGGTCCAAACCTCTGTGGGGTTACGCTAGTTTCATGGGTCCAAACCTCTGTGAGGTTATGCTAGTTTCATGGGTCCAAACCTCTGTGAGGTTATGCTAGTTTCATGGGCCCAAACCTCCGTGGGGTTATGCTAGTTTCATGGGCCCAAACCTCTGTGGGGTTACACTAGTTTCATGGGCCCAAACCTCTGTGGGGTTACGCTAGTTTCATGGGCCCAAACCTCTGTGGGGTTATGCTAGTTTTATGGGCCCAAACCTCTGTGGGGTTACGCTAGTTTCATGGGCCCAAACCTCTGTGGGGTTACGCTAGTTTCATGGGCCCAAACCTCCGTGGGGTTACGCTAGTTTCATGAGCCTAAACCTCCCCTCTTATTGAAATAGTTAAGAAATATTTGAAATTTTTGAACAGGTTATACAATATAACCTTTCAAAAAATTTCAAATATTCCTAATAAATTTAATTTTTACAACAAAATTTAATGATTACGAGTATTTGAATCTGTCGTAAGCAAATGAATACATTTGTGACGTCACGATACCAACCCAGGTTATCAAGTATAACCAAAATTTTCTCCAAGGGGATCAGCCGATCAGATTGCAGTATTCAAATCAAATTAAATTATATAAGAATAACAGAGAATAAAAAGGAAGTGTGTTGTCAGTGTTATGTATTTCAAATGTCTCATGGCTGATTATTACATTGCTTTTCATTCCTTCATTACTGATAAAATATTGACAAGTATTGTTGTACTGACGAAGCATGAATGGATAATGTTGACACGAAGATCCCCTACGACATTTTGTGATCAAAATCAATAGTGTTAATGCTGAACTCTTTGTAAAAATGTGTAAGCGTATTTGAAAAACGATCCAAAGATGTGAAACAAAATTAGGTTAAGAAGGAATCATAAAACTGTCAGAGTTCTTTGAATCATTTGATATTTCGGTTGATTGCTTTGAAATCAAGACTTTCATATTATAACAATAATTTTGTTCTTCTAACTTTTGAATTTATCCTCAATTGTTTTATATGAGTAGACAATTTGCATTGATTTCTGATTGTATAATATTGTGATATATATCAACTGACTACCACCATGCTTCTATGTAGATCGAAATCCACCTGACAAATATAGTTAGTAGATGACACCCATAAATCGTTGTATTGAATGGCTTATTATGAGTTTTTTGCTTTCTGTCTTAATCCAAGAGTTTCAAAGGTATACAGGCTGTCAGAATGGAATTTTTTTTAATATTAAAAGTTGCCAATATTCGATGTTTTATACTAATTGCAGTTGAAATTTTTCATAATAACATACGTAAATAGCCTAGAACGAAGGAAATACGTAGCTGTTTTATTTTCTTGAATCCAGTAAAGAATCCAATGTTTAACCGCACAATATTCATACGACCTGACAGTGAACTCATTCGGGAAAGTGTTTGCGCATGTGTGAAATTGTTTGTTGATGAAGAAAGCACATGGCACAAATCGAATCGTGGAAGTACAAACACATTGACGGATTCTGTACGAAAACCACACAAAAAGGAGGATTCAGCAAGCTTTGTGTAAAAATTAAAAAAAGATGTTATACTGACCTACTCCATTTTTCAACACGTAAGCATAATTTAGTATCTTTTTTCGGCCGAATCGTATTTTAACAGTAGAATTGCATCGTAGTTTTTTATATTTAGGTTTTTTTATTCAGAAGATAACGCTAGGTGCTATCTCTTTTAAATTAGAGACTAAAATAATGAACTTCACATCTGTTTTTCTCTAAAAAAAAATAGAATGAAGAAAACTCAAGTGTTGTCAATAATATGCAATACAATTTGTTTACAATTTTCCCTTTATAAGACCCTTTGCAGAGTTTGGGTTTGTTTTTATTGATTTCATCACGTATTTCCGATTTTAAGTGTCATTCTTACTAAATACCATTATATAATATTAACTGATTACCCCATGATCCAATTTCATAGATATATTTCTTAAATTATATTAATTCTATCGAATTTACATGCAACATGCTTCCTGGTTATTTATAGCAGTTATCAGTATTTGGCAAACTTTGGAAAAGTAGCCGACTTATAATTAGGTCGTGTTAATGGCGATTTTACCAACAGACAATCATATTCTTTTCACTAATTACGACCTTATAACATATTTTTTAAACCTGGCTTCTTGTTCAGAACATTTTATTAGTATAAAACATAGAATATTGGCAACTTTTAATATAAACCAAAAAATTCAATTCTGACAGCCTTTAACATGTTTAACATTGCAGGAAAAAATAAATATGCATATATCTTGTCTCTGAATATTAAATCATTACATAATTACCCAACATCCATAGGAAATTTATTGAATGCAATTTCTGCCCTGGATGGAAATCGAAGTTCCATTATCATTCCTTCAAGTCGCAGTTTGCCAAAGATAATAAGAAATCCAAGACCAAGCTCTCCCCATACTCTAAGTCCTGCATACGGTTCTACTTCGGCAAAAGCAATCATACTGAATATTTTTACTCCAACAGTAAACTTGACACCCCAGTAGGCACCACAACCAAAACCTTTGTCAAAAGAAATCTTGTAATTAACTAATTATATCATAATAGAATCATGCTAAAACATCCATACATAAACAGAGAAAGAAAATATCAGGTTTGTACCAAAACATACATACATTCAAACAGCGTTATATTGCTGGGTCTGCCAAATGCTCCACAAAACCTCTTTCCAAATTTTTCCAAATTATCAACATGCGTTCTATCGGCGGTCAAAACCAGGCTTCAGAATCACTAGCTACTCGAGGGGTGGTGTAAATCAGATGTGGATTCTGAAGAACTCTTAAGATCTGTTAGAGTACATACAATCTCCTCCTGCAATAGCATTAAACATTTGACTGCTCTACCCTCTACACAACTATTCCTCACTCTAAGCTGAAGGACAGATTAAGGGAGTTAGTTCAACTGTGCTTCATAAAAAAGAATGGCTAACATAGATACAAATACTTTGTGGTAGGAAAGAACAGATCTTAATTTGTAAAAAACCACTCTGATTCTACCAAAAAGTTCTCTGAAACTGATATCATCAACATGCTCAAGTTTTTGATTGACAATATATTTGCTATGTTTGGTGGACATGATTTTCAACAGACATTCCCCATACCTTAGGTTACAAACAGTCCTCCTTTTCTCGACAACTTGTTCCTTTATTCGTTAATCGTATGAGGCAGGGGCTTCTCAAGAAAAACGAAGAGAAGCTAGCCTGATCCTTTAATTTCACGTTCCGCTATATAGATGATGTTCTTTCACAAAATAATTATAGATTTGGTGATTTTGTTGATCTATCCCATTGAGCTTGAAATAAAGGATACCACAGATACAGATAGGTCTGCTTCATACCTTGACCTACACCTCGAAATTGACAGTGAGGGGCGGTTAAGAATGAAATTTTATGACAAAAGAGATGATTTCAATTTTCCCATTGTGAACTTTCCATTTATATGTAGCAACATTCCAGCAGCACCTGCATATGGAGTATATATTTCTCAGTTGATACGATATTCCAGAGCTTGTGGTTCCTATCAGGATGTCCTTGTTAGAGGGTTGCTGCTAACAAGGAAGCTACTGAACCAAGAGTTCCTTTAGGTTATGCTGAAGTCATCACTTCGAATGTGTTACGGTCGCCACCATGACATGGTTGACCGTTATGGAATATCTGTGTCACAAATGACCACGGATATATTCCACTTGTCGTAAACACTTCCCAGTCCTTTCCTCATTCATGACTTATCACCTGGTTTGTAACTAAATTAACATGACAGGAGCCACTAGTGGAGCAGGAATTGCTTACCCTTCCAGAGCACATGAGTTCATCCCTGATTTTTAGAGGGGTTCATGTTACTCCATCTTTAGTTTTATGTGTAACTTTTGCAGATCTTTCTTTGTCCTTTTGTACTTTTTCTTTTGGCCATGGTGTTGTCTCTTCTTCTTCAATATACAAATTCTGATTACCCCTTTGGTATCTTTAAACTTTTCTTAAGAAAGAAAATATCAGGGTCGTGCCAAAGAATACATACATTAACAGAGAAAGAAAAAATCAGGGTCGTGCCAAAGCGTACATAAATTAACAGAGAAAGACAATATCAGGGTCGTGCCAAAGCATACATAAATTAACAGAGAAAGAAAATATCAGGGTCGTGCCAAAGCATACATAAATTAACAGAGAAAGACAATATCAGGGTCATGCCAAAGCATACATAAATTAACTGAGAAAGAAAATATCAGGGTCGTGCCAAAGCATACATAAATAAACAGAGAAAGAAAATATCAGGGTCGTGCAAAAGCATACATAAATTAACAGAGAAAGAAAAAATCAGGGCTATGCCAAAACATACATAAATTAACAGAGAAAGAAAATATCAGGGGTATGCCAAAGCATACATCAATTAACAAAGAAAGAAAATATCAGGGTCGTGCCAAAGCATACATAAATTAACAAAGAAAGATAATATCAGGGATGTGGCAAAGCATACATCAATTAACAGAGAAAGAAAATATCAGGGTCATGCCAAAGGATACATAAATTAACAGAGAAAGACAATATCAGGGTCATGCCAAAGGATACATAAATTAACAGAGAAAGACAATATCAGGGTTGTGCCAAAAAATACATACATTAACAGAGAAAGAAAATATCAGGGTCGTGCCAAAGCATACATAAATTAACAGAGAAAGAAAATATCAGGGTCGTGCCAAAGCATACATAAATTAACAGAGAAAGAAAATATCAGGGTCGTGCCAAAAAATACATACATTAACAGAGAAAGAAAATATCAGGGTCGTGCCAAAGTGTAAATAAATTAACAGTGAAAGAAAATATCAGTGTCGTGCCAAAGCATACATAAATTAACAGAGAAAGAAAATATCATGGTCATGCCAAAGCATACATAAATTAACAGAGAAAGAAAATATCAGGGTCGTGCAAAAGCATACATACATTAACAGAGAAAGAAAATATCAAGGTCATGCTAAAGCATACATAAATTAACAGAGAAAGAAAATATCAGGGTCATGTCAAAGGATACATAAATCAACAGAGAAAGACAATATCAGGGTCGTGCCAAAGGATACATAAATTAACAGAGAAAGAAAATATCAGGGTCATGCCAAAGCATACATAAATTAACAGAGAAAGAAAATATCAGGGTTATGCCAAAGCATACAGAGATTAACAGAGAAAGAAAATATCAGGGTTGTGCCAAAGTGTACATAAATTAACAGAGAAAGAAAATATCAGGGTCGTGCCAAAGCATACATAAATTAACAGAGAAAGAAAATATCAGGGTCGTGCCAAAAAATACATACATTAACAGAGAAAGAAAATATCAGGGTCGTGCCAAAGTGTAAATAAATTAACAGTGAAAGAAAATATCAGTGTCGTGCCAAAGCATACATAAATTAACAGAGAAAGAAAATATCATGGTCATGCCAAAGCATACATAAATTAACAGAGAAAGAAAATATCAGGGTCGTGCAAAAGCATACATACATTAACAGAGAAAGAAAATATCAAGGTCATGCTAAAGCATACATAAATTAACAGAGAAAGAAAATATCAGGGTCATGTCAAAGGATACATAAATCAACAGAGAAAGACAATATCAGGGTCGTGCCAAAGGATACATAAATTAACAGAGAAAGAAAATATCAGGGTCATGCCAAAGCATACATAAATTAACAGAGAAAGAAAATATCAGGGTTATGCCAAAGCATACAGAGATTAACAGAGAAAGAAAATATCAGGGTTGTGCCAAAGTGTACATAAATTAACAGAGAAAGAAAATATCAGGGTTGTGCCAAAGTGTACATAAATTAACAGAGAAAGACAATATCAGGTTTGTGCCAAAGCATACATAAATTAACAGAGAAAGAAAATATCAGGGTCATGCCAAAGCATACATAAATTAACAGAGAAAGAAAATATCAGGGTCGTGCCAAAAAATACATACATTAACAGAGAAAGAAAATATCAGGGTCGTGCCAAAGTGTAAATAAATTCACAGTGAAAGAAAATATCAGTGTCGTGCCAAAGCATACATAAATTAACAGAGAAAGAAAATATCATGGTCATGCCAAAGCATACATAAATTAACAGAGAAAGAAAATATCAGGGTCGTGCAAAAGCATACATACATTAACAGAGAAAGAAAATATCAAGGTCATGCTAAAGCATACATAAATTAACAGAGAAAGAAAATATCAGGGTCATGTCAAAGGATACATAAATCAACAGAGAAAGACAATATCAGGGTCGTGCCAAAGGATACATAAATTAACAGAGAAAGAAAATATCAGGGTCATGCCAAAGCATACATAAATTAACAGAGAAAGAAAATATCAGGGTTATGCCAAAGCATACATAAATTAACAGAGAAAGAAAATATCAGGGTTATGCCAAAGCATACATAAATTAACAGAGAAAGAAAATATCAGGGTTATGCCAAAGCATACATAAATTAACAGAGAAAGAAAATATCAGGGTCGTGCCAAAGCATACAGAGATTAACAGAGAAAGAAAATATCAGGGTTGTGCCAAAGTGTACATAAATTAACAGAGAAAGAAAATAGCAGGGTCGTGCCAAAGCGTACATAAATTAACAGAGAAAGAAAATATCAGTGTCGTGCCAAGGAAAAAAAAAAAAATTAACAGAGAAAGACAATATCAGGGTCGTGCCAAAGCATACATAAATTAACAGAGAAAGAAAATATCAGGGTTGTGCCAAAGTGTACATAAATTAACAGAGAAAGACAATATCAGGTTTGTGCCAAAGCATACATAAATTAACAGAGAAAGAAAATATCAGGGTCGTGCCACAGGGTACATAAATTAACAGAGAAAGACAATATCAGGGTCGTGCCACAGGATACATAAATTAACAGAGAAAGACAATATCAGGGTCATGCCAAAGGATACATAGATTAACAGAGAAAGACAATATCAGGTTTGTGCCAAAAAAGACATACATTATTAGAGAAAGACAATATCAGGGTCATGCTAAAGCATACATAAATTTACAAAGGAAGAAAATAGACAGTTATGGCAATTACTTCAAATAAATGATACATCTTTTTATGCATATAATCATAATGTAATGGTTCATCAATAAAACAATACATTTAATGACAACACAATTTAGTCTGGCTAATTTACAGTCTTATCCCCCTTTCCTTTTTCATATCAGATTTCTAACAAGAGTAACATGACGGGTGTAGAGTAGGGAATGCTTACATCCTTCCGGATGCATCTGAGCTCACCCTTGGTTTTTAGTGTGGTTCTTGTTGTTGCTTAATCTTCAGTTTTCTGCATATTTTTTTGTTGCCCATTTGTTGTGTTTTGTCCTCTTTCTTTTGTCATTGTATTGTCTGTCCTGCTTCAATTTACCGCTTCTGTTAACAACCTTTGAATTTTTTTTCATGCTTGATATAAAACATTGCTATTCTAACTGCAATCAGATTCACAAAATATGTGGTGATTTTTGCTAATATATGATATCAAATTATACCTACACGTTTTATCGAACAACATAAGCACTGGATTTTATTTTATGTATAAATTCAACTTAGAAATAACTCTTTGCTTATTATATCTATTAGGGATGGCAATGAGTACCCGGTTAACCGGGTACTCGCTCGAACATCCGATTATCGAATACCAAAATCGGTATTCGGTTACTTGGAAAACATTTTTTTTATGAAAATAATGATAAAATTTTCCGGACAATAAATAATTAATGTTAGATATACAATGTAATAGAAATCGTACACATAAACCAGCACTTGGCATATGTTTACATAACAATTATTGGTCAATTAAATGGTAACTGATCTCTGATCGGCTTATTCCCCCAGCAAAACACTAGCTTGTAGGTTTGACAATGTTAACGAAACAAAGTGATTAAACTGGTATGAACACAATTCAAATTTAAAGTATTGAACTATTAAAAGTGTGCTTGAATTGAATTTCAAGAGATAGGGCTGTGAAAATGCCACCTCCTACATCTAAAGTTTGAAAGTTTTTCAAACGATGTAATGACTCGAAAACTGTCAAATGCCAGTAAGTGATTCTCTTGTGTGGTGAAAAGATAATTCCGATAAATATTCAAGACTCTCGGTACTTGCGCGCTGGTATTTAGCTGTTCCGTCGGAAAGAATCTTCTCGGCAGCAGGTTTGATTGTTACGAAGCTTCACCACAGACTGTCATCGTCTTGCATCGACCAAATTATTTTCCTTAGCAAAACCTCTGTACCACAATGACCGAATAACAATCATGAATGTGACATGACATAACCTGGTATGTAAATAATTTGTACTGTGTTGTAAATAATAAATTTATCTTTTTAATTTTTTTATCATTCAACTGAATCTTTACAATTATAGTTGAAATATAAAATAATGAAAAGAAAGGAAGAAAACAGAAGTGTCATTGAACCCAGCTGTACCTTTTTTAAACCGAACAGAATAAATTGTCTACCGAGTAACCGGGTACTCGATCGGAAACCTGACCGAGTAACCGATTATAAGGTTTTAATCGATTTGACATCCCTAATATCTATATTAAAACTCACTGAAGCTTATAGAAATAAATCCACCAAGAAAAAATGTATGATTAATCTCAAAGAAGGTTGACGTCCGTCGTGGTAGTCCAAAGTCGCCTTCCAGAGTGAAATCAAATGATTCAAATTCCTTCCCATCTCCACCTAAAAGTCTATCAATCATTTCTGAAAGCTAAAAAACTATTTTATCTCATATGTGTATAATTGTTTACTAATCTTTACCATACAATATTTATATATCTTCCAGGAAATTGAATTTGTTATTGTAACATGGAGAATACTACTGAAAAAAATGCATTAATTTTTTATTATCTTTTTTATATAGAATCAATTGATTATCTAAATTTACAACATTAAAACGTTGTTAAATAAATTATAACAAGGGCAACGCAAAGCGTGGCGTATCCCCTCGCCTAAAAATTTGACCCTGTGACCTTGACCTTGAAAATCAATAGGGTTCCAGATTCTCTTAAGGACTAATGATGTACCAAGTTTGGTCAACATCCATTGAAGGATGTTGATTCTAGAGTGTTCACAAGGATGCTACGTGGTAAAAATTTGACACCTTGACCTTTGACCTTGAAAATCAATAGTGTTCCAGACTCTCCTAAGGATTATGTATGTACCCAGTTTGGTCAAAATCCATTGAAGGATGTTGATTCTAGAGTGTTCACAAGGATGCTATGCGGTAAACATTTGACCCGGTGACATTGACCCCTTGACCTTTGACCTTGAAAATCAATAGGGTTCCAGACTCTTCTAAGGACTATCTATGTACGCAGTTTGGTCAAAATCCATTGAAGGATGTTGATTCTAGAGTGTTCACAAGGATGTTACGTGGTAACAATTTGACCCGGTGACATTGACCTTTGACCTTGAAAATCAATAGGTTCCAGACTCTCCTAAGGACTGAGTATGTACCAAGTTTGGTCAAAATCCATTGAAGGATGTTGATTCTAGTGTTCACAAGGATGTTGTGTGGTAAACAATTTGACCCCTTGACCTTTGACCTTGAAAATCAATAGGGTTCCATACTCTCCTAAGAACTATGTATGTATCAAGTTTTGTCACAATCCATTGAAGGTTGTTGATTCTAAAGTGTTCACAAGGATGTTATGTGGTAAAAATTTGATCCGGTGACCTTGACCTTTGACCTTGAAAATCAATAGGTTCCAGACTCTCCTAAGGACTAAGCTTGTACCAAGTTTGGTCAAAATCCATTGAAGGATGTTGATTCTAGTGTTCACAAGGATGTTGTGTGGTAAAAGTTTGACCCAGTGACCTTGAAAATCAATAGGAATCCAGACTCTCCTAAAGACTAAGTATGTACCCAGTTTGGTCAAAATCCATTGAAGGATGTTGATTCTAGAGTGTTCACAAGGATGTTACAGAAGGACGGACGACGAAGGACGGATGGCAGTGTTACTGTATCCCTTCGCAACTTCGTTGGCGAGGGGATAAATACATATACAGCGAAAATTTTCCTTTCTTTTCTTTACGTATTAAAATACAGGTATGTTACGATGCGGTCATGGTCATGATCATACATTAGTTGGATTTACATATACATGTACCCATGCAAATAAGTGCCTGTTTTCGATAGATTCCAACCAGTGGCGAATTAACTAGATATACGTTTATGTGTTATAAGTCGTTGGTTTTTACCAGGTACTTCAGTTTTCTTCAATAATAAACATAACATGATTATATAAACAAAATGACGATTAGAATGAAATTAAATATAAATAATCTCCATTGTACATGTGTATGCATTAGGTGATCAGGTTTAACTTATCAGTGCTTTAGCCAAGTCTTTAAACTCGTTTATTAATCAGGTTTAACTTACCAGTGCTTTAGTCAAGTCTTTTAACTCATTGGGTTAATCATGTTTAACTTACCAGTGCTTTAGCCAAGTCTTTTAATTCATTTGTTAATCAGGTTTAACTTACCAGTGCTTTAGCCAAGTCTTTTAACTCGTTGGGTTAATCAGGTTTAACTTACCAGTGCTTTAGCCAAGTCTTTTAACTTGTTGGGTTAATCAGGCTTAATTTACCAGTGCTTTAGCCAAGTCTTTTAACTTGTTGGGTTAATCAGGCTTAACTTATCAGTGCTTTAGCCAAGTCTTTTAACTCATTTATTAATCAGGTTTAACTTGTTGGGTTAATCAGGATTAACTTACCAGTCCTTTAGCCAAGTCTTTTAACTCGTTTATTTATCAGGTTTAACTTACCAGTGCTTTAGCCAAGTCTTTTAACTCGTTTATTTATCAGGTTTAACTTACCAGTGCTTTATACCAGTTTTTTAACTCGTTTGTTAATCAGGTTTAACTTACCAGTGCCTTAGCCAAGTCTTTTAATTTGTTGGGTTAATCAGGCTTAACTTACCAGTGCTTTAGCCAAGTCTTTTAACTTGTTGGGTTAATCAGGCTTAACTTATCAGTGCTTTAGCCAAGTCTTTTAACTCATTTGTTAATCAGGTTTAACTTACCAGTGCATTAGCCCAGTCTTTTAACTCATTTGTTAATCAGATTTAACTTACCAGTCCTTTAGCCAAGTCTTTTAACTCGTTTATTTATCAGGTTTAACTTACCAGTGCTTTATACCAGTCTTTTAACTCGTTTGTTAATCAGGTTTAACTTACCAGTGCCTTAGCCAAGTCTTTTAACTCATTTGTTAATCAGGTTTAACTTACCAGTGCTTTAGCCAAGTCTTTTAACTCATTTGTTAATCAGGTTTAACTTACTAGTGCTTTAGCAAGTCTTCTAACTCGTTTATTAATGAGGTTTAATTTACCAGTACTTTAACCAAGTCTTTTAACTCGTTTGTTAATCAGGTTTAAATTACCAGTGCTTTAGCCCAGTCTTTTAACTCGTTTGTTAATCAGGTTTAACTTACTAGTGCTTTAGCCAAGTCTTTTAACTCATTTGTTAATCAGGTTTAACTTACTAGTGCATTAGCCAAGTCTTTTAACTCATTTGTTAATCTGGTTTAACTTACCAGTGCTTTAGCCAAGTCTTTTAACTTGTTTATTAATCAGGTTTAACTTAACAGTGCTTTAGCCCAGTCTTTTAACTCGTTTGTTAATCAGGTTTAACTTACCAGTGCATTAACCAAGTCTTTTAACTTGTTTATTAATCAGGTTTAACTTACCAGTGCATTAGCCCAGTCTTTTAACTCATTTGTTAATCAGGTTTAACTTACCAGTGCTTTAGCCAAGTCTTTTAACTCGTTTATTAATCAGGTTTAATTTACCAGTGCCTTAGCCCAGTCTTTTAACTCGTTTGTTAATCAGGTTTAACTTACCAGCACTTTAGCCAAGTCTTTTAACTCGTTTATTAATCAGGTTTAACTTACCAGTGCTTTATCCCAGTCTTTTAACTCATTTGTTAATCAGGTTTAACTTACCAGTCCTTTAACCAAGTCTTTTAATTCATTTATTAATCAGGTTTAACTTACCAGTGCTTTAGCCAAGTCTTTTAACTTGTTTATTAATCAGGTTTAACTTATCAGTGCTATAGCCAAGTCTTTTAACTCGTTTGTTAATCAGGTTTAACTTACCAGTGCTTTAGCCAAGTCTTTTAGCTTGTTTATTAATCAGGTTTAACTTACCAGTGCTTTAGCCAAGTCTTTTAACTCGTTTGTTAATCAGGTTTAACTTACTAGTGCTTTAGCCAAGTCTTTTAGCTTGTTTATTAATCAGGTTTAATTTACCAGTGCCTTAGCCCAGTCTTTTAACTCGTTTGTTAATCAGGTTTAACTTACCAGCACTTTAGCCAAGTCTTTTAACTCGTTTATTAATCAGGTTTAACTTACCAGTGCTTTATCCCAGTCTTTTAACTCATTTGTTAATCAGGTTTAACTTACCAGTCCTTTAACCAAGTCTTTTAATTCATTTATTAATCAGGTTTAACTTACCAGTGCTTTAGCCAAGTCTTTTAACTTGTTTATTAATCAGGTTTAACTTATCAGTGCTATAGCCAAGTCTTTTAACTCGTTTGTTAATCAGGTTTAACTTACCAGTGCTTTAGCCAAGTCTTTTAGCTTGTTTATTAATCAGGTTTAACTTACCAGTGCTTTAGCCAAGTCTTTTAACTCGTTTGTTAATCAGGTTTAACTTACTAGTGCTTTAGCCAAGTCTTTTAGCTTGTTTATTAATCAGGTTTAACTTACCAGTGCTTTAGCCAAGTCTTTTAACTCGTTTATTAATCAGGTTTAACTTATCAGTGCTTTAGCCCAGTCTTTTAACTCATTGGGTTAATAAGGTTTAAATTACCAGTGCTGTTGCCAATTCTTTTAACTCGTTTATTAATCAGGTTTAACTTACCAGTGCTTTAGCCCAGTCTTTTAGCTCATTTGTTAATCAGGTTTAACTTACCAGTGCCTTAGCCAAGTCTTTTAGCTTGTTTATTAATCAGGTTTAACTTACCAGTGCTTTAGCCCAGTCTTTTAGCTCATTTGTTAATCAGGTTTAACTTACCAGTGCTTTAGCCAAATCTAATAACTCATTTGTTAATCAGGTTTAACTTACCAGTGCTTTTGCCAATTCTTTTAGCTCATTTGTTAATCAGGTTTAACTTGTCAGTGCCTTAGCCAAGTTTTTTATCTCATTGGATTAATCAGGTTTAACTTACCAGTGCTTTAGCCAAGTCTTTTAACTCGTTTATTAATCAGGTTTAACTTACCAGTCCTTTAGCCAAGTCTTTTAACTCATTTGTTAATCAGGTTTAACCTACCAGTGCTTTTGCCAATTCTTTTAGCTCATTTGTTAATCAGGTTTAACTTACCAGTGCCTTAGCCAAGTCTTTTAACTCGTTTGTTAATTTCCATACTTCTAAAGGATCAACATTCTTCATATCTAACATACTCTCAAGATCTGCTATTGTCATGGCTGCTAACTTATTTCCAAGCAATCTAATTCCAGAATTCGTTAATCCTTTACCAACAACAAAAGTTCGTTGAGGACTTCTACGGGAAGGTCTGGTTCTACCTTCTATCATTCTTGTTATTAATCTGTCTGCAGCAAAATTATACCATCAAAAAAATAAATAACACAAATACACCAAGAACAAGAAAAAAAGACAGTTGTCCCTTCCAAAATTATTACTTCTAAAGCATAGAAATCAAGTCAAGTGAAGACTTATAATAATCTTATAAACCTTAAATGTTTCACATAACAGCGATTGAAAAGTTCAACATTACCACTGTTTCACCATACACACAAACCAGTCACACCATTCTCAAAATAGCATACACCATTATCCATACACTATTTACAGTACACCATACCCCATACACTATTTACTATTATAGTGCAGGAAAGAGGAAACACCCTAAAATGATTATTATAAAACACTTCTTTTTTTTGGTATTTGCTATAACAGATACATACTTTTTAACCATGAAATAAGAATTCAGAAAAATTCTTGTAATCTTCAAATACATTTAAAACTATTTAATTTCTAACTCTTTGGGATTGTCGTGGTCCTGATCGTATGGTAGTTAGATTTACAATTACCTATGTAATCAGTGCCTATCACTAATAACGTTGTGAGTTCGAATCCCACTCTGGCGAAGTGTACTCGATGTAACATTAGGTGATAAATTTAATATTATCAGACAATATATATACATGTATATTCATCGGATATCTTTAATTCAGCTAAAAAATGAAATGATGAAAATAAATTATGCTGATAATTAATGCATATGATGTTCAACCATTCAAATTTATCAATTTTACAATGAATCGTTCTCGATTCCTTTTCTCCTCAAGTCTACATACACCATTCCTCATTCCTCCTTCTCCATTCCCCATTTACACAACATCACACCATATACGCAAACCATTCACACTATTTCCCATTATATTACACTATATGCCATACATGTTGTTTTTTTTGGTAATGTTGAATGTTTCAATGACTGTACATATGGTAAATTGGTCGTTGTGGATAAGATGTAAGTAACTTTGATTATCATCTTCCCTCAGAGCATATCTCCACTAAAGCGAGTTTATTCACGTGGGTTGCATGGTATACTCAATACAGCGTTTAGATAAAGTTTGTCAATGATTTTCATGTAATTGAAATATTGTTCAAAGTGGCATTTAAAGCTAAAAACCAGAAACCTACATGATCTATGATATTAAAGTTTAATTACAGGTCTTGTCTAGTATATATCAATTGTTTAACCTTTCTACAAGACACCCATCTGATTGTCTTCACTCTAGTGATAAAACTTGTTCTACATTCAATTACACACATTACTGGAAATAAAAGTATACATCAAGTTTTTACCTGCAGTGTGTAGTCGATAGATACTCTACGAGGAATCTAGATCTGAACACAGTCAAATATTATATTAAAAACATTATTTATGATAATAATACTAACCACCAATAACTGGTATTACTCTCTCAAACCCTCCGATAATAGGTATCGTTGCCGGGTTATTTTTCCCCAGAGCTTTTAGCAAAGATCTTGGACCAGTTTTAGTGTCAGATTCAGGTATGTAAGCCCCTCTGAGATTTTCTATTCTTTCATTTTGCTGAAATAATATAATTAAACATGCTTGGCTTTTAAAAATACAGATCCCGATAGATGAACTTCTAGGTTTATTGTAGGTACTGTAAAGCAGTGATTTTCGTGGCACATAAACGTTCTTTAATTTTCTACAAAGGTTATCAACCAATGGTTATTATAGGTATTCTTTGAATTTTTTTTTTAACCAAGGTAAAAATCTGATTGCATTCTGGTATATAATGTATCACTAGCATCAGAAATTTAAGATTGTGTCATAGACATATAAAGAATATTTACACATACAAAATTGCATTTACTTTCAAAATGGAGGTGGCCGTTGTGGTGGTGATCGTATGGTGGTTGGATTTTCAACTACTTGTACAACCAGTGCCTATCACCACTAAATTTGTGAGTTCGAATCTCTTTCAATGTGAGACATACTCGATACAACATCATGTGATAAAGTTTGTCTGTGACTTGCGACAGGTCTGTGGTTTTCTCCAGGTAATCCGGTTTCCTCTACCAATAAAATTGACCGCCACGATATAACTGAAATATTGTTGGAAGTGATGTAAAACACCATAAAACAAATCAAACCTATCTCACATGGTTGACGTTTATATCTTAGATATAATTAGGAATACTATAATATACCTCAGTATGTTTTACAACATTCAAAAAGTCACCAATTTCAAACTCTGATGCTTTTCTTTCCATTAACATTCTTATCCCATCTTTCATATTGTGAGGATCAAGACTGTAAATAAATAATATACAATTATTGCACTTCATTGAGTGCGATATGATGTGTTATGAAGCACTGAAAAGTAATATTGATCAAAGCTGAAGGCCGCGGTCAATATTGCTTTTCAGTGCTCCATAACACATTATATTGCACTCAATGAAGTGCTGTAATTGTTTTATTACATTTAACAAACCAAGTGTACCTGGATAGATTTTTAGGGATTGTTTGTTGTGTTTATTTTCAAATCCAAAACCCCATGAGCTGATCCATTTAATATCATAAATACTTGTACTAATTCAGTGTGTACAAATTTATATTACTAATTCAGTGTGTCCAAATTTATATTTGGATTCTGCTTGCGTTTGTAAAACTTCAGTGCCACTTTCTGTTTGTGTTTGTGTGACGTCAATGCAATGGACGTAGAAAACGATTGGCTAGTATTTTAAAATTTTGCCAGGATTTCGCCCACCGCTAAATGGATCGTTCAATATGAAATCCTGCCGTGCAATATGACAATTTATCACAAAAAACGAATTGTATGGTTTTATAATACTGTATAAAACCATAAATGTAATAATATAAACATACTGCCCTTGGATAAAGGTGTTAGGGTAGATTAACACACAAGGGGAAAAATTATCACCCGAGATGAAGTTGAGGGTGATAATTTTTTCACAGAGTGTGTTAATCACCCTAACACCTTCATCCAAGGGCAGTATGTTTTTTTATTATACTGAATGCCTAATGATTCAAGTGTGCATTATGTTATTAGAAGGACAATTGCTAAAAAACTAAAAAGTCATAAATTAAGATAGTTTACTTACATTTACAACAACAAAACATCAAATAGCAACAAATTTAACAAGATAATAACATAATGTTTATAACAATTAATGTAAAATGTTAATTGTATATTTTGATAAATATTATCACATGTTTGCTTCTATATTCTGACTATTGCATAAATAATTTTCAAGGTAGGTTATAATTGTTTTTATCATTTTTCAATATTATTATTTAAATACATGTCTTAAAATTTTCAAATTTTATTAAAACTTTGAAATTTTTTAAACTTTGAAAATTTGATCATTTTGAAATTTTTTGAAAACTTACGATTTTTTTTTTTTTTTTTTTTAATTTTTGGAAAATTTTGAACTTTAAAACAATTTTTTTTTTATAATTTTATTATTTTGAAAATCGGTAAACCTCGGCCGGAGCGGGTGTTAATTTTTACGGATCGGCAAACTTCGGGCTCAGCGGGTGTTAATTTTAGGCATTAACACCTGTTGCTAATATTATCACATGTTGCAAGGGATGGGCGGGGCTTATGAAAGGTTAGTGAAAATTAACAAATGCCGCTCGTCCAATGAAATGAATGGATAATGTAAGAAATTTGTATAAAGTATAATAATAACATTTATTGTAATGTTAGTTTGAATAAAATGTAGATATCAGTGTGTACGACATGTTTCTGTAATAACATTCATCAGGTACGCTCAACGTCGAAAGGTTGGAAAGCCAAATAATTTAAAAAGTGTTCGTGAGCAAGTAAACCAAAGGACCTAAACAGGATCACCAAAATCTGCTAAGGTCACCCATGCCTGAAGGAGGAGAACCTTAGCTTTAATAATAATTACATTATTTAGGAACTTTAAATTTTGGATAAAAAAATACATCTAATAAACCATATCAGTGTCGAAGCACTTACTACTGAATCGATGATACCAGAATTATGGTACTCAAATTAGTACGATTATATATTCATAATATAAATATAGATGTCTAAGGTAGGATATATTCTGTCTTTGTGTACCCTGGTTTTATGTTGTCCATCCATCCGGATTGTAATTGTATGTTCATACATTCACTTCATTATTTAACTTTTGTCTTAAATGACATACCCAGTGAAGCTTTGCCGTTTCATTCTCTTTCTACTGTGACATGCCATATTCTTTATATCAATGTTCTGAAAAAGCTCAAATATCTGAGAGCCAAACTGTGCATTAAAATCAAGGACTGTTAAATTTGATGATAATTTGTATTTAGTGGGTAACTTTGTGACCGTTACGTTGAGCTGAAACACGTCGCCTACATCTTCTGATATAACTTCATCTGGAACAGAAATAGATATAGTTTGTGTTTTTAACAATCTATTTACAATACAATGTCTGTTAGATCTTTTATAGTGATGAACTTATACAACTGTACATAGCAAAAACCATTATCATTAAAAAATTAACTATATTGTATCTTTTCTGCATGAACAGATACTTAATACATATTATTAATAACAATGGAAGTCATGGAAATGATTAAATTTATTTCTCTACTAAACAGCTTAAAAATCAAGTGGGCATAAAGATCTTATAATGTATAATGCATTATGTATAAACGTTAGAGAACATCACAGAATCAAGCACGAATGGATAATCAGGTGAAACAGGCAACATCAGGCACAAGACACAGAACACAAAGACAAGCAAAACAAAACAAAAACACAACACAGATAATTAACAGATGGGTCATGTTTTCAAAAATACGCTATATATTTATTTTGCAACACACTTTCTTTAAAAAATTATCAAGTTTGTTTCTTGTCCATTGTATTAAGTTATATGAATTGACATGATATATATGTAACATCTTTAAAAAAAAAAAATAATAATACAAAAAATGTTATTCATTATGCAAAAAGAATAAATATAGATTCTCCTTCTGCTGTCAGTGGATTATGATATTGTCCACTTGAGATAGTTAAATGTTCAAATTTAAAAACTCTGAAAGCTTTCAGAGTTGTTAATTTCTGTCATTAATGACGTCAAAAGGAAATTTGCAGGAATTTACATGCAGAAATTTAACCTCTGTGATGATTAAAAATATTACAAAAATTTAACTAACTGGTTAAACATGCCAAGAACAGAAGAAACAAAAATACCTCTGATAATAATTCTTTGCCATTTCTTCCTCTCTAGAAAATAGTCAAGCTGATCACAAACGTTAATCTTGAATTCTGTACAGATATTTCTTTTTCCTAATGCAAATTCTATATCCAAACAGCATTGTATACCTTGACAATCTTTAGTCATGTGACATACAGCCTGCTGGCTTGCAGGAAAAATTACACCACATGCTACAGATAATATAAGACTCTATTTAAACAACTAAAAGGGGGATTCTGTTTCCATTCCTTATTATCAAAAATGTTCTTATTGTAGCCTATTACATACTTTGGACCTAAGGCTCAGACTCTATAGACCTCAATTTTTCAAAGAGCCATTTTAAACCAATCTTATTGAAGATCCTATTGTGACGATGAAATGCAGAACAACAATATAAGCACTGTTTCTATGTGTAATGTTGGATAGTCTCTCATGTACATTTACATCAATATCCTTTCTTACAAGCTGTTCCTTTACTTTAATTTGTGTCTAAGTGTAATGTTAGACAGTCTCTCATGTTCATTTACATCCATATCCTTTCTTACTACAAGCTGTTCCTTTACTATAATTTATGTCTAAGTGTAATGTTGGACAGTCTCATGTTCATTTACATCCATATCCTTTCTTACTACAAGCTGTTCCTTTACTATAATTTATATCTAAGTGTAATGTTGGACAGTCTCCCATGTTCATTTACATCCATATCATTTCTTATCACAACCTGTTCCTTTACTTCACTTGGTGTCTAAGTGTAATGTGGGATAGTCTCTCATGTTCATTTACATCCATATCCTTTCTTACTACAACCTGTTCCTTTACTTTAATGTGTGTCTAAGTGTAATGTTGGACAATCTCTCATGTTCATTTACATCCACATCCTTTCTTACTACAAGCTGTTCCTTTACTTTAATGTGTGTCTTAAGTGTAATGTTGGACAGTTTCTCATGTTCATTTACATCCACATCCTTTCTTACTACAAGCTGTTCCTTTACTTTAATGTGTGTCTTAAGTGTAATGTTGGACAGTCTCTCATGTTCATTTACATCCACATCCTTTCTTACTACAAGCTGTTCCTTTACTTTAATTTGTGTCTAAGTGTAATGTTGGACAGTCTCTCATGTTCATTTACACCCACATCATTTCTTACTACAAGCTGTTCCTTTACTATAATTTGTGTTTAAGTGTAATGTTGGACAGTCTCTCATGTTCATTTACATCCATATCCTTTCTTACTACAAGCTGTTCCTTTACTTTAATGTGTGTCTTAAGTGTAATGTTGGACAGTCTCTCATCTTCATATACATCCATATCCTTTCTTACTACAAGCTGTTTCTTTACTATAATTTGTGTTTAAGTGTAATGTTGGACAGTCTCTCATGTTCATTTACATCCACATCCTTTCTTACTACAAGTCGTTCCTTTACTTTAATTTGTGTTTAAGTGTAATGTTGGACAGTCTCTCATCTTCATATACATCCATATCCTTTCTTACTACAAGCTGTTCCTTTACTATAATTTGTGCTTAAGTGTAATGTTGGACAGTCTCTCATCTTCATATACATCCATATCCTTTCTTACTACAAGCTGTTCCTTTACTATAATTTGTGTTTAAGTGTAATGTTGGACAGTCTCTCATGTTCATTTACATCCATATCCTTTCTTACTACAAGCTGTTCCTTTACTTTAATGTGTGTCTTAAGTGTAATGTTGGACAGTCTCTCATGTTCATTTACATCCATATCCTTTCTTACTACAAGCGGTTCCTTTACTTTAATTTGTGTTTAAGTGTAATGTTGGACAGTCTCTCATCTTCATATACATCCATATCCTTTCTTACTACAAGCTGTTTCTTTACTATCATTTGTGTTTAAGTGTAATGTTGGACAGTCTCTCATGTACATTTACATCCATATCCTTTCTTACTACAAGCTGTTTCTTTACTATCATTTGTGTTTAAGTGTAATGTTGGACAGTCTCTCATGTACATTTACATCCATATCCTTTCTTACTACAAGCTATCCCTTTACTTTAATTTGTGTCTAAGTGTAATGTTGGATAGTCTCTCATGTTCATTTACATCTATATCCTTCCTCACTAATATACATTGTTCACTACAAGTGGTTGACTGTTAAATAGTGGACCTCATGGATATACAAGTCCATTTTTGATGGTTCTTAAGACATTTTGTATTCATATCGACCTGAACAAAGTTATTTTATTGTTATTGCTATGGAAATGTTATCCTGCAAAAATATAATTTATTGGGGAGTTTGGTAGTGGTTATATTATAATGACGTATGTATCATTAAGTTATATACAATATTTAGTATGTGTTAGGGTGATGGTGTTTAACGCCACTTTCAACAATATTTCAGTTATATCATGGCGGTCAGTTTTATTGGTGAAGATAATCAGAGTATACGGAAAAAACCACCGACCTGCTGCAAGTCATTGACAAATTTTATCACATACTGTTGTATTGAGTACACATCACCATGAGCAGGATTCACACTTATAACGTACATATCTTAATTGCATAGCATGTGATTCAAATGAGACAAAATGACTCTTTTAAGATTAAAGAATCTCACAAACCTTAACAAATTACAATGGTAGAGAGAAGATACATATACATTTTATATTTATAACACATGACAAGATGGATGAAAATAAGTAAACAAAATGTCTGTGCTCAATCATGCATAAATGATAAATAAAATATAAAATGATAACTTACAAGTTTCATGTGGAAATACCAGCAAATCTGTTGTTCTCCAGAAGTCAAATGAAATACCTGTAATATTCAATTATCAATAGAGGTTATAGATGCAAAACTTCTCAAACTAGAATTTAAGATAAACATTATAAATTCACAAAACGCACTCATTGTTTAGAAGTTATACACATGTATATTTTTTAATTCACGATTATTTGTTCAATCCTGCCACCTTTAATGTCTTGGTGTCCAACACGTCTTGACTATATGAGTAACATGGTGAGTGTCTTATAAGAAGCAGGAGCTGCTTGCTCTTCGTTGGTGCCTGGGTTCACCCCTGGTTTTTGATGGGGTCTGTGTTGCTCATCTTTTTAGTTTTCTGTGTTGTGGTTTTTGCTTTGTTTGTCTTCATCTTGTATCTTGTTTCTCTGGATTGTCCATTCTTGAGTGTCCCTTCAGTTTTTGTCTAACATTTATTTGCAGTAGTCTGTTGATCTCATTCATCATCCAACAATTTAGATTCTTCAAAAAGAATTCCTTTAAATATTGAATACACTTACCTTTAAATGGTACCCTGTCCTCTGTTTTATCACATGACGTATAATAAAAATCTGTGTGTCTTAGCACAGTTTGTTGAATTTGACAATCTTTTGAAGAATCAAAACACACTTTTATTTCCGCATCAATAGAAAACTTGCTTTCCGAAGGAATATTTCGAACTCGAAATCTACAATGTACAATGTATGAAATCTATGATCCACAGACACAATATTTTTATTAAAATGATCTTGATGCAAATGAGTCCGTTTATTGAATACAAACAATGGTGTCAGAACATATTGTGTTCATGTACTGTGCAGGTATATGGTATATCTTTATTGTATAAAACCAATGCCTACAAAGTGAGAGAGTTCAAATCTATAAATGTGTAATATAACATCCAGATTCTGATACTTAAACATGTACATAAATACAAAGAATACTGATTGAGATGTGTTTTTTTTTCAAAGAGAAAGTATTCTCTAATTTATAACATCAATAAGTATACACAATTTACGCATAGTTTCAGATCTCTCTGTAAAATAATAATGACAATTTTATTACATTTGAAAATGACAATTTTAGATTATATTTAATGCTTCACTTGCAAATGTTTGACACTGTAAAAAATAATGATATTCGTCACAACTCTCGCAAGTTTGACACAGTTGACACAGTATATGTTATCTTTCTACATTTATCAGCATGCAGGTGTGAGCAATTAAAAAGTAGAACAAGAAATGTGTGCATCACAAAATATGCCCGTCTATATAAATTATCAAACGGTAAAAAATTATATTTATAGTAATGGTGACCTTGACCTTTGACCCCACAATAAATAGGGTTCTTTACCTTCCACAGGCCAATCATGCGGTCAAGCTTGGTAAAGATCTAATATACAGAACTAAAGTTATCATGTGGAAATGACCCTGTTGTCAAAAATTCTATTAATAGTAACAGTGACCTTGACCTTTGACCCCAACATAAATAGGGTTCTTCCCCTTCCACAGGGGAATCATGTGGCCAAGTTTGGTAAAAATTTGATATACAGAACTAAAGTTATTGTGCGGAAACCTGTGTGGACGCCCGCCTGCCCGCCATACCCAATCACATAATACAGCCTGTCTCGAGACGGGCGTATAAAAATGTGACAACTAAATATTTACTTTTGATTCTGATATAAACGTATTACAATATAAACATAATATCATAAAATGCACATTTAAAAATTAAAGGTTAATGGATCGCTGAAAGACATATCTTTATTTTGATGTATATGTCAGCATTTTTGGAAGATAGCAAAGTGCGTTCTGCACAAATATATGAAGAGAAAAGCGTTATTATGAACTTTTTGGTAAAGTATTAAAACAATTGTATCAAGCCTCGTTACCATCATTGTACTAATTTGTTTCCTTTACAGATTTGATAGTTTATGGGTAATTTCCATATTAGACCGACCTCTCATCCACTACTTACAAAAACCTAAATACTCCATGTAGTTGTACTTCTTCTTGTTTATCTGTAGAATAGAAAGACGAAACTATTATCACCTAGATTATTTGTTTTCAAGATAAATCAAGCGTGAAACAACAAAAAAACGGGCTACACAGAAAATGAAGTCACCAATATATTGGAGTTAATTATCGTTTACATATTTGTTGAGTTCAGAGGACAAATTTTTCAACAATTCATCAGTATCCACATGGGATAAAAGTGTGCCCCTCCTTGCCGATCTGTTCATTTACAAATACTTGTAAAAAAAAAATATTACAGAAGAAAACGCCTTTAATCTTACATGCAGGTTTTCCTATGCCTTCCAATGGCATTGTGTATTATCTTCTTGTCGATTAGTTTCTTTATTCATGAGGCAGATTTCATACAGGAGCTTCTCAAGAAAAACCATAAGAAGCTAGCCCGTTCCTTTAATTTCACATTCCGCTATATGGTTTATGTCCTTTCACTAAATAATGTTAAGTTTGGTAAGTTTGTTGATCACATCTACCTTACCGAACTTGAAATAAAGGAAATCCCCAGATACAGCTAGGTCTGTTTCATACCTTGACCTACATCTTGCAATTTAGTGAGAGCTGGTCAAGAACAAAATTTTCCATTGTGAACTTTCCATTCATATGTAGCAACATTCCAGCAGCACCTGCATATGGGGTATATATCTTTCAGTGGTTCCTATCATGATTTAGTTGATAGAGGATTGCTGTTAACAAGGAAGCTACTGAACCAAGGGTTGCTAGTGGTTAAGTTGAAGTGACTTTTGAGTGAATTTTAATGTAATGAATATCGACGACTGCTATATACATGGAAAATATAAATACTTGTAGGGAAAATGTGCATAGAAATAATCTGAACTTATAAAAATATGTGTATGCATGTTACAGTTTTAGATTAAACATTGATGAAATATTATCAGTAATTTGCTTTGTTCATATTTGAGTTCTCAACATTCATCGCATTTCAAACTTTCCATGCAAATCAATTTGAAAATTCCAATCGTGTTTACTTATTGTAAATTATTATCTTCTTTTATCGACAACAACTCAAGACGAACATTGTACAAACAAATAATACAGTGGAACTTGTGCAATCCGACACCTGAGTTTTCAGACATCCTGTGACATCCAACAAAAATAAATGGTCCCAAAGTATTTCTGTTAACTAAAATAAAACCTGAGTATTCTGACATCCTGTACAATCTGACACATTTCCCTGGTCCCTTGGTGTGTCGGATTAGACAGGTTCTGACATCCTGTACAATCTGACACATTTCCCTGGTCCCTTGGTGTGTCGGATTAGACAGGTTCCACTGTTGTATGATTACGTACCCCAATCGTAGTTGAAAAGAGACAACTCATAACGCAGATGTTCCAGTTCCACGATCAGCGTATAATGACATGTGTTAATGTCTATTGAAGTTAAAAGTGACCTTCTAAACATGTCAATATATATACAACATGACAAGTAATCACAAGTAGGAGAAATATAACATGCTACGTTGTTTGTCAGAACAGAAATCAAACTTGGTGTCTCTGTCTTCAAACAATCTAAAAATATAATTAATAAATATGTATTTTCGATGTATGAAGATAAAAAAATAAAATGCTTAAAAAAGTTTATATTAAAAAAAAAAAAAATACCACGCTGCCTGAACATTTGCAAAATCAAATAGAAATTTTTTAGAAGCAGAGGTCAAAATCGATGCCCCTAACACACATACATGTATTCATGACTGCTCATTTTCCTAGCTTGGTAAAAACACTTCATTAACAAGTGGAGAGGTTAAGCCAGTTTGATTGACCCAAACCTCCCCTCTTAGTGAAATGATGCAGATATCATTTTCTCACCCCTTGGACAAAATAGTCAGTTAATTCAGGTGAAAAAGAAATTTCTATCTTACCCAGGCTCCTGAGTAAGACAAACTACATGAGCGTTTTCCCGCAAAATTGACGATTTAACGATATACATCCGTTTTCTTGGCAGTATTTTAAATGTATTTCATAATAAAATATATAGACCGTATCTTTAAATGCCACTACAAAAGTGATAAATACCTATACAAATTTATTTGATCACATTTAGCATTTTCCAGAACTACTTTTCTTAGAATTTGGTCAAAGGGAGGTAATCTTTTATATACAAAAAGTAAAAAAAATATTGATATAGTATAAAGGGGTGAGAAAAAGAGTCAAACACCATGAAGGATGTAGGATCGTAAAATCTGAGACACCCTCGGGTAAGACTTCAATCGTATCTGATGAGGCTTGCTGAGTCAGATACGATTTAAATCTTACCTTCAGGTGTCTCAGATTTTACTATCTTGCACCTCTTCCGGTGCTAGACCCTATATATTTACACTTGGACCTAATTGGAAGTAAGTCTAAAATACTATTGTCATATCTTGTATAGTTACTATACATACATTGCCAGTAAATGTAAAAAGTATTTGTACGAGCTTTAGAAACAGAAAGAAAAGTGAGCCTCTGACGAGCTTTTCATTCAATTTTCAAGGTGAGCACAAATTCATTTGAGATTTCCCGACAATGTATACAAGTTGTGTTTAATTATTGCAATGTCATGCATGCAAAATTGTTAAATTTACAAACAAAAAGACACTAACAATATATATTTTGGTTAAATTTTCTATTGGGCATCCGTGTTAGGCTGATGTCCATCTTGCTTTGTTCTACATAAGACACAGGGTACCAGGAGACTGATAATATGTAAAAATCAATGGTTTATGCATACACCTGTATATAGGCAGTAAATGTACTGATTGCAGTATACCCCTGTTTAAAACAGCTATGACAGGTGATGTTGTGCAATCTGTTGTTCTTTTATTTCTACATGTATATGAATATAAGTTTCACTTTAATTTGTTGTTTTGTCTATCCAAATTATTTCCCTCCACCGCTTCCTCTAAATGCTATTATACCTCTACCTCAACAAATCATTGAAGTAAATTGTATACTAATTCAATAGTTTGCCAATTTACTTTTCGTAAGTCTTGATAAAGAATAGCAAACTAACTTAGATGACAATAACTGAACCTTCTATATCTCTGCTAATAGAATATTCAATCATTAAATCAAAGGTTGATTTGATTTGATTGATTTGATTTTTGGTGCTTAATCCCACTTTCATAAATATTTCAGCTATATCATGGCAACCAGTTTTAGTGGTGGAAGAAGACGGAGTACCCAGAGAGAACCACCAACCATGGGCAAGCAACTGGTAGACTTTATCACTTGCAGCTGCAAGTCCAGTGCACCCTTTTTTGTAATTTACAAAGCCGGGCACAAACCCAGGTAGTATTGGTGATAGGGTTGTATGAGTTGATAGGTAATCCAATTACCTAGCTCATTGAGCCACCTGGGCCCCTCAAAGGTTGAATACAGTGTATGTTTGCCGGGAATTACTGATGGGATATGTATATTTTACCTACCGTTATTCCATCCTCTTGTAGTCTCTTTGTATGGTGATGAATCAATATTACATCGACTAATTGGCTCTATATAATCATCAATTCCTAATTCAGTCATCAGATCATTAGCCAATACATCAGCATTTTGGGAAGCCGGTAAGTTTCTTTCTGAAATCCATCTCTCCAAAGAGAAGGCTTAAAGAAAGATTATCATAGTACAATAAAAACTAGTGGCTCTATTATGCCTGCAAGCACTCATCTATGTAACAGTTGCATTACATTTTCTCCATTGGAAATGTTATCAGTTTTGAAATATTCTAATTATCATACTACTTAAAATAGGCATCTTAAATTAAACAACAAAGGATCCCATTAAACGCTTTATCCTCACTACATATTTGTGCCTTTTCCAAGCCAGAACCTGGATTTCAAACATCATATGTCGTGGTCTTTTTATGTTGAGGTGAGAGAATATTGCAGATTTTCTGGCAATTGGTGGAATTATTGACAATCACTGTTTAAACCTTCTTTTCATAATTGTATATTCCAAATAATAAAAATGCACTGTATAACACTTGTCCTTTTTTCCTTTTTTAAAGTATACAGTAGTTTTAATAGGGTTCGGGTGAGTGCTATGGCGTTTAATGCCACTTTCAACAATATTTCAGTTATATCGTGGAGCTCAGTTTCATTGGTGGAGGAAACAAGAGTACCCTGAGAAAACAACCATTTTGCAGCAAGTCACTGACATACTTTATCACATAAAGTTGTATCAAGTACACCTCGCAATGAGTGGTGTTCAACATAGATTTAAAAATTATGTTCTGACATAGATTTAAATTAACGTTAGAAAAAACGAAGGCAGCGATACAAAATTAACAATCCAGAGAAACTGGCAACATTGGGTACACAAGACACAGGACAAAGTCAAACAAAACAAAACACAACAGAAAAAACTAAAAAGATGAGCAACACAGACCCCATCAAAAACCGCAGGTGAAAAATATGGTCTTACATACATTTGAAAAATATTTTCTTACATAGATTTAAATAAACGTTAGAGAAAACCAAAGTAGCAATCAAGAAAGAACAATCCAGAGAAACTGGCAACATAGGGTACACAAGACACAGGACGAAGACAAACAAAACAAGGGGCAATCAAGAAAGAACAATCCAGAGAAACTGGCAACATTGGGTACACAAGACACAGGACGAAGACAAACAAAACAAGGGGCAATCAAGAAAGAACAATCCAGAGAAACTGGCAACATTGGGTACACAAGACACAGGACGAAGACAAACAAAACAAGGGGCAATCAAGAAAGAACAATCCAGAGAAACTGGCAACATTGGGTACACAAGACACAGGACGAAGACAAACAAAACAAGGGGCAATCAAGAAAGAACAATCCAGAGAAACTGGCAACATTGGGTACACAAGACACAGGACGAAGACAAACAAAACAAGGGGCAATCAAGAAAGAACAATCCAGAGAAACTGGCAACATTGGGTACACAAGACACAGGACGAAGACAAACAAAACAAACAAAAAAACACAACACAGAAACAAAACATATGAGTAACACGGATCCCACCAAAAACAGGGGGTGAAAAATATGCTATGATGTGGATTTAAAAATATGTTCTGACACTGATTTAAAAATAAGTTCTTACATAGATTAAAAAAAATATGTCCTGACATAAATTTAAAAATATGTTCTGACATTGATTTAAAAATATATATTCTGATATAGATTGCAAAAACATGTACTTAAATGGGCTGATAACACATATGTACTTACATGGATTTAAAAAGCCGTCTGTTAAATTACACGACGTTCTATTCATAACATAATTATTATGAATTACAACATTAAGTCCACATGACTCTCCTGCTTCATAGCAAACCATTACTTTAAGATTTAGTTGATATGTCTTCTGTAACTCATTTGAATCAATTTTGTATCTAAAAATAATACAATGAATCAAGTTAAAGTGGTGACATATAAAGCAGCGAGCAGCAGTGTATCGACTTAAATATTTTTCCATAATATTTCTACTTATCAATGATTGGTAAAGTTTAACTTTAATCTTTACACATGGCAATATCTAGGTTGAAGCAACAGGTATTAAATGAAAAATCATCGTGTTGCTTCCTATGATTTTCTATGAAATGTCATACTGATGTTATCTTGTCAAATCCTCGATAAAACATCCTTGATGTTTTGTATAAATAGCTCATGAAGCGATATTGCTCTGAAAAATCCATTTTGGCAAAACAGGTTGGTATTACATTGTATTTTTATGTATCAAACAGCTTTATATATGAAGATAAGATACCCTTATTTAAAGAATGAAAAAACTTACATAAGATTAACAACTCCTAACATGGAGAAAGTGTTTTCTGTTCCTACAATGAAAACATTCTGAAATATTACTCCATTTCAACATGGTTATTGACTTCTAGCCATAATCCTGTGCCATCTTGCATGATCATATGGTAGTTGGATTGACAACTGACTATGCAATCAGTGTCTATCACCACTAAACTCGAGAGTTAGAATTCCGCTTATGGCGAGGTGTACTTAATACAACATTATGTGATCAAGTTTGTCAGTGACTTGCGGCAGATCAGTGGTTTTCTCCTGTTACTCCGGTTTCCTCCACCAATAAAACTGACCGCCACGATATTTTAGCTGAAATGTTGTTAAATACCATAACTCAAACCCTAACCCTTTCTCAAGATGTTAAAATTTGCCCCCAAACACTTTTAAAATATTTGGCTTTCCAATATTACAACATTGAGTGTAAGTGAGGATGAATATTATTCCAGAAACGCGTCATGTGTACTAAATTTGATATCTACGTTTTTATTAGATTAAAGACTTAATATGCTTTCTATTTTGTGATAAGAACCAAATAAACCAGTATGCTATAACATTTGTTTTCTAGGATCATACATGATTTTTAGATTATAAAACTACATTGAAATGATATTGTAAAACTACATTTCACTTAATTCTGCTTTTGTTGACACAAAAAATATCAAAATTGAACATGAATTGACTTCGGGATAATTTTTTTGAAGTATTGTAGTTTTATATGAAATATATAGGGAACATTGGAAGTGTCTGAATATGTTTGTCCACTGTCTATTGATTAACAGTATATGCTATATACTTACCAAACATCACATTAGTCAGCTTAATCTTTTTGTGCATTTTTTCTATATTAAGATTAACTGTATTTCTGCATTCGTTAATGCTAAATGAAACTTGAAGAGAGGTTTGCAATAATGGAGCTTGTACACAGCATACAACTTTATTAAGTAATGGTATCATGGAACAAAGTACACCATTCATAAGATCAGCATCAAGGATCAGGTATGAACTTACTGAAAAAAAAATGACCAGTGTTTTTTTTTGGAATCCATACATTAGTCTATTTATTATTGAAATTTACAGTTCCTAAAGTACTCCACCCTCAGACATATGTGACATTATCAGATTTTGGCTATCCTGTTTAGGCCCTTTGGTTTTCTTCTCCTCAAAGACTTTTTAATTTATTTGGTTTTTCAACATTTTGACTTTGAGACGTACCTGATGAAGGTTATTCCAGAAACGTGCTGTGCAACCTAAATTAGATATCTACGTGTTTGTTTTAAACACATAATATTTTCCGCACACGATTTCAACACTTAGATAAATGCTACTTTCAAATAGTTTGCAAAAGGGGTATATCTTCTAAGTTGCAATGCCAAATAAGAATTATATACATGTATGTACTCTGCTTGTTGATTCCAATACCATTGTGAAGATAATTTAACCTTACATGCCTGGTAAATATGTAAATTACCAGGAAAATAATGAAAAGAAAAAACAACCATATTGTCAGAACAATTCCAAAATTGAATCGGAAAATTGTAGAAACAGATGTAAAATTGATACTACTAACAAACATATACAGTAAAACCTGTCTAAACCAAACCTGTTTGGGACTGAAGAATTTGTTCTGTTTAGACAGGTGTTTGGCTTACACAGGTTAAAATTACATAGACATTTAGGAGATGTGACTGTAAAGTCTGTCTCGATTAGGCAGGTTTTCGGTGTTAATCAGGGTTCAGTTTAGACAGATTTCACTGTATATGAAAGCTAGATTGGTGCAGGCACTCCAATTAAAAAGTGGCAGAGTTCAACTAGTTCTATGGGTCTAAACCTCTTAGTGAAATGATTTGGTCATGCAAGTATTTTCTCTGGAGTGTCTCTCATTATGGTCTAATTTTATTGGTTTGTCATTTAGAGATAGGCATTTTGTGTAAAAATGTTCCCATTTTAAATTGGGCATTTATTATTTGTGCACCTTTGGCTTTGTTGTTGTCATTTACTCAAACTGTTTTGCATGATCATTACATCTTTGTATTAATTTATATTATATTTGATAGTCGCAAATGAGCTCGGACTCTTCCAGTTATCTTGTAAGCCATCAATACAACTTATTGTTCAAAATCTGACTTAGCTACACATTATGATAAGAAAGTTTAAACAGTGATGGTCATCAATTCCATCAATATTAACAAAACAAACAATCAGCTCTCACTTTAACTGAACTCACTGAACACAAACAAGACCAATACATATGATGTTGGTAATCCAGGTCCTGGATTGGGATGGACACAAACAAATGTGCCATGACTTAACCAGTTAATGGGATCCCCAACCCTCCCCTCTTACTAACCCATTCTCCAACAGCAACACATATACATGTATAAACAAACGATAAAAAACCTGCACTCAAAAAGACCACATACTATCACAAAAATGATCGACAACATAAACATGGACAGTACAATAGCAGGGTCAATGAATGACAACATAAACATGGACAGTACAATAGCAGGGTCAATGAATGACAACATAAACATGGACAGTACAATAGCAGGGTCAATGAATGACAACATAAACATGGACAGTACAATAGCAGGGTCAATGAATGATAACATAAACATGGACAGTACAATAGCAGGGTCAATGAATGACAACATAAACATGGACAGTACAATAGCAGGGTCAATGAATGACAACATAAACATGGACAGTACAATAGCAGGGTCAATGAATGACAACATAAACATGGACAGTACAATAGCAGGGTCAATGAATGACAACATAAACATGGACAGTACAATAGCAGGGTCAATGAATGACAACATAAACATGGACAGTACAATATCAGGGTCAATGAATGACAACATAAATATGGACAGTACAATAGCAGGGTCAATGAATGACAACATAAACATGGACAGTACAATAGCAGGGTCAATGAATGACAACATAAACATGGACAGTACAATAGCAGGGTCAATGAATGCTCATAGTTAAGTGACTACTATAGCAAGGAAGGTAGAATCTGTTGGTTAAAGACTCTTATTCTTTACAACATTGATGGATAAACATTAGCATACATTACTTTGAATACATTTGTTCAAAAGACATACCAGATTTCTTAATTGTGGAACTAATATTACACTTCGTTTCCTTCAAATAGAATGATAGTCCTGAGTCCTGTCTAAGTTTATATACAGACCATTCAGGAAGTATTGTATTATCAATCTGTTTTTGTATGCCATTTTGACGGTACCAGTTGCTGATGGAAAAATCTATAAAAATATTAGTGAAAATAGGTTTTACACACAATAATTCTGAGATCACTGACAAGAAATAAAATCTTCAATTTTATATTTACATAAATCATAGTTCAAACAATAGCATGAAAGGCTGTCAATTTTATATACATGATAAGATGGAGAGGTATATAGAGAAAAGGAACATAACTTAAATGTAGGAACATGGGTAATTCTCTTGCAGGGGGAAATTGGGAAGTTTGAGGGGTGTGGTAAATAATACTGTCGCAACCCCCAATATGAATCGTTATCATGATTATCTCCTTTCACATGGAAAATAAGGATGTCTGGAAGGTAAATATTGAGTCTCCCTTCCCTTAAAAAAACACAAGTCAATTTGTTATTTAATCAGTACATTTTCCTCATCCAGCAAAGTTGTTTCATATCAAAAACAATAATGATTCTAGTTTAATGATAAGATATTCATTAGATATCCTATTTTTATCACATTGGGATACACTGATATAGACACTCTGTGCTTATCATAATCTATATTATACAACCATTTCCATAGAAACAAATTAAGGATTAGATTTATCGGTTAAATCGTATTGATGCATGATATTGGATTATCTCAAGAAAACCATTGACCTGTATATTGTTACAGACAAACCTTTCCTCCAGTTGTTTGTAGGAGGGTTCATGTCTTATCTACATTATTTATGTTTGTTTGTGGATAGTGGTGTCCAACATATACTGACTATATGAGCACCATGGCAGGTGTCTTATAAGTGGTAGGAACTGCTTACCCTTTGAGGGTGCCTGGATTCACCCCCTGGTTCTTGGTGGGGTCAGTGTTGTTTATCATTTTAGTTTTCTGTGTTGTGTTTTTTGTTTTGTTTGTCTTCGTCCTGTGTCTTGTGTGTCCAATGTTGCCAGTGTCTCTGGATTGTCTATTCTTGATTGCCCCTTGTTTTGTTTGTCTTCGTCCTGTGTCTTGTGTACACAATGTTGCCAGTGTCTCTGGATTGTCTATTCTTGATTGCCCCTTGTTTTGTTTGTCTTCGTCCTGTGTCTTGTGTACACAATGTTGCCAGTGTCTCTGGATTGTCTATTCTTGATTGCCCCTTGTTTTGTTTGTCTTCGTCCTGTGTCTTGTGTGTCCAATGTTGCCAGTGTCTCTGGATTGTCTATTCTTGATTGCCCCTTGTTTTGTTTGTCTTCGTCCTGTGTCTTGTGTGTCCAATGTTGCCAGTGTCTCTGGATTGTCTATTCTTGATTGCCCCTTGTTTTGTTTGTCTTCCTCCTGTGTCTTGTGTGTCCAATGTTGCCAGTGTCTCTGAATTGTCTATACTTGATTGCCCCTTGTTTTGTTTGTCTTCGTCCTGTGTCTTGTGTGTCCAATGTTGCCAGTGTCTCTAGATTGTCTATTCTTGATTGCCCCTTGTTTTGTTTGTCTTCCTCCTGTGTCTTGTGTGTCCAATGTTGCCAGTGTCTCTGAATTGTCTATACTTGATTGCCCCTTGTTTTGTTTGTCTTCGTCCTGTGTCTTGTGTGTCCAATGTTGCCAGTGTCTCTGGATTGTCTATACTTGATTGCCCCTTGTTTTGTTTGTCTTCGTCCTGTGTCTTGTGTACCCAATGTTGCCAGTGTCTCTGGATTGTCCATTCTTGATTGCCCCTTGTTTTGTTTGTCTTCGTCCTGTGTCTTGTGTACCCAATGTTGCCAGTGTCTCTGAATTGTCTATACTTGATTGCCCCTTGTTTTGTTTGTCTTCGTCCTGTGTCTTGTGTGTCCAATGTTGCCAGTGTCTCTGGATTGTCTATACTTGATTGCCCCTTGTTTTGTTTGTCTTCGTCCTGTGTCTTGTGTACCCAATGTTGCCAGTGTCTCTAGATCGTCTATACTTGATTGCCCCTTGTTTTGCTTGTCTTCGTACTGTCTCTTGTGTACCAAATGTTGCCAGTGTCTCTAGATCGTCTATACTTGATTGCCCCTTGTTTTGCTTGTCTTCGTACTGTCTCTTGTGTACCAAATGTTGCCTGTTTCTCTGGGTTGTTCATTCTTAATTGCCCTTTCAGTTTTCTCTAATATTTATTTGGATATTCTGTTCATAGTCCTTTTGGGTTTCTTGAACCAAGAGACTTTTTTATGGAATTAATAATTCACAATCAGATGAAATATGTTCTCTTGTCACTGCAAAAGTGTGTAAATAAACAGCTGAAATATATTTACTTACGACCTCATAGCCAAACATATACAATAAATACAGCAGTGAGTTATCAAATCAGACGAAATATATCATCAATCCATATAGTTATACTCCGCTACAGTGCCTTTATACAATCTAGCTGACATAGATTGCCAATCCAGATCGCAACAAAGCATACAATAAATATACTCCTTTAAATGTACACACCTGATGATGACAACCCACAGGAAGCCTTTTCAAACTTTATATCTTTTAAGATGGCCATGGTTAACATACAGGAACCAGTACTTTCTAAACATACACTAACGTTGAGGCTAACTAAATACTTGTTGTCTATTCTGAGATCATTTAATATCAAACTACAAAAAGAGTGTAAAGGAGTATCACAAAGAACAAAATAATAAGAGGAAATAGTTAGTCTATGTATTGCACAATATTGAAAGAGTACAAAATGAAATGTTTTTTGTATGGTTGATATAAAGAAATATTAAAAAATGACAATTATAAATGCCTTAATGGAAAAAGAATCTGATCATTTATGCCCAGTTGCCAGTTTGCTCCTTTTTATGTTAAATTTATGTTGTTAAATTTATTTTTATCTTAATGTTAACCGCATCGGTTGTGTTAACCTGATCGACTCAAATGTGGTAGATTGCTTGTTCGAACTCACATCTGGTCAAACCAAAGAAAATACAATTGGTATTTGTTGCTTCTCTGCTAAGCACGCAGCATTAAGGAAAAAGGACAAAGAGTGGGTGGCTCAGAATCTGGATATTGTGTCTGGGTGGAGTGACATGTCTACTGTTGTTTCAGCAAGGTAGCATTATAAAAATCCAACTAAGCGTTAGTTTTGATCACGTCTTGATATATTCTGCCTCCCATTAAAATTAATTGGAAGAGTTTGGTTGTGGTTTTGAAAAATTGTCATAATATCACGAAAATAAGATATTTAGTATAAAGTATAAGTAGTTGAAAGAGCATTTACTTACTTAGCTCGAAAAACACCAACCAATGTAAAACGGACAAGGCTTCCTACAATTAATGAGAAAATACATTATAATAGATTAGGCTTTTCTAAATATAATATATATAGTACAACTTTTAATCTCCAAAAGTATGCAATCTATGTTGAACAACATTTTGTATTAATCATAGCAATTATTGGATACAGTAGTGCCCCTTCAACAATGAAAAAAATTGGCCTTATAAGAGAGATAATTTAATAGTAATTTAACATCTCAGGGAATCTGAAATCTGGCTTTATAAGATGGGTGGCCTATCTTGAGGGGGACAATTTAGTAGTATTTTATTAAATCAGTGCATCTGATATCTGGCCTGATACAAAGGGTGGCTTTAGTTTCAGGGGCATTTTAAGAACAGGGCTACTGAACCATCAATATTTTCAACTTTTCTTTTCTAATTTTAGACAATACTCACCCCATTGGTAATCCAGTAGAGATATAGTTCGTTCTGATCTTTCTAGCTGTATTGTCATTTTATTATTACATTGATCTACAGACAATGTCACTGTAAATGATTTTCTAATCTGTACTACATCAATACAGCACCCTATACTACTACAGCTATAATCCATAAAACAGTGTATGTTCTCAGGCAATACATCAAAAACTACATCGCTAGGACACACTGGAAATGCAATTGAAAATATGTTATTACCACAAACAATAATTAGCAAAGACACAATATGAATATGACAACACTTGTGAGTGAGTGAGTGATTGTTGTTTAATGCCAAATGAGCACTTTTTCAGCTGTATCTAGACAAGAACAAGTTACATTCGATTAGATGATGTCCGCTTTGTACTAGACCAACACACTTCGTAGGATTTTTAGTGCTAGTGTTCACTGAAATTTCAATCCACGCATAGAAACGTTTGATCTTGTTAATTTGAGGAGCATTAAATCTGACATCATATTGCAAAAACCTAATCAAATACCATATCTTTAATTTATAGTTAATTCCACCCTTTTGGGAACATTAGTCATGTTTTAAAACAAAACTTTGCATCTGCGTGAGTGCTCACAATAAAGCCTATGGCAAGACACATTTATAATTGCTGATCCGTTCCTATATGTTTGCATGTTAAGTTATATTCATATAGAGGCTATGTTTTATCTTCCTGAAATGACAATAAACAAGGAAAAACTTACTCTTATTCCAACCATGTTGTGAAGGATAGTATGGACTACGGGAGCCATTACAGGAACCCGGGTTAAGATAGTAAGATAGTCCTAGGTAGCTGAATAATTTTGAGACATCATTATCAGCCAAATTATCTTGAGTAAGTTTATTTTCATCCATCCATTTATGAAATGAAAAATCTGAAACAAAATAAATCTGCCAATTTAAAATAAAATTAAAGAAACCAATCATTTTAACCTTACCATATGATTCAGATTCTAAGCAATACATATATGTACCTTACATTGGAATAAACAATATATCAATATTTTGGTGCATTGTAGATTGGTCAATGCTGGGAGTAATTGCTATATACATCACATTGTATGATACACTTTAATTGTGTCATGATGACACACATTTCTGGGAAGTAAATTCTGAGTTCTCTGCAACAACAAAAATATGATTATATTTCCTATAGAGCAAATCCTATTTTATATTTAGATGGTATTACATTACATCTGATTAGCATGGTTTTTGATTGGTCAAACTGAGAATGACAAATGGCAAATTATTCTGAATAAATTGTAGGACAATACATTTCTTGAACCGTTGTCGATATTTATAAAAAAAATTGAATATTAAACATAAAAATTGAATATTCACATAATATAACTTCAGTAACAATTAGCAATCAAAACTTAAAAAAAAACCATTAATCTGAAATAATGGTTTGCATAGAATAATTTACAAGACAACGTACGAATGTACGACTCAAGCAAACAACATAGACATGTCAATTTATAAATTGCTATATATATGATAGAACGTAACATTATTTTTGCAAAATATAGCTTTAATATGAATTAACAGATAGATCCATTTCAATTACAAAAAAAAAAAATTTGCTTAAAGCTGTTAAATTCTACAACTACTGACGTCTTGTGCTCATTTATCTGCCTGTCTGTTCTATATCTTAGTGGATGCTTTTTGGGTAAAAACAACCAAATATGGCTACAATTTCAAATGCTTAGAAGGAAAAAGGAGAACATATTTATAGTGACGTCATAAATTAAACAAAAGCATTTTACTTTAAGACTCCCATTAATTATGTAGATGGTTCATGTTTTATTTATGTTATTTGTATTTATTTAGGTATATTGGTGTCCAATACGTTTTTGTATTGCTCAACGATGGAGGTCATTGGTGGAGCAGGAACTGCTTACCTTAACTACAATCACCCCTGCTTTTTAGTGGAGCTCGTATTCTTCTTCAAATTTTTATTTTCTGAGTAATGTTTTGAGAACCATTGTTTGTCTCTGTGTCCCTTTCCATTTGGTCAATGTATGCTCTGTCCTTCTTCAATTTACAACTTTTGGTTACTACTTTGGTATCTTCAGACTTTTCTAATGTTTGAAGCATGCTACGACAGAAATCACATAACAAATTTTATATTTGATAACTGACAGCTATTATGCAAGCAAACACTTACTTTTAACAGCGAATTCCACATATGGAGAACACTGCACTATCGGAAATAGAGCATTTTCCAACACTACATAAGTTTGTTCGCATGGTCGATGACTGTCGGTACAGACAGTGATGTTCATAGACATCAAATAAGCATGTTCTTTTTCAATCTTCTTGATATTATATCTACAACAAAATGCCAATAGTTCATAAGGTTGTGATTGCTTACATTTAAACTATAATTATATAATAATTGAGTGAGTGAGTGATTTGTTGGTTAATGCCAATTCAGCAATTTTTCAGCTATATATCATGGCGAGAACAAGTTAATTTTCAATGAGATGATGATGAGGTCCACTTTGTAGTAGACCTACATGCTTAGTTGGATTTTTATAGTGCTAGCTCACTGAAACAACAGTCCGCAGGTAGACATGTCGCTCCACTTGGATCCATTATTCTGATTCCTAGCCAACCAGTCTTTGCTCTTTCTCCTTAATGCTGCGTGCTTAGCGGAGAAGCAACAAATACCAATTTTATAGTCTTTGGTTTGACCCGACTGGGGCTTGAACCCACAAATCTACCACACTCGAGGCGAGCACGCTAACCATTACTCCACTGATGAGTTTTTTTTCTAATGGACAATGTGTACATAAAATGGAAGGTCATTATTGTTTGTTAAAAGGTTATTCCAAAAGAATTTGTATTTAACTATTATCAAAATTCTAAAAATTGTCCAGTTGCATTGTATCTTATTGAAAACAAAAACTTACATAACATTGACGATACCTCCCAATGAAAACCTTTTCAGCATTCCTACAACAAAGAATGCAATGGTTTAATTTTATTTGGCACAGAAAAAAAACTTTTTTACTGTCATGTTTGTATCAAAATTACGATATTTCACCAAAAAAATATATATCTGTTGAACTATTTCTATTTACATGTAACTACATGCATAAAACTATTAAAAATATGTACAACATTTCTAATGCTCATCATATTATAATATGCCTCTCCATATAAATGTACTACTTTAGCCACGTTTTTGTCTGCAAATGAAATAAACCCTAAATACAAGTACTATAGTTCAACTCTTGACAATTTTTTTTTGTTCAGATTCTAGAAGTTGACTTCAAAGTTTATCCATTTGTTTGATTTTTTCGTTTAAATACATGGTTCCACAAATTAAAAGCTAGTTCGTTGATTGCTGCATCCAACAATGACCATGAGGGATAGACTTGTTTTTAACAAGTGTATTTGGCAGTAGTTAGATTTATAAAACTCTTTTCAATGACAATACAAAATTGGAAATGCAACAGTATTACAGTGTAACTATCTTTCAAATGTTTTGGATTTGGGCACATCTGATGAAAGATGTTCCAGAGACGCATCGTGCGCACTTGATTTGATGTTTGCGTTTTTATTTCTCCACATCTTTTTTAAGTCATATAAATACATGACACACTTACCTAATTCTAAACTTGTCACGGATATGTTGTGAATAAATGTTTCTATGCCAACAGAAAAAACATTATTACAAGGATCCACAACAAGACTAACTTCAAAAGATCTGCCTAATTCATTAGCATATACACAACACTGTATTCCAGTACATATACTTGGAATATAACATGGAATACCAATGTCTCCTGCTATATCATATTCAGAGCTGCTTAAAGGACACACTACAACAGACAAAATATGGTTTGTTTGTAAATTCTAAAATGCATCAGTGAAATATTTTATTATAATATACATACAATATATAAGAAATTTGCATTGATTAAATATTATTTCACCAATAACGTGAAATTAGTTTTCCAATACAAGTAGTGGGTCGTCGTGGTTGTGATCGTATGGTGAATGGATTTACAACTACCTGTACAATCAGAGCCTATCACCACTACAGTTGTGAGTTCAAATCTGGATACAATATTATGTGATATAGTTTGTCAGTGACCTGCGGCAGGTCAGTGGTTTTCTCCGGGTACTCTGGTTTCCTCCACCAATGAAACTGACCACCATGATATAACTGAAATATTGTTGAAAATGGCATTAAACACCTTAACCCCGATTCTAACCCTAACCCAATACAAGTATTGTGCACCCCAATATGAAATGTAAAAAAAAAGTAATAACAAAAATATAATATTAAAGGTAAGATAATTATTTGATGAATCACAAGCCATATCAACTATGCAAATCAACACACATTTTAAACGATTACGAAAGAAAATTTAAACAGTGATGGTCAACAATTCCACCGACATCAACAAAACGAACCACTATATCTCATTTGAACATAAAAAGACCACGACATATGACATTGGAATTCCAGGTCGTGACTTGGGACAGGCATACAAATGTGGTGGTGTTAAACTGATTATTGAGATCCCCCTCCCCTTGAGACTATTGTTTTTGTTTAATATTGATCTTATAAGGATGACCATAATATCATTAATTTTGGAGAATTAAGCAATCAAGGAGAAAACAGGGTTAAAAAGGAGAGTGCAAAAAAACAATTACAGGAAATTCACCTAAATAACATACTAATGTAGTTGTAAGAGCATGCGATTCTGACGGGTTAGCTATCATTCTGTATTGTGTTTGTATAAAAACCTTACAATTTTTGTTTTCTATCATATCATATGCTGCATGGGTAGCTGTGTAGTCAAGGTTGTTGCTGTCTGACCAAAAGCTTAACTCAACTGATGTGGGTTCAATTCGCAAAACCCACCTGAATTTTTTTTAGGTTTTCATGCACCTACTAATGTCTGTTTATTTCACCTCTCAGATCATCATCACTCCAGGCTTCCTCAATAAGTCTGGTAGTCATGATAGAATTGAACAATAGCTGAAATGACCATAAACACGAAAAACAATCTTATACTATATAAATGTAGTCTTAGAAATCCTTAAATACAATAAACAAACCATTTGTCAATACAGTGTTGTTGTACATTATGCTATTTCCACTACACTGCCTTTGATTGAGATACTGGGCAACTCCAAGTTCTTCAAACAAAAGTGACAGTCCATATTCTGGTAAAGGTTCGTAAATGTTCAAGTATTTTGATTGTTTCCACACACGCAAAGAAAAATCTGGAAATAAAAGAAAACATTTTTTTTTTATTAGTTTACGGACTGTTAAAGAAACACAAAGCAAATTAAATAAATCTAAACTTGAACACAATTACATTATTGGAACTATTTGAAAAATTGAATATATCATGAACTGCAACAGGTACATGGATAGATAGTCAAATTTACAGTTCCTGAATATTGTAATTATTATTAAAACTAAGGTTTTCCTTAGCCGATTTTGGCTATCTTGTTTAGATCCTTTGGTTTTCCTGCTCCCAAACCTTTTGATTTATTTGACTTTCTAATCGTTTGATTTTGAGCGTACCTGATGAAGGTTATTTTGAGCATACCTGATGAAGGTTATTTTGAGCGTACCTGATGAAGGTTATTCCAGAAAGGTGTTGTGTGCACTAAAATAGATATCTACGTTTTTATTTGATAAATATAATATCGGATACTTACCTCTTATAGAATACTGTGTATCGTATTTACAGAGTTCTTTAGGAAGTCTGGTATGTTTCAATATTTGTGCAGACATGTAACAGTCTATATGATTGTCAAAGCAGATGCTGATGTTAAGTGACACAATGTAAATTCTCTCCCCTTCTAAATTATCTATTGTGAACGTTATATGGAAAACACCAACCAACCACAGTTCTTCTAAGACTCCTTTAATAAATAACAAAAGTATTAATTTGCACACAATTTTTTTTTATCATATTTCAAGTTGTATTTAACAAAACAATGTATATAGTATCATGTATTCACTTCTCAATCAGTAACTTATCATAGATGATGTAATATACCAGGCAATCAGAATTATACACCATTACATTGTCAAAAAATTAATGTTTGATAGCTGTGGCTATCTGTGTCATTATTATTAAAGAAGAGTGATTGATGTACTACAATTAGGCAATTATCAATAACCAACAGGCCACAACATTGCTGAAATACTACTAGTTGGCATTAAACACCAATCAATCAATCAATCAATCACCAACAACACTATATAGCTGGTCCTTCTATGTATGTATTTAGTTTTGGTACTGAAATACCGATTAAAACAAAAAGTATGCATAAAATAGCACTTTACACAATATTGACATCCCTATGACGACGTAATGTGCATACCCAACTGAAGGCATAAATATATCATGAACAGTATAGCACAACACATATCCACTATATGAGTAACATGGCGGGTGTCTTGTCCGAGGCAGGGGATGCTTGCCTTTTGCAGGCGCCTGGGTTCACCCCAGATTTTTGGTGGGGTCCGTGTTACTCATCTCTTTAGTTTTCTGTGTTGTGTCTTTTGATTTGTTTGTCTTCATGCTGTATTTTGTGTACCTAATGTTACCAGTTTTTCTGGATTGTCCATTCTTGATTGCCCCTTTGGATTTCTCTAATGTGTTTAAACAACGGAATAGTAATGGTCTTGATACTTATTAAAATAAAGTTTAAAACAGTGATGGTCAACATTAAATCAATATCAACAAAATGAACAGCCATCTCTACCCTCAAACAATTAAACACAAAAATGACCATGACATATTACGTTGGAAATCGAGGTCCTGGGATTAGTTGCTCAAGGATCATTTTTGTAAAAAATAATATGCCAATTTGGTTTCATCAGAGGAGAGGTTGACCTGAACTTTGGAGAAATTATATATAATTTGCATAATTCTGTAACATTTAAAAACTGATAACTTTACTTTAATAAAAGTACTTACCCCATTCATATCCTATTAGAGATATATTTCTGTGAAATTTTTCTATCCCCACAGTTATCTGATATTTACAGGGGTCAATATACAGGTAGAATCTGAAGGAACGGGGGATAAAATCTACATCCGTACAACATTCCATGTTGGTACATTCACTAGATAAATGACATGACAATTGTCCTTCTACTTTTGGTAATGAAACAAACTTGTCACAATCTGAAGAAAAAAACATGAAATATTTAGATTTTAGTTGTTTAATGAATGAATGCTACAACATTGGTGTCATGATGTCAAAGTAAAGAAATTGACTCTAATGGATGATTTGGTTTATGGTGTTTAACGCCATTTCAATAATATTTCAGTTATATTGTGGTGGTCAGTTTTATTGGTGGAGGAAACCGGAGTACCAGAAGAAAACCACCAACTTGTCGCAAGTAATTGACACACTTTATTACATAATGTTATATCGAGCAACTATTATGGACAAAATCACAGAACACTTATATTTTGCTTCTTTAAAAAATCATGAAAAAAGAACAAATTTGAGACATTATTTCCATTATAAATGATATAATTTTGCTTTTTTTTCAATTTGAATATATCCACAGAGCTGAAAATGAAAACAACAAATGTGTGGCAAATCATATTTGCTGTGTTATACATTTATTACCTTAACCATGTACTTGTTAATATTTTCAAATCAATCCCATCTTCAGCTTAATGACACATGCCCCACATATATAACAATGTTGATTCGAGTAGTCCATACTCGGAAATATCCTAAGAATAAGATTATTTGACAGTATCATTACATATTATATTTTATCATTGTAAGCTAGAACAAGAATTATTCAACATCAACCATAAACATATTGATACAGGATGTCTAGCTGAAACTGTTATACAATTAGGCATATATGATATATTGAGGGGTCATTGTGAAACTCATACCTTTTTTCCAGCCATTATTACTAGGAACGTATTCTGAATTAGTGCGCTTGCACTGTAGAATGTCAAGGTAAGATGACACACGCAGTTCATTCAGTAAGTGTGAAATCATCCAGTCCTCTAAGTCATCATTATCTTGTAGTCCCATCTGTTGATACCACTTATTTAATGAGAGTCCTGTCAATGAATAAAGGTTTAGATTTAGGCTTATGGTGTTTAACACCACTTTCAACAATATTTCAGTTATATCGTGGAGATCAGTTTTATTGGTGGAGGAAACATGAGTACCCGGAGAAAACCACCGTTCTGTCACAAGTCATTGACAAACTTTATCACATAATGTTGTATCACCTGAGTGGGATTTGAACTCACAACGTTAGTGGTGATAGGTACTGATTGCATAGGTAGTTGTAAATCCAACTACCATACGATCATAACCACGATGGCCCCATCAATGAATAAAAGAAATTCTTTTAGCGACTCAATTGATTAACATGAGTACATAATAAAATGAAACCAACCGATAAAATATCATTCTGTTCAAGCCTAAGTAAGTTGTGAAACAGCTTAATAGAGTACTATTAATGATTTGATTTATTGTGCTTAGCGTCACTATCAGCAATATTTCAGCTATATCATGGCGACCAGATTTAGTGGTGGAGGAAGCTGAAGTACCCGGAGAGAACCAACGACCATGGGCAAGCAACTGGTAAACCTCATCACTTGCGGCTGCAAGTCGAGTGCACCTTTTTGTGTAATTTACAAAGCCGGTCGCAAACCCACGCCGTATTGGTGATAGGTTTGTATGAGTTGTTAGGTAATCCAACTAACTAACTCATTGAGCGAGTACTATTAAAGAGTCAGCACACTGCATAAACAAAACAATGTACATTATTTATTTTTACCTAATAATATTTTTTATATTTGATTTAGCTTACAATAAGTACTAATTTAAATGAACCATTACATTTACTGAAGGCCTCATGAAAGATTAGTTTGTACTAACTGTAATACCCTCTTTACATAGATGTCTACTTATTATTATTATTAACTCAGTGTGGACTCTATTGTGAGTATAATTCATATTTATGTATATCTAATATTTTCCCTCTACTTCTATTTCCACCAAATACTGACCACCTTCAAGAAGTTGAAGATTACGGTATGTCAAAGAATACCATGCAATATATATATATACAAGTTCTTCCATTTGCATTGCTCAATAAATGTTACACATCGAGTATAACCGAAATGCACCGGACAAAACCACAGACCTGCTGTAAGTTACTAACAAACTTCTTCCTGTCACCTAGTTGTGTCTGTCTCAAGAATGACATGATGGGTGCTATATGAGGAGCAGGTACTGCTTACCCTTCTGAAGCACTTGAATTCACTCCGGTTTTTAGATGGGTCGTGTTGTTTAAATTTTAGTTTTGCATGTAGTGATTTGTAGATCATTGTTTGTCCTTATGTCCTTTTTCTTTTGGCCATTGTGTTGTCTGTTGTTTGATTTATGTCTTCTAATTACCCCTTTGGTATCTTCAAAAATTGTGTTGTCTGTTGTTTGATTTACGTCTTCTAATTACCCCTTTGGTATCTTCAAACTTTTGGCCATTGTGTTGTCTGTTGTTTGATTTACGTCTTCTAATTACCCCTTTGGTATCTTCAAACTTTTGGCCATTGTGTTGTCTGTTGTTTGATTTATGTCTTCTAATTACCCCTTTGGTATCTTCAAACTTTTGGCCATTGTGTTGTCTGTTGTTTGATTTACGTCTTCTAATTACCCCTTTGGTATCTTCAAACTTTTGGACATTGTGTTGTCTGTTGTTTGAATTACGTCTTTTAATTACCCCTTTGGTATCTTCAAACTTTTTTTTTTTTTTTCTACGTCTATTGTTGGCATGTTATTTCTTTTACCAAGAAAAGTTTTCAAATATGTTATACGCCATCGCACGACTGTTCATCCTGAAGTGTAAAAGCTATATGAACAAATTTTATTTTCATATTTATAGTAAATGGGATCATTGCATAATACATGTACATGTAACAATAAGATTAAACAAGATATGATTATAATCTAACGATTATGAAGTCTCAAGTCTCCCAAACCAACCACTGACAACAGGTTTAAAAAAAAATCAAAAGCTACCTTTGAAATCGAACAATGTTGAATTTTTGCGGTATTGTGGTGGCCATTTTGAAAATGGAGATCGGTAGAAATTTTTCCATGCCGGGAATCAATTCAGGTCATCATAATCTACCTACATATGAAATGTCGTTGAAATCGGACAATGTTGAATTTGTGCGGTATTGTGGCAGCCATTTTGAAAATGGTGACTGCTAGCAATTTTTCAATGTCGGGAATAAATTTGGGACATCATAATCTACCCACATATCAAATTTAGATGATATCGGACAATGTTGAATTTTTGCGGCCATTTTGAAAATGGCGACCGCTAGAAATTTTTCAATGTCAGGAATGCATTCGGACATCATAATCTAGTTCTAATAATAAAACCCTAAATGCTCGCTTACTCGCAAGGGTTATAACGGGATGCCATTACACGTAATGGAGCAGCCGCCAAGATTTTTTGCGCTCGCTTACAGAGTTTCTGACGCCTGCATTTATCAATAATAAGACATAACCTTTCCTTTTGTCCATTATTATAACAAGTTTTTATCACCTACCAGTATTTTAGAATGTAATTCCCACAAAATAAAAATCCATGTTAACTTTCTCCCTGAACATTTTGAATTTCGTCAATTCCGGCCTCACTATTTGAATGTCGATACCATATTTGGCGATTTGAGGTATGAATGTTTACATCAGCGTGTAGTAAGAAATACCATATTTAGAAAAGCTCCGCCTTCCGTAGTTTCCGGTTATGGAAAACGATCGATAAATTTGAACAAGGCTGTTGCTACCTTTGAAAAGCATATATTTCTCAGCCAAACCGATTTAACAAGGACTGGGATCATCAGTAATAGTTATAATGAAATGTTAGAAGCGTAAATAGTGAGTTTTTATGTTTTAACTGCAACTTTTTTTTTGCTTCATTGTGACGAATGGGACCGCGTTGTAGCTCTGCCGAGACACAAGTTTGTCACAGGAGCTACATTATTGCAGCTAATCATAATCTACCCACATATGAAATGTCATTGAAATCGGACAATGTTGAATTTGTGCGGTATTGTGGTGGCCATTTTAAAAATGGCAACAGCTAGAAATTTTTCAATGTCGGGAATAAATTTGGGACATCATAATCTACCCACATATGAAATGTCGTTGAAATCGGACAATGTTGAATTAGTGTGGTATTGTGGTGGCCATTTTTAAAATGGCGACTGTTAGAAATTTTTCAATGTTGGGAATCTATTCGGGACATCACAATTTACCCACATATGAAATGTCGTTGAAATCGGACAATGTTGAATTTGTGCGGTATTGTGGCAGCCATTTTGAAAATGGCGACCGCTAGAAATTTTTCAATGTCTGGAATCAATTTGGGACATCATAATCTACCCACATATCAAATTTAGATGATATCGGACAATGTTGAATTTTTGCGGTTTTGTGGCGGCCATTTTGAAAATGGAGATCGGTAGAAATTGTTCAATGTCGGAAATCAATTCGGGACATCATTATCTACCCACATATCAAATTTTGATGATATCGGACAATGTTGAATTTTTACTGCCCATTTTTTATGCCGTGTTTTGGCAGCCATTTTGAAAATGCAGAATTGCTCCTCTAATGGTGACCTATCACTATGTCAAATTTTATGTCTCTATTATTATCCATTTAGAAGTTATCAACATTAATGTACGAAATTTCAACTTTCTCATAGGATAGCAACCTCCACCCCCTTTGAACCCCTCAAAATTTTACTTTAACCCCCTTTACCACAAAGCTGAAAACCTTAGGACCAACTAGAAACATATATCTATAACTCTACCAAGTTTCATGAAATTCTGTCCAGTAGTTCCTGAGATCTGCCGTGGACAAGTTCATGGTCCACGGAAAGAAAGAAAGAAAGAGGAGGAGAATAATAATAATAATAATAATAATAATAAGAAACGGAGCAAAAACAATAAGTCTCCAAACATTGTTTGGGAGACTTAATTACATACCGTGAGATATAACATGATCAGACCTGTCACAAAATCGCTTTGGCATCTTGCTGTTTTCTAATATGGTGAACATGTCTTCGACAGAACATTGTGGCGTTCTACTTTCATAACAAAACATTCCTTTCATATCAACAAGGTACATTTTCTCTGTGTAAAGATCTTCCATACTATATCTGAAATGAATACTTTAAAAATAATTTTTTTTTAAATAATTTAAAAAATATCTGAAGGAAAATATTTTAGTATTATGTTACCACTAGTTATTGGCCATTATTTCATAAAAAGATGATTTTAATTGCATTAAATACATATAAAATATGCCTGCCTTTTTTGGTCCATTAAACTTTGTGTATAAATTTGCAATTATTTGCTAAACAGGAACTTAACAGGTTATTGAGTGGAAACCAAATGCAAGACATAAAAAATCAGTATAGCTTAAAACAGAGTAAATCTTTTAATGAAAGAGGCCAGTTCAATTCGTAAGAAGGAGACAGAGTACCGAATAAACCAGAAACAGATGGATGATACTACAAAACCAAAAATGTACAAACACAAATGTAATCCAAACGAAAATAACAAAACCCAGGTAACATGAGACCCTAGTAATTTAAACAATGATTGTCACATTTGTGGTAACACTCTTGAAGTAATCACTACACAATCCAATTTAGGAAACAGAGGAGTAATTGAAATCATCAAAATGATTGATGTTTTGAGTGATAGCAGATGGAAAAAGATAGACCTGCCCCCATGGTTCATTTCGGTTATTTTGGTGGGTCTGTGTTGGTCATCATTTTAGCTTTCTGTGTTGAGTTTTTTAGTTGCTTGTCTTTGTTCTGTGCCCAAATGTTGCCTATGTCTCTGTATTTTCCATTCTGGATATTGTTGAAAGTGGCATTAAACACCATAACCCTTACCTTACCCTCTATTCTGGATTGCCCTTCGTTTTTTTCTAACGTTTTTTTTTCTTCATATTCCACTATAAAGATTATGTCTTTTCACTAATTAAGTCTAAGCTTTGGTGACAGCAGCACCTGTATATGGAATATATATATCTCAGTTGATACAATTTTCCAGAATTTGCAGTTCCTATCAGGATTTCCTTAAAAGAAGGGTTGCTGCTAACGGGAAAGTTATGGAACCATCAGTTCATGTTATCATTTCGACAGTTTTACAGTCGTCATCATGATTTGGTTGAATGCTATATTATATCTACGTCACAGATGACAACAGATATGATCCGTTTGTCGTAGTCAAAATTCCATCCTCCTTTCCTCTCACCAGATTTATAACTTGAGTAACACGGCTTGACGCACTAGTGCACCATGAATTGGTTACCATTGCAGAGCACTCGAGCTCTCCCCTGTTTTTTCTTTAGTTGTCTGTCGTGTTTTGAGTATAATCTTTTTTCTCATTTGTTATTGTATTGTCTATCCTTCTTCTCTTTACAGCTTCTGATTACCCTTTCCTATTTTCAAACTTTTTTTGACATTCAGTTGTGGAGATAAGAAAATCTGTAAAATCGAGTATTTGATTAAATGAAAAATTCAATGATTTTGGATATGTTTTCTTAAAGATGTCTTTCAAATTTGTGATTAGCAAAAAGTGCATAGCATACATTAAATCATTATAATGCATATGACATGCCAATTATTTTATGAATTTAGTCAGTGTGTATACATTGCAACAGAATATATTCAATGTTGAACTTAATGTCAAATATATTTGATAAAAAAACATACTTACAATACTCTTATAATGCCTTGCATACTAAAATAGTTGTCAGATCCTAAAACATGACAAAATACAAAAATAAATCTTCTACATATCTATAATCCTGTTTCTACTGCAATCAGTTAATTAATGCCTATGAAAAGGTGTACATATAAGAATTTGTTTATACGTCTACTAGACACATAAAATATCCTGGTACTCTGTATCTTATGTAGAGCGCAGTGCTATAGACACTGGTCGAATACGGACTGACATATAGACACCCAATGGGAAATTCAACCAAAATGACAAACGTTTTTGCCTGTTTGCTTGTAAATTTAGCATTTTTTTTCTAGACATGACATTGCAGTATAAATAAAATGTATCTAACTTGTTGGAAAATATAAATATATTTGTACTCTCCTCGAAACAGGATTGAAAAGTTTTTTCCTGTTTCTAAAGATTGCATGAAATTTATTTTACATTTATCGTCAATGTACATATATTATCTATTTTAAAGTAAGTGCATTTAAATAATACACATTGACAAACATGTAGGAATATTGACGAGGAATATACAGATATAATATAACGATGTTGTAGGAATAGAAAATACATCAAAGCTTCAAACTTATTATACATATGGTCACACCACACTATTCTCCAAATAAACTAAAAATGGTAATTCTGATACACATATCTATTATAATTGTATACATGTGACAGTCTTTAATGTAAGGAAATTTATAAAATAATCAAGACATGGTAATATATTAAACGGGTGTGTTGAACCGCTTAGCTATATAGCAAATTAAATAAAATAAATAATAAAAACTTACCCCATGTAAAATCTGTTAGTGTTCGATTGTACTGTATGTTTTCTATTCCAATACTGAGTCTGTCCTGGCATGGATCTAACTTGAAATTGATTTCAAAAGATCTCTGAAGGAACGAGCTGTAAATGCAGCATGATACCGCTGTACACGAATCAGATAAATAACAAGCTACTGTTGGGGATAGAGGTGGTAAAGTGATGTTCATAGCACAATCTGAAACAAATAAATGCTTCCATTATTGTTGGTTCATGTAAAAGCTATTTACTGTCAAAAATTATATCATTAGTAAATGTATCCTGTAAAATTCAGCGAAACAAAACCCTTAAAAAATCATAAAATTACAAGCATTTCATTAGCAGTAATCTGAATTTTAAAATTGCCCACCTGATTATTTTCTAGTATATTATCAATTAATGTGTTATATTTTTTGCTAAGACAATTTTCCTGTATTCACATTGCTTTTTCTTTGTAATGAACGTCATTATCTCCATATGTATGCAAAACTTTATTAATGATAGGTTTTGGGTGCATAAAACTAATTTATCCCCACCACTTTATATTGAAGTGCCTGTACCAAGCCAGGGAAGTGAGCCATCATGTATATTTCAATTTGTGTTAGGGGCATCGATTTTGCCTCTTTCTACGATTTTTTAATTGGATTTTGGAATTGTTCCGACAGTGGGGTAGTTTTTGTTTTCATTTTGTCACCTGTATAATGTGAACTGAAACATTAGATACCTTGAGTCCAGCCAGTGTGATATGGATTGAGTGATGTATCACACATCGGGTCTTTAAGGAATGGTGCTAAATTAGTTTCTTCATACAACTGGTCTAATGCATGTTTCGGTAAAGGATAGTTGGATCTGTGATGTTTCTGCACCATCCAATTATACATAGAGAAATCTGCAATGAAATAACATATAAATTTACAGTAAATAGCCAAAACAGAGGCTCTACAGCTAACATACCTGTACTGATCACAATAGACAAAACAGAGGCTCTACAGCTAACATACCTGTACTGATCACAATAGACAAAACAGAGGCTCTACAGCTAACATACCTGTACTGATCACAATAGACAAAACAGAGGCTCTACAGCTAACATACCTGTACTGATCAGTCTACTGTTTTATCTGGTCAATGATCTGGTTCATTGTAGACATCTTTGTTTAAGCATGTTTCCATTACACCTTATATTTTATATATATATACATCTATGTGCCCGCCCCAGGCTAAATTCTAAATCCACGTTGTTTGAGATTTGATTAAGGAGTGTGTCTTCCTGTTGCGACTATTTCAATTCTTAATATCAATTTGTACAGATACAGTAAACACAATATTCGCTATGATATAACATGTAGTGTTTGCTTTAATGGTATGATCTGACCTTCACAAACAAACATTAAAGGCGATATAAGATCAAACGTAACAATCACTCTGAAATGACCGTACTTGAAAGGAATCTAGGATCAGAATTGATTTGATGTTCATTCTTTGTCATGATTTTGGTAAAAGGTAATATATTTTATGGAGTATCGACTTATTTTCTATTTAAATACACACCCTTTATGAAGAAGTCGGATTTCCAATTACACACTTGCTTTGGTAATATGTAGTTCATGAAAAGAATATCATGTGATAACGGACCTCCACTTGATTCGAAGTGCATACTCTGGTTAAGATTCAACAGGTACTTTTTCTCTTCATATAAATTTTCAATGGAGAATCTGCAAGGATAATGTAGCATACATATGTTTGATATTGTTTGAACTTTGTTCCATCTATAATTTTATCATGATAAAGTCTTTCAAAACATATTTAAAGTGTACATATGTTAATCAATTATTATAGTTTTCTTGATGTCTTCTTCAGGTGGGAAACATGTCCACTAAAATAAGTTAACATAAAAAGGTCAATGATGAAAAGTATTTCGAATTTAATAATCAACTATAAGACATCCATACATTTGTTAAATTGATGCATGAAATACGGCAACGGCCATAAATCATGGAATTGAGATAGTATAGAATCTCTGAACAAGAGGGTTAGGGTTAGAGTTAAGGTGTTTAACACCACTTTCAGCAATATTTCAGATATATCATGGCGGTAAGTTTTATTGGTGAAGGAAACCGGAGTACCCAGAGAAAACGACTGATCTGCCACAAGTCAGTGCTGTCAAAATTTATCACATAATGTCGTATTGAGTACACCTCGCCATGAGCGGGATTAAAACTCACAACATTAGTGGTGATAGGCACTGATTGCATAGGTAGTTGTAAATCCAACTACCATATGACCACGACCATGACAGCGCCTCTCTCTAATCAAGAGATCAACAAAGACAAACATAATGTAGGTAACGATCCTTCAACTGTAAAAAGCTTAATTCACCATAAAGTGATTACCAAATTCACATCATTATTGCTAATGACAATTATTTTCTATAGGGAGTTTTTTTTTAAAAAGATGGAACACAACCATAACATGGGCAAATGCAAAGTCTCTGAAGTGAGAAATCAAGCATACATGGGCATATTAATAAATTGCATCAAGACATTTCAACACTATTTTCAAGACTTAATCCTTGAAAAACAAAGGAAATAAAGTACCCAGACAAGAGCAGTTACCATGTCTTAATTATTATTAAAATCCATATACTTGTGTTATAATTATTGTATCAGTAATAGTTTCCTCTCTTACACAGTAATAGTCTACATTTACAAAATAAACCTTTAACACCACGAATACATTGATAGCAGAAATCTGAAATCCATTCCTTTAATAGCTATCAAAAGGAAACCTAATTAACACTTCCTGTATCGGGTCAAGTTAGATGGCACGCATTCCAATGGCAATGAACAATCACCTGGTTACTGGTACGTTCCTCCGTTCTGCGATTGAGATTTAAATATCTAATTAAATAATAAAGTAAAGCTTACTGTATATCAACACCAACACCCTGAAAGTATCTACATCTATGTACACTATATCTTCTCCATTAGTATATCTTTTTCTTACACCATAGACTATTTATATTTTCCTCACTTTTTTATCATGGTAGATTGTCTAATATATAGCGAATAGCAGATAGTGATACTATATATATTTATGCATTGAATAACATAGCAGTTTTATGAAAGAGAAGAGAGCTTCCGAATGTAAATGAATGGTTACTTGGATGACGTTAGTAGCTATAGACAGCTTAATTACACCAATAAAAGAATATAGTTTGATAATAAAATAAGAGGCTAACCACAGACTTAATTGCAAGAACAATATCAACACATGTTAAAACAATATTATTAGTTTTTTGTATTGCTTGACCTATGAAAATGTTTACTCGTATCTAAATACTTTGTATATAAAACATATACTTACGACATTAACAACACGCCATACAAATCAAATCTTTTTAGCTTTCCTGTAAAAACAAATGTAATATGCATACAAGTGTAAGACATTCCTGATTTTGTATTTTTACGGGGGTTAGATTCTGTTATTCCTTTTTGATGCATATAATCTTACTTCTTGTATTTATTGGAATCTTGTCTTGTTCAATCATTTGTTTTATTTCATGCTTCACTAGTATTGTTTGGTTTTTGTTTGTTTATCCATAATTTGGATGATTCAGTCTAATTATTACATAACCTTCATAATTATTATAATTCAAATTTTTTTCATTGGTTATGATTGTTTCTAAAATATTGCATCTTAATTTATGATTTTTGTTTATATCTAGACAATAAATACATTATGCTATTTCTCAGGGCCATCGTTGTCGTGATCAAATGGTAGTTGGATTTACAACTACCTTTGCAATCAGTGACTATCACCACTATCATTGAGAGTTCAAATCCCACTCATGGCGAGGTATACTTGATACAACATTATGTAATAAAGTTTGTCAGTAACTTGCAGCAGGTCGGTTGTTTTCTCTGGGTATTCTGGTTTCCTCCACCAATAAAACTGACAGCCACGATATAACTGATGTATAGTTGAAAGTGGCGCTAAACACCATAACCCTAACCCCTATTATGTTATTTGTCATCTGTTAGTAGGACAAGTGGAGTTAGAAAATGTGCAGAATTTGTGAACTAAACAGAAAAGACGTACCCCACTCGTAATCAAATAACGGCACATCAAAACGTAATCTCTCAATTCTCACAGTCAATTTAAAATCACAGGGATCAATGTTGATTTCTGTCTCAAATGATCTCCTCAACAAATCAACGTCTTCACAGCATAAAATGTTGGTACACGAGTGTTTAACATAGCAATTAATATTTGTTGGAAGTGTCAATACATTGTCAACTTGATTGCAGTCTAAAATGGGGAAAAAAAAGAAAAAAAATTAATAAAATATAAATATCAAAATGAAAAACAAAACATATCTCAGTGTTAGAAAAGTTTCAAAATGAATAGAAAAATCATATAAAGAGGCACAATTGATACCCATAGCACACACATTTATATAAAGAGGCACAATTGATACCCATAGTACACACATTTATATGAAGGCACACTTTCCTGACTTGGTACACACTCTTCTATAATAAATGGCATGGTTAAACGAGTTTCAAAAAATAAATGGATACATTTTTTCAAGATATTGATCATGTGTAACTAAAATTTAGAAGCTTGAGTGCTTCTATATAAATGTCCATATTTATGGTCTTTCTAAGCTTGGTGCAAAACCACGCTGGCATTCCCATTTCTCAACATATTGTATACCAATAATGTACTGACACAGCTATATGTTTTATGGCTTGTAAAACATGCTTTAATTGTTAAGAAATGAACCTATATTGATAATCAAGGGTCATGATCGCATGGTAGTTGGATTTATAACTACCTATGCAATAAATGCCTATCACTACTGTTGTGAATTCGAATCCCACTCAGGCGAGGTGTACTCGGTACAATATTATGTGATAAAGTTTGTCAGTGACTTGCTTCAGGTCTGTGGTTTTCTCCGGGTACTTCCGCTTTCCTCCACCAATAAAACTGACCGCCACGAAACAACTGAAATATTGTTGAAAAGAGAGCATTAAACACCATAACCATAACCCTATATTGATAATAATTTTTTTTAATAACATTATATTTGTCTTATTTTCAATCAATTGCTGAAAATTAGAGAGAATCACTGAAACCATAAAGTTATTTGTTCTCACAAACCTGATTTAAATCCATGACGACTTGGACTGAATGGTTCATCTAACCTATTACATGTGTTGTCTTGTAGGAATGGTTTAATGCCTAGATCCTCTATTAATTTCAATAATTCGACTGACTGTAAATATGTCTCAACATGGTGGTACACTTTCCACTTGTGTAAGGAAAAATCTGTCAAAGAGAAACATCTTACTGAAAAGTATTATTGTACTATGATATTGTGAATTTGTTATTATTTGTGGCAATCTTAATCAGTTTCCTGGAGAGTACCAAACCATCAAATTAAGATATTAAAAAAAAACCAAGATGTTACATGCTACGTCGTGCTAAGAATACCCCCACTCGTTCATTTGTAAGTCGCACGGTAAACAGGAAGTAGATGTGCGGTAAACCTGGAAAGGGGAGACACAGTACAAGTCACCATGCCATAGCCATATATCAAATATAAAACCATTTCTTCCAGTAGAAGCTGAGATATCTGTTACGAAAGTGTGAACGGACGGACGGACGGACAAGGGATTGCAATATAGCCCCCACTCTATGAGTGGGGGTATAATTTCCCCATGTATATGTGAACCATAATATATATATGTACTGACTATAGCAGTGGATCCACTAATTTACATATCCATGAGAATACAAATTTTCCTCAAACCATGAAAATTGTTATCCACTATTTAAAATAGTTTACGCATACAGAAACAATATGGTTAAAGAAAAATCAAATTTACAGATTGTTTTATCAGAAATGGTATTAGAATGGAGATAACTGTAATGTATTTGAAGACTTGTCTCCATTAATTATCAGTTATCTCCTAAATCAAAATGTACAATACATATTTTAATGAGCCTTGTGGCCAAGTGATTGACATTTGATCACAAGTATTACATTACTGACATTGGTGTGTTTAAGTTCTCTTACCCATCTCAAGTGTTAATGTTTCCAGATATCTACCCAAATCTGGCAATTTTTACGGCCAGTTTGTAATATCAGTTCAGGCATTTCATCCCTATTATGTCTTGATATAACTGAAAATTGGCGGAGAGTGACAACAAAGACCAATACACCTACCTACAGTCAATGGATATAAGTGTTCGTGATTTTCAATATGGCGGTGTCCTACTGCAATACATGTTGATTAAGTTTTTGGTCATTACATTAAAACGTCACTTCGGATAATTATGATACTACTGTAAATGGTAAGTGAAAACAAGATGTCTCGTGAGCCGTGAAGTCATTTTACGTCTGTTGTGCTTCCTTCCTGTAAATTGTACACAAGCGAAATGGGTCACAAAAGCAAAGAATTGAGCACAGAAACCAAAGAATTGATCGTAAAGTTGCATAGGAGAAAGGAGAGAAGGTCGTATATTTCTGATTTATTGGACATACCCTGGTCAACAATTGACAGTGTTGTGAAGAAACATCGGTCAACTGGAACAGTAGAAAATCAACCATGAAAAGGGAGACGAAAATTGTTCATTTCCCGGAACGAAGTTGGGTTAAATCGTCTTGTGAAAAAAAAGTCATCGGGCACTTTTGCATGAAATAACCACCAAATTTAATGACAATAAACAGCAATTGTTCAGCAGTAGAACTATCAGAAGAAAACTTGCATCTGAAGGTTACAAACGACGAGCTGCAAAAAAGTGTGTCATTGTTCGCGAAGTCAACCGTAAAAAGAGGGTGGTATGGGGTAGAGAAAGATGCAACTGGACTGCTGATTCACAATGGAGGAAATATATATATTCTGATGAAAGTCAGATAGTTGTTGGATCAAACAACCGTATTTATGTTTGGAGGAAAGGCGACAAAGTTAACCGTCTATAATATAAATTGTACTACGTGGCCAGCACAATCTCTGGACTTAAATGTGTGTGAAAATGTTTGGCTTTATATAAAGAGGGCACTACAACCAATCACTGGAAACTTCAGCACCCAAAACGAACTTATTGCTGAAATTTGACGTGTGTGGGAAAGTCTCCGCGTAAACTATATTCAGGGACTTTATCAAACAATTCCAACACGGATACGTTTAGTCATTAGGATGAAGGGTCACCTGACAAAATATTAAGGTAGGATATTGTTTTAAACATTTTTATTGAACGTTTGTTCTCAAGTTAATATTTTGCAGCAATGACGTTATGACGTCAAAATCACCAATACCTATGTCCATTGATCATGACTGTAACTTGAAAGGACTAAATAAATATTTAAAATATATTTTGATGTCAAATTAAAAAAAACAATTATTTGATGTGCAGTCAATATTTCTGCAAAAATGTAGAACGATGGATTCTGTACAAAATATGTTATTTTACTTACTTGTATCTATAAAACCTGTCTGCAAGCTACATGGTTTCTTGAAAAGAATAGCTTTGGTAAGCACACGTTGAAAAAAGAGACAATTGTCATCAGATTCGAAACAAACACTGATATTCATATCAACTTGGTATGCTCTATTACTTCTTAACTCATATATCATATACCTAAAGAAAATAATAAAGCTCATGTTGCTTAAAATTTTAAATAAAAGAAGTTAATTATTAAAACATGCAAAATGTAAGTCTAAAATAAGAAAAGTGTTTTATTTACAATGACTCTTCCATTGGTAATTTTTAGACACCTTCCATATCTAATTTTAATTAAATAGATATTATATGTTATTTGGGATCTTCACAGAAAATATGAGCCTGTATCCCCTGTGAAGACCCGAATAACAATTTACTGGAGTGTTCTAATTAACTAGTACTAGAAAAATCACTCACAAACTGTGACTCTTTTTCAGGATGACAAATTTTGATTATCTCCCCTTTTTACAAACAGAAAAATTAATATAAGCATTTTCTTATTGTAATTTATTTTTCAAAATGAGTTAAAAATATGAAGCGATGACGAAACACCATTTTATAAAAAAAAATTCCTGTGCATATCCCCGGCCCTTCCAGAGGGATACAGGCTCATATCACCGGCTTGATTAACCAATCAAATTACAGGATTAGACAAGATATTTCACTCTAGTAGAATATAATGCAATATAAAGTGAAGAAATTGTATATTTACTTTAACACTAGACACCACACAAACCTTTGAAAAATAAAACATACAAGATATTTGTAAAAAATACAGATTTAATAATCCACAAATTACTTACTGAACTCTGAAAATGTTCTCTATAGAGAATCTGTGTACTTGATCTGTAACAACAACAAACATGTAAAGTTAAGTGTATGTCATCAATTTGTACTTGGAAAAATCAAGGATATATATAGTAGAAAGGATATGAATCTCGTATTTTCTCGCTTTATCTCGTGTGGCGAGGTTTTATGCTACAACAGAACAAAAATTAATTCATTCATTTTGAAATGTCTTGAGAAATCGTAGGAAAATCAACCAATTACACCAAAGTTTGTGTTATACATTGTCAATATACTACACTACACAAAACAATCCTTGGATTTGCCGATATAGGTTCAATGGAAAAGTTTTTTTGATTTTGTCTGTATCACTCCTCATACACGTAGAAATTAAAAAAAAGTACAGTAGAGTTTCATACATCTAAAAACATATTAAAAATGATAAAACAAAGAAACCAATCATACCAAGTTTTGTTCTATATATCGAATACACATTTATACACTTTGGTATGTCGATTTCATGTAAACAAGGAAGTTTATTGATTTCTAAATAGGCCACCCCCATTTCCATCCAGAACGCTGCCATTTTGACAAATGATGGTAAACAATCCTTAATAAATACAAATCGGGAGCACTGTTTTCAATAAAACTCCTTCTATTCATTGAAAAATATTTATATTATCACAAAAATGATGGCTCCACTTCAATATTCGGTATGATGAGAGAAGAGAGGAGTTTGAAATTTAAATTTGAGTCTTGACTGCCCATAATAGGCAGGAGCATGAAGGTCAAATCGATTAATGTCAATTATTGATGAAATATGGGTGATACATCTACAAAAAGTTGATACTTTATTAATGATTGGTATTTAGGACAAATATTTTCACTTTATACCTGTAATTATGGTTTTATATATTTACAAATACTGGTTTAAAATGTTGAAGCGATGAAAATTTCCACCATTGATCAAGGCATACGCATCGTCAACAAATTGCACTATGGGTAATCTCACTTGTTCTCGCCATGCAACATACTTACATAAAATCTATGTTAAATCTCGCGAGATTCATATCCTTTCCACTATATAAATCCTTGGAAAAATGCATTCCATAACTGTTAAGCTAAATTTTTATCGCAAAGGAGTTCTCCAGAAATATCTTGTTAATGAAATCATTTGGCATTGAAATGGTTTATGAGATATAGTTTCCTAAATTATATAAACTAAGGTGAACCTCCCTCATGCATAGGTAACCTTAACAGTTCCAAAATCCAATAGAACAATTGTAGAAAGAGGCAAAATTGAAACTCATAACACACAAATATATAACTACTCACTTTCCATGATTTACATAGGCACTTCAAGAAAAAGTGGCGGAGTCAAATTTGTTTTATGGCCAAACCTCCCCTCTTAGTGAAATGAAATAGAACCTCACTATCTCGGTTAAATAAAAATGCTGTTTCTATGGAGTATAATTTTTTATCGATTGTAACTCGATATTTTGAGCTAAAATATTCTGTCCCATAAACCTCCAAACAACGAACTCTATAATATTATGCTAAAATAAGTAACATACCCATCTTAAAGTTGTATAAAGACACATTTTCTGACAGGTTTTCAATGCCTATAATTAGTCTGTGGTTACAAGGGTCAAGATCCAGAACAACATTAATAGAGCGATTGATGGTTTTTACGTCAACACAACATTCTACTCCAGTACATGATGCCAAATGTGTACAGCTAATGTCCTGTTGTAAGTGTGGCTTCGGTATATCCAAAGGACACTCTGAAATACACATATATAATTATGTAAATAAATTTATTTTAAAGATATAATTTCATTCATTAGAATTCAAGAATACCATTAAGCGGCAGGTGACAGACAATCTATCTTATATCGTATTATGAGTTCAACATCTCACATGAGGCAAAATAATAGTACATTGTTCAGTGTTGAAGATCATGTGACTGTGAAAAGCAGAACAGAATTCCTTATTTTTAATCTGCTCTCACTCACATCCATATCTTCTAAAGACATAACACATGCAAAGATAGATACTGTATACATGAAGATTACTCCGATTTCAATAATTTTTGTATCAACAAAAGCAGAATTTAATATAATTTTACTTTATAAGTTAATAGAATAAAATATATTAGAATAGACAAATTAAAAACCAAAATAAAATTAATTTTACCCAAAACGTAATACAATGATTGTACTTTTGTAGACAAATTATTTAAGTCTGTGCTTATACATGTATCATGAAGATTTGAAAAACATTCTTCTAAAAATCAATTTAAAAAAAACTACTATTAACCACATAATGTTCTGCTTTTATTGATGAAAAATTATCAAAATCAGACAGAAATTGACTTCAGATTTTGGAAAAATTGTAGTTTTATTTGAACATTGTCCACTGTAGGTAGAAACACAGCCATAAAGATTTACCATGGTAAGTAATACAACAAACAAAATACCTTCCGTCCATCCATGATCATAATCATGATCCCAATTACATGATCTTTCTTTGAGATAACAAGAAACTCCCAATTGCTCCAAAAGTAACAAAGTAGCATATTTTGGTAGAGTGTCTTCCTTTTGAAGATATCTAAGCTTCTTCCATGATTGAAGTGAAAAACCTGAAATAACAAAATTAGAGACAATACTTTTTAGATAAACTTATTTTTGCTACAATCACAGGTTCAATACATCTGCTGGTGAACTTAATTTCCCAGAGGTTATAATTCGTCCAGCAGTCAGTGTATCTGCACTAACTTGGTTAATATGATATATTTATAATTGCAATTTACAGTTCCTAAATAATATTAAAACTATGGTTCATCTCACTCAGACATAAGAACAAATGTAATCAAAGCTGATTTTGGTTATACTGTTTACATTCTTTGGTTTTCTAGCTAAAAAAAACACCCTTAAATTATTTGGCTTTCAATTTGTTTTTTGTGTTTGTTTTTTGCTTTGACCTAATGAAGATTATTCTAGAAATATGTTGTGCACAGTAAATTAGATAATTATGTTTTTATTAAAGAATTGAATGATAAAGCCATTATAATAACACAGAAAGAATATATAAAATCAATTCCAGTATTCTGATAGAATCTACTATTATTGTATAATGCCTTATTATATGTTGTGTCTTGTATCGACCGTCATTGATTAATGGAACTAAATTACCAATATGGTTTATTATTATTTAAATTTGTACCTGGGATTTTATAATTGCTCTTCCAATTACATACAGGTTTAGTTATCAGTAAATGTTTGACTATTGTTCTCTGCAATAAACATCTTGGTTCTTCAGATTCCAAACATACACTTAAATTCACTGACAATAAAAATTCATTACTACTCTGCAGTTCCTCTATCACATAGCTGTAAAGTAGGAAAAAAATCAAAGGTAACCCAGATGTTCATATAAGTAAGTGTTACTGACCTGGTTCGTAATAGACAGTACCCCAAAAAAAAACAAGATATGATTATAATCTAACGATTATGGAGTCTCCCAAACTGGCCACTGACAACAGGTTTAAAAAATAAATCAAAAGCTACCTTTGAAATCGAACAATGTTGAATTTTTGCAGTATTGTGGCGACCATTTTGAAAATGGAGACCGATAGAAATTGTTCGATGACGGGAATCAATTCAGGACGCTGAAATCAAACAATGTGGAATTTGTGCAGCATTGTGGCAGCCATTTTGAAAATTGCGACTGGTAGAAATTTTTCGATGTCGGGAATCAATTCGGGACATCATTATCTACCCACATATCAAATTTCGATGATATAGGACAATGTTTGAATTTTTGCGGTATTGTGGTGGCCATTTTGAAAATGGTGACCGGTAGAAATTTTTCAATGTCGGGACATCATTATTTACCCACATATAAAATTTTGATGATATCGGACAATGTTGAATTTTTATCGCCCATTTTTTATGCCGTGTTTTGGCAGCCATTTTGAAAATGGTAGACATCTCGAAAATTTCTAAAACACAGAATTGCTTCTCTAATGGTGACCTATCACTATGTCAAATTTTATGTCTCTATCATTATCTATTTAGAAGTTATCAACATTAATGTACGAAATTTCAACTTTCCCATAGGACTCTATAGTAACCCCCACCTCCTTTGAACCCCTCAAAATATGACTTTGACCCCCTTTACCACAAAGCTGAAAATTTTAGGACCAACTAGAAACATATATCTATAACTACACCAAGTTTCATGAAATTCTGTCCAATATCCTGAGATCTGCCGTGGTCCACGGAAAGAAAGAAAGAAAGAGAAAGAGAAAGAGGAGGAGGAGAATAATAATAATAATAATAAGAAACGGAGCAAAAACAATAAGTCTCCAAACGTTGTTTGGGAGACTTAAATATGGCTGACCATATATACCTGATATCGTTATGTGTGTATTACCTAGTAATATTTGCTCGATTTTTGTTGTTGTAAATTATTGTCTAGAACTCACAATATTTTGACTCAAACAATATCTTTAGAGTAATTAATTTCACAAATAAACCAGAAAATAGTATAAGTTGAAATGTAGAATTGATGGAATTTTTTTCAAATGAGAGTTTTTTTTTAAAGTAGAATTTTGATTGGCCAATGAATACAGTAAATAGTTTCGATTGGCTAACAGTCAATGAGTTACATATCTTTTCTTTATTAGAGCATTAACTTGCAAAACTCATAATGATCGCATGTTTCCACTAAAAACGGCAGACGATATTTCCCTTTATTACCTATTACAGAACTCAGGAATAGAAGACGATTATACAAAATTAAAATTGCTCAAGGACGTGCTCTGTATTTATTCCAGTCATACATACGAATCAGAAAATTATTTTCCCTCACTTTGACTTTTCAAACACCGCTTTGACAGACAGCTAGACTGTCTTGCTGGCACTTCATCTTTAACTGGTCCAGGTATCTGTCAAAGCGTCATATATGACATTTCGAGACTGATAAGATATACTATAGAAGTTGGTCGACTTATAGTGTTCCGATACAGAACTTCTTACCCTTTCGGAGCACCTGAGTTTATCCCCAGTTTTTAGTGGGGTTCGTGTTACTCGATCTTTAGACTCTGATTTACAGATTCGGAATACCCCTTTGGTATCTTCAAACTCTTCTTACTGTAGGAAAAATAATGTGTCGTTTTAAAATCTACTTCTCCCTACTTGCTATTAATATGATTTAAATTATTCAGTCAACTCTTAACTGGAATACTTACTCAATTCCTAAAACACTTTTAATATAAAAATGTCCTTCTTCTCCTAAAGAGGAAAAAAATACATACAAATTTCATATTTAATAATATTTCAAATTAATCTATTTTAAAATGTTTATACAATGCATACCTTTATCAACAAGTGTGGAAATACAATAATATATGTGTGGATAATGAATTCGAAAGCCTTGTAAAAAAAATTCCTTTTGACCGCAAGGTATTTAAAAAGTTAATTAACTGTAGCATCAATGAAAAGATAAATTAACATCAAATCCTTTTACTATAAAGCATAATTTATTATGTGTCTTTACGTTCTTAGTTCCGTGTTGTGATGTCTGTTCGTCTTTACCTTCAGTTGTTTGTATGAGGGTTCATGTCTTATTTATGTTATTTGTGTATAGTGGTGTCCAATACATATTGTGTTGTGTCTTTGGTTTTTTTTCTTCTTGTTGTATACCCTATGTTGCCAGTTTCTCTGGATTGTTCATTTTTGATTGCCCTTTCGGTATTCTCTAACGTTTATTTATTATTACCACTCAATCCTGAGAGAAACAAGATGAACTGTGAGCTAATGCTCACTTATGATACTCCCGCTCTTCGGCAATCAGGAAGTAGGAATCTGACGGGTCAAAAAACACTTCCCACGATATGGGGTACCTATATGAAGCTTGTGACCAAATATCAGATTTCTGCCATCAATAGTTGCTGAGAAAAATGTGACTAAAAATGGGCATATACAAAATGTATGTTCAATGTGCATAAAAATCAACAAAGTTGGCAAACAGGAAGTAGGAATCTGATGGGTCCAAAAACGCTTCCCACGATATGGGGTACCGATATGAAGCTTGTGACCAAATATCAGATCTCTGCCATTTATGTAGTTCATTTCATACTCTTTTCGTTTTCTTCCGATACACTCATCTCTTTCATTTTGAAACTACTATACTATATTTTACTCATCTTACCAAATGTGTAGTTTATTAGTGACTGTGTCAATGTCATTTTTTCTATAATTAGAGTTATCTCCCTTTTGCAGATATCTAGGTTGATATGATATATGAACGACTTCTGTAATAATGGTACATCTACACAACACTTAATGCCAGAACATGATTCCATCATAATACATGTAGTCTCTGTGTCTTTTATATATGGCAAAGCTAAAGGTGTCTTACATTCTGAAATAATTAATAATTATCATATTTCAATCAGAATTATTCACAATGATAAGCCAGGAGTGTTCATGTATTTGTGTGTTTAGGGGTATTGATTTTGCCTCCGTTTCTATGGTTTTTCTATTAGATTTTTGAACTGTTCTAACCGTGTGATATTTTTTGTTCTTCGTTTTATTCGCTATATGTCTATCAAATACACTGTATTAATGTTGCATGTTTGTTTTCGGTCAAATAATTGGAATATCGAAGAAAAACATGAGATATACTGGTCTCATACCTCTATTTTCATAGTTCTTATCCTCCCTTTATTACAAAACATCCATCGACTTATGTACTCTTCATTTGCCTTCAGATTTTGTATTTTATGATCGTCTTAAGACTTGGGTATTCTATGTTTGTATATTTAGATTACAAATTGACCTTGAATCAAAACTAGAGACTTCCAGGAGCCTGTAATCGCTTGCCCGGTTTTCAATTTGATTTTCAAAGTTAATAGAAATGAGCATGCCACAAATAATTTTGAAAGTTGGCCAATCAAAGATAATTTCAGGTCAAATTTTTAAGCAGAAAGTGTTGATGTGATTTTTTTTCTCATAATATGCCTAATCAGTATAAATTTGCTAAAAAAACTCAGAAGATATGTTGATCTACTCAAGGCCATGTCATACACAATTTGAAAGGAACCACTAAAGGACCATCCATGCCAGGTTTGGCTTAATTCAGTTCAGTTTCAGAGGAGAAGATTTAAATGTGAAAGTTTATGATGTATGATGGACGGATGGATGCCAAGTGATGGCCAGATAAGCTAATAAAAATGTCTAAAATCTAGAAAAAAGATATTTCATTGATTCACCTTTCATCCAGCCATCGTAATTTGGACTCCAGGGAGAAATGTGTCTATTGCAAGACAACTGATGTAGGTATGGTGCTAAATTCAAATACTCCATCAACTGAGACACAACATAAACTGGTAGTTCATCCAGATTTTCCATGTTCTGTTCACTTAACCATTGGTTTATGGAAATTTCTGTGAAATAATAAGAAAGAAATAATAAACAACCCTCCTCATCTTCACTAGCCAAGGGTTACTCCCCTCCTCTTCATCCTTGACCGCACTATGCGTAATTTCACAATTCACACTCACTGCAATCTGTTGGTTTTTGTCAGATAAATAACTTATAATGATATAATTTCCAGGCAATCAGCACAAGACATTCACATCAAAGTATGTACACAGTTAACTGAAAAAACTAAACTTGTCTCCCAAAAATATTCTGTGCTGTTTTGGCAGTCCTTCATGGCAAAGCCTATAAGAGTCCATTAAATGTTTACATTTTCCTACGAACACGTGTTGCTGGAACATGCATTCTGATTGGTTACAGTTATCACTGGCTGGTCCAATCCAGTTACAACTGTCACCGTGTGACAACGAAAATCTGGTTAGCACTACCAAGGCTGAAGAGGAGGGATGTGGATGGTAAACTTTGGGTGGTGAAGATGTATCCTTCTTAAATCTTATATTTCCTAATCTAGCATGTAAGATTTTTAGGTTTCAATATAAAAATGTTGTCTTTGTGCAAAAGACTGTGTCAAAGACTTATGAAATTATGTGTGAAATTTCAATTGGTAACATATCAATATATAGATTTAAATCTGGATTGACACGTCTGTCTGTTGCTTTAATCAAACTTGTGCATGCAAAGCAAAAATATCTAAAATCATTACAGCCTTAAACATTTACAGGTCGAATGTATCGAAGGAAAAATAACTGGAAAAACAAATCAACAATACTACTGCTGATGACATGTACCTTTTCTGGTAGATCTCATTGAAAAATCACACAGTGTCTTTGGTACAAGTGAATTCTTGAAGATAACAGCCGAGTTAATAATGCAGGGGCCTCTTGATTCAAAACATACACTGATGTTCATGTTGAGCATATACAACTTATCATAGTTGAGATCATCAACAACTAGTCTGTAGGTAAAAGAAAATACATTCATATTTTTAAGTAATAATGCTATGAAATTGTTATGTTGTGGGTTTTGTATTATTATGAATACATTGCTATGCATATCTGTTTGATAAAATAATTAAATCAGAAAGATATTTTTCAACAGTCAATATTGAGATAACAAATCATCTAGCAGAGAAAATGTATCTTTTCAACAATAATTCATATTATTATACCTTACCTAAGAAATAGATCTGTAGGATAATTGATAGTTAGATGACATAAAATAATTTAGATATTACGCTTCTAAAGGCAATGAATAGGGAATAATCTTTCTACATTTGGTAACACTCAAAGATCCAATGAGCTAACAGGAGTTATCTCCCATACAAAATTATTGTCTGTAAATAGCACCATGAATGTATCCAAGTTTGGCAACTTCACTATGAAGATTTGGATATATTTCTGTTAGAAAAAGATGCTGATAAAAGAACAAAGACACAAAAGCATGTTGACACAATTTTGGTGGCTACAGGAAGGGATTTAAATTTTGAAACACCAATAAAAAAAAACCCAGCATATGTTTACATTTTTGCCAACTTTTTTATTGGATCTTTTCTTTTTTCATCCCATTGAAACTTATTTCTTCCCATTGATTCTATGGAATTAATAATAATATTTTGTCTAATGTGTGTGATTGAATGCAGTATTGGTGCAGCAATCTTACACTGATGCAAGAAAAAAAAAACATACATACATACATATACATAAAAAAGTACACTTCACCAAGTTTCAGTAGTAATATATTGAGGAGTTCATATGGCATAAACAACACTAAAAAATATTTACAGTTGTATAATGTAAAAACTGAAGAAACAAATTCAGTCTAGTCATTATAATCAAAGCCCTCTGGGGAATAACTCTTTCCATGGCTGAAACTTTTGGATATTCACCTTCTCTATTGAGGGCCATAATGTGTAATATGTGACTAATAAAATGTTAGCAGTGTTGCTTAAAATCAAAACTATTGAATTTCCAAATGACAGGGAATGGTGGATTACATAATAAAAATATGGCAAAATTAGAACCAAAGAGCCAAAGAGATTTTGGATTTTAAATTGGTCAATCTAATAATAATAATATTGAAACATACTCTATTCTTACAACACCGTCCAACGATAGTTCCAGGACAGATCCTATAAATATAAAGATTATCTTTTAATAATTCAGTTCTATCTTATTTGTCATCCAGTGTATGTTATTACCTAAGTACAAAGTATTTCCCTGTTTATTCAATAAAAATCAGGTAGATAATATTTTTGACCATTTGTAAGGATTTTTTGGCTTATGCCGACCTATTGCATCCGTAATGAACTATTAACCGGCAATAGTTTTACTATTTGCACTGATCCTGTGTGACCTTTTAAAAAGTTTCCCGATTGGCTGAAATTGATCATGTGATTTAAAATGGTCGTCTGACTGTGATGTTGTTTCTGCTGCAGTGTCCAAAGAGAAGGACAAACTAGATTGTGTTCAATTTCTTCATGAAATGTGTGATTAGGTAATAAAACAGTTATTTGATGGAAGTGCTTGCAATAGTTCAAAATATTAGGCCTTCAATAATTTGGCCTTGTGCAATAGTTCACTTGATCAGTTCCATTACCTCAGGCCAAATATTTTGAACTATTGCACCCACCTCCATTAAATAACTGTAAAGGTGAATTTATATCTGATCTTCTTATGATGGTTTAAGCTTTTTTGTTTACAGGTAAAAATTGTGTCCTGTCTCCGTTTATGTAATCAATTAACTAGTTTAACCCCACCACTTTATATTGAAGTGTCTGTACCAAGCTAGGAAAGTGACCAGTCATGTATTTGTGTGTTACTCCACTTTATATTGAAGTGTCTGTACCAAGCTAGGAAAGTGACCAGTCATGTATTTGTGTGTTACTCCACTTTATATTGAAGTGTCTGTACCAAGCTAGGAAAGTGACCAGTCATGTATTTGTGTGTTACTCCACTTTATATTGAAGTGTCTGTACCAAGCTAGGAAAGTGACCAGTCATGTATTTGTGTGTTACTCCACTTTATATTGAAGTGTCTGTACCAAGCTAGGAAAGTGACCAGTCATGTATTTGTGTGTTACTCCATTTTATATTAAAGTGTCTGTACCAAGCTAGGAAAGTGACCAGTCATGTATTTGTGTGTTACTCCATTTTATATTAAAGTGTCTGTACCAAGCTAGGAAAGTGACCAGTCATGTATTTGTGTGTTACTCCATTTTATATTGAAGTGTCTGTACCAAGCTAGGAAAGTGACCAGTCATGTATTTGTGTGTTACTCCATTTTATATTTAAGTGTCTGTACCAAGCTAGGAAAGTGACCAGTCATGTATTTGTGTGTTACTCCATTTTATATTAAAGTGTCTGTACCAAGCTAGGAAAGTGACCAGTCAGGTATTTGTTTGTTAGGGGTATCGATTTTGCGTGTTTCTACGATTTTGATATTTGATTTTGTTAATTGTTCCGACAGTGTTTTGTTTTTTCATTTTATTAAAATGTAGAAATGAAAGTCCATAAAAATAATACCTTACCCCATTTATAATCCAGAAGACTAATATCAAATATCATCCTTTCTATTGTCAAATTCAATTGATGATAGCATGGGTCTATGTTAAAGTAAACATGTAATGATCTGCCTAACAATTCTACGTCTATACAGCAATGTATCCCTGTACAATTCTCAGTCAGGTGACACACAACATTCATTGGTAGCTGAGGTAATGTATCCATTAGTGTTGGGCATTCTGTAATATTCAATTATAGCCTTTCTTGAAAAGTTAATATCCATAATTATCAAATTGAGAAGTGTTTGGTTATTTCCTGAAGACTGAAGGGAAATAACTCTTTCAAAATTATCAATTTTATAGATATTCCTTTTTCATGAAGGCCATAATAACATTATTATACTATAATAAGCCACAGAGAAGCAGCATATCTAAGATGAAGAACATTAATGTGTGTGTACATAGAATGCACAGTGCAAATAAGGATTAATTCATTTTAGGTAACATATAAATACATTAATCAACAAATCACACTGAAATTGTGTCAGAGATTAGGGTTGATTCACTTTTTTTTAATATTGACATTAGAATTCACCACACTGCATCGGTGGTGTAATGGCTAGCGTGCTCGCCTCCAGCGCGATAGACCTTGGGATCGGATCAAACAAAAGACTATAAAATTTGTATTTGTTGCTTTATTAGGTGTTTAATGCCACTTTCATTAATATTTCAGCTATTTCCTGTCAGTTTTATTGGTAAAGGAGAAAACCACTGACCTGCCGCAAGTCACTGACAAACTTTATCACATAATGTTTTACGAGTACACCTCGCCATGAGCAGGATTCTAACTCGCAACTTTAGTGGTGAAGGACACTGATTTCATAGGTAGTTGTTAATCCAACTATTATAGCATCACGCCGATTGACATTAGGGTAGCTTAAAATGCAATATAAATATTTCTCAAATTATGTGGTCATTTTACGAAACAAGAAGGTATATTTTTTCTGTATATTTACACAGTGATGCAATTCCCTTCTGAAATAAATGAAAGTGTTACTAGAGAATAAGAACTTACTTATATTCCATCTACTGTTGTCAAATGGAAAATAATTTGAAGAAAATCTATTACATTGTATATTTTCATAATACTTCAGGATTCCCAAATCTTCTAGTAAATCTGTTAATGCATGACCAGTCAATGAAAGCTTTTCTTTGTATCCAGTGTTTCTAAACCATTGTTTCAAAGAAAAATCTATGAGGAAAAAAAAATGCAATGATGGAGAATCAACTCAAATAAAACAAGGGCAATGCAAAACGTGGTGTATCCCCTCGCCTAAAAATTTGACCCGGTGACCTTGACCTTTGATATATGACCTTGAAAATCAATAGGGTTCCGGATTCTCTTAAGGACTAAGTATGTACCAAGTTTGGTCAAAATCCATTGAAGGATGTTGATTCTAGAGTGTTCACAAGGATGTTACGCTGTAAAAATTTGACCTGACCCGGTGACCTTGACCTTGGAAATTAATAGGGTTTCAGACTCTCCTAAGGACTAAGTATGTACCAAGTTTGGTCAAAATCCATTGAAGGATGTTGATTCTAGAGTGTTCACAAGGATGTTACGCTGTAAAAATTTGACCTGACCCGGTGACCTTGACCTTGGAAATTAATAGGGTTCCAGACTCTCCTAAGGACTAAGTATGTACCAAGTTTGGTCAAAATCCATTGAAGGATGTTGATTCTAGAGTGTTCACAAGGATGTGACGCGATAAAAATTTGACGCGGTGACATTGACCTTTGACCTTGAAAATCAATAGGGTTCCAGACTCTCCTAAGGACTAAGTATGTTCCAAGGTTGGTCAAAATCCATTGAAGGATGTCGAATCTAGAGTGTTCACAAGGATGCCATGCGGTAAACATTTGACCTGGTGACCTTGACCTTTGACCTTGAAAATCAATAGGGTTCCAGATTCTCCTAAGGACTAAGCATGTATCAAGTTTGGTCAAAATCCATTGAAGGATGTTGATTCTAGAGTGTTCACAAGGATGTTACGGAAGGACGAACGGATGGACGGAAGGAAGGAAGGACGGACAGTAACGTTACTATATTCCTTTGCAACTTTGTTGGCGAGGGGATAATAAAAGGTTGGGCTTAGTTTTGATGAAGGATTTCAAAATACAACAATAATCTTTTTTCATTTTCATTTCATTTTCTTTCCTTCTTTATATATCACGAACAAAACAGAAACATTAAATGAAGTTTGTTGTTTGTAACAGAAAAATAAATAACATGACTTGACTATATTAATAACATGGCAGGTGTCTTATAAGAACAGGAACTCCTTATCCTTCATGAGCACCTGTGTTAATCTTTGGTTTTTTTGGTGGGGTCCGTGTAGCTCATCTTTTGACTTTTCTAGGTTGTGTTTTTTGTTGGTTTGTTCTGTGTCTTGTGCCCAGTATTACCTGTTTCTCTAGATTGTTCATTCTGAATTCAGTTTTCTGTAACGTTTATTTACAAGGTAAACTTTTTCTATAACACATAAAGTTGTATTGAGTATTCCTCGGCATGAGTGGGATTCTAACTCACAACTTTTGTAGTGATAGGGACTGATTGCATATAAGTAGTTGTAAATTCAACTACCATGCGATCACGACCATGATGGCCCCTAAGAATGACTGAGTTCATGAACAATTATTTTACATTATTCTACAATAGGTAGAAAATAATGTTAGTGCCAAAATGTTTACTAAAATAGTTAATGGTTCATCGAGTACAAACACATAATTACATTAAAACAGTGTGATTGTCATGGTAACACTTTAGTAGTATAATTACCTTTAATTCTGAAGTCTTTTAGTAAATCACATTTTTGTTTCGGCAGTTCAAAATTTTCAAATATAGTAACACTGAAGTCACAATCTCTGTTATATATCCAACAAATACTAGTGTTCATATTGACAATATAACCTCCCTTGCCAATTAATTCATCAACTACAAAACTGAAATAGATATAAATCAGTTTTTTTTATTATGAAGTGACTGTTTCTTTATTCATATTTTAAGTATAATTTCATTTGATGAGGAGGGGGGTGTAATTGTGCTTAACGCCACTTTCAACAAAATTTCATTTATATTGTGGTGGTCAGTTTTAATAGTGGAGGAAACCACAGTACCCTGAGAAAACCACTGACCTGTCACAAGTCACTGACAAACTTCATCACATAATTGGCTAAGAAGTATTGGAACAATTTAAGGCTGTTTTAATGAAAATGGAAACATAAAATGTGTTACCTCATTCTTAGTATTCCACCAAGGTGTACATCGTAAATTGTTCCTATAAATATATATTGTAATATATAGACATTTTTGTTGCAAAGCAGATATGTGGGTGATAGTTGAACTTTCCCACACTCCTGGTATTTTGCATTCAAATTAATTTTGAATGTAACTTGTGTAATTAAAACTAAATAATATATATCCAATTAGTCTTAATAAATGACCTTGTGTACTATCTAATACAAAACAGATGGTTCTCTTTCATAGAACTAATATTATTTATATGATAACTTCTGTGTCACGAAGATTAAATAAATATGATGTATAAATTTCAAGAATAGGTGGATTTGATTTGATTTGATTTATTGCGCTTAACGCCACTTTCAGCAATATTTCAGCTATATCATGGCGACCAGTTTTAGTGGTGGAAGAAGCTGGAATACCAGGAGAGAACCAACGACCATGGCATGGGCAAGCAACTGGTAAACTTTATCACTTGCTGCTGCGAGTCGAGTGCACCCTTTTTTGTAATTTACAAAGCCGGCCGCGAACCAATGCCGTATTGGTGATAGGCTTGTATGAGTTGCTAGGTAATCCATCTACCTAACTCATTGAGCCATCCGGCCCCCTCAAGAATAGGACTCATCCAGATATATGAGAGGGTTGGCATTTCACAAAATGTAGAAAATTCCTAGATGACCACATCCTTTCACTAAGATGGCAGATTTTGACCCATACAACTAGTTTAAGCTTTCAATGTTTTGTTGTTGAAGTGCCTATGTAAACCAGGAAAGTAAGTGGTCATGGATATATATGTGCTAGGGGTGTCAATTTTGTCTGCTATTTGTCTATTTGGTTGTGTAAATGTACCCACAGTGTGATATTATTGTTTTTTTCTAAATTTTATTTGCTGATAATCATTTATATTGTCTATAAGTTCTTGATTGACATACAACCTGTCTCATTCAAATCTGTGCAACCAAGCGTTTATTTATATACTAAAACACCTACAGACCAAGTAATGTAGTAACGTATAAAAAAATGTAGCAATCGACTTCTCAACACCTGTACCACACACTGTAAACAACAATGTCTGTTTACGGTGTATACACAAATATAAAATAACATTAACAAGAAATGTGTGCATCACAAAATACGCCCGTCTATATAAATTATCAAACGGTATAATGGTAATTCAGTCAAACAACTAATCATGTGAGCAGGAAAATTAAGTCCTTTGAGGTGAGCAATTTTGTGGCATTCCACCACTTTTGTGCTATTAGGTTAATATGCAACTATATATGGTGACCTTTGGCCTAATCACCCCAAAATAAATAGGGTTTTTCCCCTTCCACAGGGGAATCATGTGGCCAGGTTTGGTCAAGATCCAATATACAGAACTAAAGTTATTGTGTGGAAACGATCATGTTGTCAGAAATTCTATTTATAGTAATGGTGACCTTGACCTTTGACCTAATGACCCCAAAATAATTAGGGTTCTTCCCTTCCACAGGGGAGTTATGTGGCCAAGTTTGGTAAAGATCCAATATACAGAACTAAAGTTATCATGTGGAAACGACCATGTTGTCAAAAATTTTATTTATAGTAATGGTGACCTTGACCTTTGACCTAATGATCCCAAAATAAATAGGGTTCTTTCCCTTCCACAGGGCAATCATGTGGTCAAGTTTGGTAAAGATCCAATATACAGAACTAAAATTATTATGTGGAAACGACCCTGTTGTCAAAAATTCTATTTATAGGAACAGTGACATTGACCTTTGACCCCAAAATAAATAGGGTTCTTCCCCTTCCACAGGGCAATCATGTGGCCAAGTTTGGTAAAGATCCGATATACAGAACTAAAGTTATTGTGCGAAAACCTGTGTGGACGCCCGCCTGCCATATCCAATCACATAATACGGCCCGTCTCAAGACGGGCGTATAAAAAGTGGTAGACTATTTCACAAGCATTGAATCATCATGTGATTTTGCTTCATTTGTTTGTTTTCCTAATGCACTTAACATTAAAACCATTGTTATTGTTATTATACCAATCAACTGTCGTTCCAAATAGATGAAACATCTATAAAACAATTTGTTGCATAGATCTCAAATATTCAGTTTTGTAATTTAAGTTATGTGTGTGCTCTTCTAAATATACATTGTAGTGATATTTATCTTATAGTATATCCAATAGAATGTAATATGCCACCTAAGAGTGTATTTGTTTCAAATGTGTGTCCTTTTCTTTGAAAATCACAGACTTTATATCTCAATAGATTGTCGAAAATTCATATCATTATATACTACATATTATTTTGATTGAACTTCATACAAGATTACACACAATGTGTAAAAGACCTGATTTTAATTGTTTCAATTTATATCAACAGTACTATGTTTATTCAGTGCTATATGTTTTGTTTAATATTCATGCTTAAGATATAATGTTATGTGCAAATAGTATGGCTGAAATTGTAATGATATGTTATAACAGCAGCTATGCATCAAATTGGACAAAAGCACCAAATTACATAAAAATCACATTAGAAACATTTTTTCCTTACTTAATTTGTGCAGAACATTCTTCTCCAGGGTATTAACCAATCAGAAACAAAGAACTGTCAGTATCATACCGACATGAAAAACAACAATATATGTATCTATATGTTTTAAACTTACCAAAGTCAAATTCAAGTAACGATTCTTCAAATATATATTGTTCTATTCCAAATACTATACTAAAGTTGCATGGATCGATATGAAAGTGTATTTCAAAGTTACGTTGTGTTATTTCATCATGGATACAGCATTTAACATAAGTGCAAGAACTACTAATGCGACAAAACAGAGGTCCATCAAGAACTCCTGGAGACAGACGGTATGGACAATCTGAAAATAAACGTATTACGATACATTATATAGCTGACAAAACAGGGGTCCCTCAAGGACTCCTGGAGACAGACAATATGGACAATCTGTGAAAATAAACATATTATGATACATTATATAGTTAATAAAACAGAGGTCCAGCAAAGAATCCTGGCGACAGACGATTTGTTTCAATTAAATTGCTGAAATGTTCCCAGTGTGGTATTTTTTGGTTTTTTATGTTATTAAATTTATTTTGTTCAAAGCAATACATTACTTGCAACGAATTTTGCATAGCTTTAATGAGAAGCGATATTTTAATTCAGAAGTAATTTACCACCCGAAGTAAATTATCTAATTTTCATGAAACACCACAAAATAATAAAGTAATCTGACTCCGATAGGCTGTTTAAAATGTCACGGTACAAGTGTAGCTGTGTTTATCGGTATTGCCAATTAGAATAAAAAAAAGTGGTCCGATTCAATTATACATTTAGAGCATTTTTCTAATATTCCATTAAAAGTTTGAAAATACCAAAGGGATAATCTAAACCTGTAGATTGAAGGACAAACATTACAATGGCAAGCAATAGTTAACAAAACAATATAGTATATATCAACAAAACTAAATTTTCAATTAAAGGACGGTATAAGATATATTGATGCAAACTGCTAGCTCACTGAAATAACAGTCAGCGGGGAGACATGTCTCTCCACTCTGACACATCTTGATTCTGAGTCAACAAGTATTTGTTCTTACTTAATATTGTATGAATAGTTGAGAAGCAACAAATATAAATTATATAAGTATTTGGTTTGATTCGACCTGGGCTCGAATCCTTGAACTACCACACTCGAGCCGATCAGTCTAACCATTATACCACCGATGCGGCTTAGTGAATACAATATCTAGGATATATTCAAAGAAAACAGCAACACACAAAGAGAACTAACCACATCGGTGGCGTAATGGTTAGCATGTTCGCCTCGAGTGCGGTAGATCATAGGTTCGAGCCCCGATCGGGTCAAACCAAAGACTATAAAATTGGTATTTGTTGCTTCTCAGCTAAGCATGCAGCATTAAGGAGAAAGAGCAAAGACTGGTTTGCCCGGAATCGGAATAATGTATCCAAGTGGAGTGACATATCTACCCGCGGACTGTTGTTTCAGTGAGCTAGCACTATAAAAATCCAACTAAGCGTGGTGGTCTAGTACAAAGCGGACCTCATTATCATCTCATTGAAACTTAACTTGTTCTCCCCATGATTTAGCTGAAAAATTGCTGAATTGGTGCTAAACAACAATCACTAACTCACTCACAAAGAGAACTGATGAATAGAACATTGTTTATTGAACATTATAACACCGGTACCACTAACAACAAATATTACCGTTTTGCCATTTAAAGGTATCTGTTGGTATTTCACATTCTGATTCCAAAGTGTAATAACCAAGATTAGTATCCTCAAGTAACTTAGCTATTTGATAATCAAACAAAAATCCCTCCTTTCTAGGTACCATTTCATCTGAGAAATCTGAAAGAAAAAATGGGCATACAACATATGTTATACAAACTCAAGAATAAATGGATTTTACAGATAATATCAATTATTACTGATTCATGAAATCATTGGGTCATACGACCTTGTATCGTTCAGCTGGTATGTAAATAGGTCAAAAGATGCCTCTTTGAACATTATTTTTCCTAATCATGAGGAACCGAGGAACCTTTGTAAAAGATCTAACAAACATCATTTGTACAAAGTTACAAAATATTTGTACTTGCAGTTTCAGAGCACAAACAAAAGGACATTTAATTACAAGAATTGCCTATGACAAACATATGTTTTGTGCAATTAAACTACATGTAAATGTGGGTGTATTGAAATAAAATAACAACCATTATTTGTACCATTTCTTGTTTCAGAGTTAAGAGTTTCCCATTGCAGCCATGTCTTCCAGATCAAAATTAATGAGAAATCTTTGTAGATGGATTGATAACGTCAGCACAAAATATTGCATGCATATCTAGGCCGACAACAAGTTCAACAATATACAGATATGATGGTGGATAATGGGACAAGAGACAACAACTTTTGAAAGTATGAAGATATGAGAATGGATGAATATAAGTAGTGGCTTAATAAGTGGCTACAATGCATCTATTCTTTTCTTAAATCTATAAAAGGGTTAATTAATGGCCATGGAGCCTAGCTCTTTACAAAGATGACACACACTATGTATGGTCCATGGTCAGGGTTTCCACAATACATGCAAAATATATAACATGACATCACCCCCTGCCCCATTGTGAAAGCATCCCTTATTTACCACCCGATGCAGTGATAGTCAGTTCTGTGGGTTGAGCTCTTAAGAGTCATCACCAATAACACAGGATTCTTGTAGAGATTTTACATACATCTATTCTACTACATGTATGTAAAACCCATTAAGACTTGAAGTTTCAGCAATTGCCAATGGCAACCTTGTTCTTAGCTAAATTAAGACAGATATGCTGAATTGCTTTCGAGGACTTCATAAATATCATTCCTACACAGCTTAGTTCAAATTAGCACAGGTGTTTCTGAGAGATGTATGGAATGTGAAATGCTTACAAACAATGGACGACATCATGGACTAACCTGGTTTCCAGTAACTCTGCTTATAATCACAGACTGCTTTAGGTAGCTCAATTCTGTCAAATATCTGAATAGATTGGGAGCATATCCGATTGAATTTGAAACACACATCGAGGTGTAACGTCAGTCTGATTTTTCTGGCTAATTTGAGATCATGTAGTTGATATCTATAAAGAAACAATAATTGAATGCTAACAACAGGAGGAACATGACAGATGACGCTAGTGAAGCAGAAACTGTTTAACCTTCCAGAGCATCTGAGTTCACCCCTGGTTTTTAGTGTGGTTCCAGTTACTCAATTGCTAGTTTTCTGTGTAGTGTGTTGTAGATCCCAACTATTTTTTGCTTCTGTTAGGTAAATCGATGGTAGTTAAAATATCATGGTATATAATTTTACAACCTCTGGACTGCAATGTGTATTTATGAGTTGTGAACAAAATAGTAAATATGATTTGATATATATGCTTTCAAGAAAAGTGTACAATTTAGCAGTTTGAAAACATCAAAATACGTTTTAGAGTAGAATTCTGCATAGATATGGTTGGTACTCAGATTTCTGAGAACGATCTTATTTTGAGAGAATGTTTATCAACTATATATATACTGGGAAATAGTTTCTGACTTAAGTATTCTCTGTTCCTTGAAGAGTAGTACAATGTACAAAGATAATGTCTTATAATTAAACTGCAATATTGATAATATAAAGCATTTACATTTCCTTTTTCTGTGGAGAATTACCATTTCAAGATGGCGTACATAAGACATTTTATAAAGTGAATAGTCTGTCCCTAAAAGCATGGTTGTTTTTGATAGTTATTATACTAGCTGTACAGTACAACGTCTGAATGTACCTCGTCTTCAATACACCTCCATGATTCCCCATGGAAAATATATAAGATTTAAAATTATGATTCAATGTCTGGACTTACCTCATCCTGAATACACCTTTTAGCCAGAAAACGTCCATCGTTCCCCACGTATAATTATACAGCATTTGTTTATAGATCATATTTTCAATATGAACTAACAAGTTGAAGTTACACATATCAACTTTGATGCTGAACTTTACAGATCTGTGTAAGATAGGAACGTAAAGGCAACATCGAATATCTGTACAAGTAGTGTTGAAACTGCATGGAACCTCTGTAGGGAGTGCATGGTAAGGACAATCTATAATAAAATGTTACCAAGCATAAAGTGATGGAATTCTTATTTCACTGCTACCATTTCTGATTGCTTAACTTCCAATTCATCTGCTATTCCTTCACATTTGTTACATTTTAACATAATTTTGCATACAATCATTCAATTGTGATCATTTTGTGAATCACCGCATCGATATTGCAATTATTAGCGTGTTTCACTCGAGTGTGGTAGGTCATGGATTGAAGCCCCGGCCAGGTCAAACAAAAGACTATAAAATTTTGTATTAGCTGTTTCTCTACTAAGTACGCAGCATTAAGAGTAAGAGACTGGCTGGATCAGAGTCAGGATTGTGTCCCAGTGGAGCGACATTGCTACGCACGATAAAAACATACACCACCATCACCATCTCATCAAGAAATACATTGCACTCGCCCCGACAGAGCTGACACATTGATCACTTGGCATTAAACAACAATCCATCACTCATTGTGTAAATATAAAACATAATATGAAATCCTTAAACTACAAAGAGAAAACAAAACCAAGGTTTATACAAATATAGAAAAAATTGAAAATAATTGTGTACATAAACAAACAAGCAAAAGAGAAACATACTAGCTAAATCTGTAACATTGGGTTGTAATTTAGAAATGTTAATATTCCTGCAGATTTTGAATTTTCAATGGAATGTTATTTGCTCAAATGTGTTGATCGTCAGATCCATTAATCTTTGTCATTTGAAATTTGAAGATGCCATTTTCATGTGAAAACCAGAGGCTCTCAGGAGCCTGTAATCGCTCACCTGGATCAAAGCTGCTTTCAATAACAATGCAACTGCACTGTGGCGGCCATCTTGGTGGGAGAGCACGACTGCCGGACACAATTTTGGAAGAGGACCATCCAATGACTATTCCATCAAAGTTTGGTTCTAATTGAGCTACTGGTTCCAGACAAGATGGTTTTTATGTGAATTTCCCATAGGATCCTATGTTAAACTAAGTTCAGCTGTGCAGCCATCTTGGTCAGAGGGTGGGACCACCAGACACAATTTTGGAAGAGGACCATCCAATGACTATTTTATCAAAGTTTGGTTCCAATTGAGCAACTGGTTCCAGACAAGAAGATTTTTGTGTGAATTTCCCATAGGGTCCTATGTTAAGCTAAGTTCGGCTGTGGGGGCCATCTTGGTCGAAGGGCCGAACTGCCGGACACATTTTTGGAAGAGAACCATCCAATGACTATTTCATCAAAATTTAGTTCTTATTGAGCAAATGGTTTCAGACAAGATTTTTATGGGAATTTCCCATAGGGTCCTATGCTAAATTAAGTTTGGCTGTGGTGGCTATCTTGGTCGGAGGTCTGAAATGCAAAATGCCAGACACATTTTTGGAAGAGGACCACCCAAGGATCATTTCAGCAAAGTTTGGTTGAGACTGGCTCAGTAGTTTCAGAGGAGAAGATTTTTTTTTAATTTCATCCCCCCTTTTTTCTATTTTTAGCTTGGCAGCAATCTTGGTTGGAAGTCGGGATCACCGGACACAATTTTGGAAGGGGGCCACCCAAGGACCATTCCACCAAAGTTTGGTTGCAATTGGCCCAGTGGTTTCTGAGGAGAAATTTAAAATGTGAAATGTTGACGGCAATAGCTCACATGGCCTAAAGGCCAGGTGAGCTAAAAATGTGTTTATCAATCTCTAAATCAGATTTTGGTATGCCCAATCTAAATGATTTAATATATTATTTAATAATGTGTACAATTTGGTTCAGAGGTTTATTTTATTGCAAAGTAATAACGCTCTTGAATACAAACATGTACGAAAATGTATATCGCTTGCATATTTTAAATGTGGATTTCAGGAACTGTTTACCTGTCAAGTTCATCCAAGGCTTTCTCGATTTTTAGTGGGGGTCGTGTTGCTCTATCTTTAGTTTTCTGTGTAGTGTTTTGTGGAACATTGTTTGTCGTTTGCCCTTTTCTGTTGGCTGTTGTATTGACTGATACTTCAATGTATGACTTCTGATTGCCCCTTTGGTATTTTCAACATTTCGTTAGAAAAATTTGAAGATACCAAAGGGAGGTAATCAGAAGATATTTCATCCATCTATTACCCTGTGATACTCACCTATGTTATCTGTTATATTGGTATTTAAAGAATCATTGTCAGTATCACAGGAGGGTGAAAGGTACCAACCCATCTCCAACTCATCAATCAGTAAAGATGTATCAAATTCATTCATGGTATATATGTCTAAACTTCTTTTTCTCGCCCAAGATTTCAATGAGAAGCCTATCAATTGTGAAAAAAAAAACATTTCAACAACATGATGTATTATAAACTTTTAAGAACAATTTCTATTCAAATTAATGACACTTTATTGTGTTGACGATTATAATTTTTAACATAATAAAATATATCCTGCTCTGGTGCTATCTGAGCAGTCAAATTGCATTGATTGGATAATTGTTTGTTATATACAGTCACTGACCAAGACATAGCTTTTCTGGTACCTGATTCATGAAGAGCGATCGTAAAAACGATAACAGTATAAACATGAACGTGATAGAGGACAAAATTGGAAACGACTAGAACGACGCTTGTTTCTGCTCTTTCCAGACAATCTGACAGTTGCAAAAACATGGAGTTTGTAGGGATGCCACATTTAGTCTTACATGAAAACATACCCCAGCATACTAATGATATGGGCCTCTTTATATCCTGATAAACAAACTTTGACATACCAATGACACTGACTGTTTATTTTGGTAAAGCAAAATAAAGCACACCTTTGTAGGAATTGATTAGATTTTTGGTGTTTTAATGCCACTTTCAACAATATTTCAGCTATATCATGGCGACCAGTTTTAGTTGTGGAGGAAGCCGGAGTACCCAGAGAGAACCACCGACCATGGGCAAGCAACTGGTAAACTTTATCACATGCGGCTGCGAGTCGAGTGCACCCTTTTTTGTAATTTACAAAGCCGGGCGCAAACCCATGACGTATTGGTGATAGGCTTGTATGAGCTGTTAGATCCAACGACCTAACTCATTGAGCCACCCGGGCCCCTCACCTTTGTAGGAAAGACAGACATTAGTAGAAACCTATTTATTGTGCTAAAGGAACATGCTTTGACATTTTGAGTATTTGTTAAAGAACTATTATAAAACTGATTACAAACAAAATTGTTGTTTATTGACCTTCAGGATTTTAATTATTATCCCTTTGTTTTAAGCATTGTACTGTTTATAAATATAAATGTACCTAGCTCTGGTCTTTAATACATTAAACTATTCGAACAATTTGTGTGTTTGGTTAGTGGTGTTGTAAGGGTTTGTTATCACATTGAAAATACAATCTCCATGATTACCTGGATATGTGTAATCCATCTTCTTTTCTCGGGGAAGTCTTGGAAGTCTTGTGTTATCAAATACCATTGCCTGCCAGTCACATGATTTGTATGTTTCCCAACACAAAGATACAGTAAATGTAATGAGATATTGGTTCTGGTTAGATAAATCATAAATGTTGTACCTAAAATAAAAAAATTATGTATTGTGAATAATTGAACGAAAATCCAAAACAAAATAAAAAATCAAAAGTCTTCTCAACTGTTTTTAGTAAGATAATTTTCTGAATGCTATCAAATCATATTTATTAACAATTATCTGATGGCATAATAGAAAACATAACAAAATGGTCTATTACAGCATACAAGCATAAACTAAAGCAATAAAAGAACAAGAAACCAAGGAACACAAGCTTCAACCTGGCCTGGATTTCTCTAAAAGAAATACTAGTCTCAGATTTATGTTTTTTAATCAATAGACTATTTAAACAAGATGAACTGTGAGCTAATGCTCACTTATGATACCCCCGCATATATGTTCAATGTGTATAAAAACCAACTAAGTCGGCAAACAGGAAGTAGGAATCTGAGGGGTCCAAAAACGCTTCCCACAATATGGCATACCTATATGAAGCTTGTGACCAAATATAAGATTTCTGCCATCAATAGTTGCTGTGAAAAATGTGACGAAAAATATCTTGGACGGACGGACAGAGGTAAAACAGTATACCCAACCCCTCCGGTGGAGTGGGGTTATAAATATGAACTAATGTACAACCAATATAATGTCAGTGTCTTTTTTCAACTATCTACGTACATGTTATAATAGGTGTTATATTATTTCTTCTAGTAGTATCACAGTGCAATGAGGTTAGTGTTAAATATACGTAAAACAACATCTTAGTATGAATTACCTTATTCGTATTACGTCATATAAATTGAACTCGTGGTCAGACCCTGGAATGTAAAGTGACATAAATTAATGAGATGATTCCTTCTCGTGTATTTTAAATAAAATAATAAAAATCTATAAGTATGACCATTAAAACATCTGAAATATTCCAATTCTGAAGAATATTTTACCTGTTGGTACACAAACTTTACCATTCTATCTTTCAATAAAATGCATATTTCTATTTGCATGCAGTGCCAATTGTAGGTAATTTAGAAAAAAACAGTCTGATATAGATACGAAAATAACTGGATGACCTTGATGTCCAAATATATATATCGTGGTCCGTTTGTGTCTTTTTGTCCCGTTATCTTTTTTTGAGATATGTGGAAGTGTAGGCCATCGCTGTTTTAAATTTTCTTTTCATAATGAATCATATATACTTATTGTTAGCTTATGCCCTCAATTTGTTAAACAATATGCTGTAGAAAACATAGTATGTAACATTGCTTTAAAATAATAATCCATTGTTTTTAATATGTATTTTATTGATAATGTTGATATGGTTTGTTGTGGTAGTTTAACCAGTATACAATATTGGTGGCATGTGACTATGATTATGCAAGAGAAGTTCCAAATATCAGCTGAATAAAATATATAATACAGATAATCACGTCAAATAAGTACAACAAAATCAGTTCAATGTACATGTATCTTGGAATCATTCAGATGAGATTCCAAAAAAAATCATTAGTCATACTATTGACCATTAACCAAATCATCTGTTTTTATTCTATTTGGTATTTGGGTCTTATTTAAGAGATTTGTGAAAATGTATTAATCAACCTTAACCAATCAGTCACCTTGAAACTTTGAAACTGCAGACTGTATTAACACAGCACTAATTTCTAATGAAACATATGAGTTCACCGGGAAATGCATGCAACAACTTCATAGACTACAAATTAAAAATCAACCAGATATCTGAACGCCTCTAATCAATTAATTACACATAAGTATGTATCATGTTAATTAAACCAGGGGTCATCGTGGTCATGAACGTATGGTAGTTGGATTTACAACTACCTGTGCAATCAGTACCTATCACCACTAAAGTTGTGAATTTGAATCTCGTCCATGGCGAGGTGTACTCGATACAACATTATATAATAAAGTTTGTCAGTGCCTTGCGGCAGGTTGGTGGTTTTCCTCAGATATTCTGTTTCCTTCACCAATAAAACTCACCACCATTATATAACTGACATATTGTTGAAAGTGGTGTTAATTAATATAACCGCTAACCCCCTAATTAAGCCATTAGCATACTGCCATTATTTGTGCCATACTTCATATGTTTGATTGAAAGAATATTTAAAACCTCAAGAGTTAGCAATTACAAAAATGTATTGTAAAATGTCAGACAAATAACTCTTTATCCCACTTCTTCCAGTAGAAATCTCCCCGTAGGTATGCAGTTTAACTGATTAACTGGATGCATTTATACTTTCATCAATTTTAACCAAATCAGTTTTCTGGAGTAACAATTGATCACACAATCACAAAAGATATGCTGCATGTATTACAACTTACCATACTTGAAATCCAGTAAAGATACTGTCATATTTAATTTCTCTATACCAATCTGAAGGGTTTGTGTGTTTAGATTGATCTGTAGAGAAACTTGGAGTGCCCTGTTAATCAATGGTACATCTATACAACATACTACACCAGTACATGAACTTAATAATTCACAGCTCATTGGGTAGGCAGACAGGTCAGTTAGTGTAACATCATACTGACAACCTGTGTAAAAAAAAAACAAAGTAAAGTTTAACTCATGATATGGCTTGTAAATATAGAACCATTAAATCTCACTGAAAGGCAACGTAGGTAGAAACCATTAACAAACACAGTAGTCCTCCTGTTATAAGATCACTCGCACCAAAGGCCATCTCTCTTATCAGGCCAGATGCCAAAATACTAGTAAATTGTCCCCCAAGAGAGGCCACTCCTAGTATAAGACCACATTTTCATTGCAGAGTGGGTGGCCTCATAATAGGGGGACCTACTTTATTGCATTATATCCAAAACAAATTATATGTATGTAGATATATTTTGCACAAACATAAACCTATTGGTATTTACTTCTGACATCTTGTGTTGAATATACAGAATAGTGAGAATTATCGTAACTATATTCACACAGAAGATAATATACCTCTGCTAAAGGACCGTGGGTATCATCCTCCCAGTAGTCAGTGTTTCGGGACTGCCATGGTTTATTAGATATATTTGTTATTGTTAATGTAATTATTAAAACTAAGGTTCTCCTCTCTCAGGCATAGGTGACCTTAGCCGATTTTGTCTATCCTGTTTAGGCCCTTTGGTTTGCTAGCTCCCCAAAAGTTTTAAATTATTCGGATTTCAAATATTTTGGCCTTGAGCGTACCTGATGAAGGTCATTCCAGAAATGCGTCGTGCACATTAAATACAAATAATAAACAATGTAGGTAAAATGTAGATCAAATGTGGCACCGCTTCAGGCTAACGGGAGGAACTTTAGATTAACACAGAAAAAAAACATTAATGTCGAAATCATTATTTATTGTTGAATTGATATGGAACATGCTGTTACTTTCTCAACAATGGAATCAAATTTTTTTCTGAAGAGATATAGTTTCCTCTTCTGTTACCAGTGGATTACAACATTTCTCCACTCCATTTATTAAATTAAAATTTGAAACTTTAATTATTGAGAGTAGAAAAATATCATAATTCACTGGTAGCAGAAGGAGATTCTGTTTCTCCTATGACCGAAACGTCAAACATATTTTTAAAGATGTTAATTTCGTCGTTAATAACCGTCAAAAGAAAATTGGAGGGAATTCTCATGCAACAATTTAACCACTGTGGTGATTTTTATAATATTATGAAAATTTATCCAACTGGTTAAACAATTCTGATGTTTACAATCCATTGAAGGCAATAACTGTTTTATTATACCGAACAACAGACCAAGGATTGGGCATTTAAATAAATACATGTATTTAAACAAAATGTGTGTTTACAAACTTTTGACAAATTTTTAACAAATGTTAAACTATTTCATGTTTATATTAAAGTTCACAACACAACCAGTGATATAGGGCACAAACCGGCCATCAGTAATATTTTCAACAGATTTAAAATGTGTGTTTAATAACTTTTGACAAATTTTTAACAAATGTTAAACTATTTCATGTTTATATTAAAGTGTACAACACAACCAGTGATATAGGGCACAAACCGGCCATCAGTAATATTTTCAATACCGACAATGTCACTTCCGGAAAGAGTTGTTTCCCTTTTGAGACACACAATGGGTTGTTTACCGGGGAACAATAGGGTTGTTACCCGGTAAACAACTAATTGTTTCCCGTTTGGGTTAATTTTCACAAAGCATTAAAATTGTTTCAGGTCATGTGATTTAATTTAAGCCAATGAGAAGTTAGTGAGGTATAATAAATCTGGATGTTTCCCTACACAGACGGCCGTAATTGTTTTATTATATTTTTGCCAATGTTTTACAGGTTATCTCCCTTGTGAGGGAAAATTGGGTTGTTCGGCAGGAAACAATAGGGTTGTTTCCAGGCAGCGCAAATTTTTGCCAATGTTCTATAGGTTATCTCCCTTGTGAGGGAAAATTGGGTTGTTCGGCGGGGAACAATAGGGTTGTTTCCCGGCAGCGCAAATTTTGGCAAAACATCTCAATTATTTTATTATCACATGACTAATTTAATCCAATCAAAAGCTATCATATAGATTAAAATATAATAATATATCATGTTATTTTTGGTAGGGTATTGATTCTTTTCGCAAAAGTCTTAAAACTCTTATACATATTCTTCAGAAAATGAAAGTAAGAAAAATTATACCTGGACGGCTTTTGAACATGCCGATAAGTAAAATTGAAATAAAAGTTTACCTGAATGCCATCCGTTTATTTCAGTACGTTTTTGACAAGAATGTTCATGTAGATAACTGGTCAGTCCAAGTTGTTCTAAAAGTTCTGATTTGTAGTAGCTGGGGAGACTACTTGAAGGCATTTGATCTCTGTCTCTCACCCATTGTTCTAATGAGAAATCTAAATGGAGTAACATATACATATTAAAACTAATCTAAAAAAAAACAATAAAACCAAGAATACAACACATCTTGGTTAGTCAAAATTTTATCTTCTAAATTATACAAAATGCATAGATTTAAATCCTATTTTTTACATAAGATTTTTGACTTGAAATATAATCCTAATATTAAGGTGAACAATCGTAGGACAGTTTATGGATCAATTTGTATATTTTCTCTTAAACTTTTACATGTTATAATATCTATTAGCAAGCAAATAGTGTGATATTAACATAATACAGCTGTTTTCTAATATGACACTATATATATCGCATCATCCTAGATATACGAGGGCTGTCCATAAAGTTCGTGGACAATCTCTGTAATTTTGTTATTTAATTTGTTGAAAAAAAGAAATTGCAATTTTCATTTATAGTAGAGTTTACTCGATAAGTGAACAAAATTTTGTAAATAAAAATGAACTACAAGTATGAATTTTTCTCGATCTTATAAATAAGCATACTCACACCCGGAGCACAGCGGTAAAAGTTCTTGACGTTAAGCGACGTCAAAACGCTTAAACCAATTTTTTTCGACGTAGTCACCTTTAAGTTCCACACATTTCTTGTGTCGTCTTACCCAGTCATAAAAAATTTGCACAAACTGATCAGTTTTCATGTGAAATATTACATTCATTATGGCTTGTCTTAATTCACTTAAATTGTCAAACCTCATTCCCCGTAAGAAGGATTTGATGTAGGGGAAAACTGCAAAGTTCATTGGTGCTAAGTCCGGGCTGTATGGTGGATGTTTTAAACACTGAAATTCAAGTAAATCTATTTTGGCCGAGGAGAGTCGACATTTTTCCATTGACTTGATTGTTGCTTTGTTTCCGGGTCATAGTAGTGAAACCATGTTTCATCTGTGGTTATTATTCTATCCAGAAATCCAATTCCGCTCTGGCTAAACTTTCTAAGAAATTGTCTTGATGCCTTAGTTCTGTTTGTCATATTTTCTTCTGATAACATTCAGGGTACCCATCGTGCACAAATGCAATTCATGTGTAGTTCTTGAACTAAAATTTCATGTACCATTGTCTTTGATATAACGCACTTGTCCGCAACTTCACGCACAGTTAAACGTCTGTCACCGTCAATAACGTCGAATACTTAATTTTTCACAACATCTGAAGTCTTAAAAGACGGTCTTCCCTCGCGTTTATCGTCCATTAAACTACCTCTACCGTCAGAAAATCTCTTATGCCACTTAAACACTAATGAGCGACTAACATTGGAATGTGTTACTGACTGCTTAGTGAATTTATGCGTTTCAGTTGGCGTTTTTCCTATGTCGACACAAAATTTTATAACGACCATCTGCTCCACCTTATTTGAAAACGTAGTTTTTTCCGATGAAGAAGGTTTCATCTTCAAGGTTTGAAAACTGGACTCTGCAGCCATCTGAGAGTACTTCAGATTCAAATTTTACAGATGTGATGTCGAGAGCACTATCAACGTCACAGTATAAGTTTCATTCAAATTTGCGCGATAAAATGAAAAAAAATCATGGCCAACCACAAGTAACTACATAGAAGTTACACGTAATTTATACTGTGCTCCAGGTGCCCTATGACAGACATTACAAAGTCGATTTAATTAAGTTAGGAAATTAAAATCTGATACAGATTTTTTATATCTAACATCGCATTTAATTGAGGAATACAGGTATCACTAACATTTTTGAAAAACACGTTGTTTTTTTAGGAAAATTGGGACCTGTCCACGAACTTTACGGACAGCCCTCGTACATACTATTGTTGATATGTTTTGCCAGAAATGGACTTCCCATTGCATCTCACATCTCATATTTCACCTTCAATGTGACATTGCTCTGAGAAATCCATTCTCGTAAAACAAATCAACCCTAGTATATATTTTAAACAACTACATACCATGATATAATTAGCATTACATCTTGTTTCAGCAACCATATATCTACCTTTGATTCTGTAACTGTCTGTCCACTGACATGTCTGCTTAGGAAGTTTGACAGTTTCCATGACGACAGTAGTAAAACTAAAATCACCGCTACAGTCAGTATCCAAACAGAAGTTAATGGATAGATTCATCACATACATTTCTTCGCTTTTCAAATCATACAATCTATAACTAAAATGACGAGCAGAATAATATTTTTATCAAGTTGAATGTTTACAGTATGCACAAGTTACTCTATTGAATAAAATATTCACCTTCTATTTATCATGGGAAAACCACAAACCTGCAGCATGTCACTGACAAACTATGACACATAATGTTGTATCAAACGTATCTCGCCGTGAGCGGGATTCAAACTCACAACTTTAGTGGTGATAGTCACTGTTTGCATAGGGTTAGGATTAGGTTGTTCAATGCCACTTCCATCAATATTTCAATTATATGGTGGCGGCCAGTTTTATTGGTGGGGGAAACCGGATTACTTGGAGAAAACCACCGACCTGCCACAAGTCCCTGAGAAACTTTATCACATAATGTGAGTGTGAGCGGAATTCGAACTCACAACGTTAGTGGTGATAGGCACTGATCATGATTGCATAGGTAGTTGTAAATTCAGCTACCATACGATCATGACGGTCCCTTTTAAATTATTTGAGGAAAATCGCAAATAATAAAACACTATAGTCTGACATATGTCCTCATCTAATGGAATCATGACAATGTGGATTGAGTGTGAATTTATCAGCGTTTTCTCTAAATTAGATTTACGAAAATGAATCTAGGCATTTTTCTAAAATAAGGTTTCATGATCTTCAATTATAATATATTTTGCTATAGTGTTCTAATATGAATTTTTAAAATATGTTTATGCTATATCCAGATAAAGAATTCTGGGTATCCTATGCCAATCACTATCTTATCTACCATACCATTAGTTGATGCAATGAGATATATATCTAATGACTGATAGGCCATACCTTCTTACTTAAGCTTGGTTTGGTTTATGGTGCTTAACACCACTTTCCACAATATTTCAGTTATATCATGGCGGTCAGTTTTATTGGTGGAGGAAACCAGAAAAACCACCGACCTGTCACAAGTCACTGACAAACTTTATCACAATGTTGTATCGAGTATGCCTCGCCATGAACGGGGTTTGAACTCGCAACTTTAGTGGTGATATGCACTGATTGCACAGGTAGTTGTAAATCCAATTACCATACGATCACGACCATGATGGCCCCTCCTTCTTACTTTGTCATTGTTTACAAACATCATGGGCAGACGTAGTCCAATCAAATGACATATATCTGCTGTACCAGAGAGTGACATGTATGGTCATTAATATACAATAATATTAAATATTATTTGGACTTACTTGAGTCTTAAAAGTCCCAGCACATTGAAGTGTTCTAATGTACCAAATTTGTAGCTTAAAAGTTTATATTTGTGAGACATTTTTTCGATTCCAACAACAAATTCCTGGTAGCACGGGTCAATGTTGACATAAAAATTAAATGTTCTATTGATCAACGGTACATGTAGACAACAATCAATCTTAGAACATACATCAGCGAGATGACAACTGATGTTATTAGGTAAATCTGGCAAATTTAAAACCTTATAACATTCTGAAATAGAAAACAAAATATATATATAAAAACTAAAACAAACTAGATTTTTAATGCAGCTCCACACCATTGAGAGTCTTCCAATGAAAAAAAAACAGACAAAGAGATCCTCAAGTTGAAATAGCCATTAAGTTTTTAAAAATGGTTAAATTTTGAAAACTTTTTGAATTATTTGACCTTCAAGTTTGTTTAATCTTGAGCATATACCTGAAATATTGTATTATTCCACAAACAAGTTTTTTTTTTTAACTACATATGTCCAAAGTATTTCTAATAACATTAATTATTGCTTTTGCAATATCTAAATTAACAGGTAATTTTGAATTTAAGACATATTTCAAGTTCTTTAAGCCTTTGGTCTCTCCTGTCTGTATCTCCCAGTAATGTAGTCGTTGACATTCATGTATTGATGAGGATACCTAGGTATATGACGTCTATCTGTTATAATTGTGTTCTATATATAAAAAAACAGTCCTTTAAAACAATAACAAACGTTGTATACATCATTATCATACCATTGTTCCATCCTCTATAGAGGTCATCAGCAATCTGATGATCATTGTTTACACAACGAACATCCTTTAAATAGGGAGCAATATTCAAGTCAGACAGAAGTCTTGAAGAAATGTACGGTGGCAGGGTTGAAACTGGTGCAAAATTTTCACTATTTAGCCACTTTCTGTATGAAAAATCTGCAAGATAGAATAAGAAAATTAATTCAATGCTACATATCATACGAGGAGAAAAAGGTATGGAAAGCTGTTTATTGTAGATATTAAGAGCTGCAATTCCCCCAAAACAAACATCCTGTATCATCAATAAAGTTAAAATATAAAATGGTTGATACAGTTCCAAAATCCAATAGAAAAATCGTAGAAGGATATCAGATAAAGTTGTATCAGGTATGTAGATATAAATCGAACAATCACATGTCCATGCATTTTTAGGCAGGGATTGAATTTCAGCATATCCTTCATTAGCCATAGTTCAAATAAAATAGAATCACTAAATATTTATATTGAGATGATATTTATTTAACTGATGCATCAAATATCATCAATATCATTTCTGTCTTTTGTAATATCTACGGTATTTATAAAAGTGATGGTCACAATTCCACCAAAATCAACAAACCGAACAACTAACTACCTCTCAACTCAAATGATTAAACATAAACAAGACCAGAACATATGCTGATAGAAATCCAGGTCTTGGCTTGTATGGAATAGGCACAAAAATGTGACATCATTAAATCCATTCATGGGTTTTCTAGCTTTTCCAGCTTTGACAATGCGTATATCAGCAAACACTAAACAAAACCGTCACAGAAAAAAATTAGTTTCCACAAGAAAGACATGAGCGACATCATAAACATGGACAGTACATAGTAATGAATGACAATAGTTAACTAACTATTAGCAATGCATATTAAATCTACCTCTTTTAAAGTCTTTAAAATGAATTCATTACATACCCATACACTACCATTGTATGTCAATATTTCTACTTTAGATATTGAGATTTTTCATATCATCACAAACACATTTATCTCACTTAAATAATCATATAAAGGTGCGGTCTCATGCTACGATTTTCCCTCCGATTTCCAAATGATTCTACGTCTGTGGCACATGTGAGTGAAATGGACAAGTGTTCACAGAGTCCAATTTTCTATTAAATTTTGATACAAATCTTAATTTCCTTATGATATGATTCTCATCAGACTGTCTGATGGAAATAAGAAGTCAAGCGATTCAACATTAGTGGCCATACTATGTGATTTTTATCTAAAGCGTGTCGAAATAAAGGAATGGAAAATCATCTTGTGCGATGGTACCTTCAGAGATATAGAAAAAGATTCACTTCAAACATTTCTTTCTATATACACAAAGTTAAAACGTGAACACTTTAAGAACACTTACTTTTTAAAAAGAATCCAGTGTTCCAATCACAATGTAATTTAGGAAGTCTATATTTATTCAGAACAATAGCTGAGAGATAACATGGTTCTGAGGTGGCTGCTTCTAGACATATACTTAGAGAGAGGTCAATCAAATATTGTGATTCTGCCTTTAAATCTATGATCGTAAATCTGGAAAATAAGTTAAAATTATAGACCAGATTGTATTCTAATTTGAGAGTTTCTTTTCAATGAAAAAATCATGCTTAGGTTGTATTGTATTATAAATTAATCAATTATTTTGCCAAACGTAGGCGGTTTTATGGTGACGATAATACTGTAGAAACTTGATGTCTTCGTTATTTCTCATCTAAACAACAATCAATTGAATAAATGTAGTTTGGTGTACGTCTGTCTTCGTATTGATATTAATGTATATCACCATTAAAGTATACGATTACCTCGAAAAACAATGGCAAAGTCAACTTGATACACCCTGATAGAGCAAAGTTTGTCAAGAACTTACAGTAGGTTGATATCATTTTCATTATCAGTGAACTAGGTCTGATACAGAAAAGTATCGGTTAGTGTGACATAAAACATATTATGACTTTACTGATAAAGGGGCCTGGGTGGCTCAATGAGTTAGGTAGTTGGATTACCTAACAACTCATACAAGCCTATCACCAATACGGCGTGAGTTCGCACCCGGTTTTGTAATTTACAAAAAAGGGTGCACTCAACTCACCGCCGCAAGTGATAAAGCTTACCAGTTGCTTGTCCATGGTCGGTGGTTCTCTCCGGGTCCTCCAGCTTCTTCCACCACTAAAACTGGTTGCCATGATATAGCTGAAATATTGCTGAAAGTGGCATTAAACACCAAAAATCAAATCAAATCTTTACCGATAAAAACAATGAAGTCCAATTTGAAGGTCTCGACATGGATTATTACTAGTATTGCGGCTTGTCCTGTCGAACTCTCAGAGACACTAGTGATAATGTCTGTCTCGACCTTTAAAACGGATGTTATTCTGTATAAAATTGTATTATTGTTGTAACTTAACCTACTTCATTCGGATGAAACCAAAAAGCCATACTTCCAGAGGTCGTCCCCATTCAAAGTCAAATAATAGTGAGCTGAACTTCATCTGTTCTATCCCAATCCTAAGTCTGAACAGACAAGGTTCAAAGTCAACAAATATCCTAAATGAACGTCCTATTTGGTCTGCATTAATGCAACACTCCAAATGTGTGCATGTTTTATAAAGCTTACAGCTCAGGATTTGTGGGATCTGTGGAAGACTGGACATCAGTCGTGGACATTCTGTAATTGTATGAAAACAAACATATCATATCAGATTGAAGAAGTAATACAATGTATATGCAATATACAATCTTATTGGTGTATTCAAGTTATATTATATATACCAAATAACATCAAAATGACAAAGATATCCAGATGCAGTATTTATCAGCAGTAAAGAGTACCACTCAACCGCAGGCTAGGGGGTCGTTTCACACTCATGTTAAGGTACGAGTTTTGCTCATTGTTGAAGATCCTACTTTAACTGTAATATGTAGAACAGCAATAAGCACTCTTCCTTTACCTGGATTTGTGTCTAAAGTTGGATAGTCTCTCATTTTCATTTACATCCTTTCTTACTAATATGTTATTGTTATATAATTATCAACATGCATATACATGAAAGTAAACTTCATAACTTAGTAACAATACTGAGAAAATCACCAATAATATTTGAAGAAACCAAACAAGGAAAAATGGACATTTTAGGCAGGTATATGTATGCTAAGGGTATCAATTTGCACTCTGTTTCTATGACTGTCGGACTATATTTTGGAATTGTTCCGACAGTGTGGTATTTTTTTTGTTTTTCATCGCATGAATATCTTATGCATTATTTTGCTAAACCTATAATACATACCATTTGTCCAACCATTTGTTGTGTTTAGAACAGATACAGTCTTATTAGGACTACAACTTCTGTCTTCCAGGAAGTCAGTAACTCCAAGTTCATCCATTAAACTCTTCATCTGATTCACAGTGAGTCTCTGGTCCATTTCTAATCCCCTTTTATTTAAAAACAGCCGGTAGGAAAATACTGTAAAAGATAATTTGGATTGTTGGTTCGTCTTTCGATTTAATTAAGAAATAATTCACGGAAGACATAGCGTGTATGTAATTTTAACATGGGTAACATTATTGTTGCAAAAAAAAAATTCTCGAGCGATAGTGATGGAAATAATGTTACCCATGTTAAAACGTTATACAAACTATGTCTTCAAAGAATTATTTCAATTCTAATAGGAAAATATAAATTTCTTTTAAGAGGTAATCAGTAATGGAAATGTATATCATAACAAAAACGACTAACTTTCATGTATACTTTTATTTATATATATATACATCTGAAAATTAAACCAAAAAGTGTTAGAATTAGATTTTAGAGCTGTCAAATTTTTGTTCTTCCCTCGACGGGATTTGAACCCACACCATTGATACACTGCAGCACCATTCGCTTAGCCTTACGTCCAGCGCCCTAGACCACTCGACCACAAAATGTGTTGCAATTAAGTTACTGACATTTTAAAATTTGATGGTAGCATGTGGTAATGTCATCATCGTTTCTTGGAAACTACATCAACGGAAGACGACAATTTACGAAAATCAAAGTTGTTATATTGTTGTCTTAAGTATTTTTGCCAGAAAAAAATTTATAAGTAAAGAAACAAAAGAAACATTTTCATGTATGTATGTGTCACGGTCCTGTATAAATACATGAAATCACCTAAGAATAATGTCCATGATTTGTCTTGTAATATGCATGTACGAAGTAAAATATATCAGGAATTTTATCATGACATTGTTTAACTAGACAATGAAGGATGTTATACTAGAAATTGGCATAATTTAATAGGCATTACAATGAAAAATTACATCTACTGTTTATCACATATATATCATAGCACCATTAACATTAACATCATGGCTTATTCAAACAATATTGCACTGATCTAGAGATGTAAATATACTGTAATCTGGTATTTTATTATGACACACACATTCCTGATTTTCACAAATTTACAATATATTTATCGTGTATGGTGGTCAGGTTTTTACAACCTGTTGACATTCCAATGGATGCAAACTATATGTCCTGCTACTATGATTGATCTAATTTTGCATAGATGACTATTTAAAACCTATATTCTGGTTAATAAATATTGGATATTAAAATACTTTGATGACTACTTTACATTTTTAATGAGCATAAAAAGACACTGAAGAGACTTTATTAGCTATAGAAAAGATTGAAGATATCAAAGTGTTAATCAGAAGTCGTAGTTCAAAGAAGGTCAGAAAATGGAATGGCCAAAAGAAAAGGCAAACTAGAGGCTCAGTGGGCTAAGCCTGTGTCGCTCACCTTTCATTCTAATTTGAGGAAACTTAATACACAACCTTCCATACATGTAGATGCTTCCTACCAAGATTTGGTTCATTTGGCTAGGCAGTTTCAGAGGAGAAGATTTTTTAGATAACGACCAATCAGAAACAAGAATTGCCTGTGGTGGCCATGTTTATTAACCGATTGGGACGAAATGAGCAATCTTCATAGAGGACATTCCATAGATGCTTCCTGCCATGTTTCAGTTCATTTGGCCAAGCGGTTTCAGAGGAGGAGATTTAAAAAAATTGGCCAATCAGAAACAGGAATTGCCTGTGGAGGGCCATGTTTGGTAATGGATCATAACAAAATGTGCACTCTTTAGAGAGGACCTTCCTACTAAGTTTCAGTTCATTTGACTGATGGGTTTCAGAGGAGAAGATTAAAATGTGAAAAGTTAACAGATGACAGACAACAAACGATGGATGCCAAGTGATGCCAAAAGCCCACATTGCCTTTGGCAAGGTGAGCTAAAAAGAATATTAAAATGTGAATACCTACATGTAATGTATAGTATAAACAGATTACACTATATCAGCATTAGTTAATTTCTAAGGGAGATAATGGCAAGAGTTATATTTCTGTTAACAGTTTAATGCAAGAGTTATCTCCCTTTTAACAGTTTACTACAATGGAGAAGTTTTTTTTTTAGAAATTAACCAATCAGAAAAAAGAATTGCCTGTGGTGGCCATGTTTGTTAATGGATCGGGATGAAATGAGCAATCTTTATAGAAGACCTTCCATAGATGCTTCCTACCAAGTTTCGGTTCATTTGGCCAAGCGGTTTCGGAGGAGAATATTTTTTAAAATCAGCCAATCAGAAACAAGAATTGCCCGTGGCGGCCATGTTTGTTAAAGGATCGGGATGAAATGAGCAATCTTTATAGAGGACCATCCATAGATGCTTCCTACCAAGTTTTGGTTCATTTGGCCAAGCAGTTTCGGAGAAGATTTAAAAAAATCGGCCATTCAGAAATAAGAATTGCCTGTGGCGGCCATGTTTGTTAATAGATTGGGACAAATGAGCAATCTTTAGAGAAAACCTTCCATAGAGGCTTCCTACCAAGTTTCAGTTCATTTGGCTAATAGATTTCAGAGGAGAAGATTAAAATGTGAAAAGTTAACTGACGACGGACGACAGACGCCAAGTTCATTGCTTTTGGCAAGGTGAGCTAAAAAGATAAACAATAGTCGACAAAACACCACCCAAAAACCAAAAGATAGAACAACACGAACCCAACTAAAAAACAGAGGTAAATTCGGGCACTCCAGAAAGGTAAGCAGTTCCTGCTCCACTAGTGTCATTTCGTTGTTTTACTGTTAAGAAAAGTTTGAAGATACCACCATATTTTAAATAACATGAACATCATGTGATATGGAAATTGTGTTGGACACCAGTAATCATAAATAAATACAATGACAAATGAAACATGACCCCTATAAAACAAATGGGAGTAGGACAAACAACATAATTTTATATGGAAATCGTAACAAACAGCACAACACGGAATACAAAACAGGAAGACATATAAATAGACAAGATGAACAACACAAAACTACATAAAACTGGTAGCGAACTCAGGTGCTCTTGATGTGTAAGCAGTTCCGACTCCACTAGTGCTCTTGACAGGTAAGCAGTTTCGACTCCACTAGTGTTCTTGATGGGTAAGCAGTTCCGACTCCACTAGTGCTCTTGACAGGTAAGCAGTTCCAACTCCACTAACATTCTTGACGGGTAAGCAGTTCCGACTCCACTAGTGCTTTTGACGGGTAAGCAGTTCAGACACCACTAGTGCTCTTGATGGGTTACAAAAGCAGTTCCGACTCCACTAGTGCTCTTGACAGGTAAGCAGTTCTGACTCCACTAGTGCTCTTGACAGGTAAGCAGTTCTGACTCCACTAGTGCTCTTGACGGGTAAGCAGTTCTGACTCCACTAGTGCTCTTGACGGGTAAGCAGTTCCGACTCCACTAACGTTCTTGACGGGTAAGCAGTTCCGACTCCACTAGTGCTCTTGACGGGTAAGCAGTTCAGACATCACTAGTGCTCTTGACGGGTTACAAAAGCAGTTCCGATTCCACTAGTGCTCTTGACAGGTAAACAGTTCCGACTCCACTAGTGCTCTTGACAGGTTAGCAGTTCTGACTCCACTAGTGCTCTTGATGGGTAAGCAGTTCCGACTCCACTAGCGCTCTTGATGGGTAAGCAGTTCCGACTCCACTAGTGCTCTTGATGAGTAAGTAGTTCCGACTCCACTAGTGCTCTTGACGGGTAAGCAGTTCTGACTCCACTAGTGCTCTTGACGGGTAAGCAGTTCCAACTCCACTAGTTTCATCCATCATATTACTCTTGTTTAAAATCCAGTGATAAGTTATGAAGGCAGAAAAGACGGGATTGTGATTGTGATTACGGCATACTGAACATGGCAGTGGTCATTTGTGACACAGATATTCTGTAACTTAACCACTAGTAACCCTTGATTCAGTAGCTTCTTTGTTCACACCAACCCTCTATCAAGGAAATCATGATAGGTAAAAACAAGCTCTGGAATATTGTATCAACGGAGATATATATATATTAATATGTAGGTACTGCACACACACTGTTCATACTTATAAAGTTTTATTATCAAAACCAACTCAGTGCTTCAAACCATTAAAGGTGAAACTTTGATGACCTTTATTGAAATTGAAAGTGGTGTGCATATGCATGTTATCATATTGGATTATACTTCAGCTATATCACGGGGATCAGTTTTATTGGTTGAGGTAACCATAGTAACTCTGAGACATCTGATAAGTCACTGATGCATACATAAATAATTGATCAGATAAGGTTGGTATCAAGCACACCTCGACAAAGACGGGAGTTAAACACAACAATTGTTGTGTCGATAGACATCAATTGTAAATATATATCTAGCTTCCATACGTTCATGGTCCTGGAAGCTAATTCTAAATGTAATTTTTCAAATTATTGTATTATTATTGATTTCTGTCACGATATAACTGAAATATTGGCATTAAACACCATAACCCTGTCATTTGTTTTTCTAATTCTCTAAAACTAACGAGAGGATCTTACCTGGATCGATGAAATCACTCTTCCAGTTACAGATAGGTTTTGGCAGTTGTGTATGTCTCAGAATAGGTATATTTATCATACAGGGTAAATTTGATTCAAAACAAATACTCAAGTTTAAATTGACCATAAATGTTCTTGCAGTCTGGAAATCTTCAATGACAAAACTATAAACAAAACAATTCAAACTTATATTTTTACATATCATATATCATTTTCCTACAACACATAATTAATATCTTTTTAATAAGTTGCTTTCCAATCTTTTGACTACGAAGGTTATTCCAGATATTATGTGTTGTGTGCAGTATTCTTACTATCACTATGTCAACACTAATGCTGGTGAACTATATCATCCACTCAGTAATCGGTGTTTCCACATATGTAAGGTTACAAATTTATAAGATAAATCTATTATTAGAAATTATAGTTCCTTCAGGATGTAATTATTATTAAACCTAGGTTCATCTCCATTAGACAAAGGTAAGCTTACACGTTTTCGGCCATCTTGCTTAGGCCTTTTGGTTTTCTTGCTCCAAACACTTTAAGTTGGCTTTCAAATCTTTTGACTTTGAGCTTTCTTGATAAACGTGTTTTCCAGAAATGCACTGTTTGCACTAAATTAGATATCTACATTTTTGCCTTAACGATAAGTTTTTGACTATTCACTTAAATGTTAATTCATGCTATTTTGTAAATGAGGGTCAATTTGCAATGATAAAAATCGGTACCAGTAATACAATGAAAAAGGAAAAAAATATCACCGCGTAAGAACAGGTACAAACTCATAAATATTTATAACAAACGAGACGACTTCAATTTTGCCATTATAAATTTTCCACACCTTTATAGTATGCATCTGCTCCAGCGAATGGTTTGGAGTTTATATTTCACAACTCATACAATACGCTCGAGCTTGCAGTTTGTAGTTTAGACTGTTTACAACGTCACCATATTCTGAGTTCTACACTATTAAATCAAGGATTTTTAAAGAATCATCTCATTCTATCTTTCAAAAACATTTTTCGGAAGATTAAAATGGTTCAACAGTGTGGTATTTTTGTTTGTTTTTCTTTTAATATCTGGACTTTGGCCTTTCAGAAAACTGTGTGCAGTATATGACATACCTATTTTGCAACGGTTGTCATCACGATCTGGGCAACTGTCAATGGACATTTTCCCATTTACATAGGTTTGTTTCTTTCCTCTATCACCGACAAGATTCTTACCGGACTTGACTATAAGTAACACAGCGGGTTTCTGATAAGAACTGGTAATTGTTTACCCTTCACAAGCTCCTTGATTCAACCCCATTTTTGGGTGGGGTCAGTGTTGCTCATCTGTTAGTTTATTGTATTGTGTTTTTTGTTTTGTTTGTCTTACATGTTACCTGTGTATCTGGAATTGTCCAGTTTTTATTTGCCCCTTTGGTTTTCTCTAACATTTATTTATTAAATTCAATAACTATATACAGTCAAACCTGTATTAAGAGGTCACCTTTGGGACATAGAAACAGTGGCCTTATAAGACAGGTGACCTCTTAAAAGAGGTTCAATTCATATGAAATTTTCATTCCATGGACTATAAAATGGTGACCTTTTAATACAGATGACTGCTTAATAGAGGCGACTGTATGGGCATGTTTGACAGTATATGTATATACAACCACATGTATCTCGATACGCAGCATGCTAACATTCTCTACAATAAAAGTAAATATATACAATACTTACTCAACATGTACAAGTCCATATAATTTCATGTGCTCTTTCACACCAAACTGATAGTCAAAGAGACTGACATTAAATCCTAGCCTCTCTATTCCTACATTCATCTTCCTGTTACACGAGTCTAATTGGATGTACGTTTGAATACTTCTACCAATAATGTCTATGAACGTACAGCATGTTATACCAGTACAGTAATCAAATATGTGACAAACAGTATTGCTTGGTAATGGTTGAAGAATTACTGGCTTTGGGCATCCTATAATAAAGATTGTGGTTACTATTAAATATAACATATATCTTTTCATGACAAAATACTATATATCAGAAATGAAACAAAATTATTTTCTAAAATAGCAAGTAAACATATAACAACCAAGCTAACATTTTTTTTAAATTTAGATGTTTGTAAAAAAAAAATTAACGTGTATGCATATTTAAAAAAACCAAATCATAATGCCGACCACATGTTGTCCGCCTAAACGGCTAAAATAAAAACAAGTACATTTGCACAGTATTAGATGACAATTAAGTCTCATAAATGTAATTTGTTTGAAGTGATAGTGCAAATAATGTTAATTCTAATGCAATTATTATATAACATATTTTTTTTCCCATTATTTTGAGAATGAGAAAAGAAAACCAACCATCACACAAAATGTATTATCTCATTATATTACTAACATAGCGGGTGTCTTATAAGAAATAGGAACTGCTTACCCTTCGTGAGCACCTGTGCTTAACCCCCAGGTTTTAGGTGGGGTCCGTGTTGCTCAATCTTTATAGTTTCCTGTGTGGTGTTTTTTTGTTTGTTTGTCTTTGTTCTGTGTCTTGTGCCTAATGTTACCTATGGAACTGGACATCCATTCTGGAATTCCCCTTCAGTTTTATCTAACATTTATTAACATGCTATGCAATTCAGCTTCGTTACTTCGAACTCTGTTATTTTCATTCTCTTGCATAATTCGAAGTAAGTCACTTCTACTTCGACATGAGGTTCGATTGCATAATATATATTTACCTCTATTCCAACCATGTTTGTTAGGAAAATATGGTAACTGATCTTGGATACATTGGTCATGAAGCAAAAAATTGGCAATTCCCAAGTAATGAAGCAATTCATTTGATGTGTAGAGTGGCAGCGTCTTAATAGAACTGTCTAGCCCAATATCTGACAAGTATGACTTTAAGGAGAAATCTACAATAAATATTAAAACAGGAACATATTTCTGTTTTTGTTCTTCTGTGTGCATTTGTGCTTGGCCTACAATATATTACTATGTGACAAGAGAGATACGGCATGATATTTTACCAGCTGAAATAATAGCCGAGATACGCCAGGACATTCTATCAATCGTGATACGTCAAGACATTTTATCAGCCAAGATATGTCAGGACATTTTATCAGCTGAAAAGTTCCAAATACCATCAGTTTTTATGATGTTCGTGTGCCAAAGTTATCGACAATATTTCTAGGCATTATATTTCCCCCATTTTTAGACCATTTCTTAAGCCCAAATAGAGATACTTTTTATCTTGCATTAGAATAGAAATAACTGTATTGTATTTAAATAGTTGCCGGTGTCAAATGGGGATTTGACCATCTCAAATATCTGTTTTACCGGTTCCACTTTGAGTCGCCAAGTTAAACTTAATTTTCAAAGTAACTTGTGCTAACAAAGTGTAGAAAAATCACTGGATAACGTAAACGAGTGAAATAAATGTGATAAATCACAAGTGATTTATCAATTTTTATTTCACTGTGAAATCTCAGTATTTCACACCTATCTTTATAATAAATACCTTTAACTGTGAATTCTTTATTCCAAGTACAAACTTGTTTGGGAAATCTGGTCTCATTGAATATGGCAATATGAAATTCACAATCTCCTGCTGAATCCAGACAGAAAGATACATTTAAGTTGATTACTAGAACTTCATCAGCATCTAAGTCGTCAATAGTGAAACTGAAAAGTGATTGAAAATACAACATACATTATGCAAGATAAATGGAACATAGCATAATTTACACCTGGTTTTCAGCTAGAGTAACATGACGGGTGCCACTAGTGGAGCAGGAACTGCCTACCTTAACTGAGCACCTGAGTTCACCCCCAGTTTTAATAGAGTTTGTGTTACTTGATCTTTAGTTTTATGTGTAATGTTGTGTCCTTTTGTTCTTTGACAATTATGTTGTTTGTTCTTCTTCGATTTACGGTTTCTGATTACACTAAATGAACATTGACTATAATTAATAATGATGATGAAAGTCTGGAATATTACAAGAAGTTGAAAACGCATAATCTGAAATGCCCACCACATGAATACCCAAAATATACTTAGAATAGGACATAGCTTTAGGTGGATAAGAAGTATATTATTTTCCATTTGTATTGAACTCTGCACAGTAGATGAACATCATATTTCATTCAGTTATTTGGCTTTATGGAACCGGGATTGGAAACATTGTCTTCCTCACATTTAAAATCAACACTTTCTATTAGACCTTCAATCCATCAGATACTTACCCTATTTTAATAGAAACATATTTTCATCTAACATAGTCATGCTTTAGAAAATCGTAATATAGAGTTGGTGGATGAAACATATGAAATGAGGTAAATTCTTCAACATTTTGATTTACAAAATAAAGTTATATCTCTATGCAGAAAGCAATATATATTTCGCAAAGTATGGCAATACTATCATATGAAGCTCTGAATTTAAAATAGGAAAACCGATCATTTCAAGATAAAAGAGTAAAGGTGAATATTAAAATTGAAGTGACTAGATATTGCCATTCTTAGCTTTACATATATACATTGTTGTGTGCACTAAATTTAATATAAGTGACTGCATGAAAACATTGATTGTCATGTCTTTACATATACATATCTGTGTAATTTTAAGATAAAGATCGACAGTTTTCTGCATCCTATTATTTTATAAGCAAATAAACAAATCTTTGCATTCTTAAACCATAGAGGGTCCGGGTGGCTCAATGAGTTAGGTAGTTGGATTATATAACAACTCATACAAGCCTATCACCAATATGGCATGGGTTTGTGCCCGGCTTTGTAAATTACAAAAAATGTGCACTCGACTCGCAGCCACAAGTTATACAGGTACTCCGGCTTCTCCCACCACTAAATCTGGTTGCCATAATATATCTGAAATATTGCTGAAAGTGGCGCTAAACACAATAAATCATTTAATCAAAATCTTAAACCGTATGTGTAAAGACATAGCAATTGAAGGTATTATATTTTCATACATTTAAATGGTGATTAAATGTGTGTATATATAACCCATTCATTTATATATATGTACTTGATAATCAAAATATATGTAAATATCAATCTTTGTTAGTATATGCAAGGATATGACAGGCTGCCTTTAACATACACTTTATAAACATCATAAAACATATGCAAAAGTTTTCATGGTTTTGGCTTATGGTGTTTAATGCCACTTTCAACAATATTTCAGTTACATCGAAAAGAGTTTTCATATATTTGCATTTATTTTACAACTAGGTGTAATGTGTGTAAAATGTTACATGTTCTTTATATACATTTGCATTGCATAGGAATATATTCCTATCTAAATTCCAGCTTGATAAATATGATATCAACATATTTTTCTACTCACTTCATATTAATAACACCATATAATGATATCCTTTGTAAGGTTCCCCATTCATAGTCTATTAATGAATGGTTCAACTTTATCTTTTCTATTCCAAATGTGAGCTTGTAGTCGCAAGTATCGATATCCAGAAAAATATGCACATTGCGTTCAACAACTGGCAGTGTAAGACAACAGGCTACTCCATTACATTTATCCGGAATAGTACATACAGCATATTTAGAAATATCGTCTAGTACATTTGTCTGTGACATACACTCTGAAAATATATATTACTCATTAGCACACTATACAGACCTATCATAGATGATATTTAATATAATGAATTAAAACAACAAAATGTCTGAACTATTATTTTTGGTTAGTCTGCTTAAAATATATGTTTGTTACATTACATTAACTCGGTGGTTGTCAAGATGAATATAAACAACCAACGTTTAATATTCTTCAACACCATGAACAATCTGAACACATATTAAAATGAAACATGCAAACAAAACCAAGAAACTGAAAAAGGCTCGACAGCATACATAACAGAGAGTTTGGCCTAATCCCCCATCTGTAATGTATCGTTTTAGATATTGTTAAACTCTGAGATGTTATAAGAACTATGACATAATAACATATATTTTATTTGCCATTAAGGGTGCTTCAATATAGGTAGTATATCCGAAATAGCAATTTTTTTTGCCAGATACAAATGCATATCAATATTGTAACAGTAGAGCATATTTTACCTTCGAAAAATGCAATGTCCCCGATTGGAATCAATCCCGGGACCTCTCGCACTGTAAGACACCGCTCTACCAACTGAGCTAAAGGAGATCTCCACTAACGCAGTTAGCAGAGGTGGTTCTGAACCTACTATGGTTCTTATAACCATAGGTAGTGGAGCGTTCCTGTTACACTATTAATATGATGATATGGATTGATTCTGCAGGATAGCAGAAATATATGCCATGGTATAGTGATAAATACAGAAAATAATAAAGCAATACACATTTGTCTCAAAATGAAATTATATACGGTTTTTAACAATTTGTTGATAAAATCTATGCCTATACATACACTGTACATTCATTATTTTCCAATAAATAAAATATCTTTTTTGAGATAACAACCTGTTTTGTTTCTTCTTCTACTCAAATTGATAAAGAAATATCTACATTTTTTTTATTACAGCTATCTATAATTTATCATTCAATCTGTAAAACAAACCATTTATCCATCCTACTGAACTTCTTCCATCTTTGTGTTGGGATTCTGTATTTACACATTGTGGACTTATTAGATATGCAGAGATTCCTAGATCTTGGAACAGACGGGAAATCCCAATTTCGGTGGGGAATTGTAGATCATTCGTCTTCAAATAATGATGAAGGGAAAACCCTGTAAAACACACAAAATAAACAGGAATCAAATGATAGTATTAAAGTGAAAAACAAAAAATACCACACTGTCGAAACAATTCCACAATCATTTAATTCATTCTATCTGAACTCAAGATAACTTCACTATTTAAGACATAAAATATTAAGCCGTGTCTATAATGAAAAAAACTAGAGGCTTCCAGGAGCCTGTAATCACTCACCTGGTTTTCAATTTGACTTCTAAATTTAAGAGAAAAAATTCAGCTAATTCTTTTTTTCCCATTTGAAATTTCTCATAATAGTCATGGCAGCCATTTTGGATGGAGTATGAAGGGTGGGAATGTCACACATATTTTTGAAAGTGGGTTAATCAAAGATCATTTCAGCTCTAGTTTCCGAGCAGAAGATTTTAATCAAATTTTTTGCTCTCAGAACATGCATATTCAGTATAAAATTTAGCTCATTTTTACTAATAATAAAGTGCAGCAATAGACAAAGAAATTTCTAGATTAAGAAACGGCCACCATCTTAAATGGAGAGCGGGCTGTCACACAGAGTTTGGTAAGGGACCACCCAAGGACCATTTCAGCCAAATTTTGTCTATTGTGGTTCAGCAGGTTAAGAAAAGTTGATTTAAAGGTGATCTTTTGTCAAAATATGATTTATTTGCATAATTGGTATGAATTGGCTGAAAGAAATATTTCACAGAAAAAACCTGGAATATATGTTGAACTACTCATTGGCATCTAGCTGCAGCTAAAATTTGTGCTCATTTCGACTTATGATAAAACAGCAATATACAATTAAATATATTTTTTCTTTTTTAGTAATGGCCACCATCTTTAATGGTGGACCAGACTATCAGACATATGAGCCTGTCATAAAGAATCAACTTAATTATCTGAGGAATTATTGTATAAACGTTAGAGAAAACCAAACGGGCAAACAATAATGAACAATCCAGAGACACAGGTAACAATGGGGACAAGACACAGAACAAAGAAAACAAAACAAAAAAATAAAAAGACGAGCAACACGGACCACATGTGCTTGACAGGGAAGTTAATCATTAAAACATGACTGTTCATACCCTTGATGGCAAAGTCTTTATTCCAGTTGCACTTTGGTTTTGGTAAAAGAGCATTTGAAAATAAATGGTGTTCATCACATGTTTTACTGGATTCCAGGCACATACTGAGAATCAATGAGAAAATATACCGGTCTTCTGAATAGAGGTCGTAAAGTCGAAATCTAAAATAAAACATGACAGAATATTATACGATTATGGTTGATATATGTGTATTTTGTGCACAAAGTGATTTATTTTTACTTTAAATAAACGATCATAACAATACGTTATGCTAGACAATGCAGTCATGAAACGCGAAATAAGATGACGTAGATTTGCTGACTGGGATACTCGGGAAACATTGATTTTGATTAATGTTATCTGTTGAAGAGGAGTCATTATAATTTCTATATATATTTATTATGATCCCTGATTCCACATTAAGCCTATGAGAATATATCATTGCAGTCGAGAAAACTTTAATGTATTGCGAATTATATCTACTGCCGTGACATCAGAGGGCCAAACACATAATAATTTATTGCTACTTGATGTGAATCTTTTTATTTAGATCAAATCTATCTTCTAATACAAGATGTATATAATTTACAAAGTTTTGCAAGTCAACGAAATATTGTTTGTTGAATAGTTCTGGAATTTGTCTACTACAAAAGAACACTAGACATCATTTCACATTTGGATGGGTTATTTTTTTGCTATACAAGTCCCTTTCAATGTATTACCTTACTTTTTACAGCAAAAGTTATGTAAAATGTGGCAACATAACTAAGTTCAATTTAGTGCAATGTATTTCCAATACCATTTTCTAGTACAAAATCAATTAATTTTTTTTTGGACAATATCAGAGATTTTATTAGAATAACAGATGAGATTGCTTCAGAACAAAAGCACATATTTAACAAAGACAAAAGCAGAGAACTTTTCTTAGAATAGCAGAATTTTCTCTAGTCAATCAGAGCAATTCTACTCTTGTTCTATAAAATCGGTTGTAGAATAGGAACATATTAATTTAATTTCTGGTCGATCGGCCCCAAACAGAGAAATGTCCCCTGTTTTACATTAATTTAATGTACGATTGTAACTGATTAATACTGTATTTAGTGATTTAGTTTTTGCTATGTTCTTCTGGTCATGACTACAGCTGATATACCAGTAACCTGATATAAAACAACAAATCGTCTATTAGTAGCAATAACTATTTGACAAATTAATTAATCTAATGACTAGCATTGAAGGTTACAGAATTCCATGATCAATTGACTTTCATCGAATTCCATGATGTACTATTCTAATTCTAACTAGGAAGAACTGTTTTAGATACCTAAAACTTATTTCTCACATTAATGCGGCCATTTGTACAACAATCTATCTCGAAAGACAAAAATGTTATGGCCTGGGCAAGAAAATACTATTTAAAAAACAATTATTTGACCTTGAGGTCAAAGGTCAAGGTCCCACGAAGGTCATTACGTACGCGACACACCGCCTTATGGTCATGCACCCACATACCAAATATCATTGACCTATCTCGAATGACAAAAATGTTATGGCCCAGACAAGAAAATACTATTTAAAAAACAATAATTTGACCTTGAGGTCAAAGTCCCATGAAGGTCATTATGGTATGCGACACACCGCCTTGTGGTCATGCACCCACATACCAAATAAATGCTATTTAAAAAACAATTATTTGACCTTGAGTCAAAGGTCAAGGTCCCACGAAGGTCATAATAGAACACGACACACCGCCTTATGGTCATGCACCCACATACCAAATATCATTGACCTATCTCGAAAGACAAAAATGTTATGGTTCGGACAAGAAAATACTATTTAAAAAACAATTATTTGACCTTGAGGTCAAAGGTCAAGGTTCCACGAAGGTCATTACGTACGCGACACACCGCCTTATGGTCATGCACCCACATACCAAATATCATTGACCTATCTCGAATGACAAAAATGTTATGGCCCAGACAAGAAAATACTATTTAAAAAACAATAATATGACCTTGAGGTCAAAGTCCCATGAAGGTCATTATGGTATGCGACACACCGCCTTGTGGTCATGCACCCACATACCAAATAAATGCTATTTAAAAAACAATTATTTGACCTTGAGTCAAAGGTCAAGGTCCCACGAAGGTCATAATAGAACACGACACACCGCCTTATGGTCATGCACCCACATACCAAATATCATTGACCTATCTCGAAAGACAAAAATGTTATGGTTCGGACAAGAAAATACTATTTAAAAAACAATTATTTGACCTTGAGGTCAAAGGTCAAGGTTCCACGAAGGTCATTACGGTACGCGACACACCGCCTTATGGTCATGCATCCACATATTTGAATTGACCTATCTCGAAAGACAAATATGTTATGGTCTGGACAAGAAAATACTATTTAAAAAACAATTATTTGACCTTGAGGTCAAAGGTCAAGGTCCCACAAAGGTCATTACGGTATGTGACACACCGCCTTATGGTCATGCACCCACATACCAAATATAATTGACCTATCTGGAAAGACAAAAAAGTTATGGTCCAGACAAGCTTCGCTGAGAAGAAGCAGAAGAAGCGGAAGCGGAAGAAAAAATCAAGACTAAAACAATATGTCTTCCTTCGTTCGAAGGGGAGACATAATAATCATACAATCTTACCTCAGTTTTAAAACGCCATATAAATCTATCTCTTTCCATTTCCCCCATTCATATTGGTTAAATGTAATGTTCAGTTGCAGTTTTTCTAGTCTAAACGTCATCATGAAGTTACAAGGATCAATCTTTACTTCTACTACAAGTGATCTCTGAATGACATCAACATCTAAACAGCACTTCAATCCTAAACATGTAGTGTACATATAACATGTGATATCTGAATCCCTCAGTGGCAACAGCTCAATGGATTTTGATCTACATGCTGAAAAATTAAACATAGATATATAAAAATGTTGAGCATCACTGATTAAACGTTCCTTTGATAAGTTATCCATTTTAAACATTACAATAAAAAAAAGCACAATGGCTTATATATATAAATATATATTTAACATATACTAACACATTTTTTTACCATGTGATATAAAAGTTAAAATCTAATGAAACTAGAACTGTGAGTGACCTCACTGAGTGATACCCCCGTATTCCTTCATGCACATCTGCAGGTTGTGTACTACAACTGTGTAAAGTTTCATAAAAATTCAATAAGCAGTTTAGTAAGAGTTGCACTTACAAGGTACATGCCCCCTCTTTTCGTGAAACTATAAGTTGAATTATCTCCCCTTTTAAATTTTGGACAGCAACCATATTCCTTCATGCACATCTGCAGGTAGTGTACTACAAATGTGTAAAGTTTCATAAAAATCCAATAAGCCGTTTAGGAGGAGTTGCGCTTACAAGGTACATGGACGGACAGGGTGATTCCTTTATACCCCCCCCCCCCCCCAAACTTTGTTTGCAGGGGGTATAATTAATTAGACATCTTCCAGAGATAATATTAGCGGGCTGATATAAAAAAATATATCACACGGTTCTGGAATATATCAGTACCACTTTTTTTCACTAATAAGATGTATGTCAATAGAGGAAGGGTACTTGGTAATGCATCATGGTTGCCAATGGCTACTCTGTTTCTCCTTTGAATATAATTGGTTCCCAATAAATACAACCATCAGCAGAAGTAAAGAGCACCTTCAACTGCAGGCTAGGGACCGTTTCACACCCATATTAGGGTATGAGTTATGCTCATTGCTGAAGACCCTACTATGACTGTGAAATGCAGAACAGCAATAAATGCGTTTTTCCTTTACTTTAATTTGTGTCTAAGTGTAATGTTGGATAGTCTCTCACATTCTTTTATATCCATATCCTTTCTTACTGACTGACACATTACCGATAGTTCATTGACACACACATTCAATCATGCACCCAAAAAGGGTGGGTATTGCATCATGTTTTCTATAAATATGTTCTACGTGAGCATTCGTGAGTTTAATCTAATAACTGAGTAATATGTCCATGTGTGCTAAAATAAAACTGAAAATAAAAAAAATATTTAATGCATCAAAACTAATAATATAAACCTTACGTGTAGTCCATGCCTCATATTAGATAAAATATCTAAATCTTACCCGAAGTGCATGCCTTATAAAAGAGAAATTTAAATTCAACCTGTAGTCCATGCCTCATATTAGATAAAATATCTAAATCTTACTTGAAGTTCATGCCTTATAAAAGAGATTTTTAAATTCAACCTGTAGTCCATGTCTCATATTAGATAAAATATCTAAATCTTACTTGAAGTTCATGCATTATAAAAGAGAAATTTAAATTCAACCTGTAGTCCATGTCTCATATTAGATAAAATATCTAAATCTTACCCTAAGTTCATGCATTATAAAAGAGAAATTTAAATTCAACCTGTAATCCATGTCTCATATTAGATAAAATATCTAAATCTTACCCTAAGTTCATGCATTATAAAAGAGAAATTTAAATTCAACCTGTAATCCATGTCTCATATTAGATAAAATATCTAAATCTTACCCTAAGTTCATGCATTATAAAAGAGAAATTTAAATTCAACCTGTAGTCCATGTCTCATATTAGATAAAATATCTAAATCTTACCCTAAGTTCATGCATTATAAAAGAGAAATTTAAATTCAACCTGTAATCCATGTCTCATATTAGATAAAATATCTAAATCTTACTTGAAGTTCATGCCTTATAAAAGAGATTTTTAAATTCAATCTGTAATCCATGTCTCATATTAGATAAACTATATAAATCTTACTTGAAGTTTGTGCCTTATAAAAGAGAAATTTAAATTCAACCTGTAATCCATGTCTCATATTAGATAAACTATATACAACATACCTGTAGTCCATCCCTCATATTGTGAAGCATACACAGAGAAGTGATCTTTCCTGTCACATGGGTTATCACTGAGGTATTCTCCTATTCCAAGGGTATCCAACAGCAACAGTACTGCTTCAGATGACAGCTTTGTCTTATTATTAAAACCTGTATCTTTATACCATTTATTTAATGACCAATCTGATATTGAAAAAAAATATATATATTTGACATTAATTAAACTATGAAACCAGAACTTATATGTGTTACATAAAATACATTTCTACTAAGATTGTGAGTTAAAATTTAAGTGTAAATATATATTGCTTCAATATTTAATTTCCATCGAAAAGATAGAGTTTGACGTTTTGTTGATGTAAATCATAAGTCCATACACTGAAATGTTGGTTAATTAATCACTCATTAATATAATTAAAATCGTAGTAAATCAATAGGTTTCTCCCTTTCCGCAAAGTGAACATATTTCTATTATTTCAATTGGAGCCTTGAACAGAACTTTAGTTATTGTAATGAAGTATATCTAGATGTCAATATCCTGACTGTTCCTCTCATTATACCGAAAATTATGTACACATTTATTCTTGGTAACAATTACATATATAAAAGAAAGCAGTCCCATCGTGGTCGTGATCGTATGGTAGCTGGATTTACAAAAACCTATGCAATCAGTGCCTATCACCACTAACGTCCTGAGTTCGAATCCTGCTTATGGCGAGGTGTACTTGATACAGCATTGTGTGATTAAAGTTTGTCAGTGACATACGGCAGGTCAGTGCATGTGGTTTTCTCCTGCTATTCCGGTTTCCTCCACCAATAAAACTAACCACCATGATATAACTGAAATATTGTTGAAAGTGGCATTAAACACCATAACTCTAACCCTATAAAATAAAGCCAAGTGCAATTTGAGTTGTTGTGCAATTCTTCATAATAAACTGTTAATTAAATTAAGCTAAAGCATTTTAACGCTTACATACCTGCAATTTTGAATCCGTTTACCCAAGGGCACCTCTCTTTCTGAAGTCTAGCATTCATAAGAATACTTGTGTTAAAAACACAAGGTCCATTGTCATTAAAACAAATCTTAAGGTTTAAATCTACGAAATAGACTGACTCTCCCTCAAAATCTGTTATTTTGTAGCTGTAAAATATTTTTTAAAAATTACTTAATTCTTTTATTTTGTCATAGAACAATTAGCAGTTGTGATTATGGTATTGTTACAAGACAATGTGTGATAAGTACAGTATTGGATAGATCTTCAAAACGAACATGGGCGATATAAAATGGCAGACAGAACCACAAAAATATCAAAGTCTGTTCTGTAATGATACTTTGATAACTGAATTCTTAATTTTTCTTGTTTTACGAGGATTTTGCCGCCAGCCGATGTCTACGAGTGGTTCTATATGAATTATTCATATTTTGAATCAATATAATAGTCTTAACAAATATTAAAATGATACACACACACAGATCAAATTATCTTTATGCTACATGTTGTTTGCAGTTAGAACTGCTTACCCTTCCGGAGCACCTGAGTTCACCCTCGGTTTTTAGTGGGTTCGTGTTACTTGATCTTTAGTTTTATATGTATGTTTTGTAGATCGTTGTTTGTCCTTTTGTCGTGTTTCTTTTGACCATTAGATTGTCTGTTCTTCTTCGACTTACGGCTTCTGTTACCCCTTTGATATCTTCAAACTCTTCTTAATCTTTGCTTTATTTCTTTATTCTATTGTATCCTTTTATAAAAAGGGTTGACTTTCATCAGGACGGTTGTTGTTATGATTAGGTTGAATATCCTGTCATTAGGTTTTTTAGGTCTGCCATAGTTTGTCCATTGAAAAAAAATGACCGTTGTCAATTTGTTTAATAATTACGATTCATACCTTTATACAATAATATAATATCTAAAAATCGAGAAAGCATTAGAGATGCAACAGCCGAGTTGCAAGTAAAAATCATTTGGTCTTGTTTTATAAATAAGTAAGAAACTAAAGAATAAACAAGTCATGCATGTATGATGGATTGGAAATATTTTCCTATGTAATACAAAGACTATTCAAGATATCATCAAGTTTCAGAGGACAAAAAATAAATTATGAGGATAACAGATGTTATGTTGTAGCAGTTGTTTGTTTTAGATTTTTACTGGATTTTTCAAACTGGATTCCTGTTTTCAAGATTTATCAATGTTATGTGCCAAGTATCAATCTTCTGGCATTGCTGGTTCACAAGAACAAGATTTTTAAATATTAAAATAATTAATCATTTTAGGCCCCCTCTTGGGCCCTTCTTTGGACCCCAGACATACCGAACATAACTTTGGAAGAGGATCACCCAAGGAACATTTGGGCAAAGTTTCGTTAAAATTGACAAAATGGTTTCAGAGATATGTGTAATTCTCAAAAAAACTTCCGGTAGGGGATGGGGATGACCCTGGGCCTTAACTCTTGGGGCAGTTAATTTGTCTATTCACCCTGATCATAAATATATGGCTTAGGAGTGGGGATCTCAACCATTAAAAAGTTCACTTCAGGTAGGGGGTGGGGTATGACCCCCCCGGGGCCTGAGCTATAAGGCATTTAATTTGCCTAGTCACTCTGATCATAAATATATATGGCTTAGAGGTGGGGATCTCAACCATTAAAAAGTTCACTTCAGGTAGGGGGTGTGGTATGACCCCCCAGGGCCTGAGCTATAAGGCATTTAATTTGCCTAGTCACCCTGATCATAAATATATATGGTTTAGGGGTGGGGATCTCAACCATTAAAAAGTTCACTTCAGGTAGGGGGTGGGGTATGACCCCGGGGCCTGAGCTATAATGCATTTAATTTGCCGTCACCCTGATCATAAATATATATGGTTTATGGTGGGGATCTCGGTCACATTTTTTTATACAGACCCCAATGGGGTGGGGCTGAGCCTCGGGGATACAAAATGCTGAATGCACAACTTCCCATTGGCATCTCCACCCATACCAAATATTAAGCTTCTATCTTTTGTAGTTTCAGAGAAATGTGTAATTCTCAAAATATGTACTTTTTCTATGAAAAACCATGATTTTACAAGAAAAAAACAATAGATTAATCTGAATTTCGAACTCGCTCTAAATAATAGTGTAATAATGCTTCCTACCAAATATTATGTTGATCGGCCAAAAACTAAGAGCGCTATCGCATTAACGAAGATAGGCTAACATACGCCCACCCACCCGCCTGCCTTTCACCAAAACGTAAGCCGACTGCAACTTTGTTGCAACTCGGCTAATTATCAAAACATTCAGTTTGTCAAATGGCATAGGGATGCTGTAGTTTAATTCACAAATAAAATACTTACTCTATTTCGAATACCCTGGCTATATGAAAATGCCTTCGAGTACCAAAATTAAAATCCATTAACGAAATTGTAAACTGATATTTCTCAATACCAAATCTGATTTTGTTATTGCACGGTTCTAATGCCAGGAATATATTAATATTTTTATGTATTAATTCCACATATACACAGCAACTAATTCCAGTACATGTAGAATCTAGATGACAAACAACATCTTTTGGAAGATGTGGAACATTAACCTTTGAGGCACAATCTACAACATATATATAATGCCTTACTAAGCATACTTTGTAAAGGTATTTGTTTAATTTTCATATTATTTAAAACTTTTTGACAGTCTTAATGTTAAACACAGAATTCACTTCAGTTATAATAAGGGTCATATGTTAATTTTATTTACATGCAATGAAAGCCTATCACATCACCAATAAATCTGTGAGTTCAATTCCCACACATGGCGAGGTATATTCGACACAACATTAAGTTTCGGAAGGTTTTCAATTGTCAGCAGAAGGTCAGTGATTTTATCTACGTACTCCAGTTTTATCCACATATATGTTATGATTTTACTGAAATAGTGTTGAAAATCACATTAAACACCTCTGTTCAGTTATCATATACTTTTGTTATTCATTTTTTGTTTATAATACAAATCATATGTTAATCATGATAATAATGCATATTTCGTCATAACTGCACATCCATGATATAATGTGTCTGATTGGAGTGACATGTCTATCCACGGACTGTTGTTGCAGTGAGCTAACACAATAAAAATCCAACTCTAGTACAAAGCGGACCTCATCATCATTTCATTGAAAATTAACTTGTTCTCGCCATGATATAGCTGAAAAATTGCTGAGTTGGTGCTAAAAAAATCACTCACTCATATTTCGTCATAGTATCACGATGTGAATGTTGGACAATGCCAACAGGAAAACACATACAAAATAATGGGTTATTTTTCTTCCAAAACTAATTTTTTTAACACTGATTTACTTTTATTCTCGATATTTTAAAAAGATGCATTTACATGTAAGTTAACACTTGGGTAAAAGAATTCAAACCTAAGAAACGTCAGCTCTTTCCATCATTACCTAATTTCCAGCCGAGATTGTCCTTTGGTTTATAAGTTTCACTGTTTTCATTACATGATGGGTATATCATATAATCAGCTATCCCCAGCTCTTCTAAGAGGTAAGAAGCTGATATATCTGTCAACTGAGATGTGTTGGGGGATAAACCTCTATCAAAAAGCCATTGTGTCATGCTGAAATCTTAAAGAAAACATTATTATATTATATTGCAACCTACAAATGTACCAAATATACTATACTCCACTTTCCAGCATTAAATTTGTCATAAACTCGCTGATAGCTCTGTATGAGATTGCTGACAACAGATAAGTGTACATGACCACATACAGCAAAAAATGTGTTTCATTATATTATTCTGTGTAAATAATATAGATTCATTTTCATTTTTATTTCAAATTTATTTAATTGTATCCAGTTTAGTATTTATTCTCAGTGTTTGAATATACATATTACAGGATGTGTCTTACCTTTAGTGGTATGAACGTAAACCAGAACGGGGTCAGGTCATTATTCCGACAGCCCATTGCTCCGACGGCCCATTGCTCCGACAGCCCATTTCTCCGACAACCCATTATTCCGTCAAAAATGGTCAAAAGTAGTATAATTATCTTAAAATCTGTTGTTTTTCTTCTATACCTAACGGAAGACTGACTTTAATAATCTTTATACTCATTGGGCGGATTGTTTCTGTATTAAACAAAAGGGTAAATATGGGGTCAAAGTCAAATGTCATGGTGCTAGCAGATTCCTTACATCATGACGACATGAGAAATATCAGTACCAATTTCGGATGGTCTAACACTTCTACATTTTGGATTTAATCATGAAAAGTTTACACCGCCACCGTTACGCGAGACGACACAAAAATTATTGGAGGGGGGGGGGGGGGGGGGAGAGATTTTTTTTTAATTTCTTGCCCTGATTTTTACCGAAAAAAAAATCTATTCGGACGAAAATCCCAGCCCCCGCTCCCGCCCGTCCATAAGCCTTGTAACTCTTCAAAACCGTCCAAAGTATTTTTTTTATTAAACTTTACACAAAGGAGTACACCATATGTAGATGTGCATGAAATAATTATAAAGGTTTGTTCTGACATTAACGGTTGCATTTAGGATACAGAGCCATTGTGAGTGAGCTAGTCTAGTTTGATCCTGGATCTGGAGAAAAAAAATGCAATTACCGTACATTATGATTAATACAATAAAAAATTTCCATAAACTCCAGGAGGGGGGATAAAATTAAATAATAAAGATTTAATTTTAAGCAAAATTCGGTTGTTGTCGGGAGTATCACGTCTAAACTCCCACAATTTGTGACCGGAGAGACACTACCTGATGCTGTTCAACCGTATTGCGTTTTCTAATACGTTTTAGATACATTGTAAACCGATGAATGCCTCCTTCACATGTACATTTAATGCCCATTAAATGCGCATCGTATGCTCTGAACGCTTCACACCTATGACAAGGAGTTTTCAGTTGGCATAAGTTACGACTGTAATAATACTATTTTTTGCATGTAGAGAAAATGTAAATATTTTCACGTAAATAATGGAAATCACAAACGTTTTGACGTACGTGTGAAGGCATTAACCATGCTGGATGCGCATTCAATTCGCATCATGAAACGTACGTCTGAATGCAGAATAAATGAACATGTGTGGAAGCGGCATAATGCATATAGAAGGCGTTCTATTAGCCGCATATGTTGGTTGCCAATCGTGCTTCAACAGAAGTGATCGATGTATTTATTGACCTGTACAAGGGAACTGTCTAGCTATCTTCGGAGCTTTTTCCATTCTTCTGCATGTACATTGTGCTCCCTTTCTCTCCTTTTCTACTATATACGTCCTTCAATTCTTAACTCTCCTCGCTTCCATGCGTATTGCTATCTTCCATCATTTTGTCTTTCTCGTGCTTCTCCTGGTTTACACTTTTTTCCTTCACTCCTCTTTTCTGGTTCCTTTGTGCAATGTGCACCACTTTTTCTTCAATACCAGGTCGGTCGATCATAATTGCCTTGAACGGGGATGTACAGCCTAGGATGAAAGCTCCTTTTCCTTTCCAGAACATTCTGTCTAGGCCATGGTCCATCAAGATTAGCCTGACCGACGGAACATCCTGTTGGATACACCTGGTTAAACCATGGATTTGTGGATTGAGTTCTACTTTGCAATGTCGCAAAAATGGGCCGTTGGAGTAATGGGCTGTCGGAGTAATGGGTTGTCGGAGTAATGGGCTGTCGGAGTTATGGGCTGTCGGAATAATGCTACGCATCCAACCAGAACAGGGTAATGAAAGTATTTTTTAAATAAAAACCTGCCGATAATCAACTTATTTTTTAAAATCTTATTAAACATAAGATACAGTACTATTGAAACAAAAGAAGTGAACCGTATTGAATATAACAGGTTTATTTTTCTGCACGAGTACTCATGTGAAGGACGAGGAATAGCAGGAGCACACTAGAGGAATGAGATTCTCAATACCATAATAAACCACATATTCGTTGTTAACTAATTCATCATTTGCTCTTCTCACACACAAAAATTTACAATAGCAATAATGTGATGCAGGGAAGTCGCATCATGTACTTTGTTTCAGATAAAATCAATGCATACCTGGAATTGCAAAACCTCCTAGCCAATCACATGGTAGTTTTGGTAGTTGGGTATTTTCTAATATATCATATGAATATCTGCAATCTCCAGAATACTCGAAGCACACCTCCATTTTCAAGTTGAATAAGAACATCTTTTGGGCTGATAAATCTTCTACTTTAAACCTTTACCAGTGAAAAAAATCATTTATAAATAAATTCTTCATTTAAACCAAATATTTGTATAAGCAGGGCCGGACTTAAGAGGTGCATGTGTAGGATTAAATAATGTCCACCGTGAAATATTGTCCTCTGTTATAATTGTTTTCTATGATAAAGTCTGAGGACGGAATAAAGCGCAGAGGTGACTTCTTTTGGTCTGTTGGGGATTTTTCATTTGAAAAAGATACAATCGGACACAATTTCACAGGACACTATTACGTCTTACACATGGTACATATATAGGGCATATTTCATTCTATCCCTGTCCTTACCAAGTATACAATAGTTTGCAAAGGAATTTGGCTTGTTTGACGCCACTTTCAACAATATTTCAGTTATATCCTGGCGGTCAGAAAATATCAATTGCAGATAAAATAGCATTCTATGAATAAACCTACACATTTGTTTAAGTTATGGATGAAACATACAAATAATAAAACAACTAAGCAGATCTCGCTAAAATTTGTCCAAGATCCATTAACAATGTAAGTAGGTTTTGCTTTAAATTTTCAAGCATTGATAAGGACAACATTGTATTTTGGGTATTACTTATTACAAATATCAAAATAGTACCTCAATCTGATCATATTTCCTAAGGATATGGTCTTCCATGTATTGTAATTATAATCAAACATAGAAATATTTAACACTAATTTCTCCAATCCAATACTCAGTTTGTAGTTGCAGACATCTAGGAACGCATGTGCTTCAATAAGTCGTTCTAGAATAGGTATATGTAAACAACACTGTACTCCGGTACACAAGTGTGAAAGACGACAAGCTAAGTTCGGGGATAACGCTGGTAATTTTAAGTTTGTACCACATCCTACAAAACATCAGAAATAAATGGAAAATATTAGGAAATAGCCAAACATAACAAGATAGACAATATCACAACTGGAGGACTAGTTGATCGTATGGTTACAGAAATAAATAGAAAATATTAGGAAATAGCCAAACATAACAAGATAGACAATTATATCACAACTGGAAGACTAGTTGATCATATGGTTACCGAAATCAAAATTCTTAAAAAAAAAAAACCCAACAACAAACATGTAGTTTGTACATTGTAGGCACCATTAAATAATAAAGTACAAATTTATAAACGTTTTCAATGTTGATGTTGAAACGCATTACAGTTTGCAAATATATTATAATGCCATCCCTTGTGTTAAATAATCCTGATTCAGAGAAAAATGTAAAATTCAAAATGTCATAAATCATACATAAACTAAACAATTATGTTGTCTAAAGAAATATAATTATAACTCTTGAATCATAAGTCGATCGACGTTCTTCAAGTCTGCTAATAATCGATTACAAAGTAATGACATAAGGGTAAAATTACCTGAACTATCCCAACCATTTACCATTGTCTGATAATCATCTCTCGAACACTGAAAATCTTGTAAATATCCAGCAAACCCCAACTGTTCTGTTAACAGGTCAACCGCATGCTTTGGAATAGAAGTTCCAATACTTATCTTTTGATTTTCTAGCCATCCAGATAATGAAAAATCTATAGTTTTAAAGCAAACAGGATGATTATCACCATGATATTTATATATACTCAAAAATAATGTATATACGTAAATATGTATGCTTCTTACGAGACGTTTCAGATGAAAGAGGGTATCATTGTGATACGCCATATTGATGACAGCGGGAGGAATACTGGATGCATCAATCAGTATAAATCTTTGAGAAAATAATACTTAGCATATAGATGTTTCCTTTCGTCCTCACACGACCAACAGTTTCCAAGTTTTTAAAGTAAAATCATAGTATGCTTGAGAAGGATCATTTGTGGAACGAAATATTGTGATTTACATAACATCATGGATAGGACAAACCCAGAGTGTAATTAAATATATGTTATTATTGTTTCTAATAACAGGTATTGTTATATTTGCCAAAGATAGACATACAATTGTATGTTTTTGTAATTAAATGACTTGTACCGATTGTCCTAACGATCCCAATTCTGGTATATTATGTAATTAAGAGGGGTAGGCCTATGGTGTTTATATGTTGTTTAATCATGGCATTATGCAATGAAATGATATTTCTGGGACTATTATCAGCTGATCCTCTGAGCCATCTCTTTACTTTCAGGTCAATTCATTGTTTGTAGTCATGGCAATCACATAGTTGAAATACTGTCCACTTTAAGTTTGATGACAATCAATCAATCAATATATATTTCACAAAATAAAATCAACATCATCTTTCTATCAATGTACTTACTTTTTATCTTAAATCCTTCATCAAAATCACAAAGTGGTTTGTGCAGTTTAACATGTTTCATTATCAAAAATTCTGTTTCACATGGTCCTTTGAACTCAAAACATATGCTTACATTCATGCTTACAAGAAACACATTTTCACTCGGAAAGTCATTTATTTTGTACCTACGAAACAAAAAAAAAGATATCATATTTTTATAATGCCTATTTTTAGGTTATTCAACATAAAAATCAAACTCTAATTGACCACAACCATTAGAATTCCAAATTTAATTAATTATTGAACACAAAAACTAGAGGCTAGGTGGACTGAGCCATATGTCGCTCACCTTTCATTCTGCGTTGAGGAAACTAAATACAGAACCTTCCATAGATGCTTCCTGCCAAGTATCGGTTCATTTGGCCAAGCGGTTTCAAAGGAAAGGATTTCTTAGAAATCAACCAATCATAAACAAGAATTGCCTGTTGCAGCCATGCTTGTTAACGGATCACAACGAAATAAACAATCTCTATAGAGGACCTTCAATAGATGCTTCCTACCAAGTTTCGGTTCATTTAGCCAAGCAGTGTCAGAGGAGAAGATTTCTTAGAAATCAATCAATCAGAAACAAGAATTGCCCGAGGCGGCCATGCTTGTTAATGCATCGGGACGAAATGAGCATTCATGATAATGAAATTTTCCATAGATGCTTCCTACCAAGTTTCGGTTTCATTAGCCAAGCGTGGCCTTGATTACAAAACTACAACAACAAAAAACTTCTTGGACATAAAGCAAGTACACTTAATAAAAACAGTCATATGACAACGGCCTGATAAATGAAAGTTTAAGCTACCTGGTAGCACTGTGTAGCAATAAAAGATATTGTGTATTTTAAAAGGTCTAATAAATAATTAAAAAAATTAATTAAACCTGAACAGTTTGAAGATTCCAAAGGTGAATTCAGAAGCTGTAAATCAAAGAACAGAAAACACAATAATCAAAAGGAAAAAAGACAAATAAACAAATAATTAGCCACAAAACACTACACAGAAAACAAAAGATTGAGCAATACGAATCCCTCCAAAAACCAAAGGCAATCTCAGATGCTCCAGTGGGAAAGCAGTTCCTGCTCCACAAATGGCACCACCTATCAAGTTGATGTTAAACAACACACATATCATCTGATATGGAAATCGTCTTAAACACAAGTATACGGAAATAAATGGAAATTCCTATGAAAGGGCAGGTACAAAATACAAAGAAATATTTTGAGGGACAGTGTAATTTTTTACGTAAAATATTTTCACATGTGATATACTTACTGTATTCTGACAAGTCCCATGAACGAAAATGTAATTGTATTTCCGTATTCAAGTGAAAGTAGCGAAATTGATTTGGTGAATTTGTCAATGCCTACAATAAACTTATTGTTGCACGTATCAATCTCTAGAAGAACATTTAGTGACAATCTCAATCTTTCTACAAGAAGACAACACTGTATTTCTGTACATTTGTCTGTGATCTGACATGATATATGCTCCTTCAAAGGTGGCAGGTTAGATGGTTCAAGGCAAGCTGTTAAAAGATATATTTTAGAAATATAAATAAACAGAATATCATGCATTTATAGATTAATTGTAATTCATATTATTTCAATCGAGGGGCTGTCATGGTCATGATCATATGGTAGTTGGATTTACAACTACCTATGCATCCAGTACCAATCATCACTGATGTGAGTTCAAGGTGTACAACATTATGTGATAAAGTTTGTTGGCGACTTGCGACAGGTAGGTGGTTTTCTCCGGGTACTCCAGTTTCCTCCATCAATAAAACTGACCGCCATGATATAACTGAAATATTGTTGAAGGTGGCGTTAAACACCATTAAACAAACATCCTTTCAATCGAATTATCATAAAGTTTTCTGATAGTTTAGATATTGTGGTCTGTAATATTTTGACTTTCCGACCTTCCTGCATTAACTCTCTTGACGGAATGTAAGCTTGTCAGAATAGACCAACTGCCTCATTATGCTGATTATGAATCTGTATTGTGCAGGGCTATGACAAAAAGGTTTTGATTTGAGTAAAGTGGTATGATTATATTACCTTTTTTCAGAATTATTTGTGTCAGTTCAGCACTGCTTATTAGTAAGCTAATAATATTTATTATATGTGGTATATAATGTAAATAGCATTGTTTAACAGACAGTTGAACTGACAAATAAAATAATTATATCCCAGTATATTACAAGTAAATGGATCCTGTATCATGTATATTGTGTTTGTATTATTTTTGAATAAAATATGTGCTAGTAAAAGAATTAAATGAAAAAAAAATAAAAAAAAATACTGCACTGACGAAACAGAATCCAATAGAAAAATGGTAGAAAGAGGGAAGATCATACCCCCCCCCCCCCCCCAAATACATGACTGATCAATTAAAAGTGGTGAGGTTAAATGATTGTTATCGGTCAAATTCCAGAACTATTATTACATGACATTATTATCATGATTATTGTGCTTGTATCATTTGGAGTATATCACATTTTCACCACGGGATTCACAACAAACTTAATCAGATGTACGTAACATCATATTGTTTACAGTTTTTAAGGTTCATATGACAGGCTGATTGATGGGAAAGTGCTCGGGAATATATTAAATCATGTTCTTCTTTCGTCTTATACTTGGGTTACAATTAAACGATATTTTTGTTTCTGTATTATTTGATCATTGGGTTGTACTTTGTTTTTTATCAGATTTTCCTATTTATTGATTTGACTACTGCAGGAATGACAGCCATGACACAGACATAACATTACAGCTTATTTGTAGATATATTCTGGTTTTATCCAATCTAACTAAAATCAGATGTTTTTGTATCTTTTTAAACAAATGTTCTGACAATACACTAACATCTAATGTCATCCTGTATGGTCTCATCAGGATTCATTAATATTTTCAACCAACAAATCAGTGGTTAGCCTAACAAACAAGATATGATTATAATCTAATGATCATGAAGTCTCCCAAACTGGCCACTGAAATCTACCCACATATCAAATTTTGATGATATTGGACAATGTTGAATTTTTACCCCCCATTTTTATGCTGTGTTTTGGCAGCCATTTTGAAAATGGCACACATCTTGAAAATTTTGAAATGCAGAATTGCTCCTCTAATGGTGACCTATCACTATGTCAAATTTTATGTCTCTATCATTATCCAGTTAGAAGTTATCAACATTAATGTACAAAATTTCAAGTTTCCCATAGGATTCTATAGTAACCCCCACCCCCTTTGAACCCCCAAAAATATGGCTTTGACCCCCTTTACCACAAATCTGAAAACTTTAGGATCAACTAGAAACATATATCTATAACTCCATCAAGTTTCATGAAATTCTGTCCTGTAGTTCCTGAGATCTGCCGTGGACAAGTTCATGGTGCACGGAAAGAAAGAAGAAGAAGAATAATAATAATAATAATAATAAGAAACGGAGCAAAAACAATAAGTCTCCAAACGTTGTTTGGGAGACTTAATAAAACTTATTACATGCTGAGAGATGTTGTCTGATTGGTTGGTATATTAACTGTCTTGCATATGATTGGATGGTCAAAGATGAATGAAAGGTTACCTGACCTGACCTCCTTACCAAATATTGTTAGATGTTATGTGTATCGACAAAAACTGCAAAAAAAAATAAAATAGATAGATACAGAAAACATATAATTATAATCAGATTGGATGTTGTCCTGTCCTGTATTTGCTTGTTATAGTTCTTCACTTTAACAATAATAATACATTTATGTTTAACCTTCAAGATCAACATTATTGAATCTACCCAATCTGCCATCTTAAGTGATTTATGTTTTTGATATTTATATAATAAACATACACAAACTTATATTCCAGCCGTTGTCATCGGAAGGTAAATATCTGCTACATTCTTTATCATTTAAATATTCAGTTATTCGTAAATCATCAAGCACTTTATGAATACTGTATTCAGATAGATAATCTCTATTTGTTATCTCATTGTTTTCCATCCATTCAGTAAGTGAGAAATCTATACAATATACAAAATTAAAATCAGACTCAACAGAATATAAAATCAAAAATTAAACATTTTCTTTAGAGAAACCAATAACAAATATAGTGAGTGAGTGAGTGAGTGATTGTTGTTTAATGCCAACTCAGTAATTGTTCAGCAATATCATGGCGAGAACATGCTACATTTTCAATGAGATGATGATGAGGTTCGCTTTGTACTAGACCAACATGCTTAGTTGGCTTTTTATAGTGCTAGCTCACCGAAACAACAGTCCGCGGATAGACACGATGACCCACTCTGACACAATATCCTGATTCCGAGCCAACCAGTCTTTGCTCGTTCTCATTAATGTTCTGTACACAGCGGAGAAGCAACACATATCAATTTTATTGTCTTTGGATTGACCCGATCTGGGTCAAACCCACGATCTACCGCAAACGAGGCAAGCATGCTAAACCATTATACCACCTATGCGATTCAGTAACAAATATAACGATTGTGTTAATTTCTGTAATTTATGGTAATTCCTGTAGATCATGGGAATTCCTGTAGATTATGGTAATTATGATAAAGTGAAACAACAAACTCTTTAATACTGTATCAATTGGTCATGAGAGATATATACCCCATATGCAGGTGCTGCTAAGTATACATGGAAAGTTCACAATGGGAAAATTTAAATCATCTCTTTTGTCGTAAAGTTTCGTTCTTAACCGGTCCTCACTGTTAATGTCAACGTATAGACCAAGGTATGAAGCAGACCTAGCTGTATCTGTGATATCCTTTATTAAAAGCTCAATGATACAGATGTACAATCAACAAAATCACAAAATTTAGAATTAATTAATATTATGAAAAAAATATTTACGATAAAAACTTGCATATATAAAAAATGCATCTCACTTAAAATCAAGTGAAAATAAATTACTAACTTTGCAACAGAAATCCCATGTTTGAAGTACAAGCCGGCTTGTAAAGCCTCAGATTTGTGAATATATTGCTTTCAAATACACATTGGTTTGGATTGCTCGCTTCCAAACAAAGAGAAAACTTCATATCAATCATAAACATCTTTTGGCTGGCTAAATCATCAATACGAAAGCTGTAAAAAAAAAATCTGAATATAAACTGAATCTGCTAAATGACTGTCCATTCATCTGTTATTCTAATAGGACCTCCTTCATTGGCTATATGAACAATACCACGATAAAATTCCTGATATAATTTATTTCGCAAATGTGTATTGTCTGACAAATTATGGGCATAATTTCTAAGTGATTTCATGTATTATACATGACCGTGGTGTATACAAATATCAAAATGTTCACTAAAATGTTTCATTATATATTCTTTATGTTTGGAAAAAATACTATAGATAATCATCAATTGACTTGTTTTCCTGGGACATATTTACCAAGGGACACTGACAACATTGAAACCTGGTTACTTGATTCATTTAACAATTTTGTTAGTATTTCATCATCATTTGACTTGTTTTCCTGGGACATATTTACCAAGGGACACTGACGACATTGAAACCTGGTTACTGATTCATTTAACAATTTTATTAGTATTTCAATAGTTCAAATTGCTAAAATCAAAGACATGAATTATTAAATATATTCATTTTATTTATCTCTTATTATGTCTCATTATTTGTTTCTAATGAAATTCATCAACTAAATAATTACAATACAATGTCAGGCTTGCTGAAATGTCACAGGACTAGAATAGAAATGATATTCGATTTAGATTTAAATATACCAGAATTGATGTAACAAAACAATCACAGCCCTGTACCTTAACTAAATGTACTATGAATTGTAGTTTACAAATGCAATCTGTTTTACTTATGTCAGTCCTTGTTGGTACAGTAAAACCTGTCTAAACCGAACCCTGAGTAATCTGAAAACCTGCCTAAACCAGACAGACTTTACAATCCTATTTACTAATTGTCTATGTAATTTGAACCTGTGTAAACCGAATACCTGTCTAAACTGAACAAATTCTTCAGTCCCACAGAGGGGTTCAGTTTAGACAGGTTTAACTGTATTGTAAATTTGACTTTGCATCAAAAGCGAAGGGGCCTACTTTTTGAATTTGAATTAGCTGAGTATCAGGGAATTTTTTTTCTAAAATTCAATATGATATTCAATTAAGAATTTAGAATACGTTTTCTGCTGTCATGAAAACAGTTGGTTTTTTTTATTGAACACAATACAAATTTAATGTTAATCTTAGCTAATTTCATACTCAAGTTTTATTCCTCCTTGTAAAGAAAAACTATCCATTTCACTCCATTTATAGTCCACTAATGACTTCTTTACTTGTAATGCCTCTAATCCAAGAGTCATTTCATATGTACATGGATCTATAGATAAGTGGATATGTATTGTCCTGTGTAGGAAGTTAACGTCAACACAACAGGTTATATCAGTACAGGTATCACCAATAACACATGACACATTGTCTGGTAATGAGACATGCTTGGCTACTGAACATTCTGAAATAAAAGTCATTTTTAGAAATGTATTAGCATACTTAAACACAAAACAGTTCAGGTACTTCTTAGGTACAAATCAAACAGGATTGAACTAAATGGTTACATGTATGCATTATTGAAAAGTTAGAAGATATCAAAATGGTAATCAATAGCTGTTAATCAAAAGACAGACAATACAATGGTCAAACAAAAAAGGACAAAAAGACAGACAATACAATGGTCAAACAAAAAAGGACAAAAAGACAGACAATACAATGGTCAAACAAAAAAACAGACAATACAATGGTCAAACAAAAAAGGACAAAAAGACAGACAATACAATGGTCAAACAAAAAAGGACAAAAAGACAAACAATACAATGGTCAAACAAAAAAGGACAAAAAGACAAACAATACAATGGTCAAACAAAAAAGGACAAAAGACAAACAATACAATGGTCAAACAAAAAAGGACAAAAAGACAAACAATACAATGGTCAAACAAAAAAGGACAAAAAGACAGACAATACAATGGTCAAACAAAAAAGGACAAAAAGACAGACAATACAATGGTCAAACAAAAAAGGACAAAAAGACAGACAATACAATGGTCAAACAAAAGAGGACAAAAAGACAGACAATACAATGGTCAAACAAAAAAGGACAAAAAGACAGACAATACAATGGTCAAACAAAAAAGGACAAAAAGACAAACAATACAATGGTCAAACAAAAAAGGACAAAAAGACAAACAATACAATGGTCAAACAAAAAAGGACAAAAAGACAAGCAATACAATGGTCAAACAAAAAAGGACAAAAAGACAGACAATACAATGGTCAAACAAAAAAGGACAAAAAGACAGACAATACAATGGTCAAACAAAAAAGGACAAAAAGACAGACAATACAATGGTCAAACAAAAAAGGACAAAAAGACAAACAATACAATGGTCAAACAAAAAAATGACAAAAAGACAGACAATACAATGGTCAAACAAAAAAGGACAAAAAGACAAACAATACAATGGTCAAACAAAAAAGGACAAAAAGACAGACAATACAATGGTCAAACAAAAAAGGACAAAAAGACAAACAATACAATGGTCAAACAAAAAAGGACAAAAAGACAGACAATACAATGGTCAAACAAAAAAGGACAAAAAGACAGACAATACAATGGTCATACAAAAGAGGACAAAAAGACAGACAATACAATGGTCAAACAAAAAAGGACAAAAAGACAGACAATACAATGGTCAAACAAAAAAGGACAAAAAGACAAACAATACAATGGTCAAACAAAAAAGGACAAAAAGACAAACAATACAATGGTCAAACAAAAAAGGACAAAAAGACAAGCAATACAATGGTCAAACAAAAAAGGACAAAAGACAAACAATACAATGGTCAAACAAAAAAGGACAAAAAGACAAACAATACAATGGTCAAACAAAAAAGGACAAAAAGACAGACAATACAATGGTCAAACAAAAAAGGACAAAAAGACAGACAATACAATGGTCAAACAAAAAAGGACAAAAAGACAGACAATACAATGGTCAAACAAAAGAGGACAAAAAGACAGACAATACAATGGTCAAACAAAAAAGGACAAAAAGACAGACAATACAATGGTCAAACAAAAAAGGACAAAAAGACAAACAATACAATGGTCAAACAAAAAAGGACAAAAAGACAAACAATACAATGGTCAAACAAAAAAGGACAAAAAGACAAGCAATACAATGGTCAAACAAAAAAGGACAAAAAGACAGACAATACAATGGTCAAACAAAAAAGGACAAAAAGACAGACAATACAATGGTCAAACAAAAAAGGACAAAAAGACAGACAATACAATGGTCAAACAAAAAAGGACAAAAAGACAAACAATACAATGGTCAAACAAAAAAATGACAAAAAGACAGACAATACAATGGTCAAACAAAAAAGGACAAAAAGACAAACAATACAATGGTCAAACAAAAAAGGACAAAAAGACAGACAATACAATGGTCAAACAAAAAAGGACAAAAAGACAGACAATACAATGGTCAAACAAAAAAGGACAAAAAGACAGACAATACAATGGTCAAACAAAAAAGGACAAAAAGACAGACAATACAATGGTCAAACAAAAAAGGACAAAAAGACAAACAATACAATGGTCAAACAAAAAAGGACAAAAAGACAGACAATACAATGGTCAAACAAAAAAGGACAAAAAGACAAACAATACAATGGTCAAACAAAAAAGGACAAAAAGACAGACAATACAATGGTCAAACAAAAAAGGACAAAAAGACAAACAATACAATGGTCAAACAAAAAAGGACAAAAAGACAGACAATACAATGGTCAAACAAAAGAGGACAAAAAGACAGACAATACAATGGTCAAACAAAAAAGGACAAAAAGACAGACAATACAATGGTCAAACAAAAAAGGACAAAAAGACAAACAATACAATGGTCAAACAAAAAAGGACAAAAAGACAAACAATACAATGGTCAAACAAAAAAGGACAAAAAGACAAGCAATACAATGGTCAAACAAAAAAGGACAAAAAGACAGACAATACAATGGTCAAACAAAAAAGGACAAAAAGACAGACAATACAATGGTCAAACAAAAAAGGACAAAAAGACAGACAATACAATGGTCAAACAAAAAAGGACAAAAAGACAAACAATACAATGGTCAAACAAAAAAATGACAAAAAGACAGACAATACAATGGTCAAACAAAAAAGGACAAAAAGACAAACAATACAATGGTCAAACAAAAAAGGACAAAAAGACAGACAATACAATGGTCAAACAAAAAAGGACAAAAAGACAGACAATACAATGGTCAAACAAAAAAGGACAAAAAGACAGACAATACAATGGTCAAACAAAAAAGGACAAAAAGACAGACAATACAATGGTCAAACAAAAAAGGACAAAAAGACAAACAATACAATGGTCAAACAAAAAAGGACAAAAAGACAGACAATACAATGGTCAAACAAAAAAGGACAAAAAGACAAACAATACAATGGTCAAACAAAAAAGGACAAAAAGACAGACAATACAATGGTCAAACAAAAAAGGACAAAAAGACAAACAATACAATGGTCAAACAAAAAAGGACAAAAAGACAGACAATACAATGGTCAAACAAAAAAGGACAAAAAGACAGACAATACAATGGTCAAACAAAAAAGGACAAAAAGACAGACAATACAATGGTCAAACAAAAAAGGACAAAAAGACAGACAATACAATGGTCAAACAAAAAAGGACAAAAAGACAAACAATACAATGGTCAAACAAAAAAGGACAAAAAGACAGACAATACAATGGTCAAACAAAAAAGGACAAAAAGACAAACAATACAATGGTCAAACAAAAAAGGACAAAAAGACAGACAATACAATGGTCAAACAAAAAAGGACAAAAAGACAAACAATACAATGGTCAAACAAAAAAGGACAAAAAGACAGACAATACAATGGTCAAACAAAAAGACAAACAATACAATGGTCAAACAAAAAAGGACAAAAAGACAAACAATACAATGGTCAAACAAAAAAGGACAAAAAGACAAACAATACAATGGTCAAACAAAAAAGGACAAAAAGACAAACAATACAATGGTCAAACAAAAAAGGACAAAAAGACAAACAATACAATGGTCAAACAAAAAAGGACAAAAAGACAGACAATACAATGGTCAAACAAAAAAGGACAAAAAGACAAACAATACAATGGTCAAACAAAAAAGGACAAAAAGACAGACAATACAATGGTCAAACAAAAAAGGACAAAAAGACAAACAATACAATGGTCAAACAAAAAAGGACAAAAAGACAGACAATACAATGGTCAAACAAAAAAGGACAAAAAGACAGACAATACAATGGTCAAACAAAAAAGGACAAAAAGACAGACAATACAATGGTCAAACAAAAAAGGACAAAAAGACAGACAATACAATGGTCAAACAAAAAAGGACAAAAAGACAAACAATGATTCACAAAACATTACAAAGAAAACTAAATAAACGTGAAGTAGTTCTTGCTCTACTAATCAACTATATCAAACTTAGATTGTATCGGTCGAGGACACTGGAGTACCAGCAGTTCTGCAAGGAACTAACATACTCCATCACAAAAGGCTGCTACTATATACCTCGCCATGAATGGGAACCAACTGACACCTTCAGTGGTATTAGACACTGACTGCATAGTTAGAAGTAAATCCAACTTCTGAATTGTTTGCGATCACTTTTTTTTTTACTATTTGATCGAGAGGGGATAGGGTTCAAATATGCCAAACTAAAGTTTTTAGAATTTTAAAACGTTATTTTCAAATTCTTCTTTAGTTTTTTTTTTTTTTTTTTTTTTATTATTATTAAACAAGTGTGGACACAGAAATGTGCTGTCCAAAAGGCAAGTGTGGATGTCAATATTTCATATTATTAACATTAAAAAAAAAAATTCATGGACACACAGGTCCTGGATTTTTTTAATTAAAAACTAATCCTGGATTTTTATTTTTGCTTAAAGTCCGGTCCTATGTTTTTATTTCAAATTTTCATCATAACCCCCCTCCCCCTCCCAAGGGATATAAAATTGTATCATTAATAATAAATTAATAAATAATAAATTCAGATTTTCTATTTAAAATAAATCTCATTTACAAAACCACTGATATTTGTTCTATTTTTAACACTGATTTAAGCTTTAGTCGCAACCAATTTTTATTTTTCTCTTTAAACTGTCGAAACATAACATTTATTTAACTGTAAAATTCACTAATAAAATTCCCCCCCCCCCTTTTTCCCTTTTTTTTTGTTTAAATCAATGATCAACAATATTCCAGAATCAAACAAATGAATAAATATAACATAGATTTCTTTTACATGCATCTTTTTACCATGCGGAGTCAGTGTGTTTTAAATCGGTCATCCAATCAGGACGCTCATTATTCTTGTCCAAGATAAAAATACATCGCTAAAATTACCTGTGGGTGTTTCCCCACTTCAACTCGTAAATTTACATAGAAATCGGAGATATTTCGTCATAAAACTTCACACATGGTTTTGTCTATCATACTTCTTGAAGACAAACATAAAATTTTATTGCATTTATCAATATTTTATGAGTATCAACAGTTTTTTCAACAACGTATCTGTTTCTCAATACAGCCGCCTGATTACAGTGACCTGTGACCCACTTTAGCACGTTTGACCAGTTTTTTCTTAATAATGTTGTTTAATAAATTTGAAAACTTTTTCTTGAATTTGAAAGATTTTCTTTTGCTTGTATGTCTGTTTATAACAAAGGTTTATAAAACACAATTTGCCAATTCATTTCGTTTTGTATTGGTACATGCATGTCATGCTCCTCAAAATGTCTCTGTTAGTGTCAAGAGTCTTCTTTCCAGAACAACCTAAAGATTTAAGTTTTTGGTACACTGTATATACATATTCATAGCAAGTTTCACCAAACGAGTAACCTGCTTTACAATATATACCATTCATTATCTATGAGGAAGACAACTTATAGAGCAAAAAATCAGTAACACACCAAAGGTGCAAAAGCTGAGTTGCAAACATATGGATGGACAATGCCTAGTTATATAATTCTGAACCTTAGTCTTTGCTGTGATATTTATTTATTTTGTTTAGTGCTAGAATCTGCTTGCTTGCTTTCTAGAGCTTTTTATTTGCAAGTTTGTTTCTTTTATTTGTATGTGCTTGAGTTTTGTTGCCAGCTTGCTTATAGTATCAAATTTGTGTTCTATTTTTAGAAGTTGTGACCTTGACCTTTGAACTACAAACCTCAATATCAATAGGCTTCCTCCTCTCACCATCAGGCATGTATGTACCAAGATTCATTTAGATCTGACATTTCGTTCTTAAGATATCGTGCGGAAACAAAAAAAGTATCAAATTTTTGTTCTATTTTTAGAAGTTGTGACCTTGACCGTTGTCCTACAAACCTCAATATCAATAGGCTTCCTCCTCTCACCATCAGGCATGTTTACCAAGTTTCATTTAGATCCAACATTTCGTTCTTATCAAATGTCTGTTCTATTTTTAGAAGTTGTGACCTTGACATCTGTCCTACAAACCTCAATATCAATAGGCTTCCTCCTCTCACCATCAGGCATATGTGTACCAAGTTTCATTTAGATCCTACATTTTGTTCTTAAAATATCGTGCGGAAACGAAAAAAGTATCAAATTTTTGTTCTATTTTTAGAAGTTGTGACCTTGACCTTTGTCCTACGATCCTCAATAGCAATAGGCTCCCTCCTCTCACCACCAGGCATGTGTGTACCAAGTTTCATTTAGATCAGACAATTCATTCTTAAGATATTGTGCGGAAACGAAAAAGTAGACGCCCGGCCGCCAGCACAACATTCATCATATTATAAGCCGAGTTACAATGTATGAGACTAATCATTTAAAAAATATATATGAAAATAGTAATCTGTGTTATATTACTCCAACAACTCAACTGTGTGGAACACACTACAAAAAATAATTATTACCGTGGTGCAATACACTGTCTTGTGTGAGATATGACTCTGGTGCCCTTTGACATTCTGGGTTCAGTAGAAATTGATCAATTCCTAGTGCGGTTCTCAGCATTTGTACAATGTCATGTGATTCAGCTGTTACAAGTGATGTTTCAGCATTTCTTAGAAAGGTCTTCAATGAAAAATCTATAAAATTTAAATCATAAAAATAAAATTAAATATAATAAAATATGATCACTAACAAGACTATACATTAATTCATTTAATCAAAAAATTACTCTTTGGAATATATTAACAATGACTACTTTTACATGTAATACATCATATCATCATTGATTGATAATACAATTCTGTTCTAATATAGTCAATATAGTCAATAATAGTCAATATAGTCAATATAGTCAATAATAGGGGTGGTTATAGTGCTTTATGCTACTTTTAACAATATTTCAGTTATATTGTTGTGGTCAGTTTTATTGGTGGAGGAAACCAGAGTACCCAGAGATAACCACTGCCCAGACGAAAGTCACTGACAAACTTTATCACATAATGTTATATCGAGAACATCTCGCCATGAGCGGCATTCAAACTCACAACATAAGTGGTGATAGGCACTGATTGCATAGGTAATAGTATATCCAACTACCTTAGGATATAACGACCACGACCATGACCACGACGGCCCCTATAAATATTAGGTAATTTCATGAATACAAAATGTAATTTCCGAAATTTCTTCTGCTTGGGAGATTAGCAAAGGAAAGACTTTCTAAACTGTAGAACAATTGATTTTGTAACTGTTTTAGTTTGTTACACAATTGTGGTTTATAAGAGAAATGTACACATTACGCTTTTTTCACACATATTTCCCTTAAACCACTTCTAAATGAATGCGATAAACTGTCTTTCAAAATGGCATTTTTTTCATTTAAAAGAGTGTTTCATTCCGACACACATTTCAGCAAAATTTTGAAAATATATCATTATTTTTGTATTCGTAAATTTTCATTAAAACTACACTAGCAGTTTCATATATTTTTGGCAAAACAAATTAAAAAACCCAGACGTTTTGAAGATAATACATGTATCACCAAAATTTTTGGTTGAATGAATAATTGGTGAAGTATACATGGAAAGAAATTGACGGTGCCGATTAATTATGAAAAATTTAAAAAATTTACATTTCTTTTGAATGTTTAATGAAGAAAATCAATGTTGAGTTTTCCATGGTATAAAAGACGACATTAGGGTATTTCTAAAAATATATATAGCATACCTGGTTTGTAATATCCTGTTCCCCAGTTACAGAACACTTTTGGAAGTTTACTTTTTTCCAAAACAGTAATTATCAACCCACAGTCTTTTCGATCTTCAAAACAGAGGCTAATGTTTAGGTCGAGTTCAAAGTATTTTTCTATCACATAGTTCTTTATGACGAACCTATAAAAAAGGGGGGAAATAGTTTTATCTAATACAAGGTAAAAAAAAATTGAATTTTAATCTACAAATGTCATTACTGTTGCCTAAGCTATCGACATACCTAATATATTTGGGAATATAATAGATAAATAGATTCATTAAGTATTATTAAATCATATGTATACTGTCTATTAATTTCCATTTAAATTCCAGCAGGTATCAGTGTTGTTTTTTAACTTAAAGGTCTACATTATTTTAACAACTGCAAAACTCAATACCGGTATAACTTGCAATATATGCAATATGTATAAGATGTGAAATTTCTTGTCCTCATTTATCCACACGGTATTGGTGTTACTGTAGAATATACTTCACATAATTATAGTGAAGTGTTCATGTTATGGAATGACACCGATACAGGGGTTAGGGGTATGATGTTTAATGTCACTTTCCACAATATTTTAGCTATATCGTGGCGGTCAGTTTTATTGGTGGACGAAACCCGGAGTACACATAGAAAACCACAGACTTGCCGCAAGTCACTGACAAACTTTATCACATAATGTTGTATCGAGTACACCTCACCTGAGTGGGGTTCGAACTCACAACTTTAGTGTTGATAGGCACTGATTGCACAGATAGCTGTAAATCCAACTATCATACGATCACGACCATGACCGCCCCACTAGATACAAGCCCGGTAAACAAACATTAGTATATGAAAACCCAAGAACAAACACCTTGTCCACAACAACAATATAGAGTTATACTAGAATATACATATATTGTATCAATTGAATGTAGTATCAACAACTCAAAGCCAAATAAACGTTAGAGAACAGCGAAGGGGCAATAAAAATGGACAATCCAAAGAAACTGGTAGCATAGGGTACACAAGACGAAGAAAAATAAAACAAAAACACAACACAATATGTGTTAGACAACACTATACACAAACAAACACAAATAACGTAAATAAGCCCTCCTACAAACAAATGAGGTAACACATTATCAAGCTGTTGTATTAGAGAACTTGCGAATAGTTTATAATCATATTGATACAGTACTATATTGTATACAAAGTTAAATATCCAACAATAGGATTCACCTGTAAACAAAGACAATTGTATTCAAACAATGGACCAGTTCCTCTTGTAGTTTATCAAACTGGTTTCTTAATACCAATTGAAACATGAGTATTCAGAGTAATCTAATAGGGGCTTCACAATAATATAGTGCCAAAATAAACTTACTCAATTCTTACTACACCCATTAAATACTTTCTCTCTAAAGATCCTGTAAGAGATGCATACATAAGAATTATGATTGATTTATTAAATAAACGTTAGAGAAAACAGAAGGGGCAATCAAGAATGGACAATCAATTAAAACTTAATTCATTTGAATTTCTCCCATGACGTCCTTCATTGGCTATATAAATGATGCTGTGATAAAATTCCCGATATATTTTAGTATGCAATACGTATTGCTGAACAAATTATTAACATCATTTTTAAGTGAGTTCACGTATGCATACAGGATTGTGGTTCACACAAATATAAAAATCCTCGTTTTGTTTTTTACATATTATTTTACGATTTTGTTAGCATTTTACTTGCTTAAGTTAATAAATCAAAATGCCATCATATTGGAAAATATTAGTAACTTAATTGCAACAATATCTGCATAAGAAAAACAACTGTCAGCGTAAGTTATATTTTTCCTATCAGAATCGAAATAATTCATGGAAGTACAGTCAAACCTGCTCTATATAACAAATCACCGTCTATAAAGGGAATTCTCAATTTTCCCATTAATGAATAGTGCATATAATTTTAAAGGACAACTGCTCATAAAGGCCACATTTTCAGGTTCCCTTGAGTGTCCTTTATATACAGGATTGACTGTATGACGTTTTACCATGAGTAACATTATTTTCATTGCTACCGCTCGGGATAATTTGTTTACAAAAGTAATGCTACCCCTGTTAAAACTAAATACAAACTATGGCTTCCATGAATTATTTCTTAAGTGTTCATCATAGATATGCATATCAACTGCAGGCTAGGACCCCTCTTGTACTCATATTAGGGTACGAGTTATGCTTATTTTTGAAGACCCTACATGGACTGTCATTTTTGGAACTCTAAATTACATGTAAAGGCCACAAAATAAGTCATTACTGTCTGGTGTGTTAGAACTTTCTACTAAAAAACCTATTGCATGACCATTTTTTGAAGTGATAAAATATAAGTTTAATTAAACTTACAATAAACATAGTACTTGTTAATTTGCGAATAAAACATAATTAATCCATTTGAGAAACAATCATTACAGAATATTTGAGTATTTCATTTGGACTCTTTGGAAATTTAAAGCAAGGTCTCTCTCATTCTGAACAAAACTTTTGACATTTGAAAAATTTTCCCTTTTCAAAGAAAAAAACTAACAAATATAATAGCATAATAACGAATAAAATTTACCCCATTCATATTCATATAGATTAACTTCTTGTTGTAACTTCTCAATCCCAAATCTAAGTTTATAATTGCATGTATCAACGTCTACCCATGTGTTGAAAGACGTCTTTAAACTATCTAATGGAATACAGCAACTAACAGTTGTACAAGATGTACCAAGGTTACACACTGCTGTATCTGATATTCTGGGAAGATCTACTCTCTGCTTACAATCTGAAAATGAAGTATGCTTAACATCAAATGAAAAATAGCACTATATTTGTTTAACAAGTAACAGATTCAATTAAGTAACCATATTTTTGTAAATGTCAAAATATAGCAATTAAAACATTTGCACATGTGGAAAAAACTTTCATGACTACATCATACTAAGAGGGGATGTTTGAACCCATAAAACTAGTATAACCCTCCCACACTTTTTATTGAAGTGCCTGTACCAAGCCAGGAGAGTAAGCGCTCATGTTTTTGTGTGTCAAGGGAATCAATTTTGCCTCTGTCTCAACAACTTTATGATTATATTTTGGAACTGTCTCAACAGTGTTGTATCTTTTCATCTTATTTCCTGTTTGTTGCAAATTTCAATAACATAAGTCCTGATAGCACATAAAACTACATCAACAATCCACACAGGCATTACAGTAACAGCCAATCACCCAAATGTAATCCAAGGGAGTGAATAAATGACTGGACAGCATTTGAACAAATATATTTTAGCTTCACGGTAAAATAAAATAAAATAATAAGTATATTACACAAACAAAAAACCAATTAACTTCCGGGAATATGAATTTACTAAAACATAGTTTAACAATTAACCATTATAAAACGATTTGAGTTTTCCAGCAACTGAGATAGTGCTATACAGTAATTCTTCTCTTATATAAGGCCTCTTTCACCAAAGACCACCTCTCTTATCAGGCCAGATTTCAGATGAAGTGAGATAGTAAAAGAACAAAATATTGTCCCCTTAAGAGAAGCCATGCACACCTAGAGGCCGCTTTTTTTTTATTGCAGAAGGGTGGCCATATTAGGGTGTTACTGTAACAATTTTTATTACACAATGGATGTAATCATAAGTTCATTAAACCCATATTTGACATAATGCTTAAACCGGGAGCATGGGTATAAATAGCTGTGGGCGGAGCAAACATTCAAATTGTTCATTATTTTGACCACGATTATCTCGAGGAGGAAAATCAATGATACATAGTTTCACAGTTACTTTTGGAGCAAAATATTTGACAGGCATGGTTACTAGTGTTCCTCCCTACGAAACTTTCAGTCTTATTAAAAATAATATTCTTCATTAGTCTAAAATCTACAAAAATTACTTCGAAAATTCAAATTTCTGAAGTAGGTGACCATTAGGTCATGTTGGTCATGTGACATACAATTTCATAAATATGCTGTTCATATCAACAGAGATTTTTGATGATAAGCTCCGCCCATAAATTTTGTCGGTAGGCACTACCGCAAATGCCGGTTTACGTAACGGTAACTAACCATTTTTCCAACCATCTTTCTCAGGAAAGTATAATGTATCATCTAAGTGACAAGGAATGTCATTCATATAGTACGATATGCCAAGTTGATCAAACAAGTTATCAATAAGATGTCCTGGTAGATTGTCCGTATCATTGTATCCATTGTCTGCTAAGTATTTATCCAGTGAAAACCCTGAAACAAAAATGTAATGATGTGTGATATTAAGAGATAGTCAGAAATCACAAAATCTATGTATTGATTTATGCAATTTCAAATATATTGATGGTAATATGTTTAATTTGACAGATTTGACAGATTTTAATGTTATACACAAATATAAATGCATTATGCTTTTATAATTGAAACAAAAATAATATAAGAAAATCAGCAACATACCTGGCAAGGAAAATCCAGATTCCCAATCACACATAATTTTTGGCATTACAGTCCCATGAAACAATACATCGTGATATAAACATGGCTCATCAGATTCCAAACAAACACTTATATTTAAGTTAACAATGAATTTTCGCTCCACTGGTAAATCTTCTATTGCATAACTAAAAGTAAAATAATAATAATAATAATAATAATAGGATTAAAGTGTTTAACTCCATTTTCAAAAATGTTACAGTTATATCATTTTTTTTGCCAATTTGACACATTGCTTTTCCAGTCTAATATTTTTCTTTGATAATTAAGAAGCTTAATTCACATTTCATCCCAAAGACTTTTAAATTATTTGGCTTCCCAAGTTTTTGGCTATGACCTGATGAAGGCTATTCCAGAAATGCACACAAAAACATTTATCTACGTTTTTATTAAGATAGTTGGTGAAACAATCTTATGTTTTTCTTTCAATATACATATATATATATATTTTTGTATAATAAGATAATAAGACACACAGTTATAATGCTATATCTTATGTTAATATACAATTTGTTCATGCCACGATATAGCTGAAATACTGCTAATGTTGGGGTTAAACACCAACTAATCAATCAATCAATCAATCAATCAATCAATCTAATGCTATAAATAAAAATTTATTTATTTAATTTTTATTTGCATACATTAATAAGTAAACTTAGATTACACTATTTCAACTTCTAACTTCTAAAATGTTGTGAATTCATGCCACGATAGCTAAAATATTGCTGGATTTGGCATAAAACACCAATCAATCAATCAATTAATCAATATACTCTTCAATCCTTCTGTCATCAACAGTTGAGGGTTAGGGGTTAGGGTTATGGTGTTTAACTTGGCAATCAGTTTTATTGGTGGAAGAAACCGGAGTACCTGGAGAAAACCACCACCCTGCCACAAGTCACTGACAAACTTTATCACATAATGTTGTATCCAGTACACCTCGCCATGAGCGGGATTCGAACTCATAGACAGTTGACAACTAAATTATAAATGGAATACATACCTAATACGTACCACTCCTTTTAAATTGAAATGCTGAACTTTTCCTAAAATGGATATTTATGTACATCTAAACATATGACCATTATATTTTTAAATCGCATTTGACCACTTAATTAATAATAATAAAGTTATGAAGATACGTGGCAAAATGACAGGCAATGATAATTTTTAATTATTCATAAATTTTCATTGACAGTGGCCAGTAACAGTTTTCCTTGTTATTAATAATTTGTGATAAGATCTTCATAGTAAGCTTGATATTCAATTTAAGAAAACTTTAATTCATTTCATTATCACTTCCCATGGTCAGAATCATCAAACCAGTTTATTAGTAACTGTGTATAACTCATCTAAGTAGGAGTATGCTTTGTCCAAAATTTCTGAAGTAGGAAAACACATGTTTATATTGTACTTACTTTAGTAATTTGCTATATAACAATAATGAATTATTAATGTATTGATATATTAACTATTTCATTTTCATAGTATCTCCATGATAAAGCTGAAAATTTTCACTTGGCATTAAACAACAATCACACAATCACATGTTTAAAGGCAAAAGAAACCTAGCATAAGATGTGTGTTTATTTCAAACAATAGATGTAACAAAAAAATAATTAAGGCGTCTCTCTTAATATAACCACAGACGTACAGAAGGTTGAAATATTACGATTTTTATGAGTTCTGTAATTTTGTGGAACGCTTTTGTATTGAAGAGCACATATATTGCATTATTAAACATCACACCGTCTGTTCCGGGTTCCTAGTGGGTATACCAAATAGCATTCATAGATTATAAAATAGCCGAAGATAAGGAAGATTCTTGAACCACAAAACTTTTCACACATAGATTTTTGGAAGAAAACAAAAACATGGGATGTTAGCGTTCTGAAAAATGATTGGAGTCGTACAGAAAAAAGGGGTGGGGGGGTGGTTGTGCTGTTGTTTCGGCGATAAACTGTTTAAGACTGTTAATCTCCTCTACCGAATATCCTGGATTGAAATTATCAGGATTTAAACCCATATTGTCTGATTCCTATACATTAAAACTTGGTAAATGTACATTGTTTTTGGTTGATATGTATTGTGTTGATGACTGATGCCTGAATAAACTGGAACAAACAGTGTGACATCACTATCTTTGTCAATGAGGCAGCTGCCATTCTGGCGGAAAATTTATTATATTTGATTTTAACATACCCAATTAATAGCTTTCTGCGATTCTTTTGACCAGAAAATTTAGATTATTACCTTTTCAATAAGTAATTACATTTCCATAACCCTATATTATGATTGGGTTTCCTTGTCTTTTGAAGTAATCATGACATCAATAGTAGCCATGGAAATAAAACAATTTATTTCTAGATGTTAGTAAGACTTTAACCAAATTCAAAGGTAATGTTTCTACATGTTTCATCTAAAATGATGAAAAAAGCTTATACCAACCATAACTGTACTTAGTGAGGCTGACAGGTCCAAGCTTTAATTTATCAATCCCAATTGTAAATGTGTTTGTGCAAACGTCCAGGTCAAACATCACATTAAAAGATCGGTGGAAGATATCCATGTCTATGCAACAGTCCACTGCTGTGCAGTGAGGCAAAATCACACACGTTGCAGGAATTGTCAATGGCTGTGTTGGCAATGCCAGTGGACACTCTAACAATGGTATATGTAAAAGAACATTGAATATTTTCAAATGAAAAGAATCAACCCATCATCAATAGCCAAAACAGTGAACGACAAAAGATAACTAGCTTGTTTCTTAATACTTGATATGCATCTTGTCTTAACATAATAATCTGTCTGTGTGCAAAACTGTAGAACAAGACGATGATAACAATTTGTTTTCAAGATTGATATTTCTGATCTATCTTTAAATGAATTGTACCAACAAATTGGTATGTACTAGATTCTCATTTGATATTTTATTTGAATAAAACATAGTATCAATAGTGGAAAGTTGAAAGGTCGGAAGTTAAAATGTTCACAATATATAAGAGTGCAAAACCACCAAATCATGCTATGTAAACCATTAAGGATTTTCATGAACACTATAACAGTTGTGTTTACCTTTTGATATTATAAACGGCAACTGATTTAAATATGCATGCCAAGACGTGGTTATTATGGGTTAGAGGTTATGGTCATAGTGTTTAACATCACTTTCAACAATATTTCTGTTATATCGTGGATATTAGTTTTATTGGTGGAGGAAACTGGAGTACCCGGAGAAAAACCACCAATCTGTCGCAAGTCACTGACAAACTTTATCACATAATGTTACATAGAGTACACCTCCCTTGAGAGGGATTTGATTTCACAACGTTTATGGTGATAGGAACTAATTGCATAGGTAGTTGTAAATCCAACTACTATACGATCATGATTACGACAGCCCCCATATTGTAGATATTTCTGGAACTGGCAAATAAGTGGTCACACCCCTTACATATTACCTGATTTCCATCCGTGTTTAGAAGGACTGTACGTGTGACTGGATCTTTCACAAGACTGATCGTTAATCAAACTACCAATGTCTAGTATTTCTAGTAACTCTGAAGCCATAATTTTAGAAAGTTGTCGTCCAGTTGAAAGTCGTTTGCTCTTCATCCAAGATTTAAAAGAAAAATCTGAAATGAAACATAAAACGTTTTCAGAATAATATGTATGTATTCATTGTCATGATCATACTACATTCTTGTTTTCTGATTAATGACATTCTTTACCACACGAATGATTTCATAGATATATTTTCATCATGAGGACATTAGCTTGATGAAACATAACAATAATGTATTTCATATTTTGTAAACAACGCTCCTGGTAGATAATGTTAAATAAGGACATATAACATTTTTTAGACAAATTGAGTCATTCAATGTCATGAATTTCACGTCATAATTCATACAACATTGATAAATTTGACACGATTATAAGTTCCATACTTACTTTTCACAGCAAAATCGATTCTCCAGTCACATAATGGTAAAGGAAGGTGTGCATTTTGTAAAATAGAATATTCAAACTGTTTAGTTCCAGTTCCGAAGTCGAATTTTATATTCATATTTACAGCAAGAAAAGACTGGTATTTGTCTATAATATATCTGTAATTAAATATAAAAACATGAATATTATATGCAGCCAAACCAGAATTCTATTTTATTTCACTGCACACAAAGAACATGCTATTGTGACCATGACCATGTTTTATACGAGATATATAGAAGTAAATGCTGTTTTCATGTCTTATTTGTGTTTGCTTGCCTATAGTGGTGTCAAACACATATTGTGTTGTGTTTTTGTTATTGTGTTACCAGTTTCTCTGGATTGTCCATTTTTGATTGCCCCTTCGGTATTATGTTTATTCAGAGAGCCATACATAAATTAACTACCGGGTTTGTAACTAGATTAACACGACGGGTGCCACTAGTGAAGCAGGAACTACCTAACCTTCCGGAGCACCTGAGTTCACCCCCGGTTTTTAGTGGGGTTCGTGTTACTCGATCTTTAGTTTTATATGTATGTTTTGTGGATCGTTATTTTTCCTTTTGTACTTTTTCTTTTGACCATTGTGTTTTCTGTTCTCCTTAGATATACGGTTTCTGATTTTCCCTTTGGTATCTTCAAACTCTTCTTATTGTTTTGACATATTTCTTATATGTGTTGTGATTAATAACAAGAAATGTTCTACATAATCTCTCCTATTGTTTTTATATAATTTCAGCAGTGGCTTTATTAGACAAGTTGACAGCTACTACGACAGGTTACAATGTGTATCGAAGTCGAAAGGACAGATGAATTTACTTTGTAACAAAAATGTAGATATAATATTAGAATGCTCGAGTTATCCCAGACAAGTTAAGCTGACAGCTACTATGACAGGTTACAATGTGTAGTTAAGTCCCTTAGACTCGAATATCCCTTAGGCCGACCATTTTACTTTGTAATATTCGATTGCTCGAGTTATTATGGCCCTGTTAAGCTGACAGCTGCTATGGTTACAATATGTACTTCCAGATATCCAAAGAAATTATTGATTGTAGTACGAGATACAGATGCTTGACTTATACAAGTACAAGAACAACAGCTTTGTTACTCACTCTAAGACAACTGTATCCATTAGTTTGAATCTGTTTTTTATTCCTACAGAAAAAACAGAAGATACTTAAAGTAATGAAAATGTGCACGATGTGGAATATTAATAATTATATTTGACATAGATATATAATCAAGCTTAAAACATTCATATCCATATTTATTTTCCTCTGGTTTTTTATTGATGACCAGCCTTACGCCCAATGCCAAATTTGTTGGGTGTCAGTCGAGTTGCCATGGTGAAGATTCATTGAAACCAATGCGACTACGCCAGTTGTGTATTGTAATTAAATTTATTGCAACCTCATAAACATGGCAAACACATTTTGATACTGGACGACGGTCTACAGATTTCAGAAAACATTTAAGGAAACTAAGGCATAGGTGACCATAGCAGATTTTGACAATCCTGTTCATGTCCTTTGGTTTACTGATCACAAACACTTTTAAATTATATGGTTTTACAATATACTGATAATGAGTGTACCTGATGAAGGATTTTCCAGAAACGTGTCGTGCACACTAAATTTAATATCTTAGTTATTATTTCAATCACTGGGTCGATACCTCTGTTGGTAGACTATTAGCCTCAGAGGGTATCATCTGCCCAGCAGTCAGAGTTTCTGCACTGTCATGGTTTATTAGATATATTTATTATTGAAATTTACAGTTCCTAAATAAAGTAATTATCATCAAAACTAAGACTCTCCTCCCTCAGACAGAGGTGACCTTGGCTGATTTTGGCTATCCTGTTTAGGCCATTTTGGTTTATTGCTCCCAAACACTTTTAAATTATTTTGTTGCTTTCCAATATTTCGATATTAAGTGTACCCGATGAAGGTTATTCCAGAAACATGTCATTATGCTACCATACAGATAGCATTGTCAAGGGGGTTCGAGCTAGATTTGAATCCAAAGAAAACCAATATTGTGGACATTCAGATTATGTACCCTTTTTGTTTCCATTTAAACTGTAATAAATGTAATATATTTCAACTAGTTGGCATATCATCTAATTGTTTATTTTCATCATGTCATCATGATTAGATTGTGATACATGTACGAGTGTTTTAAAGTTATAATATCTTATTATAAATATTCATCAATAAAATTGCTTGGTTAAAAAACCGTGTATTGATATCATTTTCTGCCTTTTTTCTTATATTTCTATGCATGACAATGATTTATCCAATAATGACGTTTAATCAAAAATGTGTAAGTAAAGCTACACAATACATACATATTCAAAAAGTGGATCTTACCCCAGTTATAGTCAAGAACTGAAAGTTCAATTTTCAGTTTTTCGATTGAGATCACCATTTTCCTTGAGCACATGTCAATATCGAAAACGATATGAAAAGATCTGTCCAGAAACAATATATCTATACAACAGTCTACAGCAGAACAACTGGATAACATTGCACAAGATACCGGCGAATCAAGAAACTGGAAATCTTTTGACACAGATTTACATGCTGAAAAAAACAAAAAAAAACTTTAATGCTTAATTAGTTGCATTATTGAACTTGATTGATTGATTGGTTATTTGACTGCTGTAAAAGGTCAACAGATATTCCGGCTACATTCACAACAAAACAACGGCTAATCCTAACAAACTATTGATCAGGTTAACTGGGTTTTCCTAGTATTGTCCCTTTGTGACGACTACATGAGTGTGAAGAAGAAGTAGAATTGACTGACTCGTCAGTTGGATTTGCATTGTACATAGTGAAGCAAATGATGAGTTCTTGCAGCAATTTCCATGTCTATCATGGTTGACTGGCTCAATCATAATTATCCACATACATGTTAAAATGACGTACAATGCTGAACTATTCAAGAATGAACACCAGACTGATTTTCTGGGTTATATTGATCTTATGAATGAAATAATTCATTGATAGACAAAGAGATTAGTAATTACTGAGAAATTGTGATTTTCTGTTGGACAATTGTGGTTGATTTAGAAAATAGTACTAAGATTTGTTTACCACGACTAAAATGTAAATTTATTGGGTCTTATACAGTTTAATCACAACATATGATTCTGTGCTGACATCTGAGCAGAACATATATGTAAAAAGCAATAACATTACCGTTGTTCCATCCGTTAGTAGAAGGTATGTAAGGTGATCCACGTCTGTTACATTTTGGGCTTTCCAAGTATTCTACAATACGACTTCTCTCTAGAATTTTTGAAATTATAACATCGGGCAACTGTTTGACCATTGATAAACCCTTTTCATTCAAAAATGATGTAACAGAGAAACCTGAAAGTGAAAAGTCATTTTAAATGAGTAAGTTGCCAAGAGCTAACAATGTCAATGATGGAATATTTTATTTATTTCTTTATTGTAAAAATGAAATACACAATTGACATTGAATATAAGTCTTTGTACAAGCTCCCAGTAAAAAAAATGCCTTGTTGCTTCAATCTGTATGGTGGTAATATGGGATACCTGTTCAATATTTCATCCACTATTGTACAGACAATAATTTAACCTCATCGACTCCCTTTTTGAAAGGATGTAAAGTTGCAAGGTGGACAGATAAAATAAATAAAAAAATAAAATAAGACTGAAAAATACTGACTCTTATAAAATCATCATATACAATGTCAGTGAGTACAAATAGGTAGTTGATTCCTAATCATGAACTTTGTACAAAATATATTATCATATAATTTTCTCATAATCATGAGATAATCCCTCATAATTATGAGATACTAACTTAAAATTATGAGATGCATTTCACTACTAAGTCATCAAAATAAAATAAATCATCTTCTTTGCTGTTTTGTTATAAAGGGATTAGGAGTACCTGGAGAAAATCACCGACCTACCACAAGTCCCTGTTGCATAGAGTACACCTTGTCATGAGTGTGGTTCAAACTCACCACAAGTGGTGATAGGCACTGATTGCATAGGTAGTTGTTAATCCAACTATCATACGATCACAACCACGACGGCCCATTGTATGTTCTAAGGAAAACATGTTTATCACAACCGTGACAGTCCCTCGTTTGTTCTAATGAAAACATGGTAAATAAAATAGAGTTAACCTACTTGTCAAAGTCCTGTTCCAATTACAACCAATAAATTGGAAGTAAACATCTTTCAGTACTGGTATTTGTGTAGCACAATTGTTTTCATCGAAACATACACTGATATTCATGCTTATCACATATTTCTTCTCAGAAAACAGGTTTAAAACAAAATAACTGTAAATGAAATACAAGTTATTAAACAACCTTATTCAGAAAAAACTGCTGAGATCTGCTAATCCGGGTCACGGGACACTGTAATCGGGCGACTGTATCGAGAAACAGATACGGTGTTGAAAAAACTGTTGATACTCATAAAATATTGTTAAATGCTATAAAATTTTATGTTTGTCTTCAAGAAATATGATAGACAAAACCATGTGTGAAGTTTTATGACGAAATATCTCCGATTTCTATGTAAATTTACGAGTTGAAGTGGGGAAATTTTATGTTAGATTTCTAAAAATCTTCTACTCTGAAACCACAGGTAAATTTACTTTAGCGATGTATTTTTATCTTGGACAAGAATAATGAGCGTCCTGATTGGATGACTGATTTAAAACACACTGACTCTGCATGGTAAAATAATGCATGTAAAAGAAATCTGTTATATTTATTCATTTGTTTGATTCTGGAATATTGTTGATCATTGATTTAAACAAGAAAAAAGGGAAAAAGGGGGGGGGGAATTTTATTTGTGAAATTTACAGTTTAAATAAATGTTATGTTTCGACAGTTTAAAGAGAAAAATAAAAATTTGTTGCGATTTTATATCCCTTGGGAGGGGGAGGGGGGCTATGATGAAAATTTGAAATAAAAACACAGGACCGGATTTTAAGCAAAAATAATAATCCAGGATTAGTTTTTTTTAAAGTTAATAATATGAAATATTGACATCCACACTTGCCTTTTGAACAGCACATTTCTGTGTCCACACTTGTTTGATTACAAAAGAAAATGTTATAATTTGGATCTCCATATTACACATATACAAGTCAATTAGGTTATAATAGAAGTTGACAAAACCAATGATTTTATCTTAAAATAGGTGTGAATTCGAATAATGTGGACTTACAGTACTTACAAGGTGTTTCAGCTGAAAAACATGGTGGTCGGTGCCGACATTAACACTCAAACAGCACCGTGAAAAATAACGTAAATATCGGTGGAACACGGTGTTTTATTAGTTAGTATAAGCTGCTATTTTACCCCCAATATTGTTGATCAGTAGGCTATATTATGAAGCTGCATATCCATGAACTTTGACTTGATTTTGAGATATAAACAAAACAATATTGAAAACAAAAATGCTGGATTACGGTTTGGAACCAAAGATGGTTTTCTTTGGGTACTTCGGTTTCCTCCACCAATAAAACTGACCACCACGATATAACTGAAATATTGTTGAAAGTGGCATTAAACACCATAAACCAACAATGAAAGATGGAACACACTTGGTCAGTTGGCATTTATTTCTACTTGCACAAATATCTTTTCTGAACGAATTTGTCATTAAAAGCATTTTAAATGTATTTAATATTAACAAAAAGGTTGGATTTCATCATTATGCCTATATGATTTCTGTCATTAATATCTGATCCAAAAACCGGAAATATTTACATGATATAAAACAAAGAGAGATAACTACAGGAAGTTGCATTTGTATTTTTTGTATTTTTAAGTAGGCTATCAAATATTTTTTTTCTCTTAATCATGTAAAAAAAAAAAAAAAAAGAAGATTTTAATAAAAGGATTAATTAAAGTATTCTTAAATTTAAATTTTTAACAAAACTTAAGCTTGCAAGGTCTGTTTTTCGTCATTTGTTATATATGTTTGTCATTATCTATCCCAAAGCGTGTTTGATCAGACTGAACACATATCATTAATGTGAGGAATATGCAGTGATACGTGGCTTGTTATCAGTTTGAGACTGGTTTAAAAAGTCAAAATATAATTGATTTCATCATTGTCGGCACACACTCAATAGTTCAAATAATGTATATATTTTTTATTATATAAACAAAAAAGTCTTTTGAATATAATGTTATTGCGGTTGGTTTCAGAATTTATTTTTATATAGTTCAGGGAAATCAATTTTAGAAAAAGCATAGGGAATCATAGATCATAATTTTTCGACATATAAATGGCTTAATTTCCCGTGTGGGTTATGTGTGAAATAAAAGTTCTCAATACGAAGGTCGATGTAGTTTTGAACCGCCCTTTCTTATTGTGAGTTTACATCAGTTATGAAGTCACAATGATTGTAATTTCATTTTGAATCCTAAGCATAACTGATGTCACAATGATTGTAATTTCATTTTGAATCCTAAGCATACTACAAACATCAACCGACCATGTGTATACATGAATCACCCGATTCACGTCAAGGTTAATAATTTATAAATAGCTATAGCATATGGAAACAAATTAACAAGGACATGATTGGAGTTCTTGATTTGAAAATGCCACAAAATTACATCAACATCTGTCAATATTTTATTTAATAATACCAAACAATTAATACTGAAATACACATTGGTTGTCGATGTTTTTATTCTTAAGTTGTATACTTACTCCAAAAATATCAAATGTCCAAATGATACACGTCTGTTTACTCCTACAAAAATAAAAAAGAAACAATTATAATTTCATTGATCGTATTTAAGAGAAATTGTAAGCTATTAATTCTTCTATGTATTGTACCGTGAAGGCATCTTTAACATATTCAGAGAATAGTGTAAATCGGCTGAATGGATGAAATGTTTTATTACTCTTATTTCACATTTTTGTAAACACTTGAGAGACGATGTATGTTGTAGTCAATGGATACTACTACGTAAAGTGAGAAACTTACAAAGTAAAAACTAAAATCACCAAGCCTGTTATCAATATAAAATTCAGATACGCAACGTCACGACTTGATGAGAAAAGTACAATTACAATAGACAAAAAACTATTTGTTCATGTTGAAACCATTATTTTTTTTAAAGTACACACACTTAATATATACATTCTACTTAGAAATAAATGTAATATATGTGCACGTGATTGATCAATTTGTAATCAGGCGTCTTTATTGCCCTGAATTTAATTTAGGCTGATGCACAGATATAGACAAAATTGTTCGATGAGTTCAACAGTATTATATAGCATCAACAGTATAATATTTATTATATAGCATATATATCATAAACAGTATTATATATACTATCAACCTTAACAATAATCATATGTATATGTACTTATAATGAGCCCTTATTGGTCCATCTTCGCTAGCCAAGGGTTACAATCCGCTCTACTCATCTTCACCCTTGGCATCATTAGACGGATTTTCCAGGTCACACGGTGATGGTTTATATGCAATGCAGCTAGTGGTAGCTGCAACCAATCAGAACACGCTTTACAAAAAGCACATGTTCTGTAGGAAAAATGTCAACAAAATAAAAATGCATGTATATATAAAATAATGTTGTAAGTTTGAAATAAAAGCACTAGCTTACCATTGAATAACAGTATGAGCCTTGTCAAATCTTCGCTTGAAAATCAGCCATATTATAATCTCGAGTCAATTTTCAGGGCATTCAAACGAAAGGAAATGAAAGCCTCGCGTCGATTGGCTGAAAATAACATCATTACAAAGGGCGTAACTGTCAAAATCCAGCAGGTGGCAGTGCGTGGGAATTACGAAAATCCGACTAACGATGCCAAGGGTGAAGATGAGTAGAGCGGATCGTAACCCTTGGCTAGCGAAGATGTTATTGGTCTAGAAACAAAAGATAACATTGAAGAATATTAATGACTAAACACTTACCAAACATAAAATCAAAATATGAAGAATTAATTCTATAATTTTCAATTCCCAATTCAATTCTGTTGGAGCATTCATCAAGAAAGATATATGCATGAAATGCTCTCTTTAGGGGTTGAACATCAAAACAACACTCTATCCCAGAAAAGGTGATTGGTAAGTGGCAGGTCAGTGGTCCAGTAAGTGCTGGCAATGGTATTTTTGCAAGTGAGCCTGTAAAAAGAAGATACATGTCTGTGAGTGTTTAATAGACATTGGTAAATTATATTTGCCTCTCAACATGCACAGTGTTATTATCAATAGATTATTGCATACATGTCTCCATGTAGAAAGTCATTTATCAATGACCTGTAAATTTCCCTTTGATATTTACACGAGATAATATCAACCGACTAACGTGATATAAACATAGTATTGCTGATTTCTAACATGACGATATATTGACGTCACTGTTGTCACATTGACAAATTCTCGATAGACCTACTATCGCTGATATATTTTGTTCGAAATGAATCAGGCTTGGCCCTCGAAGCGATATTTCATTCATAGTCGACTCGTTATTTGATATGTAATCCTAAAACTTAAGCTATTATTTGTAAAGGACCCTATTGAAAATAACCTGGGTTATCATTGGTTGATAATTATCAACATTTAATTAAGTGGCATGGATATTTTAATCCATAATTAAAATCTTTTTAAAAAATGAATTAAAATTTTTTAATCACTTGGATTGTTGATATATTTTTAATCTAAATATATCTTACTTTTTTTTACCTTTCACCTTTTACCTTATGTGTGATTAAATATTGATAAAAAAGAGAATTATGTTCCAAACAAATCTTACTGCTGCTCCAACTATTATGATTTGGAAAATATGGACTTATCATCCTGTTACAAGGTGTCGGTTCCAAAAACTGTGAAATGCCTATTTCCTCCATAAAAAGATCAACAGCATACTCTGGAAGTTCCATAAAACTATCAAGGCCTAATCTCTGACTGAAATTCTTCAATGAAATATCTAAAAAGGAAAATGCAACTGTATACAACAACCAAAATGGGGGGTTAGGGTTATGGTGCTTAATGCCATTTTCAACAATATTTCATTTATATCGTGGCGGTCAGTTTTATTGGTGGAGGAAACCGAAGTACCTGGAGAAAACCACCGCCCCTGCCACACATTACAGTCAAACTTTATCACATAATGTTGTATCGAGTACACCTCGCCATCAGCAGGATTCAAACTCACAACTTTAGTGGTGATAAACACTGATTACACAGTTAGTTGTAAATCTAACTACCATACGATCACGACCATGACAGCCCCGCAATGGCAATGTACAAAAACAAAGAGTATCAGTAAAATAGATGTTGCACAGAAATGAATTTTTTTTACCTAAAATAAGTTTTATGAACCATAGGCTAAATTTGTAATGTTTGTTTGTTTTAACGCTACTTTCAACAATATTTCAGTTATATCGAGGCGGTCAGTTTTATTGGTGGAGGAAACCGGAGGACCTGTCGCAAGTCACTGACGAACTTTATCACATAATGTTGTACACCTCGCCCTGATCGAGATTCGAACTCACATCAGTGGTGATAGGCACTGATTGCATAGGTAGTATAAAATCCAACTACCATACGATCACGACCACGACAGCCCCTAAATTTGTAATGTAAACAAACAAAAATGTAAATACCAAACGAATAAAAACTTTTCTCAAGGTTGCAAACTGGTTTTGGAACTTTCAAATCCTTAAGTATTGGTAATTCTAGAGTACACGGCCCAGCAGCTTCTAAACATATGTTAACTTCCATGTTCAGTAGAAAGAGTTGTTGTCCTTTCCAGTCATCGATACTATATCTGAAAATAAATTGAATTTTCAATGGATTATATATAGATTGTTGCGTTTTTATACGTTATACTTAGACCACTCACCTTTCATTGTCAGTAGTAAATGACTTTCCATATGGAATATGCAATGATCTGCTGATAATAATAAACCATAAACACACTTTGTTAGGGCCAACTTGGTCGTGATTGTATGATAGTTGGATTTACAACTACCTGTGCAATCAGTGCCTATCACCACTAAAGTGGTGGAATTCGAATCCCACTGATGGTGAGGCGTACTCGATACAACATTATGTGATAAAGTGTGTCAGTGACATGGAGCAGGTCGATGGTTTTCTCTGGTCAATTAAAATAAAATTGATTTACACTCGCTGTGAAACAATTAAGAAAAGCTTGTCTGTTTCATAAGCTCTAGCAAATAAAATGCATATTTTCGGGCAATATAGATATATTGCATATGACATGCACAGATTTTTTTTTAATTTGGCACCTTTTAAAACACCAAGGCAGTGCCTGAAATGGACGGTCACCCAGTCGCCAAATGCGACTAATATCTTATTCGGGTGACCAAAAGCTGCTCCAAATTAGGTAGTCACTGGCCCAACAAAAAACGTTTGGGCGATTGCCTAAAAGACCGAAACCGGACATATTATACTGTAACTTCAACGGTAGATAACTCTTCTGTTCTAGTCGAAAACAGTTTGTTACGAGTGCAGCGATTGGTCCAAATACATTTTTGTAGCCAATGAATACACAGCTAATGTAATTTACTGTTCTCCCCAATTATGTATTTTTATCGAGCCAATCAATACACGTTTCCTACACACTTTCATGTAATACACAAGTATTCACTAAATATTAGAAAAGAAACGTGTTTTTTTGTTTCTTTATGATTTAATTATTATTATTGTTAAAAATCACGGACGAAGTGGAAAGTTGTGAACAATAAAGAGAATTCTGTCAACTTATAATGTTTGCGATCTGGTATCTTCCACGGTTCGGAAATTTATTCATTCAATCTGCTGCAAAATGTACATGTACGAATTTCATTTTACAGAAATCGGAAACCTTTTTGTGTCAATCCTTAGGTAATCATTGAAAAACTTTTCCCCAACAACGGAGAGAAAATCATTGACAGTTGACAGTTGTCAAACTACCGAAACGATCTGGCCTGTCACTTCTTTTAAACTTTTCATAGTTCATGTACACGGCTACATTTCAATGACAATTGGGAGTGGTTTTCTTTTTTGGAACCTGAACTTTTGTTTACAAATTAAAAAATAACAGGAAAAGTTAACAGTTGTTTATATAACAGAAAATGACAGCACCGTTTGTTATTTCAACAAAGTGAGATACTTATTTGGAATGAATAACCAACTAACATTACCCCGAACTGAGAAGTTATTTTACTTTAAAATCACTTCTTCATAGTGAATTGAAACAAGTGATGTCACTCTTCAGTCTGGGGAATGCAAGAGCGGTCCTTGTAGTGGCATTAGCCTACTCTTTTCCGGATGTCTTTAATGTGATCATGGCATTGATCTCCCCTTACACAAACCAGCCTTTTATTGTCCCCATCCGATGGACTAGCATCGTTTCTTAAGACCACCCTAGCCAATGGCGTCAAGGTTGTCAAAAAGGTTATAACAAGTAAATTCAGGTTTCATTTGATAGCAATATATGCATTGGGGTGTTTTTGCAATTTCAGCTGCACATCTGTACCTACCAAAATTACCTTGAAGAGATAAAAAAACAATTAATCTGAAAACTGTTTATATATTGATATCTGATGTCTTTTTTTCATAAAAAAAATGTCACAAAATGTTTGGGCCACCATTATGCCATTTGGACCAGTGACTCTAATTTTTTACTGGCCCAAAAAAAAATTTCAGGCACTGCAAGGTAAGCATGAAATCAAGGTAGGAATTATTAATGGACGTTGGGTAAAACTGGTATCTACATAAGATTTGTTGTAGATAATATTTGTGTTTTGTTTTATTGCTAGCTGCTGTTTTATATCCAGATTAGTCCTTTTCTAACTTTGGTATCCTCTATTTGTTCATGTCTACATGTTGTGTGTAGAAACAAGAATAAAAATACTAGTACTGTCGACCAGATTGATCATGTTTGCTAGTGGTATTTACCAAATATATTGGTTTTGAGACCGAACATGGAAAAAAAAACTCATGAAGACGTGCACGAACTTCGATCTTTTTCCAAAAATAGAAAAATACAAATATTTGGTGGAAATCATATAAGCCAAAGTATAATGCTTTCGTGGCTGTACAAATTCACCGAGTCTTAATGTTCGTGAAATTTGCCCATGTATTAACCATTATTTTTAGACAAATACCTCTTACAAACTTGATATAACATTATTAAACTTACTTCATTTGAATTAAGTCAACCAAATTATACTGTTCGTATTTCCCAAAATTATAATCAATAAGACTCTTATTGAAGACCAAGTTTTCTATCCCTAGAGACAGTATGTAATTACAGGTATCTATGTTGAGGAAGAACGCGACAGAACGATTTATCTGTACGACATCTAAACAGCATTCTATAGACGTGCATGATGATGACAAGTGACAACTAACTGGACCTTTAAGATCTGGTAAATTATCTTGTAGCATCAAGGGACAGTCTGAAATATATAGTATCATGTTTTAAATTTTCCTGTAATGACAAGGGACAGTCTGAAATATATAGTATCATGTTTTAAAATTGTGCTGTAAGTTGTGATCAAAATAGTAAGGGTAGAATCTACTTTGGAGGACCCCGGAAGTTAGATATAGTAATAATCAACGTGCATGACCCATGACCTTTCATTTCGTTGCCATGCAGATATGACAACAAAAGGGTTAGGGTCCGCTAAAGTAGAATTACTCCAAATAGTATGCGAACAAAATGAATTATTGACCAAGGTGTTAAAATAAATCAAAGGTTACGTAGCATAACATAATGATTTGTTCCAAAGAGAATTGCTTCAGAAACAGGTCTTGCGTAATGTATTCTATATTGAATGATATCATATTTGATATATAACTTTGCTTGGATGACAAATCAATGATCATCATATTATTTTTTCATTGATCAAGTATATCACATCTACTAGTCAGTTATTAAATATTTTACCATTTGTCCATCCATTCGCATTCATCCGTGAAAATGGTACAGAAGTTCTATTGCACTGCTTCTTTTTGATATATTTTGATATTCCCAATTCCTCCAAAAGTCTGTGCAAGTCAAGACCCATCACAGAGCCATCAATTTGATTGTTCAGCTTGAATTGCTCTAAAGAAAAACCTGTAAACGGTTTGCAATAAATTTGTTATTTATAATGACATATACTGTATATAAATATATAAATAGGATAATTGTTATTTTGCCTATGATTATATACGTGCGTGAGAAAATCTGCTTTGATTTAATATGCATGGTGTAAAAAATATGCATAAATACACACACTATTTTGAAATATCATTGCAAAAATATATCTCAAGTAGCAAGAAATTAGGGTCCAGTGATTGGATTTTTACTTTGTGGTTTATACGACGAATCAGTTTAGTTCACTTCTGTCACTATCGGTGGTGTAATGGCTAGCATGCTCGCCTCGAGTGTGGTAGATCGTGGGTTCGAGCCTGATCGATGCAAACCAAAGACTATGAAATTGGTATTTCTTGCTTGCCCACTAAGCATGCAGCATTAAGGATTAAGGAGAAAAAGTAAAGATTGGTCGCTTGGAATCAGGATAATGTGTCAGAGTGGGGCGACAATGCTATCCGTGGACTGTTGTTTCAGTGAGCTAGCACTATACAAAATCCAATAAAGCGTGTTGGTCTAATACAAAGTGGAATTCATCATCATCTCATTGAAAATAACTTGTTCTCACCATGATATAGCTGAAAAATTGCTGTGTTGGTGTTAAACAACAATCACTCACTTCTGCTGATTACTGATATCATCCATTCCACAAAGATACCGGTACACTGATTTTTGGTTGACAGTTCAATTGTCTGGATGTCATCGATTGTGTAGCATTTACAAACCCATATTACAATGATAAAAAAGTCAAAATATAGAAATGATGTGAAAAAAGTCAGAAACAAATTTGAAAAAGAACTACTTAAATATGGGTGGGTTTATGATGTTGAACGCCACTTTCAACAATATTTCAGCTATATCGTGGCGGTCAGTTTTATTGGTGAAGGAAACCAGAGTACCCGGAGAAAACTCCTGACCTGAGCGTGGTTCAAACTCACAACATTAGTTACTGAATGCATAGGTAGCTGTAAATCCAACTACCATACGATCACGATCATGACGGCCCCACTTGAATATGTAACAGTAAGCAGCATGAAATATCATACCTTCTAATGTCAATCCACTTGACCAGTTACATTGATATTTTGGAATCTTTGTGTTTTCAAATATAGGAATGTGCATTAAGCACGACCCATCATGCTCCAAACACACACTTATGTTCATATTCAGCAAATATTTACTTTCGCTAGTCAAATCATAGACAGTAAATCTGTGAGTTAAAAATAATAATAAATTAATCTGTTAATGGTGTTAATATTGAAATTGCCATAGACAATACCCATGTCAATTGTTGCTGCATATATATATACTGAAGGAAAAAAGAAATGCAGGGTCAACAATTTAGGTGATTTAATATTATTTATTCGAACGTTTTTTTCAATATTAATATATAAGGATAAAAACACAAATTTAATCAACAAGTTTTTAAAATTTCATTAGATTTTAATCAATAATTCATGAGTAATTGAAACCAATTTAACAGTACCCCCCAATATATTAAAGTGAAATCGATTAACTCGTCAATATCTCGTATGCCCCCCTCGCACATCTGTTACAGCCCTGATTCTCCTATGCATGGAGTTCATCAGAGCATTTATCCTTCTAATGGGGATATTATCCCACTCTTCCAACAAGGCAACCCTTAATTGGTCGAGAGTAGCGGGGCCATTCCGACACCCCCTTACTCTCCTGTCCATTTCGTCCCACAGATGTTCGATTGGGGACAAATCTGGACTGTACGGAGCCCAATCGAGTGGGTTAATGTTATGGTTGGCGAGAAAATCTTGACAAACTCTGGCTACATGGGGCCGGGCATTATCCTGCTGGAAAATTAGGTGATGCTGTTGCACAAATGGAACTACAGCCAGCCGGAGGATTTCATCCCTATATCTTACGCCTGTTAAATTACCGGCTATCACAATCAACGGCGACTTTAACCCGTGAGATATTCCTCCCCAGACCATAACCGAGCAACCCCCAAACCTATCCCTCTCAAGAATGCAAGCGTCGGCGAAGCGTTCCCCACGACGTCGGTAGTCCGGATGAAAAAGAGTGAACCACGACTCATCTGTGAAAAAAACCTGTCTCCATTGCCTCATTGGAAATTGTCTGGGACCATGTGCCGCCAACCAAGCCATACGACGTGCGCGACGTGCACGAGTGAGAGGAAAACCAATGTAAGGTCGACGAGCTCGCAGACCAAACTCGCGCAATTGGTGTCTCACAGTTTTTGGGTGAATGTGGCGATTATGGTTGCCTACCGTAGTTAAAGCGGTGTCAGTGGCAGTAACGTGGCGATTACGCAGGTGGGCAAGACGAATAGCCCTGTCTTGACGTGGCGTCGTTACATGCGGACGTCCCCGTCGCGGAAGGTCTGCAACCCTTCCAGTATCTCTCAGACGACGGACAAGACGCTCTATGGTGGAAACATTCACACCAAATTGCAAAGCAACTTGCTGTTGCCTTTGACCTTGCATTAGCAATGCAATAGCTTGACCCCTCTGAACTTCCATCAGCCGTGGCATGATTACAAGAGATTCAAATTAACTTTAAAGAGTACTGTGACACAATGTGTTGACAAACTAGTTATCATTATTCTGCACGTGTTATTTGCTTTTTATCACTTTCTCTATATCACATGATACCTTTCACGTTTGAGTAACTTTAGACACCGATTTTAGTGCACACTGACCAAGCCACTCGTCTGCTCAGTTTTCGTAATTTTAAAAAATAGGAGCATATTATGTTACCCTGTGTTTCTTTTTCCCTTCAGTATATATACAGTAAATAAATATAAGAATGCAAGCTACAAACATTAATTTCCTGCTAATTATGTTTTTGATTGTTTTTGTAAATGAAAACCTCATGAAAAGTAAAATAAAATGAAATTATTCAAATTCATATGACTATATATAAGATTGAAAGTCAGTGCATTATAATTTACAATATTCATACATTTTTGGCTTTGATTGTTTTACTTGTAATTGCTCTCCTCGTAAACAGCTGTCTGAAATTATTCTCAGGTAGAGTACACCACTTTAGACTTTTATCTGAACAGAGTTGTAATATCTAGCATATATTGCATATTCCACTAAGAGCTATAGCCTATAACATCTAAACTTTTGCAGCAAGTACTCAGGAAGGGTAAACAGTTCCTGGTCATTAGTGGCATCCATCCTGTTACTCTTGTTCAAAATCAGGTGATGTCATAAATGAGGAAAGGTCTGAATTGTGATTACGACAAACGGAACATATCCTGTATGGTCTAATATCTATTATCGATAATTTGTACATTTTGTCATTGATTTTTACACGCGATAATATCAATCATCGAGCAACTAATGTGATATTAACCTAATATCACTGTTTTCTAATATGATGTTATAATGACGCCACTGACATCACACTACTATATTCTCGATAATCATCCTTTCATTGATATATTTTGCTCGAAATGCACTTATCATCGAATATCACATCTCATGCTTCACTAAACATGAGAGATGATCCAACATTACACTTCGACACACATTAAACTAAAGAAACAATGCTTTAAACAATGACTTTGTTTCTGTTTAACATTTCATTCAGAGTCTTTAATAATGAGCATAACTCATACCGTTACCCTGAGTACAACAGCCCCTCTCCTGCAGTTGTGCGATACTCTTTACTTCAGTCTATAAACACTACATCTGGTCATCTTATAACTCATACCGTTACCCTGAGTACAACACCCCTCTCCTGCAGTTGAGTGATACTCTTTACTTCAGTCTATAAACACTACATCTGGTCATCTTATAACTCATACCGTTACCCTGAGTACAACACCCCTCTCCTGCAGTTGAGTGATACTCTTTACTTCAGTCTATAAACACTACATCTGGCCATCTTATAACTCATACCGTTACCCTGAGTACAACACCCCTCTCCTGCAGTTGAGTGATACTCTTTACTTCAGTCTATAAACACTACATCTGGTCATCTTATAACTCATACCGTTACCCTGAGTACAACAGCCCCTCTCCTGCAGTTGTGCGATACTCTTTACTTCAGTCTATAAACACTACATCTGGCCATCTTATGTCGTTTGGACGTTATTCAGTTTATAGTATTGCTTTTGTCAGATGTGATGTTATCAACAAGAAGTCTTACAAATACTAATTACAAAAACAGCAAGTGATTTAGTATATTTTATGCTCTTTTTTTAAACGTTATCTTTATATTCAGCATTACAACGTTGCAAACTATTTGTTTTGTTTTTTTTACTAATAACTAATTAATATTAAACTTACTCAAGACGAATGACATTCATTAATGTAAAGATTTCTTTCAGGCCTGCAAGATAAATAATATCTGTTATACTACATACTGAATGTAAAATAAATCCAACGTTCATGATACAATTCCAGTAAAAAACAGACTGTGCTACATGTATCTACATGTATTCACATATATTGAGAACTAAATTGAAAAACAAAAAATACAACACTATTAGAACAATTCCAAAATTTAATTGAGAAACCGTAGAAACAGAGGTTAAATCGATACCCTTAACACACACACAAACACACAACCGGTCACTTCCCTGGTTTGGTAGAGGCACTTCAATAAAAAGTAGCTGGAATAAACTAGTTTAATGGGCCCTTTAACCTAATACAGCATTACATACATCTTTTTTCTAGACAAACAAGATGAACTGTGAGCTAATGCTCACCTATGATACCCCCGCTCTTCGGCAAACAGGAAGTAGGAATCTGACGGGTCAAAAAACGCTTCCCACGATATGGGGTACCTATATGAAGCTTGTGACCAAATATCAGATTTCTGCCATCAATAGTTGGTGAGAAAAATGTGAAGAAAAATGTGCATATATGTTCAATGTGTATAGAAACAGGAAGTAGGAATCTGACGGGTCCAAAAACGCTACCCACAATATGGTATACCTATATGATGCTTCTGACCAAATATCAGATTTCTGCCATCAACAGTTACTGAGAAAAATGCGACGAAAAATATCTTGGACGGACGGAAGGATGGACAGAGGTAAAACAGTATACCCCCCTCCCCCTTCGGGGAGCGGGGGTATAAAAAAGTATTTATATTTATTTATTGTGTTTGGGCGCTACTTTCAGCAATATTTCAGCTATATCATGGCGACCAGTTTTAGTGTTAGTGATGGAAGAAGCCTGAGTACCCGGAGAGAACCACTGACCGTGGGCAAGCAACTGGTAGACGTTATCACTTGCGACTCAGCAAGTCGTGTGCACCCTTTTTTGTAATTTACAAAGCTGGGTGCGAACCCACGCTGTATTGGTGATTTGAGCCACCCAGGCCCTTATAAAAGTATTGAGTCACAGTTATTTCCTTTATCATGAATTGTACATGTGTGTACCAAGATAATATATAAATGGTGTGTGGGTAGTATGGTTTAAGACTTCTGCAGTCAGAAAATGCTAGTTTTACAATTTATGCAGAAAGCATGTGCTTGCATTACGATTTAATATGATTTGCAAAATATCATAATCACATCTAAAGATAACTTGAGTATCGTACAATAACTGATGACGTTATATGCTACACTTAGATTTAGGGAACAACATTTTTTTCCGTTTTATTCCATATAATTCTATAATATTTTTCACTGGAATTGTCTATAAAATACTCCAATTTAGTAAAAACCTTTTAATTATATTACTTACCCCATTTATACTGGAGAAGTGAAATATCAAATGTTCTCTTCTCTATGCCTAAATGTAGCCTCAAATAACAGTTGTCCAGAAAAATGTAAGCTTTGAACGACTTTTTAATCTTTCCAATCTCTATACAACAAGTTATGTCTGTACAGTGGTCAGATATATGACATGACACACTACTGTGTATCGCAGGCAGAGTCATATTTACAGGACAGTCTGAAATGATGTTTGTCAGAAAATAAGAACAAATTCTTTGATATCATCAATATTTAATTCAACAGATATATATGATCTTCTCTCCGAATAATTCAGTAGATTGACAAATAATCGCATGAATTAACGAAAAACTATGCCCAAATAGTTTCTCTCCTTGTCACAATTTAGTGATGTAATGTACTTACTGTAATATATTGGCCTTAATATTCAAAGTATATCACTTCGGATAAATTAACTTTACAAACATATTAGTTTTTTTTACAGGTCTGCAACTATTCTTAGATCAACTAATCAATGTGTGCTTATTATTTTTTTAAGCTTAGGCATTTATTGAGATTCATAGCAGAATAAAAACAAATCAGGAATGAGAGGGGCAACATTCATTCACATTAGAATTTCAACAATTAGACGAAACACTTTATTTTCAAATCAAACAAACAAAATTCCAACAAAAGACAAACATGAATCATGTCCTCACAGTTCCAACTGCAGTATTTATCTTCATTTATCATCACCAAGAAAAAGTATAAACAATCACAGCCTGATTAACAGAATGTCTATTTAATTAAATCTGAAAACTTATCTGTGATGAGTTTATGATTGATTAATTGATTGGTGCTTAACGCCAACTTAAGCAGTATTTCAGCTTTATCCTGGTGTGAACAAATTTATAAATTAATTTCCTCAACTACGAGACTATTGGAAATAAGAAAACAATCGGGTAACATGGAAAAAAAATAAGTAAACATTAAAAAGATAAACCATATAAAACTTAGAAAGTTTGTTATCTATTAATATTCTAGTATAAACCAATTTCTTTTTTTAAATTTCAAAACAGTGGCACCTGCGATATTTGTAAACTAATCAGATAAAGTGTTGATGTTTGTAGAAAAGACACAACAATTTCTATCACGAGAGGAAGATCACCCGGGCTTTCCCAACAACGCATGTAAGTACCTATTTCTTCCGTAAACCAACAACTTTCACTATCGCGAACTCCTAGAGACGCCCGCCATTGATCAGTAACTAATTTGCATAAATTATCAGATCAATATCATTGAGCGTTATGAAATACACATCACATAAAATTGACTTTTGTGACACCGACTAATAAACTAAGTAGCTTTCTACTGATATTTGAGCTTTTCTCACTAATATTTTATTGAAAGTACAGTATTTTCCTTCACGAGACACCCCTTACATGAAATATGACGTGACACATATTTTGACGTCATTGATTAATGACGTCAAAGGTACGGAAAAGGACATCTAGAAATACGAAAAAATTAAAATAAAAGACACAAATATATTTAATACGGTTGGAGTCTGTATTTGGAAAAAAACCAATGGTTAAATCCGTAATATATCTGTTATTCAGCTATCAGACAGGGTATATAATGTGACATTCCCGGCTTAGGGTATATATTTAAACGATTTTTTTTCTTGTTAGAGGTGTTCTGATTGGATGTCACAACGAGTAAAGACGAGTGCACGTGGACTCGTCTTACCTCGGTCGTCTTCACCCGAAAACGGCCATTTACGGAAGAATACATGTTCCTTGCAACCATAAGAGCAAAGAATCTTGCCAACTAAGGAATGTATATTCATGCAATTTGTCATGAATTTGCTGGTCCCAACTGTCACGCCAGCTAATCAAAATATATTTCATTATAAAAGTCTTCAAATCAGTATATGGAATAAAACAATTGGATTTTGAATATTTAATGCGACCTTGGCTTCCTGGTCAATGATTGTGTTGCCATGGATACCTATACGACTAGGGATCCATGTGAATGACATGTTTACCAATAGCAACAAGGCTTTTATAAATTTCAACTATTTTAACATAAAAGGGTTTGAGTTTTACAACTCTGAATTGCCAATAGGTGAAAAAGAGAATCTGAACAGATCATGTATTTATTTTCATCAGATGAGGAGAGGTGGTAGTAGGGTGGTACCAAAGTAGAAAAGTCATAACTGTCAATGGAATTAAACTTACAACAAAGGGAATGAAGATGATCTAGTGCTTCAAACAATTTTGTTCACGTCCAAAATGATTTACACCTCTGTGGTTGTAGGACTTATCACAAAAAAGGATAAACAATTCTTTGATTGTAGCAAGACGATGGCTAGGAGAATAGTCAATGTTTGGTGTAACTTTTGTTAGAGGCCGATATTAAGGAAATTTTGACAGTTGTTTGTGTAGTAACTTAAGCAGCCAGTACATAATAGGAATATGTCAATGAGGGAATGTGTTACTAATGTTTATTTATAGCAGCCAGTACATAATAGGAATATGTCAATGAGGGGATGTGTTACTAATGTTTATTATTTTATTCTTTCAGTTGATAATCTCCTCGTTTAAAGTAATGACATATTATTTACATCAGACAACATTGACATTATTAGCTGGTACAAAATCGATATATTTTTGCTTAATTAATTATTGTTAATTTCTAAATACAGACAATGTTATAGATGTTTTATGAAACTATTCTCAAAATGTGAAGTTTCCAAAACCACCATGTCAATAAAAATTGTTATAAAATTTGTCAATGTTTTTTTTATTGCAGCTTACCCTGTTACAACACTTCAATTATCACAATAAAAAGATAAGGCTCTAAGATGACATTGCAACAGCTCTTCCAGTTGATAGAGGTAAAACATGTATTATGAAAGACAAATATACCTCTATAATTCCATCCACTGACTGCATCAGCATACACACCAGAATATCTATTACATTGTTACCTTTATAATTCCATCCACTGACTGCATCAGCATACACACCAGAATATCTATTACATTGTTCATCATTCATAAACGTTGACAGTCCTAGACTGTCTAGTAGCTCATTACCCAAAGCTGTGGTCAAACTCTCTCCAATTTGTAAACCCTTCTCTTGCATCCAGTTCGTCAAAGAAACATCTGAAAAAGATAGATTAGTGTAAGAAGTTAAGAAAATAATTTTGTATGTGTTCCATTACAACTTGATACATTTGTAATGCAGTTGTCCCCCTCTCATAAGGCCACTCCCACCAAAGGTAACTCTGGGCAGATTTCAGATGAACTGAGATAGATATTTTAAAGGACGCAGTCCTTTTAACTGTAGGCTGTACGATTTTTCCTCCTATCTATTCATAGCCAAATATCTTTTCACCGGAAGTTTTAAAAATAGATCAATTGATATTTAGAAATGCAAAAAATATATATTTCAATGAAAAATTCCCATTTCTTTAATTATTTACTCTATGCAAAATCAAAATAAACTTGAAATAAAATTATAATTAAAAAATCTCTTTCTACGAGATTCTCGGAGGAAGAGCGGTGTAGGTAAAATGAACGGAACAGCCATAAGTCAAAGAGAGATAACTCCAGCCAAATAATTTAAAAAAAACAATTTAAAAAGTACTTGAAAAAAAAAATACATTCCCTTCTCACGCCTCCCTTTTAAAATTATAGGACTTCATCCTTCAAACAGGTTGTGCCTGTCTCATATTACTAGTAAAGTGTCACACTCAAGAGAATTTTTCATTGCAGAAGAGATGGCCTTATATGAGGTGGACTACTGTATATTTAGATGTATGTTTATTACATGATCAAATTTGTATTATCTATATTTTATTTCTACACCTTGTGTCCTATATAAAACTGCACATGTTTCATAGAATATCCTTTTAAGAAATGCATTCAGATGAATTATACAATTACTTTATAATCTTCTTTAATTATATGATTTATTTCTTTTTGAGATAGTACAAAAATCAAATATGTCCTCACAACAGTTTTATTTTTTGTAAGCGACCCATATATGAGCCATTAATGCATTGCAAATGATAACTTGTGGCAGGTCGGTGATTTTTTCTGGGTGCTCCGGTTTCCTCTACCAATAAAACTGATGGCTACAATATAATTGAAATATTGTTGAAAGTGGCATTCAACACCATAACCCCCATTACAAACGTTTACAGTAAAACATGAAATATTGGTGTGAAACTTTCATTAACAGATAATAATAAAAATTTCTAAATAAGATTGGGAAGTGATAATACTATACACTATCATGTACACACAAATTGAAGAAAAACAGAAATATTTGTTTTTTTTTACTTTTTGCAAGGTACTCCATCGCCATTTTACATATGGGTTCAGGAAGCAATTGATTACTAAATACTTCAATCACCGGATCACACATGTCTGGTTCTAAACAAATACTGAATGTAAGGTCAATAATCATCATGTTTTGGTCACGGAGATTTTCTATTTTGTATCTGGAATAAAAAAATACACAAACTATAAAATATAGATACAAATAATCAAAATGTGTCATTTATGTCATTTATCAAATCTGAGATTCGAGTCGAGTAATGATTTGTAATGTTCAACCAAAAATAAATTAGAAAGAAGACTGTGCACTACCTTTACTCAAAGTGTGTTTGACTTTTCTTTCATAATAATGTTAAATAATAATATATTATTGTCGTGTCTATTGCTACATGTATTTAATTCACTTTTTATTGCATATTTCAATGGCCTTGTGTTGTTTATCCAGATAGTGTTTTATGTTGTTCCATCCAAGAATTTGTTTACTATTATCTTAATTACTGAAAGTTCTAGCAATATATCTTATTGTTGTCTCATTAAGCTTATCCTATGAAATGAATATTATTGGGTCGTTTGATATTTTATTTTCACAGTTTCCATTCTATCTTGTAAAAATGGGAAATTTACAACTGGCAACTGATTAAGCATATTTATAACATATTTTCATATTGACAAATTCAGGTTTTTATTACATACTACTCGTGATGGGCTTTACTATATTAAATGATGCAAAAACTTACTTAATCCTGATAACTTCACGCAGCTTTACTTCCCTTGTTTCTCCTGTAAAAAAATCCTTATTTTTGTCAAACAGCTGTTGTTATACATTATTATATAGATAAATGTGACATACTGAGATTCTTCGGTGAAATTAAAATCAATAAAATCACTTGTGAATTATCACATTTATTTCACTTGTGTCATCACAATAGAAAATATCATTGAGTGTCCAACAATGAAAAAACAAATTCCCTTTTTTTTAAACTTCATACTACCGCAAACAAAAGTGCAAAGTGTATGTAATATATATAGGATAACTAATCGTAGATTTTGAATATCAAAATAAGACCACAAGTGACCGAAGTACGCATAAGGATAAAACGAGTGGGTGGAACTTGTTCTGTCCACGAGTTTAATCATTAATGCGTATTCGGTCACGAGTGGTCTTATTTTGATATTCAAAATGTATGACTTAGCTATACTGTTTATTATATAGACTTTCAAAATTTCTGATATATTATTTTTTTTATTTGTATATTTCATTCCACGCGTGTGAATCTACGAGCAATGATACTATGAGGTTCAGCTGGAAGGGTCTGCCATCTTGAAAATGCGAAATCCTACATGTTATATTTACAACAATATACAAAAATAAGTAAAATGCTTACCTTGAAAACTTATTTTAGTTAAATTTGATCAAAATTGAAGTGTACACGAAGCCAAATAACGTCTATTCTTTACGTTTCAAACTGGAAGTCTTCATATGATGTCAATGATGTACGTCATGTTGGTTATGTGCCAAATTCGTCAATGACATTTCGTGGAATTTGTTCAGTTTACAATTGTATGTGTATTCACCGTAACACAACAAGGGACGTAACCACCACACTTGTAGTTGTGTAAAAGTAGTTCCGGCGGGAAAAAACTAATATTTCACATGTGAAATACCGGAATTTATTTCACGGATAAATCCCCATAATTCACACCTATCTATATAATAATAAACAGTATAATTTCTCTTGCATTCAGAATATCAAAATTATATCACTCATGCATTCGTGCATTTTTCGATATTCGATATTCGGAATGCAAGAGTAGAGATTCAATTGAATGTTATTATCAGACTACTTCTTATCTATGTACATCTAAAATCATCCCTGAGATTAGGTACATATAATATATATCTTTAAATAATTTCATAAATTTTTGACTTCAGCCATTTCCATTGAATAAGACTTAAATTCAAAGTTAAAAATATATTGCTTCTCTAAACATTCAGAGCTATGAACTGGGTTTTGACAATTCATTGAGTAATTGTAAAATCTCTGACCTATCCAGTAGTTTATAAAATGTATGTTTTTACAGTTTCCGTTTTAGAACCAATAAGGAAGGTATGTTTCACAATTAAATAATAAAGTTCTCTGAATGACTGCAAAAATACATTTCATTAAAGGAATTTTTTCAGAATATGCATGTTTGAAATACTAGCGGTAATAAGTTACCTCATCAGAGTTTGTTTGTTTGAAATACTTACCCCATATGTAATTAGAGAAGGACAATTGAAACGATAGTTTTTCTATCCTGACTGAAATAACGTAATTACAGGTATCAACTGACACATCAAAATTCAGTGATATATTCAGTAGACTATAATCAAGGCAACAATCTATAGCCGTACAAGACTCTAACATGTAACAGGACACTGAGTTGGGCAATTCTGCCAGATTTACATCATGCGGACAGTCTACAAAATAAAAGTTCACGTTCGTAAATTTAGTTCAAATATTAAGTTTCAATGATAATATTACAAAACAAATAGACACTCGCCATAATGACTTGCAGGCATTATTGTAATTATATATTTAAATTCTTTATAACTAGTTATTCCAATTTAATATAATGTTACACACTTAATTTAACTTTATCCAAGTGTTAAACACAATCCATTAACTGTTATGAGGTGTACACATGTTGTATAGTGCAGTGTGTTCGTTTAATGTAAAAAAAAATCTGTTGGATTGTAAGATAACTACAAGAAAGAAATCCATTGATTTGCTTTGATCAATTTCCTTTTCATATATGTACCTTTATGCTTTAAAAATATGTGTATTTATATAAATGTGCTATGTTCAATATTTAGTATATTAATGTTTATTTTGGAGACGATGATGTCAAGTTGTAAAACTTGTATCTGATCCATTTGTTTTATTTGAACAATAAAATATGTTTAAATTAAAAACCGCCATTCGATATAACGGAAATATTGTTGAAAGTGGCATTAACCACCACAACTTTAACCCTAACCCTTAAATGAAAAAAAAAATTAATTAACAGACATATGGAATTTACCATTAGATACATATCTTAGTAGTAAATAGGACTTAAAAAGCTTATATTCATTATCTGATATAATTATAATAAAAAATTCTTTCACATCAATATTATCACACTAAGAGTGAAAAGGTAAACAATACGTTTTTTCCATCCATTAATTGCAGGCATATATTGTTCCGTGCTTCGATTACAAGATGGCTGTTGTAATAATTTGTCTATCTTTAACTGTTGTAAGAGAAGTCTAACATGTGATGAATCTATTGAATCTTTAGCTAGATTTCCAACGTCTTTTAGCCAGTCGTTCAATGAAAAATCTGTAAACAAATAATTAATTGAAATCTTATAAGATATTTAATGAATAGACAAATATTTACATATGGAAAATTTAAATAATAGCTACAAAATCATATCTTGTTACCCGACACATATATTGAAGCATTTACAAATTCAGTCTTAGAGCCACGATATAGCTGAAATACTGCTAAAGTTGGCATTAAACACCAGTCAATAAATCAATCAATCAATCAGTTTTAGAAATATAACATTGAATCAGTTTGAAGTAATCACTATTTTTTTCAAAACATACAAACTGGATTCAATTTAAAACATATAAACGTTCTTACTTTTAATGCTAACAATAGCACCAATATCACAAATTATCTGTGGTAAATATGTTCCATCCATTATTTTGACATTCGGTGCACATTCCTCACCATCCACAAAGCAGGCAATTACAGAGAGGTCAACAATAAATGTTTTTCTTTCAGGTGGTTTTCTGATGGAAAATCTGCAATGTCCAAATACAAATATATCAGTTGGACTGTTGATTTTCTTATATATATATTCAACAGTTAATGATACATAACAATGTAAAACAGCCAAATATGAAATATCTTATCGACTAAAAAAACAATTATATTTTTATATGTTTGTGAATTCAGTGCCGGTCTTAAGCCAATTGGACCAATTGCTCCCAATTGGACTGCAAGCATAAGGGCCTGGGATGGAGTTATCTACTCTTGGTTGTTGAAGTACACGCAACAACACACATGTTTTACAGAGAACAGTGATAAGCGCCGCACCCCTTAAGACCAGCCATGTGTGGATTAATCATCAAAAGTAAACGTATAAAATAAAAGAGCTCATCATTTTCGCTCATGTATTTTTTGTAGAAGAGTCTAATTTTCAATACCATTTTACATAGACAATGGTGAATTATTAAGTAGTTCACATCGACTATCACAAATTTGAAGGAAATAACATGTTACATGAGTTAATCAAATGATAATGTATCCCTTTTGATTAATTGTTTAATTGTTTTTTTTTTGTCAAACTGATTAACATAAATGCACTTCACATGAAAGGTTAATATTTTTCATACCCATGAAGTTAGATTAGAATTCTGTTAAAAAGGTCAGGTTGTTGTTGCTAAAAAATTATTCAGCATGAGGTAACGATCATCCATAATAACCATTATCATTTCATCAATGAAGCATAATGGGTCCCCGACTAAATTTTACCATTCAAAAACTTTCTACCGCTTCAAATTCCTCTACCACTTACTATTATCCCAATGATGTAACTGAAATTTGTCAAATACAACGTATGTTGCCAATAAATTAATCTTACTCGAATTTAATAACTCCATCTGCAAGTGATATCTGTATCTTCTTTCCTGTGTTAAAAGATAAAGATTCAACATACATCTAATTAGGAATGTTAAAAAAATGCTCTGCTTTGGTAGTTATTTTAATTATTTTATATGTAACAGGCAATTGCATCATATTCTCAAGGATTTCTTCAACAGTAACGTTAACATGTTAAAAATGATAATCTAAATTTATTTTTGTAGTATTGTTGATTTTAGCAGGTGCCTTATAAGAGACATGAATTGCTTACCCTTCGACAGTACCTGGTTTCATCCCCGTTTTATTTTGGTGGGGTTTGTGTTGCTCATCTTTCTAGTTTTCTGTGTTGTGTTGTGTTTTGCTTTGTTCGTTTTCGTCCTGTGTCTTGCTTGCACAATCTTTCCAATGTCTCTGGATTGTCCATTCTTGATTGCCCCTTTGGGTTTCTCTAACATTTAGTTGTTAATGACTATGTCAAGTTGCTTAACACTGTAAAATGCTGTTACCAATATCTTGATCAGAGACCTGTTATTTTGTCATCATTGTATCTTTTTATTTTGACATTTCCATTTGTACTTAAACATACAAACCATTTAATATGAAATATTAACCATACGATTTTAAATAAATACACTTTTTTGATAAATGTAATTTTCCGCTCATCGAGTTTGTTTCTAATGTCTGATTTTGTTTTGTTTGCAGTAGCGATTTTTACGAATTTCTTAGAAGGCAATCGTATGCAATGTATATTGGTATTATAAAATCTTGTAACAGAATAGATATCATATTCGAGATTACAAAAATAAAACATGGCAGAAGAGAACATATTGCATGGTAATAAAAAGAAAAGCAATTAGGTTGGAGACAGCACTGCATAGAAACTAAGTAAATAAGTAAATAAGAGAAAAATATAGAAAGCACAAGTTACATCTGCAATATCATTGGGGCATAGCAATGAAAAATTAATGTACAAATTAATTAAATTACATTTACTGTGTACCATAAATTATTGGGTTTGTGCGTCAGTGAGACCCAGTGTGCCAGACAGGACACATATTCCCCTCAGCTGTTATAATTTTACAACAGACATAACAACCATTATTGTCTCTTGAGATTGTTTGGCTCATGTACTGTTTATTAATAGTATAGAATGAAATATAACCGGTATATGTCGTGGCTTGAGGCGAGAGGTGGTTGTTCACGTTGTTGATATTGTTCACCATCATTGATGTTTAAACATTCCTTATATAAAACCGCATCGGTGGCGTAATGGTTAGCGGGCTCACCTCGAGTGTGGTAGATCGTGGGTTCGAGCCCCGATCAGGACAAACCAAAGATTATAGAACTGGCATGTGTTGCTTCTCCGATAAACATGTATCATTAAGGAGAAAAATCAAAAATTGGTTGGCTCGGAATCAGGAAAATGTATCCGAGTGGGGCGACATGTCTATCTGCAAACTGTTGTTTCAGTGAATTGCACTATAAAAATCCAGCTAAGAGTGTTGGTCTAGTACATTTAGCGGATGTCATCATCATTTCATTGAAAATTAATTTGTTCTCGCCATGATATAGCTGAAAAATTGTTGACTTGGCGTTAAGCAACAATCACTCACTCATAAATAAAACTACCAGTCGTTATTATAACATGTTTAAAATTAGCAATTTTATGTTTCAAACAGTAAATATACAAAAATAACAGTACAAGCAAGTAAATCTAATACAAAACTGATTTACCCCATTCATAATTGAAGAGAGACAAGGTTTTGTTGAAATTGTTGATGCCGTAAAAAATCACATATTCGCAAGGATCCAATACGAAATATGGCTGCAAAGTTAGACCAAAACCTGGAATTTCCACACAACATCTGATCTCTGTGCATGATTCCGCTATATGACAAGTTATAGAATTTCCTATGTTTGGAAGCCTGAAAATGCTCCCCAAACACTCTGAAAATATATTTTTTTTTAGTATATTTGATTGTAAATATAGACATCTATTGGATATGACATATATCCCTTGTGAAGTCCGAATAACAATTATATTCTACTAAAGTGTTCTGATTTAACCACAGGGGCTCGTTACTACTGTCTATGAAGGCCAACTATCCATGGGAAGATTACCTATCAATAGGAGTTCTCCTATTGATAGGAGAGTAGTAACGAGCCCCTGTGATTTAACTAGCACTAGAAAAACTACTCAGTGACACTTTTCCTGATAACAATGATCCTAATGACTTGAGTGTACTGATATTACTGACCATTATTTGCCTTTGTGGTGTTCTTTGGCACCAGGTTTGCTTTTGTTTGCATATATCTCTTCAACAGAATCAACGCAAGCTGTTCTGCCATTTTTATTTACTTTCGATGATCTCCCCTTTTTACAAACAGAAAAATTATTATCGGAATGGATATGGGGAAAAAATTTGTATAAGCATATTGTTTTTAGCATTTTCTAATTGTAATTTATATCGTTTATTTCTAACATGGTATTTTATTGATATCATTGTCATCATTGACAGTTCCTTGATAAACATACTATAGTTGATATGTTTTGCTCAACATTAACCTCTCATCTTATCTCACATCTCTGGATTCGTCTTTGATGTGATATTAATTTGAGAAATCCATTCTTGCAAAGGAAATCAACGATAGTATTTACTTATCACATGTTTAAAATTTAAGTAATTAAAATATATTTACCATTATTCCATCCTTTCACACTAGGGCTGTAAGGATTTCTCTTTCTATCACAAGTTTTTGTGCTAAAAAGGTCTTCCAGACCTAGTTGTTCTAAAATATATTGAACTGCAGCTTCCTTCATATTGGTACGTAGATCTAAAGCAGACTTTTTCATCCATTTGGATACTGAAAACTCTACAATGATGAATTATCTTTGTCATATATAACTGAAATAGCATGGCATGGAACGAAAATATGTGAAATAGTTATTGTTAATACTATATGAACCTGTATCCCCTGAGAAGCCCAAATAACAATTATATTCTACTTGAGTGTTCCGATTAAACTAGCACTAATAAAACTACCCACAAACTGTGACAAACAAATTCTTATTGTAATTTATTTTTCAAAATGAGTAAAAATATGAAGAGATGATGAGACACCATTTAGCAAAAAAAATCCTGTCCATATCCTCAACCCTACCACAGGGGTATGGCCTCATATCCACGGCTTGGTTAACCAATCAAATTACAGGATTAGCCAAGATATTTCACCCCAGTAGAATATAACATGTTATCACATATTTTGCTGCAACATGTTCGTTTTTGCATGTCCAATAATAGCTAGAAGTCAGTGTTGTTTATTTGCCCTGAGGGCAAATATCTGTATTGGCCCTCAAATATCCGTATCTTTTGGCCCTCAACTATCCATATTTGCCCCCGAATTTAACTTCTGGTATCTGTACAGTGGTCTCAAAGAAAATAGGTCAAAGTACAAGGAAAGATGTTAAAATCATATTTCAATCAAATTAACACGTTTCAAAATATTGGAATAAAGTTTAAATGACTTGAAATGGAATAATTAGCTCAAATGTATACGTTGTCTTGAATAGGAATTTCCATTCAAATGTCAATGTCTTGGGTAGATTTTACAAACATTTTCTAACGTCATTGTACAAAACTCGAAACAAAAACATTTGCAAGTTGAACAAAGGCAACTCTCTTAAGGATTTATTTTCCCAATTCGTCAGTTCAAAGATCTTTTTTGCGATATTAAAGTCAATGCTTGAAAAAAGTCAATGTAAAATATGTGATAAATAGATTATGACATGAAATTTTCCATATCGTCCCTGGTATCAGCCCCTCGACATATCCAGAAATGACATTACATTTGCTAAATTGCATATCTAAGATGGCGGCAACTCAATTGTCTGCATTTTTTATATGATTTATATAGAAGATAATTTTTATAACTGCATGCATGTTAATTGCCGGAATTGAAAATGGGACTTTGAATTAAGCCAAATTAAATGAGATAAAAATGAATGACAACCGTGGAATATTCGAGGTTCCTGGAGAGTATAAAAATCCGAGGCGGCAAACCCTTACACTGGCCTTAACAGTCTATGTAAAATTTCTGAAATACATGAAATTGGTGGAGTTCGACACCAAATTTACCAACGAATAATATTTTGTGGTCAACTTGCTGGAATTAATTTGGATTCCTGAACTCTGGATAAATTACTATTCACAAACCTTATATTTCTAGCTTCTAAACTCGAGGTTCCCATGATAAATAAAAAATTATCATTTTTGCAAGCACGCAAGTTCAAAAAATGGCTAAATTTGAGTGAAAACAACAAAACTATTTGTATTTTAGCAGACGAAAAACTTTGCGGAAATAAACAATAACTTTAAATTTTCGAATCATTGACGGACACATTGAATTTCCGTACTGTATGCTATTATTTGACAAATCTAATAAAAGATCCATCAAGCTTGAAACTGCCGTCACATGATCAAAATCTAATTTAAATATGATGAATATTTATGAGGAAAGTACCATCAATTTCTGGATATGACCCATATCAGCCCTCCAGCTTCGCTGTCGAGCTTGATATGGGAATCTCGGGCCGATACCAGGGCCAATATGGAAAATGTCATGTAATAATCTCTTATTATCACATATTTTGTTGCAATATGTTCGTTTTTGCATGTCCAATAATAGCTAAAAGTCAGTGTTGGTTATTAGGGCAAATACGGGGCAAATATCCGTATTTTCCCTCATATATCCGTATTTGCCCCCGTATTCAACTTCCGGTATCTGCGCAGTACAAGGAAAGATGATGCATAAAGATATGCATAAAATCGTATTTCAATCAAATTAACACATTTCAACATATTGGAATAAAGTTTAAATAACTTGAAACAGAATAATTAGCTCAAATATATACGTCGTGTTGAATAGGAATTTCCATTCAAATGTCAATGTCTTGTATTGGGTAGATTTTACAAACAGTTTCTGACGTCATTGTACAGATCGACATTGTTTGGTATATTTTTTAAACCAGATTCGCAACAAAAATATTTGCAAGTTGAACAAAGGCAACTCTCTTAAGGATTTATTTTCGCAATTTGTCTGTTCATAGATCTTTTTTGCAATATAAAAGTCAATGCTTGGAAAAGGTCAATGTATAATATGTGATAAAAAGATTATGATATGTAATATTCCATATAGTCCCTGGTATCAACCCTCGACACATATCAGCACTCCAGCTTCACTGTCGGGCTTGATATGGGAGTCTCGGGCTAATACCAGGGCCGATATGGAAAATGTCATGTAATAATCTCTTAATATATTTTTAAGTATCATAAATATCATTTGTACGTAGATCTAAACTAAATATTATCTTAGATAAAATATGTTCAAATATAAATCATGAGATTTTCTTTTACAAATGCAGGTACACGAATATTTTGTTTTTCTGGTGATGTATGTGTGTTAGTGGTATCCATTTTGCCTCAGTTTCTACGAATTTTCGATTGGATTTTGGAAGTGATCTGTCTTCTGACAGTCTGATATTTTTGCTATTCCTAAGCCTCTTACATAACGGATCTCGTCTATCACCACTAAAGTTGGTAGCGCGAAACCATTCGTGGCGAGGTGCACTCGATACAATATTATGCAATAAAGTTTGTCAGTGACTTGCGACAGGTCAGCAATTTTCTGCGGACACTCTGGTTTCCTCCACCAATAAAACTGAATGCCACAATATAACTGAAATATTTTTGAAAGTGGCATTAAACACCATAAACCACCACCCAAACACCACCATCACAATCAGCTCCTTTGATATTGAATGATAAACATATGAGTATGCTGACTTGCAATGGGTAATTTTATAGACGTAAGTAACCAGGCTTGAGATATATTTAAGTATGTTGTTAAAGTGGATTTACTTATGGGAAATTAATGTAATCAAGGATCACATGAATCTACTAGTTGTACTAATAGATTGTCAATATTTTTAGCAAAGTAAACATGCATCAAAGAGTGAACTATAGTTGCTAAGTCATAGCCTTTACGAATAAGATTTATCAAGGATTTTGATTTAGATGCGTCAGATTTGAATTTTTCAGCTTTGTTAATTACATATCCTAATACTCACTTTCTGTGACAGTTGTAATGTTTCTAGAACAGGATGGGATTTCCTGATTTTGAAGAATATGAATACCATCATCAGGTACGCAATAAAGCTGTCCATCTAGCGGAAAGCAGATCGTGATATAAACATCTACTATTATTCCCTGGCCTGTTCCTATTTTGTCTAGAGAATATCTAGGGAAAAATTGCATATACAGATATTAAAAAACATATTTCAAATATAGACATTGAGAATGGACAATGGTGATTCAATTAGTGTAAATGCACAAATAAATTTGAAATATGATAAATGTGACGGTCTTGTTTTTGTGTAGTGGCGTACGTGTTGCTCTTCTATTTAGTTGTTATATATTTTTTGTCTTGGTTCTTTGTCTTGTGCCCAGTATTGCCAGTGTCTCTGGGTTGTCCATTATTGATTGCCTCTTCGTCTTACTCTAACATTTATTTTCTATTAGATCACAGTTATCATATCTTTTTCCACCTTATATTGAAATGACTATACTATAATATTTATCAATATTTTCTGCACAGCTTTGCAGTAATTGCTTGTCACATATTTTGTGCAAAATTATGAAACTTGTAGATGTTATGGTTTTATTACTATTTGTAAGAGCTGATAATATACATTTCAAGTTTTCAAATGACATTCCAGTATTAGATTATTAGATTAGAAAAGGAACATTGGACAGTTCTACTGGAAATTTTTCAATCCATCTTATGTCATTTTTTTCTGTATTTGCATATGAGCATGACATAAATTTATACCCAATAATATATAAATATGATTACTGTAAATAATAGATGAAATAAATACTGAATTGTCTTTAAAAATTTCAACAATTTGAATGTTGTTTAGCTGTCTGTTGAATACTATAATACACACGAAATCAATATATACCTTATTGTAACTGGTGCTGGATCTCCTTTACCTATCTTAAGGGTATACATATTCCCTTAAAAAGAACAAACAGGAAAGGGATAAAGTGGCAATTGATGGTGTCTAAATTTAATTTAAAATTAACAAATTGACACATGTTTATCTTAACACTCTGCCCTGATAAACATGTGATAATCATGTCATGAAATGTGTGTATTTGAAGTATGCAAAGAAAGTCAGGTAATACTCAACTGAGAATACCGCTATAGTGACTCTTTCATAAAGTATCAATTATTCTACAAAAAGTCATCTACAACTCAATACATAAGATAGCAACAAAATATGAGTCAATGCATTATTAAATAGAGGCAATCTCATTCTGTATAACCAGTGAGAGTGAATAATTCATATCAAGCTACATCGAAACCTGTCTAAACCGAATCCCAAATAAAAACGGAATCCTGTATAATGAGAACGTTAAATAAAGATTAACAAACATTTCCTACATTTATCTTTATTTAACGTTCTCATTATACAGGATTCCGTTTTTATTGAGAAGCCCCGGTATTAAATCTGCCTCATACGAATAAAGGAATAAGTCGGCGAGAAGAGTTTGTACAGTTTGTCTGTTGTCCACCAAAGATAACAAATATGTTGTCAATCAAAAACTTGAGCATATAAGTCTCGTGAAAGTGCCATATTATGATATGGTCATCTTGGATTGTTCACAGCATTAAAACAACCAGGCAGTTATGTCATCAAGAATAGAGAACTTGTGATATGTTGTTGGTTCAATGCATGGTTGTCTTTTTCATTTGAATTCATTATTTTATTCAGTTTGCATGGTTTTTAGTTTTTCAATTTTATCCAGTTATAGGTGAGGGTCGGTATTTTATATGGATGTGGAATATATTTGCATGACCGTATCATTTCGATAAGAGGGGATATTTGGGCCTATAAAACCTTAACATTTATGTCAGTTTTTATTGCAGTTCCTGTACTAAGCCTGCAGAGTGAGCAGTCATCTGTGTGTTAAGGGTATTGATTTTGCCTCTGTTTCTACGATTTTACGATTAGATTTTGTACCGACAGTGTAGTAGTTTTTCTGTTTCTTTTTATCATCATAATGTCATGTTGCATTTAAAACAACAACATTTAATTAATATATTTTGAACAGATATAATTATCACCATGTTGTTCCGGTCGCACGCCAGAGTACTTACTTACCCCAGTCATAATTCAATATACTTGTTTTATGTCTAAACTGTCCAAATGAAGCTTCAACCTCAAACAGACAAGTGTCCATCTTAACACCAACAGGTAGACTAAATGTAGCAACTTCACTTCCAAATGGAACTTTGAATTTCAAATCTAAACAACACTGAATACCAAAACAGTCATTCGTCATATTGCATATAATCATATTTCTGATATTAGCAGGAATGTATCTGGACGGATTTATATCAATAGGACACTCTAAAAATAGAAATTATTCTAATAAAGATATTAAACGCATACAATTGTTACAGTAGATAGTGACAAAGAAATATAGGTGCAGCACATAAATGTTTTCGATGGCATATACAGTCAAACCTGTCTATAGTGGTCACCTGGGGGAGAATGACAAAATGACCACTATATACAGGTGACCTTTATATGGAGGGTTTGAATTTTCGACAAGATATTGTACATTTGTTGTGAATAAACATTTTTTAATTACCTGTTATGTTTGCTTGTTATTTTGTTCTTGTGGTCATGTTACTGAATTTACTCTTGTTTACATTTATTGTTGATGAAGTTATCTCAAGGTGATATTAAATAAACCAGTTTCATCCATATTATAAATATCTCTTGGATGATAATCCTTTATCAGATTTAGTAATTTTGATTTCCACTCAGATACAATTGTGACATTTGCATCACCACTTTCACCTGACAGTGTACGAAAAAAGATGTTATGACTCTTTAAAAAAGATTGTAGCCAGCCATTTGAAGCTTTAAATTGATCTACTCCAAGGTCCTTAGCAAACTTGAGAGCTTGTTCCTGTATCAATGGGCCGCTAATATTTATTCTTCTGCCAGTTGCTTCTTGAAACCAATCCCAGCATAATTGGTTAATGTCTTCATTTCCTGTCGCACGACGTTGACGTTTTCTTGAACCGGGCATATTGTTTTTAAAATCGTCAAGTATGTCACTTTTTCTTTTTAGAATGTTCATGATCTGGGTGCGACCAACACCCATCTCCTCAGCCACAGCCCGACAACTTTTCACACCATCACACAGATTTATAGCCTTCACTTTATCGTCTAAATTTAAAGTTTTCCTAGTTACGGATGTTGACATGATGCACTAGATACGTAATACAATCTTTCCGATGCAAAATATTTTTGATGAGTGAATTTCTACTCTCATTGTAGTGAATAAAAATCTCAAATAACCCCCGGGTATTACCTGTTCTTCAAGTAATTTATTATTCACAAAATGTAAAATAGAGTTTGTTTATTTAGTTAATTAAATTAATCAATATGTTTTGTTACACTTGTAACACCTCGGCATTTTTAGTACATTAGAGAAAAATACCGATCTTCCGAAATCACTTCCGGTATTATTTAATAAAAACAATTACCGTTATACAAAGGTTTTATGCTGAAAATTACCAATAAATGGTGGCCGCTGACCACATTGAACAGGTGACCGCTATATCGAATTAAATTATATAGTAAAACGCACTGGGAGAGCACGAAAGTGACCGTTATGACCAGGTGACCACTATACAAAGGTGACCGTTAGGGCAGGTTTGACTGTAGTCTTATCTCAGACAAATGTTTTTTTTAATTTGAATATCAGAGTAAGAAGGTAAAATGTTTTCATAAAACCTGCCACAACCATGCTATAAAAGTTGTGGGACTAAATTTGATTGTCAGAACCAAGCTAAGATGTCTTCTTGGTTGTGATAATTCTCCCATAATCTTATAACAAATTCGCAAATATATATTATTCAAAAGATTGGATGTATAAATGCCCATAGGTGGCACAAAAAGATGGTTACTGTATAATTCCACAAAATATAATGCACATCATCTTCGTTATTTATTCCTCGACTGGATGTGTGTTAGCAAAACAATCGGAAGTGGATTCATTGAAAACAGGAGAAAGTTTGGCATGTTTGTGCTAGTTCTGGTATGATCTCATTTGCGAGACAACTATGTAAAATCTGATAATACTTGATTTTATCACAAACATGAAAGTAGTTGTTAAAATTATACATTTCATATCGTTCAAAGCAGTAAATCACGTTTGCTGAGAAGAACAGAAACTAACATTGTTTTTTATCGTTTTCAAGGGTTTACTCTATCACATCCGTGCTTGTATTGTTGCAGTTTCTTACTGTTCGATCTACACAAATCAGGTACCCAGAAACGCTGTATTAGGTCCATCACTACAATAATACTTTATTTATTTTGTTTATTTGACCCATTTATTAGTACTCATAATCAAACGATTGCAGGATGAATGGTATTATGTTCTTCCACGATTTCTGCGTTATTTGGCGATGTCGTTCGGTTCAATCTTTTCCCCATTTGTTACTAGGGAGGTTGTTTCCTCCTTATATTTTTAGTACATTTATATTTATGTACATGAATTGTGGTATTCTACGTGGCAACAAATCTTAGTTTGAAATAATTTGACCTGAAATTTTATTTTTGTAAAGGTCCACAAAATTGAATACTTGTGTTGTACAAAATTGAGTACATGTCGCTTGGAGTATTTTAGAAATGATGTTATCCAACAAATCTGTGACTGCCATGAGTTATTTCATCAACACATGGACATATATTTACCTATTTTGTGGTTATTCAATTCACTTTTATTTATGAAATACACTACCTGTTGTGAAATCTGGCACTGTACATGGGATATTTGAAAATAATATTTCCTGAAATTTAAGAAGTAAAATCATAATAAACAAAATATATCACACTGTCGGAACAATTCCAAAATAAATGTCAAAATCGTAGAAAGAGGCAAAATCGATACACCTAACACAAATACATGACCGTTCACTGTCCTGCCTTGGTACAGGCACTTCAATAAAAAGTGGTGGGGATCAGAGGTAGAGATGGAAGATACCAAAGGGAGAATCAGAATCCATAAATCGATTTTCTTTTATTGATTTTTGGTGTTTTAATGCAACTTTCAACAATATTTCAGCTATATCATGGCGACCAGTTTTAGTGAGGGAGGAAGCTGGAGCATCAGGAGAGAACCATCGACCATGGGCAAGCAACTGATAAACTTTATCACTTGCAGCTGCGAGTCGAGTGCACCCTTTTTTGTAAATTACAAAGCCGGGCGCAAACCAACGCTGTATTGGTGATAGGCTTGTATGAGTTGTTAGATCCAACGACCTAACTCATTGAAGCATCCGGGCCCCCCCATGAATCGAAGAAGGACAGACAACACAACAACCAAAAGAAAAAGGAGAAAAGGACAAACACTGAATGATCTACAAAACATGCACTAAAACTAGAGATCAAGTAACATGAACCCCACTAAAAACCGGGGGTGAACTCAGGTGCTTTGGATAGAACCCAGTTTATGGGCCTTTTCCTCCCCTCTTAATGAAATGATGCAGTTATGCAAGTGTTATCCACATGTGAGTAAAATGCCAACCCTCGCATATAACCAGATGAGCGATGTTATTGTAAACAACGCTATAATCTTGAACATTATACATAATATATTTAATCTTAATATTGTAATAGTCTATAATTAGATGAGAACTGATAATAACGCATATAAAAACCCAATAGTAAAAAGAACATTAAAATTGTCTTGTTGTCTTTCACGTCATTTTCATTTACATTAGTTAAAAATAGCAAAACTTATGTTATGAAATTTAAGATAGATGAATTCAAGTTATAAATATTATTATAAAATTCTCTTGATAACTTATAATTATTTGATTGTTTACTGTCCACTTGTTTAAAGGATATTATTGTTTATAACACCACTTTAAACAATAATTGAGTTACATCATGGCGGCCAGTTTTATTGGTGGAGGAAACCATATAACATTAAGAAAACCACCGATCTGTTGCATTTAAGACACTTCAAACGTCATGACATACATTTGTTTCAAGTCATTTCACCATTAGCGAGAATGGAAATAAACACTTTAGTGGTCATAGGCACATTGATAGTCATCTCTATGAATATTAATGTGAGTCTTTATTAAATAAACGTCAGAGAAAACTGAAGGGGCAATCAAGAATGGCCAATCCAGAGAAACTAACACCATTGGGTACACAAGACACAGGATGAACACAAACAAAACAAAATATTAAACACAGAAAACTTAAAACGTTAGCAACACGGACCCACCAAAAATTCACCCTGGTGCTCACGATTGATAAGCAGTGCCTGCTTCTATTAAGCGTTCCTGCTGAATGTTATTCCAAAAACGTGTTGAGTGCACTGAATTATATATTTTTGTGTACTTATCTGGAACAAGATCTTTAAAATACCCAATAGAGAATATTTCATAGATGTTGAACTTCTTAACGACGTATCTAGAATACCCATATCAAAAGAGATAAATTATCATTATTATAATTAACATTGTAGGTGTTGTAATACTTACGTCTAAGCCAAGTTGCTTTAAAACTAACTTGAAGCCTTCCACAGTCATTTTATTACCCAAAGCACTAACAAGTCCAGCAAATGAACCATCCCCTAAAAGACATATATCATTAAAATCATAATTTGACTCCTTAACAGTTTAGAATTATTAAAAATTAATAGTGGGATTTTATTCTCAAAGCTTTAGAGATATCTCATTTCTGCTTCCATACTTGTTTGTATAAATTATAAGAAATGATAATTCTAATATGATTTACATAATTAGAAATCCTATACTCTGATTGGGTATAAGCGCTTATGGAGGCGGGGTTTTTGTCAGTTCATTTTTCGAGAGAGACGATGTTCACCGGACTACTTTTTTCGTAATGTAAACAAAATGGCAGCTTGGATTCCCGATAATAAAAAAAGATAAAAGAAACAATGCTTATTGTTAATAATCGACAATTAGTGTTAGATATGAAATAAAAAATAAATGCCAATGAAAAAAAAAGCTTTTATTGTTGACATAAAAAAAAATTCTGAAAAAAATACTTAAGACAACCATCTATCGACTGACTTTTGTAATATATCATCATCCTGTGACGTAGTTTACAAGGGACGCCGATTGACACAAGCTGGTTACTGATTTATTTTACGATTTTGTGGGCATTTTACTTGTTTAAGTAGCTAAATGCAAAATGCCATCAAATTGGAAAATATCAGTAACTTAATTACATCACCGTCTAGTTATCAATGTAGGAAAACAAGGTTAGTGCATTTTGTTATTCATGGCCGACATACATCATGATCAATGGAATGTATGTGTGCGTACTGGGGATCCCCAAAGGTAAATTTTCAAAACAAATGAAAAAAAATATATACTTAGTTACAGAATTATAAGGATTAAACACATTTTTTCCGGAGTTTATTGATGTATAACCTGCACCATAAAAGTCCTTTTATTTGTTTGTGAGTGAATTGGTCCAGGTTGTTTGTGAGTGACTTGGTGCAGGTTATACATCAATAAACTCCGGAAAAAAATGTGTTTAATCCTATATTAGAAGATACCAAATGGGTAATCAAAAGCCATAAATCGAGGGATGGACAACATAATGTCCAATAGGACAAAAAGACAAAACAATAACTATACAGAAAGATTGAGAAACACGAACCCCACTAAAAGTCAGTGATGAACTCAGGTGCTCCAGAAATCGTAGCAATTATCACAACACGGAACTTATAGCGTGAAGACATGTAACTCAATAAAATGAGCAACATGGACCCCACAAAGAAATGGTACACATATTTCTTAGCAGTTAAGCAAGTCATGATGGCATTCGTAAAACGTTATACGTGATGACTTAATTACAATGAACCTTTGGTTTAGTGGCTTCCTTGTTAGCAGCAACCTCATATGAAACAAAAATCTGACAGTAACCACAAGCTCTAAAATATTGTATCAAATGAGAGATAAATACTTCAAATGTAGGTGCTGCTGAAATATTGCTACATATAAAGAAAAAAAGTTCACAATGTAAATAATAGCATTTTATGTGGGTTTTTTGTCAATCTTTTACCTTTGTAACTTATAAAACAGCAAAGCAATGAAGTTTTTTTTCTACTATTTTTTTCAAACTGTTTATATCATTTATCCTATATGTAAATTCGCTTTCAGAAAGTGTATTTTTGCATTATGTCACCTACCTGGAAGCTTGAATTCAGAACTACAAAAAGGTATTGGCACTTCCAGATCCTTTAAGAACATTTCATCTATTATTTCCATGCCTTGAACATACAGCTTAACACCAAAGTCTACTGAAAATATCCCTTTGCTGTCGATTTTTCTAATTGAAAATCTGTAATATATAAGCATTATGTATTTGTTGTTTAGGTTTAATGCCACTTTCAACAATATTTCAGTTATATCGTGGTGGCCAGTTTTATTTGTGGAGGAAACTGGATGTATTTGTTGTTATAAAGAACTAAGGGTGAATGAACAAAACGGCAACATGTGTGTTGTTATCTTGTCTATCATTGTATAACTACATGATATCCCATTAAACACCAATCACAATGTTCGGTTCCATGTTTAGGGAAAACCCTTACATGTGACATAGAATAAGCTTTTAAGAAAGTGTTCGTTGTTGATATTCAAATAACTTCTATGTGATATGAATTCAAAGATTTTGTGATGTCCTTTGTGTTTTTCTTGTATTACATAGTCGAGTCGTCGTGGTCGCTATCATATGGTAGTTGATTTATTTAGATCTAGCCATGCATTCAGCGCCCATCACAAACTTAAGTTGTTAGTTCATGGTAAGGTGTACTTGATACCACTGTGATTTTGATTAGGTTTGAGAGTGATTTAAGTCGGTATTCTCCACCAATACAATTGATTGATTTATTTGATTGATTTTTGGTGTTTAATGCCACTTTCAGCAATATTTTATCTATATCATGGCGACCAGTTTTTAGTAGTGGAATAAGCCGGAGTACCCGGAGAGAACCACCGACCATGGGCAAGCAACTGGTAAACTTTATCACTTGCGGCTGCGAGTCGAGTGCACCCTTTTTGTAATTTACAAAGCCAGGCACGAACCCACGCTGTATTGGTGCTAGGCTTGCATGAGTTGTTAGGTAATCCAACTACCTAAGTCATTGAGCCACCCAGGCCCTCCAATACAATTGATGGTCAAGATACAATTGCGATGTTGAAAGTAGGGTTAATCAACATGTTGTCATTCATTTTTTTGTGTTATTGTGAAATCTTTTTGAGAGACAGAGAATCTGTACAGGCTTTTTATTGTTTGATTATATCTGTATTGTAGTTGGAGATTAGATTATCAGTGGGGTTGGGTTAGAACCCCATTAACCGGTTTAACCCCGCCATATGTTTGAGCCTGTCCCAAACCAGGACCTGGATGTCCAATGCCATATGTCATTGTCTTTACTGTGTTCAATGGTTTGAGGTGAGAGGTGGTTGTTCATTTTGTTGATATTGGTGCATGGAATTGTTGACCATCATTGTTTATTCTTTCTTTCCATAAGTACCTGTATTACCTAGTATCTGTGTTGTGTTTTATTCTCATCCAGTTTATTCAGTATACATGCAATGCTACTGTATACGCTTAACTGAGCACTCTGTGTGTGTTTATCTCATATAGAGTAATGTTGACTTATACTTCGGTCCATTACGCTTATATGTACAATAAAACCTGTATTAAGAGGTCATCTTTGGGACAAAGCAAAAGTGGCCTTATAAGACAGTTGAAATAAGTCATATGAAATTTACTATGACAGGACAAGAAAAAGGTGACGTATTAATAAAGGTGAATGCTTAATAGAGGTGACTGCATGGGCAGGTTTGACTGTATGTTGAAGATGAAACTGACAATAATAAGTGGGTTTTTTGCTTTGAAATAAAGATAAACCTATGTAACAAGGAATAATATAAACAAGGACAGTATAAATCTTCATATGATAATCTGGCACATTATTGTAACAAACTGTTGAACGTTTAACTTACATTACACCAATATCATCTGTAATATGAAGCATTTCTGTCTTACCTGAATATTAAAAAAATACTCAATTCAAGTCAACACAATGTAAGCTAATATTTCTTACATCCCTTGCAACTTGTAAGACAAAATCATATCCCAAATCAAGAACCTAGAATGTTTATCAGCTTCTGTTGTTGTTTCTTTTTTGCAAGGAGCTTGAGGCTTACCTGATAAATGGTCTGTGTTTACGTGGATGGTTATATAGTTGGCCATAACTGGTAATGTTATATAATGTAGCGAATTACCATTTTGTTATTTAACAAAGCAATAATTGTGGAAGTATATTTGTCAATATTTCATACTGCTTTGAGGGGTCGTCATGGTCATGATTGTATGGTAGTTGGATTTGCAACTACATATGTAATCAGTGTCAATCACCACAAAAGTTGTGAGCTCGAATCCCGCTCATGCCGAGGATGTACTTGATACAACATTATGTGATAAAGTTTTGTCAGTGACCTGCGGCAGTTCGGTGGTTTACACTGGGTACTCCGTTTTCCTCCACCAATAAAACTTATATCTACAATATAACTGAGATATTGTTGGAAGTTGTGTTCAATCAACACCATAACCCTAACCCTAACCTCATACTGCTTTGAAAATGATATTGTCTTGCTGCTTTTATGATATCAAAAAGACATCTGGAAAACACTTGCATGACCACATCATTTCACTAAGAGGGGAGGTTTTGGCACATAAACTAGTTTTACCCAGTCACTTTTTATTGAAGTGCCTGTACTAAGCCAGGGTAGTGAATTTCTATATTGTTAAGGGTATCAATTATGCCTCTTTCTACGATTTTTCAATTGGATTTTGGAATTGTTCCGGCAGTGTGGTATTTTTTGTTTTTGACTTATATCAAGATTTATTAATTGTATTAACATACCCCATTCGTAACTAATCAGGACAATAGTTTCTTTCCAACCCTCAAAGCCAATAGTACATAGAAACTTGCAATAATCAATATCAACAAATGCTTTTAATGACTTGTGATACTGAGTTCCACCAATATTTACTGATACACCAAAGCAGGCGTCTAGGTGTAAACAACTTGTATCAATAGAATAATAGAGATGGTCACGTATCTTTTTGTTTCGAATTTCTGGTAAAACAATAAACCTACAACCTGCAATAAAGTATAATCTTGAAATAATTTTATATTCAAAATATATTTTAATTACAGTGACAATACTATAGAAATGGTAAAGATTGACATTGAAATAGCAATGAATGTTATAAGTTTAAAGAAAGACAACAAGATGTTGCACGCTACGTCGTGCTAAGAATACTCCCACTCGTTCATTTGTAAGTCGCATGGTAAACAGGAAGTAGATGTGCAATCATTTCTTCCAGTAGAAGCTATATCTGTTACGAAAGTGTGAACGGACGGATAAACGGACGGACGGACTAACGGACGGACAAACGGACAAGGTGATTGCAATATAGCCCCCTCTCTATGAGTGGGGGTATAATAACAACAAAATATAAACATTGGTCTCTGTTTTTGTTCTTTGTGGGATTGCTTGTCCTTACTATTTCCTTGTTAATATTAATGAAACCATCAACAATTATCTAAACATCTTAAATGTAAATATTGATAACAAATACCACATATAACAAAAGACAACAAACACCACATTTACCAAAAAGATAGCAAATAAGACATAGCGAAAATAAATTCCTCACGACAATAACCACTCATACATGATATGTACATTGTATACTCATCAATAAAAATTAGCTAGCAGTAAAGGATGCCACTAAAGTCTGCTTCTTATCTTGATCTTCACGTTGAAATCGACAATGGAGGAAGATCAAAAACAGAACTCGTCGACAAACGTGATGGCTTCACTTTTCCAATAGTAAACTTTCCTTTCATCACTAGTAATATTCCAGCAGTACCAGCATATGGAGTTTACAATTCAGAACTCAAACTTTTTCAAGGGTACATGTACTGTGATTTTCTGGACAGGGGTCAGTTGCTGTTGGAAAAATGTTGAAGGCATCGCAACAAACATTCTACACGGTCGTCGTCACGAACTGGTTAATCGTTGGTCAAACGGCAATTGATCTGTTCCCTTCCAAGAAGAATTTTCCGTTTTTTTACTGGACTTGACTATATGTGTAACACGGCAGGTGTGTTATAAGAAACACAAACTGTTTACCCTTCCCGAGCCCCTGGGTTCACCCTTTTTTTCTTGGTGTTTTTCTCATTATTATAGTTTTCTGTGTTGTGTTTTTTGTTTTGTTTGTATTTGTACTGTGGCTTGTGTCCAATATTGCCAGAGTCTCTGGATTGTCCATTCTTGATTGCCCCTTTAGTTTTCTCGAACATGTATTATCAACATAGTTCTATAATTGATTGACAAGTTGGAGGTACCATTTTGAAAAGAAGCTTTTGACGCTTTTGAAAGTATGTTTTAAATTATTTGGCGTCGAAATATCTTGACTCATATTGAAGGTTATTCCAGAAATTTAAGATATCTTCATTGAAGGATAAAGTTCCAATATCTAATACATACGTCTGTCATCAAGGGAAAGTCGATGTCGACGTTCGTGGAGACTGCCCATTGAACTTAAGCCACGACGTTCTAATTCCTTGTTCAGTTGTCTTTCTGTCATTATTTCTGGTCTTGGACAAGGACCTTTTGTTGTTAGAAGAGCCTGTAGAAGTAAACTTAAAGTCTTCAATGTCTATATTAAATTAAAGATACAATGGTCTAACATTTTTCTAATTTACACATGAAAGCAATCACTTAACAAAAAAATGATATCAATACAGAATGGAGTGATGGATCAGTAAACGCTAGAATTGAGAAATATGCCACGTTAACTTCATAAACAAAAAAGTTTATTATAATTAATTTTGTTCTTTTCATTGTGAAGCAAGATACAACATTCAAGAGTCTTATTCAATTTAAATATGCTTTATTATTGTATCTCAGTATATGAACATCACAACAAAATTTTCTACATTAAAATTGCTATTTTTCTCCTTTTCCATTTGTTTGACTATGTAAGACTATGTAAGACTATGGACCTGCAATGTGAATTGTTTTCGCGGATTTTTAGTTCCGCGACCGGATTGGATAAAAGTTTTATATTTATTCGGAACACTCAGACTTCATCGTCTATAAACTCTGAAATTAGAAAAAAGAGACAGTGAGACGGAAAATGGCAAGGTTTGCCTCGTTAACTGACCAGGATTTAGACATAATTATAGACGAGAAGGACTCTAAAAACACAAAATCAGTTATCCGTGTCGGAAAAGATTCTGAATGATTACTTAAAAGAAAAAGATGGGGAGATCAAATCGATTGACGAACTTGATTCTGCTGATGTCAGTGTGGACACATTGAACACAATTTTATGAAAATTCTACGGGGAAGTACGTAAAGCTGACAGTACGTGTTATGCCAAGAATTCCATGATAACTGTTCGCTTTGGGTTGCAGAAACATTTTCTTAAAAGTAAAAATGAAGACGTTATAAGTTTATTGTTATTATTAATAATATTGTTGACTTAATTGCCTTTTTTACTGCAAAATGGTGCTCTCTTAAACAAAAGTCTTGCACTTTTAAACAGAGGAGATTAAATGTTCATGGGACAATGTTCAAATGTGTACATTGTTGCTCTTCTTCATCTTGTAGTCATCATGTAAATTTATGTTGAAGTCTACTTTCTCAAAAGAATCAAACTCTTATGAATGACTGGGGAAATAGCATAAAAATGTCCATGAGACAATATTCAGATTTATAATGCAAAATACTGGCAAAAGATGTGTGATTTTATTGGTCTTTATCATTTTGAGGTGATCATTCAACTATGCGTCTAATGTTTTTCGGAATAATAAAATACTTATAGACTGTGTATTCGGGAATAGCAAGTTTGTTGTCCCTTCGTCCCTGACTATTGACCTCGGCTTCGCCTCAGTCAATAGTCAGTGTCTCGTGGACAACAAACTTGCTATTCCCTCATACCAGGTCAATAAGTATATACTATTGACTATTGTATATCATCATCCTACTAATTAGCATGTAAGGTAGATGTATATATAACAAACTATATAAAATATAATGGTCTCCAACATTTTACTGAAGTTTGTTAACATTGACAGTCAAATTTAAATAGTACCTTTTTTTTTAATATAAAATCATGCCATTGTTCAGATCAGGAATTCGTGGTCACTCTGATCAATGTACATTTGTTCTACTTTTGAAAATGTCATGAGAAATTATTACACTATTACGATTTCTTGGTAAACTTTCCGGCATCTGTAAATTATTGAATGCATGGCAAATCCGTGTTTGTATGATAAAAGATGCAGTGTAGCATCTTTCAATTCCACAACTGCATAAACACCACAAAGCAACTCCCAAATCACAAAGAGCCTTATTGTCATGACATGAAACAGGCAAAACGAGGGTAATGAATTAAAACACAACACCTATGGATAATTAGGTCTCAAACTGACACAAAAACAATACAATGAAAAGATTAAATTTAATAACATAACCATACATATGTAGGAAAATCTTACCAACCACAGCACGGACAATTCCTCTACCTCACCCTAAAATCTTACCAACCACAGCACGGACAATTCCTCTGCCTCACCCTAAAATCTTACCAACCACAGCACAGACAATTCCTCTGCCTCACCCTAAAATCTTACCAACCACAGCACAGACAATTTCTCTGCCTCACCCTAAAATCTTACCAACCACAGCACAGACAATTCCTCTGCCTCACCCTAAAATCTTACCAACCACAGCACGGACAATTCCTCTGCCTCACCCTAAAATCTTACCAACCACAGCACGGACAATTCCTCTGCCTCACCCTAAAATCTTACCAACCACAGCATGGACAATTTCTCTGCCTCACCCTAATATTTACAACAAAAAGAAAAGACAATGATTGCTTACCTTTGGTAAACCTAAAACACTTAATATGTTTTTAATGGCTATATCTTTTACTTTTTTAATTATTGACATTCCAGCCGGTTGTAGCTTCTTCATCAACGAATTTCTACCGAAAAACTTCTTCAAATTAGCTGCAAAGAAATGTTATTTATATATGTATGAAATTAAGATTTTTTTGCATAGCTCGGTTTCCATTATTTTTTTTTCTGGATAACTGATTTTATTTTAGCCATGCATTTCAATTCAAGTTGAATGAATTACAATTTATGTTGGTTATTTCAATGCATTGTCTGTATGTTAACATTAATATATTTAAGATTTCCAGAATCGTTTTAATGCATACATACTTTTCGGCCACTTTAATCTATTGCCAGATTGAATTCTTGGGATTGGTACTAAGGCATTTTCAAAAACATTCACAAAAACTAAGCACGATTGGATATCATCCTGGTAGCAGAAACCAGCACCAAATGTTATGAATAATTCTGTTCCACTCTTTTCTATCCTGTATCTAAGAAACAAAATTATTCTTAAACAAGTTTCATTGTTGTCATAATATACATTAAATGTAGTTACATTTAGTATTTTCTAATGTGATTGTGTTTCTCAATGATTAATTAAGAGTTCCATGTGTATATTTTCTTTCCACCAATAGAACCGTTTGCTGCGAAAAATCAAAAATATTATTGATGGTAGAGCTTAATACCTAAAATCCCAGATACTAAATAAGAAATAAAGTTTATTTTTGTCATGTAACACATATCATAATTTCAGTGTGGATGTTATTTGATCATAATTATTAGTGAAAAATAATCAAAATGTTATATTTTGAACTTGCAGTTCGTTTTATTGATATTTGTGGAATTGTTGATAATCACTGGTTAAACTTGCTTTTCATAATTACTGTGAATCATTAGTTAAGACGTCATAGAACTACAACGGTGTTGTCCAAATATCAAGATTGAAGATTGTTACCTATATTGTCAAAAATATTATCATAGTAACCTATAGTCTAACAATACAATGCTACAACATACATGTTGGACTAAATCAGATTAGATATGGTATATAATTAAACCTTGGCAAATATAGCAGATACCTGATAATCACTTCAATTCCACCAAGAAATGGCAACTTTATTCCTGTTCGAATCTCATCTTCTATACCTTAAATAATTTATAAATCAGTTGGGATACGTTTAAAAGGTAAACATTATATAAAATTAGAAACAAATCTTCAGATGTCCGTTACGAATCCCGCATAAAACTATAATATTTGGTTCGTCTTGACCTCCAGTTGTATATGGGAGTGCTCGTGTCTTATTTATGATATTCTTGTTAATTTGCACATAGTGGCATCCAACACATATTGTGATGGGTTTTTGTTGTTTGTCTTCATCCGGTGTCTTGTGTATCCAATGTTGCCAGTGTCTCTGGATTGTTCATTCTTGATTCCCTCTTCGGTTGCTCTAACGTTTATTTCCTATATTAACAGGATAGTAGGTTATGCTATGTTATTATTGCTTATCGTCATTTTTAGCTATTTTCCATCTATATTGTGACTACCAGACTTCACGCCCGAACAGTTATAACAAACAGATCGATGAAAGCACGACCATTAATAGGTGTCTAGAAACTTAAAAACTTGAGGTGGGTTTCACAGCACGAACCCACGTCACGACCTACACCACTCAGCCACCCAGGCCCGTTTTGTAGCAGTGTTATGGGGGAGGTTATGATTATGGTGTTTAATGCCACTTTCAACAACATTTTAATTATATCGTGGCGGTAAGTTTTATGGGTAGAGGAAACCGGAATACCCAGAGAAAACCACTGACCTGCCGTCCGTCACTGAAACACTTTTTTACATAATCTTGCATCGGATACACCTCGCCATGAATGGGATTCGAACTCGCAACTTTAGTGGCGATAGACAATGCTTGCATATGTAGTTGTAAGTCCAACTACCATATGATTACGACCTCGACGCCCCCTATTTTAAGAGACAATTGAATAACATATCAAATATCTATCTTTATCTGAGTATTAATAACTTTTGCATTCAAAATATACATTGATGCACAGGTGAAAGCTTCAGATTTTAATAATATAAATACAGGTATTATTTCAATATTACATAACATTACCATGTTAAAGGTATATGAATATATCAACTTCTTTTCCATTATTATGTTTAAGTCAGCATATATATGTAATAAAGCACATAGTTTTGCTTTGAATTCGCATATTTAACCCATAATAACAAGTCATCAGAGGTTGTGAAAGTGTGAAATTATTCAGTATATTCTATTACCATCATAGGAAGATCCTAATTGAATTTCCCGTTTAAAATCATTTACACCATATACGAATTTAACATCTTCAACGTCGAATCTGGCAAACACTTTGATTGTAGATAAATACACAGCAAGTTTTATATTCACACAACATTCAATACCTAAACACATCGAATCGAAGGTGCACACAACGTTGTCTGGCATGGTGATTGACAGTAATGGACATTCTATTAAAGCAGAAGAAAATGAAAATGTGGATACTCTTTAAATAAACATAAACTAGAAACAAGTGAGCATTAGTGAAATATATCTCAATCAGTTTGTATTGATACAATTGAAAATGTTATGTTAAATTTTATCTTGCCAATACATGATTTTGCTTGAGTACTAATTAAGTGGTTAAATACACTTCAGTGTTATTTAGTAATGGATTTAATAAAGCTTTTCTGGTACCTGCTGCATGTAGAGGACAATAAGAAAACCGTAATGTATGTCTCCGAACATGACAGAGGACACCATTAAAAACGATTATAACAATGCTTGATTCTGCTCTTTTTTGACAATTTGGTAGTTATTTTGGACTTTTTGACATTGAAGGATAAACACACAATATACCTACATTGTCGGAAAATAAAATAATAATTTGTAGTCGCATCGAAACATGCAAGAAAATCTCATCAAAGTCCAGCTTTTACACCTGTTTCTAAAGCTCGTGCAAGTAAATTGGATATTTTCCGACAATGTACGTATTGCCTTCTGGTGAGGTGAACATCCAGAATTGTCAACATTCAAAGAGTTGATTCCCTGAGTGCTTTTCCTAAAGGGGAAACAACTCATTGAGTGCTGACAATTTGGATGTTCAACTTACACAAAGGCATGTTTTATTATATGGAACAGTCAACAACTCATTCTCTTATTATACTAAGGTTGATTTTATTTACAATTTTAAAGATTTCCAACATAATTCCATAAATTTTGCTGTATGTCAAAATTTATTTGCTGTCTCTAGTTTTTTTTTTATAATGTACGCTCAGTGTTTTTTGTTTTTATGTTTTTATTTGTTAAATAAAAATACCATTTTCATAGTACATGTACAAAATGTATTATAATTTTTTCAAAAATAATACAGATCCAGGCCTCTACATTAACATATTTTTCAACTTGTCCCTTCGGACAACTAACTAAAAAAAGTACTTGTCCGACTCAATCTTTTAGTTGTCCGAAAAAATTAATAAAAATTACAAAAACTAGAGAATAATTATCCAGGGCTCCCACTACTTTCAAATTAGAGGGAGAAGTGACTTATCTTTCAGAGAGCTCACAGGGATAAGTGGTAAGACATCTGGGAGAAGTCAATTGTGATTAATCGAAACATTGTTTCGTGACCCCTCTGACATTACCCTGCCCAAATTTAGTAAATAGTTAAAGCTGCCTGAACTGATTTGTTCTGGTTTTTTTTTTTATTCATAACTACCTTAAGGACATATATTCAATGTCACATTTTTATTTCTGTCTACCTTGATTGGAGTCTTGCATACCAGTGATTTTTATATGTCCCCCCCCCCCCCTTTTTCCTTTTGAAATATTACTGTGTTGTGATCCAATATCACACAAATTGTAATAACTCATATTTGTGTTATATAAATCCTTGTTTCTGGTAAAAAAAAATATACCTAGATACTATATATACCAGTATCTAGGTATATTTTTTTTTTACCAGAAACAAGTGCCTGTGATATAAATAAAGCAAAGTATTTTATTTAAATTCACAGAGAAATAAAAATTTTAGTGGATCTTTTCAACCAGATCAGGAAAAAGCTTGTAATATTTGTCCATTTCAAAGGTTTCAATATTTCCCAAAAGCCTAAATCAAGTCCTCTATCGTATTTTGCACAAAAGACAAGTTTAAATTTGGCGTCAAATTGATATCCGATAATTTGTACGTTTCCGTTCCGGAGTGATTCTTGTTCTTATATTTCAAATATTGATATTTCCGTTCATTAAAGCGTTTCTGAGATTGCGACTTTAATTTTGTCAATGTCCTTGAACTTCATCAAAGCATGATAAATGATATCAATAAAAGAGTTTTGATCTGGCGTTTCACTTTAGTTTTAATCAAAATAAATTATGGACAAATTAGAGATCAAACAGGGTTCTTTTATACAACAAACCCAGTATTTTATACCAGTGGAAATAGATTTGTCCGTCGTACCGGCACGTTTGGGAATCCGATTTTTTCACTTGTCCCGTCGGACAAGTAATACAAGATCTACTAGTCCGACGTCAGTTTTCACTGGTACCGGACAATCGGACAAACGTTAATGTCGAGGCCTGAGATCTAAAGAATCATAAAATTTAAACAATGACAATTTTTTTTTTTAAATATCCAACATCATCCAAATTTACATCCACATCTGTTTTTAATTGTGTAGTCTACCATTGTAACAATTGTTTGCTTTTTGCTTTGTACTATCCTAGCATAAATTGATTGGAGATTGGCTTTCGCCAATCAGTTGAATGCTAACGTCCATTTACAGTGTTTGTCATTTTTATTTGTCTTTGAATATCAAGGTTCAGATTCAATAAAAATATTTATATTAGTTTGTCTTGTAATCATGACAACAGAGATCTGTCTAACAAAGGTTAAAATTGAAATATGATCATAGATACGATTTTCCAGTTGCAGTAGCCGTCTTATCATCTGATTCCTATTCCCAGCTGTACTTTTGCCTCTTTCTAATAGCTCCAGGTGAAGTTCTTCATCGGAAGCTTGTTTTGGGTTGAAACAGGGCTTCTTGTCAATAAGTCTCTAGTAAAAATATAATAAGATTTATTTCTAAGATAATGGCAAACTTGACCAAATTAATATTTATCAATGTTAAACTTAGAATTTAGATAATTTTAATAATATCGTTTTTATTACGGAATTATTCTAATATTTTAAATCTAGTTTTTTTCAAAATAAACTTTTCTTTATTTAAATAGCATTTGTTTATTGACAGAATTATTCCAATATTTCAATTTGAGATCTTTTTGTCTAATATTACCTCACCTGAAATTATCATTAATTATTATATAAACAATTGTAGTCTGTTTGTTCGCATTTGATCCCTGAATATAATATTCCAAAATAAGTTGAAGACTTTGATATAACCAAACATACATAGAAACTGATCAGAGTGGACGTGATGTAAAATATCATACATGTACTGTCTGTAAAAGTTCCGAAATAATTGTTAAGTTGAAGTCATCACTTCGAAAGTTTTACGGTCGCCACCATGACTTGGTTGACCGTTATTGAATATCTGTGTCACAAATGACCACGGATATGTTCCACTTGTCGTAAACACTTTCTAGTCCTTTCCTCATTCACGACTTTTCACCAGGTTTGTAACTAGATTAAAATGACAGGTGCCTAGGAACTGCTTACCCTTCCAGAGCACCTGAGTTCACCTCTGGTTTTTATTGGGGTTCGTGTTACTCAATCTTTAGTTTTAAGTGTATGTTTTGTAGATCGTTGTTTGTCCTTTTGTACTTTTTCTTTTAGCCATTGTGCTGTCTGTTCTTCGATATATGGATTCTGATTGCCCCTTTGGTATCTTCAAACTCTTCTTATAAAACTAAGGTTATCCTCCCTCATGTATAGATGACCTTAACTGATTGTGGCTATCCAGTTTGTTGGCCCTCTGGTTTTATTGATCCCAAATTTTAAATTATTTGGTTTTCCAATCTTTAGATTTTGAGTGTACCTGATGAAGGTTATTCCAGAAACGTGTTGTGTGCACTAAATTTGATACCTATGTTTTTAGCATTGCAGCGGTATTACTTAAAACAAATATAATATTGAAATATTTTAGATTTGAATTTTCCCCCTTTAATTTTATGACTCAGTGGCTCACAAGAAACTCTTGTGATGAAATTGTGGTACAATTGTTGGTTGCTCCACATAATTTTTCATATTGTTTCTTCGAGGATATGCGATTTAGAATATCATAATTGTTTATAACACTGATCCTCAAAATACCCTAAATGGCAGACATTAAATATATTATTACATAGCTCCACAAAGTACCCTTGTAAGCATATATTAATTGTTTTATAAAGTTGGTCCCAGGACAGCCTAGTTAACAAGTTAGATAACATTGCTTCACAATGCACCATAATTAGCATATCTTATTTGGTTTATAGTATTCTTCCCCTAAGTACCCTAATTAACATACCTTAATTGTTTTTATAACATTTCTCCCTTAAAGTACCCTCATTATCACACTTTAATTGTTTTATAACAGTGATCCCCAAAGTACCCTAATTAGCATACCTTAATTGTTTTATAACAGTGATCCCCAAAGTACCCTAATTAGCATACCTTAATTGTTTTCATAACCTTGCTCATTTTCTCCTTACTCTCTCTCATCTTTAATTTGTCAAGCAAGTTAATAATGGATCCCATCTTCAAACGTTTCAGGGAGAACTTCTTCATGAATGCATTTGCTTTTTTTATAAGCATATTGATTGGATCTAAAAAAAAAATAAACACAGATTTTATTGTGGTAATTCCATAAATTCCAGATAAAGCGGTTTGACTGTAGTAAAGCTATGACTTTCAGTAACATTAGTGAGGCATTATAAGTTGAATTGTAAATCTTCTGTATTTATTAATAATATATTGTCAAGTTACCGTAATTATTGTGGTCCGCTCCAAAATCAATTCTATTTACAACTGTTACTTTCGAATAGATATACAATATACGTACATTGTCGGTAAATATAAAATTTATTTGTACAAGCTTTAGAAACAGGCAGAATAGCGAGCCTGCGCCCTCCGCTGTACATAGCTACAGGGTACCAGGAAAGTTTATTCGTAGGCTGAAAAGTTTATTCGTCTAGTACGAATAAAGCAAAAATTTATTCGCATAGCATATTTGTACAGCAAATGTACTGATTGCAGGATAAAATCCCATATTCTACATTTAATAAAAATCAGATTTATTTCTTTATAAGCTTTTGCATTTCGACGTCCACTTTGAAAAATTAATAATGAATATTCACCTCCAGAGTGGCTAGGTTTATGTCTGAACCAGGAGCATTTAAAGACTTAACATGAGATGATAACAAGTGTAGTTATATTCTTCTCTTTGTTTTTCTTACCTTTCTTATCTTCATTCTGCGCAGTCTTTCCGGCTGATTGAACTTTATGGAACAGTCCCTCTCGTGCATCTATAATTAATACAATGGTAATTTAATTTTTTTGAATGTTATAAATAACAATACTTTCATATGTTCTCACAAATCTGGACATTCTCATCATTCCCAGTAAAATATAGTTATTTTGTTCAAGGGACTAAGAATAAATGTTAACAAGCTTAAGGGCAACGCAAAGCGTGGCGTATCCCCTCGCCTAAAAATTTGACCCGGTGACCTTGACCTTTGACCCTTGAAAATCAATAGGGTTCCAAATTCTCTTAAGGACTAAGCATAAACCAAGTTTGGTCAAAATACATTGAAGGATGTTGATTCTAGAGTGTTCACAACGATATTACACGGTAAAAATTTGACCTGGTGACCTTGACCATTGACCTATGACCTTGAAAATCGATAAAGTTCCAGATTCTCTTAAGGACTAAGTATGTACCCAGTTTGGTCAAAATTTATTGAAGGATGTTGATTCTAAGTGTTCACAAGGATGTTAAGGAAGGACGGACGGACGGACGGAAGGACAGATGTTAGCGTTACTATATCCCTTCGCAACTTCATTGGCGAGGGGATAATTAACTATTAAAGCAGGAACTGCTTACCCTTCCGGAGCACCTGAGTTCACCCCCACTTTTTAGTGGGGCATGTGTTACTCGATCTTAAGTTTTATGTGTATATTTTGTAGATTGCTGTTTGTCCTTTTGGTCCTATTTCTTTTAGCCATTGTGTTGCCTGTCCATCATTGATTTAAGGATTCTGATTACCCCATTTGTATCTTCAAACTCTTCTTGCATTATTCATCATACCGTAAATCGGAAAATTTTGGTGTAGGTTAATTTTGGGTTTTTTCTCCAAAAGAGGGTTGTTTTATTTTGGTGTGTGAAATTTTGGCCATTTTCGTTTCTAGTGTGTTTAATTTTGGCCACTTTTGGTTCCCATGTGTTTAATTTTTTTGTCAGTTCATTCAGAACGTAAATGGAAGTGTTCTCATTTCAACCAGCGATACTACGTTTTTACTGTTACCGGATATTTTGATGTCGTACTAAAAACCAAATCGATTATGGATAAATTGTGATATTTATTAAAAATAGGAATTTAAATATTTAAACAGCATAAAGTAAAATGCATTTAATATAAAAACAACAAATAATAATTTTACACTGGTATTAATCATCACTTTTACAGGTAAACAGTCTTATTATAGCGGTCAGTACATGTATTTGTTTACACAAGAATTATACATAATAAATAATACCGATAAGACACTAATTACGTGTTTAATGATTTTTCTTTTTTCTATAGGTAATTGTCATTTTAATGATATTTGACATTTTGTTGATTGAATAAATTTTATTGGTATTGCATGGTTTTTATCATTGTACTTTATTTACCTGTAATTTCTCTCTTGTCATCCAAGCCAACGATTTCACATCGTGAACACTTTTCAGTTTGACTTGTGTATGTATATACATGTATAACGGTAATTGACCAAGTTTTACTTAGGAAAGAAGTAAGACAAAAAGGTACAGATTAGGGAATATAAATATAAAAAGATATTAAGGCAGTGTTCAATTTTGGCGGTTAATTTTTGGAGTGTGACATATTTTGGTGTGTTTAATTTTGGCACTTCGTATTTAGGGGCCAAAATAGGCCAAAATAAAACCATGACCAAAATTTCCTGATTTACGGTAGATAGTTTTTAATCATGTCAAGTTTTAAAGATGCAGCAAACCAGAAATATTAAGAGATGTCCTCCAATATGCTTCTTCTAAGTATTTTAAAAGACAACTAATGCTATACAGGTATATAGGAAATTAAAAACAAATATCATAGTGGCAGAACGGCTCCAAAATCCAATAGCAAAATAGCAGGAAGAGGAAAACGCAATACCACTAATATATACAGTATAGATAAGGTTTTAAAAACAGCTTACGATAAATACAAACATCTATCCTGCAATCAGTACATTTGCTGTACATATATGCTATACGAATAAATTTTTGCTTTATTCGTACTAGACGAATAAACTTTTCGTACTATACGAATAAACTTTTCAGCCTACGAATAAACTTTCTTGGTACCCTGTAGCTATGTACAGCGGAGGGCGCAGACAAGCATGAAACTGGTACTAATGTAACGCGGACCACGAAGAAGACACCATTGACAACATTTATGAAAGGCGAGGAATGACACTTGTTTCTGTCCTTTTTGTTTAAATCTGACAAGTTTTCTGACTTTTTTGACATTGCAGGATAAACACAATATACGTACATTGTCGTTAAATATAAAATTCATTTGTACTCACTGCGAAACAGGCCTGAAAAGCTCGCCAAAGGCTCGCTATTCTGCCTGTTTCTAAAGCTCGTACAAATAATTTTTTTATATTTACCGACAATGTACGTATATTGTATATATATCATGTTCCTGTAGAATACATATACAATGAATTAGCTTGGTTATAAATGAAATGAACTTGTATTACCTCTCTTTGTCAATCCTGTATCAGGGGCAAAGTTATCATCAGGCAACTTTTCTGGTGGAATATCATCATTCTCTAACTTTGGACTAGTGTCATGTTTTTTCTGTCCATCTAAACCAATAATAGTACCGGAACGTATTGTTTCATCCTGTAATAAAAATATTCATACTGGCATGTTACACATAATAAAATATTAGCGAGCATCGCAAGATGCGAGCTAAACAGCAACATGTGTGTAAGGAGATGAATCAATATATACGATCAATACCAACCGGAAGTGGATTCTAAGTTTCAGCATAGAATGGACAATCGGAGTGAATGACCGGAAATAGCCTATTAATTTGAATAAAAAATAACTATCCAGTTTAAAAATAACAAAATAAAAAATTAGAAAGGAACCTGTACAGCTTCTTTACATGAAACCATTAATTTATTAAAAAAATTGACAATCGCTAGACCTTCTTGTTTCGCCCCTAAAATAGCTGTTGTCACACGATTTGTCGCCAAATGACGAGACATGATACAAACAGTTATACATTCATTTTGTGTATATAATACGTTTATCTAACATTTTTATGATAAACCATAAACAAAATCATGTAAGTTTCATTGAATTTTTTATTTGAAGAAAAGTAAACAAAGTGGGACTATAGTTTACGTCACACAAGTATTGTTACATCACGTCATTCATTCATGATCGCTGTCACTGTCAGAGTAAACAATCATTGGCGATTTACAGTTGGTTGCCGAATAATTGTTTATGTATTGAACGGTGCAGTTCCCAGCAATGTGAAAAGAATGTCTTGGAAATTGTGCAAAGCCAAAGGACTGTTTTGAAGTCGTGACAGTTTTATTCACTTGTTTTCCGGAAAGCAGAAGATGTTTTGATATCCGTATATGGATACATTTTTAAAATTGTAATTGAATTTTTTTTAATTTTTTATTCATTTTGATTTTTTATAAGTGGGTCTACATAAACATATTTAATATTTAAAATTAGTAAGATAAATATCGAGTACGTTGAGATTTTCCTGACAGAGATTCTGCAATGTTTACAAAGACGTCACTAGGGTTTTCCCCGCATTCCTAACCTATGACGTCACGAAAGTTAGTTCCGACTAAAGTACATCTTGTATCACATATATAGATACAACATTTTGTATCACATAGGTTGTATCTATTAGCAAAATAGATGTACAATGTATTTCTATAGAATACATACTCAACCCTGATCATGTCGCTCATGGTTTCAAAACAAAGAAAAAAAATGTCAAGCAATTGTAAGAGTATAAAGATGATTTTTTTTTAAAACAATATTGATTCAGTTGCCAATCCGTTTTTATACATTTTTGTACACATGAGACAGAAAAAAACATTCAAAGTCTTGTCACTTGTGTGATGCAAAAATATCGTTTGCTATGATCTAGCTTTACAAGACACAATGACGAAAAGAGCGAAACAAATATAAAAGAAAACTGCTTTAAATCAGTGAAAGTGTTTAAGGATAATGGCTATCTTATCAGCATATGTATGATTTTCTCTTTAATTCTAAATCTACCCATCAAGTGCCCTTCCGTGCAAAAAACGTTGCATTTTTCTGCGATACGGTAGTTTGCAGCTATATGCCTACAAATCGACAATATATGGCCATTTATGGAGTACTACAAATGGATTAAGTTAACTTATATTTTATAGGCAGTAAATGAGTAGAACATGGACAAAAATTATAAAAGCGATTACCTGCCTTTTCATTTTTTTTTTTACCAAAAAAGAACATATTTCTGACAAAACATGACTTCAAAGTTTGAAATATATTAGCAGGGGCTCCCAAATGCCCCCAATTACTGATATTCCTAACAATACTGAAGTTAATAAAATTTTCAGTGTGGGCTACCAAACCTAACGTTAAATCTAGCTGTAGAACCGTAGCACTTTATCATGGTTTTTTGTTTTGTCCACAAAAATAAAAAAATGTCAAAAGGACTTATAGGAGCTACGGACCCTCAGCTACGTTAAATCTAGCTGCAGAACCGTAGCTCTTTAGGTCGTTTTTGTTTTTTTCTGGGTCCGCCATATCAGAAAATTTCACAAGGACCTAAAGAGCTATGGTTCCGCAGCTACATTAAATCCTGCTCTTAAATATATGTAGGATGGACAGGTTGAGGTTTGGACATGAAAGACCAACTGACTCAGACTGTTGTCTAATATGTACATGTCTTTCCGTAAGAAATTTTGAAAACGCAATCAATAAATCAAACACACACCGTACAAAAGCATTGTATCTTCTTCTTCTTCTTCCAGTGCAGAACAGGAGTCGTCGCCGACTGCTTTAAGTTCTGCGGGACTAGGCATGCCAGGCACATACAGCTGATGTCCCCAAGACTATGTACAACTAAAAACTTCACTATTCGTGGTTCCACTCTCGTGCTGTTCTTTGGAAGGAGTTTCTGAGAGTGTCATATTGGACCTCTCCTGGAAGAACCTATGTTGACCTCTGGTTCTGCTGTCACCAGGTCTGAGGTATAAGTCTCGGTCGATGTCCATGAGTTGATGTTGGATCTGAGTCTGCTTATCCACCTCTGTTGTTCTAAAGTCTGCCACTCAAGTGATGTTAACATGCTTGTCACGCATTCTGGTGCTGGTGTTCTGCTGGTGTAATCATTTATGACGAAGCGGGCAGCTATTCTTTGTACATTTTCTAATGTCTATCAGGGTTTGGGTGGTGGGATCACAAACCATTGCTGCGTATTCCAGGGTTGGTCGTAGGATCGTGAGGTAGATGGTTTCTCTTCCTTGTTTCATTTTGATCAACTGCCGATTGATCCGAACAAGAGAAGTGGATCAGCGGGGGTAAGACATTCGATATTTTATGCCTTTTCTGTCGGAGTTATGAATTGATTTGTGCATGAAAAGGATGATTATATGTTTCTTTATGAAAACTATTATTTGTTTTCTTATATCATTTCATCTCAACATTTCGGTGGACTTTGGACCACATTTTTACAAATAATCATGTCAAAATTTAACGTTGTGAACTTTCATCATTTATTTTACAAAACATGTACATAAACACATACGAGCAACACGACCCCCGGATGAAAATGATACTTTTTCAAATGATAGACGTTTGACTCATCACAGAAATTATTTTTTTTCTTATTTTTATTTTTTATTTTTGAAACTTCAAGTGACTGGACTCATAATCATAGACTAGTAAAATACATGTACATGTCTATGCATAGATGTGATGCTCACTTGTAGGCTGTGCCTAATCCATATTACAATTCACATATTTAAAACACTTGTCAAGGTTGATAAAATATATACTGAGAGTAGACAACTTTGTGTTTATTCTTTCAGATGCTGATAATAATAGCTTTGACTATATCTTATACTTGTGTACAAAATCTTTATGCTTTTTTTTATAGAAAATATATCATTTAGGCATCAAATGAAAAACAAACAATGGAACAATATCGGAGCAGTTCCTAAATCCAATGGGAAAATCGTAGAAATAGAGGGGCAAAATCTATACCCCTAACACACATATATACCGCTCAGTATGTATCGAGTGAATGTTCAACAAGGGATATACATGTAATCATTGGTTTTAGAAAAGGAAAACATTCTTTCTACTTATGTAAAGTAACTTGGACTTGTCGAATAAAATCAGCGTTCTGAAATCAAAGATATTAACAATGCAATCACTGAATCCATGCTATATATTGAACACAATCATTGGGTAAGATTTCTTTCAATAGGTTTGAAGACTGTGTCTTAGTGGAAAATATTCTGCATGATTTCATATATGAAAATATGATGAGGAACAAGTCATATGTATGGTCATTTGATAGATATTCAGTCCCTTAATAAAAAGAAACTATTTGGGTCTAAATATATCCAGTGGTCTAACTTAGTATCATAATGTATTTCTTTTATTGATAAGGAGGTTGGGGTAATGACTGCCTAAATTATTAGAGATATTCGAACGATCATTGATTTAGGGTAAGGGTTTTGGTGTTTAAATTCACTTTTAGCAATATTTCATGGCGGTCAGTTTTATTGGTGGAAGAAACTGGAGTACCCGGAGAAAACCACCGACCTGTCGCAAGTCACTTACAAACTTTATCACATAATGTTGTATCGAGAACACTGGTATGAATAGCCAAACATGACAAAGATCCAAATACATTGTGCAATTCTATTGGATATAATTATCAAAAATGTAAACAAGCGATTGGTGGATATAATGGTTCTGCTGGTAAAAAACGCACCGTAGGGAATATCAGGTTCAATTTATGATAACATGATTATAATGTTGCATATAAGGAAAACTGATTTAAAAGAAAATATAAATATAATCAAATCCCACACTGAATGATGATGGTTAGCTTTGTTTTTAAAAGCTATTATTTGTTATTAGTTGTATCAAAGTTTTTTTTCTCTCAAGAAAACAGTAAAGATACAAGAAAACAGTAAAGATACAAGAAAACAGTAAAGATACAAGAAAACAGTAAAGATACAAGAAAACAGTAAAGATACAAGAAAATAGTAAAGATACAAGAAAATACGTACCTTCCATACTAACAAATAGTCATCACAGTATTGTTCCCATGGCTTAAACTTAAATAATCGTGCTTCAAGGAATTTGGTTGGATCAATAAAACCATTACCTTTCTTCATAGCAAAGTGGATATGGTTTGTGCATGGTGATTTGGTAGCCATTCCTATTGAAACTCCAGCTGCTACCTAATAGTAGATTAAACTATGTATATTATCATCCATAATAAACAGTTTATATTGGTTGATTTGGTTTATGGTGTTTAATGCCACTTTCATATTTCAGTTATACCGTGGCTGTCAGTTTTATTGGAGGAGACCAAAGTACCCGGAGAAGCCACCGACCTGTTGCAAGACACTGACAAACTTTATCACATAATGTTGTATCGAGCACACCTCACCTAACAACATTAGTGGTGAAAGGCACTGATTGCATAGGTTATTGAAAATCCAACTACCTGACGATAACGACCATGATGGTGCATTAATATTGATATATTTATATATAAATATATATTGTAACAATAATAAAGTGTATAAATAAATAAACAACATAATTACATAATGGTACCGTGTATGGCCTGTTTAGGTAGTTTCAACATATCAAAGTGTGTATTATAAATATAAACTACCTATTAGATCGAATATACACAAATCAGCATCAGTATACTAGACAAATTACGTGCCTGTTTAAAAATAAAATTACAAATACGTTCAGGAAATGTAGATACACCATTTATTTGACAGCATTACTATGTAAGTAGCTAATTTGATTGGACATATCAAGACAAGTTTGAAGATACCACAAAGGTAATCAGAATCCGTAAATCAAAGACGAACAGACAATACAATGGCCAAAAGAAAAAGGAAAAAAGGACAAACAACGATCTACAAAATACTACACAGAAAACTTAAGATCGTACAACACGAACCCCACTAAAACCGGGAACTCAGGTGCTCCGGAAGGATAGACAGTTCCTGCTCCACTAGTGACACACATTGTGTTACTCTTGTTGCAAACCCGGTTAAAAGTCATGAATGAGGAAAGGACTGGGTTGTGATTGCGACAAACGGAATATATACATGGTCATTTGTGACACAGATATTCCATTACGGTCAATCGAGTCATGGTGGCCACCTCAAAACTTTCGAAGTGATGACTTCAACTTAACCACTAGGAACCCCTGAATCAGCAGTTTCTTTCGCAGCAGCAACCCTCTATCAAGGAAATTATGACAGAAACCACACTCTCTGGAATATCGTATCCACTGAGAGCTGCATACTCCATATGGAGATGCTGCTGGAATGTAGATACTAATATATGAAAAGATCCCAATGGGAAAATTGAAATCATTTCTTTTGTCGTAAAATTTCGTTCTTAACCGGTCCTCAATGTCAATTTCGAGGTGTAGGTCAAGGTATGAAGCAGAACTAGCTGTATCTGTTTGTCCTTTATTTCAAGCTCAATGGGATGAATGCGATCAACAAAATCACCAAATTTAGAATTATTGAGTGAAAGGGCATCATCTATATAGCGACAAGTGAAATTAGAAGATCGGGCTAGCTTCTTTTCGCTTTTCTTGAGTAGCCAGTGTATGAAGTCTGCCTCATACGAATAAAGGAACAATTTGTCGAGAAGAGGAGCACAGTTGGTACCCATAGGGATTCTGACTGCATGTTAAAAAACACACCCACTTAACACAACACATGTTGTCAATAAAAACAAACTTGAGCATCTTGATGATATCAGTTTTAAAGAGCTTTTTGGTAGAATCAGAGTGATTTTATTTTTTACAAATATAAGATATTTGTATCTACGGTGGCCATTATTTTTTATGAAACACAGTTTGCTTGCCATAAACATTTTATATATGATATGTATAATATGCCTTGGCTGATATTTATGATATCATAGTGAAGGTCATAATAGCAGCAAAATAAGATAATATGAGGGTCACTGGCCACCAACGTTCGGGTTTACAACCTAAATTTCACATGTGTAAAACTATGTATGGTCAGTATTTAAATAAATAAACTAATACTTAATAGCATAAACCAACTAGTAATCAAGATAGATAACTCTTATACTTCACTGTAACACAAAAAACATAGCTTTTTTATAACATAAATACTTTACCACTATAAATTCTGAGATAGTCCCTAAGCGACATCCGAACAGCAGGAAATACCAATAATATTATGACAATATTTTGAGAAGATCCCCTAGAAGACCTAATAAGAGCTTCCCATAATACAACCCATTCAATTTCCTGCTGCGACCAGAATAGCATGCTTTTCTAGGAGAACAGATGAAAACGATTTTTGTTTGGTTTTGATACTATCCTTATACATTTATATATAGTTTTTGTGTATTATATTTATATTGTGACACAATTTTACTGTAATTTCAGGTAATTTACAGTACATTTACTTATTATTTTTTGTTCAAATTATGAAATTATGGAATTGAGCCCGTTCAAATCCATCACAGGTAGTGACACTTTTTGGGATGGTTCCATACCTAACCCTCTGAGTGTGGGAATTCCTACCTCTGTTTCCCAGACTACTCCTGAGACTTCAGTAGCAGGACTGAGAAACCACCTAACCTCGGACCTGGTTCCGAATAGGTCAGTTACCAGGGTTGGAATTCCCATTGTGTCTTCAGTGACCCACACTTTTTCTCGTCCTGTTGATACGGTTGTGTCTAATATCACTGCTCCATCTTTTTAAATGGGTTTGAATGCTATGCAGCATAGACCTCCAATTTCTTCATTGCAACCTTCCACTAGGTTCCCAGGTTGGCCTTGTCCTCCTTGGACACCTCAGTTCCAAGCTCATCCTGGTGTTCCTTGGTCATCTTTTCCTGGTAATCCTTCCAGTAACCCCAGGTTGCCTTCTGATACTTCCTCTTCTAAGACTTCACTAGCCAGGGAAGTAAGAGAAACCTTAGGGGAGTTTAAGAAGTCACTTATTTCTGATCTGAAGGTTGTCTCGGATAGGTTGTATGCTTTGGAGTCTCGGTCAGGTGCCTCGGTAGAGCCTTTTTCTCCTAACCAGTGTCAGGAAGAAGAAGATGACACTCTATCTATGGCCCCAGGGAGTCAGGAGGCTTCTTTTCTCACTGTAGAGGAGGAAGCTGTTCCTACTACTTCTGTTTCGAAGAAATCTGTTTCTTCCACTCTGAACAGAGCTGGTACTCCCGAGGAAGGTAGTTCTAGTGAATCCGAGTCTGAGGAGTTTCCGGCTTCTAGGGATCAGCTAAAGGCTAGGGTTTAATCTCTTCTCAGAGAAAAAGCCCATGTTCATTTTGCTTCCCCTGCTAGGATCCAAAAAACTTTGTCCACGTTTGAGACGTCGTGTACTTTGTCTCAGGAACTTTCCTCTTCTTACAAGTCTTTTCCTGAATCTAAGCACGTTTCCACAGCTCTTCAAGTGATTCAGGATAGTTTGTGGCTTCACCTCCAGGCTCTTCTAGTAACAATACTGGAAAATTTCCTGGTTTTGGTCCCTCTTCTTTTCCAGGCAGGTTTAGAAGTAAGGATTTCGAGATACACAATTCGTCTATTGGAAAGTCAGCTCCTACTTGTGATAAAGCTATGGCTTCCCTTCTAGGCTCTAAGTCAGTAGATGGGTTAAGACTTACACAATCTCTTTGGTCTAAGTCAGAGAACCTTCTTAGGAGCACCTCTCATGCACTGGGTACAGCTGAACACTTTCTGTCGGCAGCTGGGTCTTTACTTTAGGAGAGAGGGGATGACTTTTCGGAGCTTAAGTCCTTCTTACTCTAAGTTGACCAGGCTATTGGTATCTCTCAACTTCTTCTTATGGGCACTCTCGGTAATTTCACTCTTTCTAAAAGAAGTGAAATTTTCGAGAAATCCTCGGTCAATGAGTCTTTAAAAGACTCTTTGCTGTCTTCTCCTTTTTCGGACAAGATCTTTGGATTGTCTGTCCAGGAGGTTCAGGAGGAGATGAAGAAACTTCCACAGCCTGTCAAAGTTAACGTTCAGGTAATTAATGGCAAACGTTCTGTGGTAACTAATCCTCCTTCTGGTTCTACCCACATGTTTCCCAAGAAGAGGAAAGTTGACCCACCAACTACCTCTTCTGCTTCCAAGCCCAATTTTTCTCACAAGAAAAAATGGGCCAAGAAGACAGGGAATCGTAAATAGGAAGTTGCCCCCTCGTTTATTACTGACACCTCCCAAGAGGGAGGAACAGTTTTCTGTTCCGTTCCCCTCTATTCCTGTAGGAGGGAGACTTACTCACTTTCTGAGTCAATAGGAGAAAATTACCACGGACTCGTGGGTTCTGTCAGTAATTCGGGGGGGACTTCATCTTCAGTTTCTGAGGTCACCTCCACTGTCAGAGATTCCCATCTCTTTGTCTCACATGTCTTCTTCTTCTTTCAATAAATGCATCCCTCTTTCCAGAGTATTTTCGCATTGAAAACTATATACATGTGGTCAGGTCAGCAACCTTCCATTTACAATTAAAATAAAAACTTTCCAGAAATGTAAAATTAAAAACAAAGAAGTGGAAATTATGGAAGGCTAGTGTTTGTCAGGCTATGACGGAAGATGTCAATGGAGTCTGAGCTGACTAGAGTCTGTGGTAGGTTGTTCTAGAGTCTGATGGTGCTAGGGAAAGAGAAGCGGATTCTTCTGTCGGAGGAAGTTCAGTCTTTGATCTTGAAAGGAGCAAGAGAGGGTTCATGATCCTTTTCAATCTCCAGGTTTTTACTCCCGTCTTTTCTTAGTTCCCAAGAAAACTGAGGATATGAAAACCAGTTATAGATCTTTCTATCCTGAATATGTTTCTCTTGGTACCCCATTTCAAAATGGAAACCAATCGTTCCATCAAATCTTGTATCCACCCTGGTATGTGGACAACAAGCCTCGATCTCATGGATGCGTACTTTCCCATCCCTATTGCTCCTCCCTTCAGAAAATTTCTTCGTTTTGTTTGGGACAATACAGTATACCAATTTCGAACACTCCCATTCGGGATCTCAACTGCTCCCTTAGTCTTCACAAGAGTGTTTCAAACAATAATAGCTCATCTGCACACACTGTCTGTTCAGATTCATTCCTATCTAGACGATTCTCTGATCAGGGATTTCGATCAACAAACTCTTGTTTCTCAAACGGAAATGGTAATTCAGTTTTTTCTAAATCTGGGGTTTTTGATATCTTGAAAGAAGTCGGAGTTGACTCCTTCTCAGAATTTTCTATTTCTAGGGGAACACTACAGAACAGACCTGGGTCTCATATTTCCACCAGAGGAAAAAATTGTATCCCTCTGTCAGAGAATTCTGTTGTACCAACACTCTCAGTTCGTAATAGCCAGACAGTTTTCTCAACTGCTAGGTTTCCTCAACTCACTCGCGGAAGTGGTTCCACTAGGGCATCTCCACATTCGGCCCCTACAGTTTTATCTTCTTCAACACTAAATAGCTTCCAGCCTCTCAAGACTGGGAAGCAAAGATCCCTCTTCTTCCTTCACTGTTACCTCACCTACAGTGGTGGATAAACAGGAAGAATGTGATGAAAGGTCTATCTCTGTCAGTACCAGTTCCTTCCCTAACTCTCTACACAGATGCTTCCAACCTGGGTTGGGGAGCTTATCTAGAGGGAAGTTGGGCCTTAAGGTTGTGGTCTCCTCTACACCAGAAGGAACACATCAACCTGTTGGAGATGAAAGCAGTTCATTTGGCCATGTCTCATTTCAGAACAACTCTCCATCTCAAATCTCTGGTTCTGGCAACAGACAATACTACCGTAGTAGCTTATCTGAAAAACCAGGGAGGCACTCATTGTTTCAGCCTGTATTCTCTTTGCAGGGAGATTCTCCTTCTTTGCTCGGAACTTCAGATTCAACTGGTAGTGAGGCATATTCCGGGTCATCTTAATGTACTAGCAGACACACTGTCACGTTCTCTAGCACCAGTGAACACGGAATAGGAATTACTACAAGAAATTTTCAATGCCATCAGTCTTCTTTGGGGTCGTCCTCATCTGGATCTGTTTGCTACGTCTCTGAACCACAAGCTGGACAATTTTGTTTCTCCAGTTCCAGATCCTCTAGCATATGCTGTCAACACAATGTCAATGTCTTGGAAAGGAATGTTTGCTTATGCATTCCCTCCCTTCAGGTTTCTTTCCCAAGTCCTTCAAAAGGTGGCTCGGGAATCTTGCAAGATCATTCTTTTTGCACCGGCTTGGCCACAACAAGCCTGGTTCACAGATCTGCTGTGTCTCTTGTGTGCAAGACCACTTCTTCTTCCTCTCAGAGTGAATCTACTGTCTCAGCTGAAAGGAAGAATACTGCATCCAAATCCAGAGAACCTGCATCTGCATGCATGGTTACTCTCCGGAAGGGAATCCGACAGAAAGGTTTTTCTGTCAGAGCAACCAACCACATCTCTAAGGCTGTCTGACAGTCTACAGAGATTGTCTACAATGCAAAGTGGTCAATCTTCGTTAATTGGTGTGTTGGACGGGAAATTGATCCTATCAAAGTCTCTGTACAACAACTAGCAGATTTTTTTTGAAGATAAAGGTCTCTTACCATCTACCATTAAAGGTTACAGATCCAGTATTACTCACACTAACTATTTCTGGTGGTACTGATTTCAGCAATAATGAATTTTTATCATTATTGATTAGAAATTTTGACCTTGAGAGACCTAAACCAAAAAGACTGGTTCCTCAGTGGGATTTAGGATTGGTACTTTCAGCTCTTAAGTTACCACCCTTTGAACCTGCAACTGAGGTTGATATCAAATTTGTCTCTTACAAATGTTGCTTCTTATTAGCTTTAGCTTCTGGTAGAAGAAGAAGTGAAATTCATGCACTGTCAGTCTCAGTTTCTTGTCTTCGATTTAATCGAGATCAGTCAGCTGTTACTCTTTTAACAGATCCCTCCTTTCTAGGTAAAAATCAGATTCCTAGGAAGGGCTCGGAACCTATTATCATCCCAGCCCTTCCTTCTGATTTTTCTTCTGATCTACTGTGTCCTATAAGAATGTTGAAAATATATTTGGATAAGACAAGACAGAGAAGATCTAACTCTAATTCTAGGCTATTTTTACCTTTAAAAAGAGATATTTCTGATTTATCATCGAAGTCCATTTCTAGATGGCTGTGCAATACGATACTTCATGCATATCACTCTTCTGGTGAGCAAACTTTAGCTCGCCACTCAGTTAAAGCACATGAGGTCAGAGCCATTTCTTCGTCTTGGGCTCTTTTTAGTTCAGCTTCTATGGCAGAAGTTTTGTCGGCAGGTTTTTGGAGATTTCAGAACTCTTTCATTGATCATTACCTACGTTCCATGACCTCACATGCTGATAATCTTTTTTCCCTAGGACCTATTATAGCTGTGCAACGAATTAATCTTCCCCCGGTCACTACTACATCAGGTGATTCAGCTATATGTTAGATTCTGTGTTTCTCAGAATTTATAGTGGTAAGGTAATTATGCTATAAAATTTTAAATTTTGAAGTAAAATTAATTTTTATCAATAAATACTTACCACTATAAATTATAGGTCCCGCCCATTTCAGTCTCCTCCCCTGCATCCCCTGCTTCTTTTTAGTACTTGAGGAAATCGAATGGGTTGTATTATGGGAAGCTCTTATTAGGTCTTCTAGGGGATCTTCTCAAAATATTGTCATAATATTATTGGTATTTCCTGCTGTTCGGATGTCACTTAGGGACTATCTCAGAATTTATAGCGGTAAGTATTTATTAATAAAAATTAATTTTACTTCAAATATTTAAAAGTTTGTTGACAAGTATTGACATTTGTTTCTGGACAGGTGGTGAGGTCAATAGTCATAATTTGCCAAAGGGAATGAACCAAGGAATTTCCATCCATACCTAATTTAGTTTACTTTTGCCAAGTGAATATAAAGATAATTATTTTCTTTGAATTATTTTCAAGAAAACCTTGTTTTTACGTTTTTAGCATACTCGGGGATGAACGCAGGCGGCCGTGAAGAGCAAGCAGTTCCTGTCTCTTATAAGACTCCCGAATTATGAAAATAAGGAAATATCTATATATCATCAGACACTACTTACCCTTTTTTCTACATAGGAAAAGTCGTCAATAGCAACTATGTCCTCATTTGCCTCTATATTTGTAATAATCATATCCACATCCTTGACAGATCCACCTTGAGCTTTTATTATTATTTCATTTGTTTTATTTGATTTCATAATTAATCCTGGAAATGGTGCAACTACCTAAAATATATAATAAATATTAGTTACTGTAACGCAGAGCATTACAAATGTCCCCCAAACGAACAATACAAGTACTAGTGGTATGAATGAAGAATAGTGTGAGAACATAGCAAGAAAAAACAAGATATGATATGATCTTAAGGATCATAATATGGCTCCCAAACGATGGATATTAATTCGCAACATCATAATCTACTTGAAAACCAAAATTCGCCCAAATCGGAGGATTTTTATATTTTGGCAGCCATTTTTGGTTCAAAATGGCCACCATAGAAAACCAAAATGGTCGCCATATGGTGCAGCATGTCTTACTTCCTGAAAATATCTATTTCCATTGAAATCTGTTCATTTTTGAATTTTTAACGATTTTTTAAATTTTCATATTGGCGGCCATTTTGAAAATTTTAAAAACAAAGAGCACAACTTTGAGTGATAATCTATTTTCGTGTCAAGTTTCAAAAGGATCCGCTGTACGGTTTGAATTAAAAAAAATTTGCACCTTGGTTACCCATGGCAACGGCCGCCATTTTGAATTTGTTCAACCCCCCAAAAGCTTCCACACACTATGGTGGATATTCCTACAAAGTTTCATGAAGTTTGATGAAAGGAATCCAACATTTTTTTTAATCCTCCCTTTTTTGTTTCTATGGCAACTGCGGCAAAGTTTGTCCAACCGATTCCGATTTTTTTGGCTTATCTCGTTCCACTAGATGTGGATGTTGTTCCTAACAAGTTTCATCAATTACTGTTTGGCGAGTAACCTGCTATGATCATTTTTGTGTTTTTCAATTTTTTAGCATTTTGAAAATTCCAAAAGTAGTCTGCACATCTACTCATAGTGCCTTAACATTCCTGTGAAGTTTCATTGATTTCCGTTCAGTAGTCGCCGAGAAATGTGTCGGACAAACTTTTGGCGGAAGAAAGAAAGAAGAAGAATATAATAATAACTAGGCTTGATTGTGTTTGGATACAAACACAGAAGTCCCCAAACGACCCCCATATCAGAATTGTAAAAATGACCCTGAATGCAAATTTCATCATTACCAATCAATTCCTCACTTCAAATAACCCTAGATATCAATTTTCATTGAAATCGGAGACCATTAACAATTTGTCAATTTTGTTAGTGGCCATTTTGGAAACGGTGGCATCGTAAAAATGACCCTGAATGCAATTTTCAACATTACCAATCAATTCCTCACTTCAAAATAACCCTAGATATCAATTTTCATTGAAATCAGAGAACATTGAAATTTTGCCGATTTTGTTGGCGGCCATTTTGAAAATAAAAATGACCCTGAATGCAATTTTCATCATTACCAATCAATTCCTCACTTTAAAATAACCCTAGATATCAATTTTCATTGAAATCAGAGAACATTGAAATTTTGCCGATTTTGTCGGTGGCCATTTTCAAAATGGCGGCCATTCGCTCGCGATTTTTTTTGGTCAGAATATTCTACCAACCCTACTTAATATATATGACAAGCTTGTAGAAATTCCTTTGGCAGTTTTCGATATAAGTGAGGTCAAAGATTTTGACACACGTTCAAGGTTTCCATGGCAACGGTGGCCATTTTGAAAATTCCAAGACCTGGGTGCACCTCTTGAGATGGGGATCCACCTGCCTGTGAAGTTTAGTAAAGATCAGATTATTAGTCTCTGAGAATTTGGTCGGACAAGTTCACGGCGAGAAGAAGAAAGAGGAAGAATAATAATAATAACTAGAATTGCCATTGCAAAGCAATAGCGGACATCACCCCACCCCATTATTTTGGTACCTCGGTTTCCATGGTAATGCCATTTTGAATTTTATCAACACGCCAAAAGCTTCCACACACTACAGTGAATATTCCTACGATGTTTCATGAAGTTTGATGAAAGAAATCAAAAATTTTTAAAAATCCCCCTTTTTTATTTCCATGGCAACTGCGGCAAAGTTTGTCCTACTGATTCCGATTTTTTTGGCTTATCTCGTTCCACTAGATGTGGATGTGACAGGAAACATTACTGCAAAACTTTGTGAAGTTTGGAGTGAATTTAACATTTTTTGCACCTTGGTTATCATGGCAATGGCCACCATTTTGAATTTTTTCAACCCCCCAAAAGCTGCCACACACTACGGTGGATATTCCTACAAAGTTTCATGAAGTTTGATGAAAGGAATCCAAAACATTTTTAAATCCCCCCTTTTTTGTCTCCATGGCAATTGCAGCAAAGTTTGTCCAACCGATTCCGATTTTTTTTAGCTTATCTCTTTCCACCAGATGTGGATGTTGTTCCTATCAAGTTTCATCAATTTCTGTTCGGCGAGTAACCTGATATGATCATTTTTGTGTTTTTCAATTTTCTAGCATTTTGGCTGTTTCCATGGCAATGGCAGCCATTTTGAAAAAATCAACCCTTTTACGCACAACTTCACATGGCATATGATATTCCTACAAAGTTTCATAAAGTTTGATCAAGGCATCTCCAAGAAATCGAGCGGACAAAAATGTGTGGAAGAATAATAAGAGTAATAGTGAAAAAGAAACGTAGAATAGCAATACATCACCCGACAACAGTCGGGGTGATGTAATAAGAAACGGTGCAAAAACAATAAGTCTCCAAACTTTGTTTGCGGATTTAATAATAATAAGAAACGGTGCAAAAACAATGAGTCTCCAAACTTTGTTTGGGGACTTAATAAGAAACGGAGCAAACACAATATGGGAGACATAATAACATATATGAGGGGCTGTGCATCTAAATAAAGAAAAAGAACATTAAAAGCTATGGATACAAAGCTAACCATTAAAACAAAAACGTTAACTATGTATCCCAACAAAATTTCGTCAAATTTCATAATCCCTTATTCTAGTGGCATATTAATAGTAACAATCTAATCTAAATTTCAGACACAAGATATATTTTACTTATGTATACATGGTGTGATTATCATTGTGATTCTAGCTATATGACCATCGTTGAATTGGACTGTTGGTTGTGAAATTAAAAAATCAATTTAAGGGAAAATTTTGTGCCCACATACACTATAATTCTTCTAAATTGAATTTAACTGACACAACCATCTTTTCCCATATATTTACATAGTAAATCACAAGTCAGTTTAAAGAATCTTAATGTAAAACACATAATCATATATTCAAGTACAAGCTTGAACTAGGAGAGAAACTGCCGGGGTAGAGAAATAGGAACTAATCTCAGCTGCAGGGGTAAAACTCCTGTCAAAGGGGATCCACTTAATGGATGTGACAGACAAATTAAATCCTTAGGAAGAGATATATATGAGTCTCGTGTATGGAGAATGTCACGTTGAATGTACTTACAAATAAGTATGTGCAGCTGGTAATGACCAACATCTTGCCATGTGTAGTTTTTTTGGTGACCACATCCAAGACAAAAGTTTGTCACTTTATCCAATATGTGTGTGACATCTTGTGACTTTATCCAAGACAAAGGTGTGTGACTTTATCCAATATGTGTGTGACAATCTTAGCCAAGACAAAAACTTGTGACTTTATCCAATATGTGTGTGACAATCTTCTCCAAGACAAAGGTGTGTGACTTTATCCAATATGTGTGTGACAATCTTAGCCAAGACAAAAACTTGTGACTTTATCCAATATGTGTGTAACAATCTTAACCAAGACAAAAACTTGTGACTTTATCCAATATGTGTGTGACAATCTTCTCCAAGACAAAGGTGTGTGACTTTATCCAATATGTGTGTGACAATCTTAGCCAAGACAAAAACTTATGACTTTATCCAATATGTATGTGACAATCTTAGCCAAGACAAAAACTTGTGACTTTATCCAATATGTGTGTGTCAATCTTAGCCAAGACAAAAACTTGTGACTTTATCCAATATGTGTGTGTCAGTCTTAGCCAAGACAAAAACTTGTGACTTTATCCAATATGTGTGTGTCAATCTTAGCCAAGACAAAAACTTGTGACTTTATCCAATATGTGTGTGTCAATCTTAGCCAAGACAAAAACTTGTGACTTTATCCAATATGTGTGTGTCAATCTTAGCCAAGACAAAAACTTGTGACTTTATCCAATATGTGTGTGACAATCTTATTTTCAACTTTAAGGCCAGTCAAAGTGTCGACTTTTTACCTACCCAATTTATTGTTTGTAAAATAGTTCTAATCATGAATGTAGCAGTAATACAGTAAAACAGTAAAACAGCAAATTATACCTACATGGTAAAATGAAAACAAAAATATGATACTGACCCTCATATTTCACTTACAAAAAAAACTTTTGAAGACAGAAAAATAATATCAAAATTGAGAACAAGTGAGCATTTATTAGAAATTGAAAAGGGGACATGCACAAATATTAAAAGTGAGGGACTCATGTGTTGTCATTGTTCTCTAAATGATATAGAAGATGAAAATTATTCATTTTTTTACCAACTAATGTATAAAATGACAAATAAGTTTGAAATGCAAGTTGTATTTATAACAAAGGAAAACATCACATCATCTATAACTTTCCAAGTGGCATCCTAGTCCTGATCGTATGGTAGTGGGATTCTACAACAACCTATGCAATCAGTGCATATCACCACTAACGTTGTAAATTCGAATCCAACTCATGATGAGTTGTACTCGATACAACATTATATGATAAAGTTTGTCAGTGACGTGTGGCAGGTCGGTGGTGTTCTCCAGGTACTCCGATTTCCACCACCAATAAAACTGACCGCCACGACATAACGGTAATATTGTTGAAAGTTGTGTTAAAACAATATTACTCTAACCTTATAACTTTCCATAGAAATCGATATGGATACGTTTGCCCAGCATATTTTGCTAAATACATTTTAGAAGGATATTTTTACATTCTAGATGTCTGTAATATATTCTGTAACTTGAACAACCCTTATTGTCATCTTTTATGACTGTGTACTACTGATCGCTATATATATATTTTTTTAATCATTTAATATTATTGCATGCCTTAAACCAAAACTAGTGATATTCAACAAGATATTTTTAACCCTTTAAAATGCAGTAATTGTGTGGTTGTTTCATTTTGTATCTGCAATTATCTGATTTAAAGAGTCAATATTTATCATGTACGAAACTACACAAGGTTTCATGAAGTTTTCTTCTAGTTTGCTAAATTGTGCAATGTTTGTAAAATACACATTGTGTCAAATATTTCATGATGGATTGTAGAGAAAAACTTGAATTTGAGAATGTAATACACATTTACATAGCCACGATATAGCTGAAATATTGCCGAAAGTGCCAAAAATAAAAACGATCAAAACACAAGTAGCGGGTTTAATGTCAAATATAGCCACATCAGAATTTCCGAGTATTGGTACATTTTTGCAGTATATTGGTATTTTTTTTTTATAAAGATCTCTTAAATACCTCTGCTCCTTCCTCGATTTCTAAATCAATACCATCTGCCCAATACTCAACACCTCCACCCATTAGCTTGCTTGGATAAAATCCATCTCCAGAACAACCATGTCCACTTAGTCGTATCTTCTTTGGAAACCTTTTGTGAGCCTTTGCACCAAATATCTTGTTAAGTGTAGATAATGCGAACTGATATCTAAAATAAAATGAAAAACAAAAAATACCACAGTCAAAATAGTTCTTAAATCTAATCAAAAGACAGTAGAAATAGAGATAAATTTGATACATCTAACACATATATACATGACCACTCACTTTCCTATCTTAATACAGCCACTTCAATAAAAACAAGGGCAACGCAAAGCGTGGCGTATCCCCTCGCCTAAAAATTTGATCTTGACTTTGACCTATGACCTTGAAAATCAATAGGGTTCCATATCCTCTTAAGGACTAAGTATGTACCATATTTGGTCAAAATCCATTGAAGGATGTTGATTCTAGAGTGTTCACAAGGATGTTACAGGGTAAAAATTTCACCCTGTGACCTTGACCTTGAAAATCAATAGGGTTCCAGACTCACCTAAGTATGTACCAAGATTGGTCAAAATCCATTGAAGGATGTTGATTCTAGAGTGTTCACAAGGATGTTACGGAAGGAAGGACGCACAGTAGCATTACTATATCCCTTCGCAACTTAAAAAGTAGTAGATTTAATTAAACTAGTCTTATGGAATCAAGCCTCGCCTTTTAGTGAGACGATGTGGTCATGCATGTTTTACACATCTAGAAGTAAAGAAAAAAATTGTTTTGTCAAAAGAATGGCATTAGATCAATGTCTATAAGATCCATCATGTACCAGTATGTATTGATACTCATCTACTAATCCTTTTTAAAGAAAGTTTAAACTATTATAATGCATTACAATGTGATTATTTCTTTTAGCCATTAAAAGGTTCTAAAAATAGAATAAAATGAAACTTTTGTTGATGAATTCGACCATTTCAGAGCATAGCATAAACATTGGAAGTTGATTAGCTATCTGCCTGCACCCTTCAGTTCTGAATAAAAATTTCATTAAAATGGTAGGTGGTTTTTATAGGTGTACTCCAGTTTCTTCCAACAATAAAACTGATGGCCAGGATATAACGGAAATAAACCTAAACATAATATACTTACTATTGTATCCACTAATATTAAAAAAAATACATAACAGTTGAACAATAATTCACACTTTTAATAACAGGAAAATAAAACAACATTAAAGCAAGAATTTTCATATTTCAAACTAACCCATTTTTCAGTGCATTATATGCTTCCTTTACTGATTTGATTATTCCAAAAACTGATTCATAAGCCTTGATAAATGGCTTGGCAATATCTGACAACATACGAAATGGCGATATCACTTCCTCAACTATTGACTGTAACTTAGCAACAACTTCTTCTCTCATGGCCTTCTGAAATAAAATATTATCCACCAATCACAAACAGCTATTCATATAAACTTATGATATGATAGACTTGTATGTAGTTTAACCCAGTAGATTCAAGGTATACATGTACGTAGTGGAACCCTGAACAAATCTGGTGTAAATAATGTATGCTGAAATGAATACATTTCTGATGACAAGAGGTACACATCACACAGCATTTGTAACATCAAAGTGATAAACATCAAGCAGTATTTGTGACATATTAGAGGTAAGCATCATGCAGTTCCAGTGACATCGGAGTGATAAACACCATGCAGTATTAGTGACATCGGAGTGATGCATCCTTCTTGAGGCTTTTGGGCTCTTATTCCGATGTCATTAACCGCCTCATCCATTCAATGTACCGGAGATGTGTTGCTGCAATCAACGCCAATGGAGAACATGCAGGAAACTGACCCTCCTTCTTCATTTCTTCTAAATCTGTGATGTCTTGTTGACACAATTATCCATAAAAAACATCTTACAAAATTATTATCTTTAGAAATCTGCTTAAAATGACTTTCCGATATTTATTATTAACTTTGCCATATTTCAAAATAAAGCTGTTTGATACATTAATTTATCCAATGATTTTTTGTAGTTCGATACATATATGGTTTGTGTCACGTTTATACATACGATTTCAGTCTTCATGTCAAAACATGTCATTGTTAAACCCACGATCTTACTCCATGTTTGTTAAGAATTACAATCATTATTTTTGTCTATTACCATTTCTTATTTATGCTTTTTCAACTTGGTTTTTTGTCTGTGCTGGACTTACATTACATGTTAGTGTAAATATGCATTGAGTACATTAGTCTCCATTACATATTGAGGGCCCAGGTGGCTCAATGAGTTAGGTAGTTGGATTACCTAACAACTCATACAAGCCTATCACCAATACGGCTTGGGTTCACACCCAGCTTTGTAAATTACAAAAATGGATGCACTCGACTCGCAGCTGCAAGTGATAAAATTTACCAGTTGCTTGCCCATGGTCGATGGTTCTCTCCGGGTGTTCCGGCTTCCTCAACCACTAAAACTGGTCGCCATGATATAGCTGAAATATTGCTGAAAGTGACGTTAAACACCAAAAATCAAATCAATCATTACATACTGTAGTAAATTTGCCTTTGGTCATTTGATATACTAAATCGTCATTCGTGTCAATAATATCCTCAATCCATTCCCTGCCACCTCCTGTTATAACATTTTTCACCGATTGGGATAGTCCTGTGACGATTTCAAAATATTGTCCTAAATCAAACCATTCAGGAGGATCACCTGCAAATAGATCATGGAAGAACAGTTATATGTAGTAAGTACTGCTGTAACAAGTGTATGACTAGCCTTGATTTAATAAGACATTTCTTAAGTTATATGACCATCCTTAATAAATCAAGCCATGTCATAATTTATATGATCATCATTAATGTAAGAAGTCATGTCGCCAAAGTTATATGACTAGCCTTAATGTAACAAGTTATGACATGACAATTATATGATTCGCCTTAATTATTAATAAGTCATGTCTTAAGTTGTATGAGCATCATTAATATAATACCTCACGTACTGACAACTATAAGACCAGCCTTATTGTAACAAGCTATGTGATTAGCCCTAGTGAAAATAAGTCATGTCTTAAGTTGTATGAGCATCAATAATATAATACGTCATGTACTGACAACTATAAGACCAGCCTTAATGAAATAAGACATTACTGACTATATTATTGATTAAATTTGATCAAAATCAGCTATTATATATGCTATGCTCCCCTTAGCATCTGACAGAATTCGATTAGAGATCATATCCTGTTGGACTTTCGTATATGAATAATTAAATAGCATTATTAAGAAAAAAACTAGTCGAACGTGCTAAAGTGGGTCACGCGTCACTGTAATCGGGTGGCTGTATCGAGAAACAGATAGTGTTGAAAAAACTGTTGATACTCATAAAATATTGATAAATGCAATAAAGTTTTATGTTTGTCTTCAAGAAATATGATAGACAAAACCATGTGGGAAGTTTTATGACGAAATATCTCTGATTTCTATGTAAATTTACGAGTTGAAGTTGCGGCTGTATCGAGAAACAGATAGTGTTGAAAAAACTGTTGATACTCATAAAATATTGATAAATGCAATAAAATTTTATGTTTGTCTTCAAGAAATATGATAGACAAAACCATGTGTGAAGATTTATGACGAAATATCTCCAATTTCTATGTAAATTTACGAGTTGAAGTGGGGAAACACCCACAGGTAATTTTAGCTATGTATTTTTATCTTGGACAAGAATAATGAGTGTCCTGATTGGATGACCGATTTAAAACACACTGATGCCGCATGGTAAAAAGATGCATGTAAAAGAAATCTGTTATATTTATTCATTTGTTTGATTCTGGAATATTGTTGATCATTGATTTAAACAAGAAAAAAGGAAAAAAAAGGGGGGGAGGGTGAATTTTATTTGTGAATTTTACAGTTAAATAAATGTTATGTTTCGACAGTTTAAAGAGAAAAATAAAAATTTGTTGCGACCAAATCTTAAATCAGCGTTAAAAATTTAACAAATATCACTGGTTTTGTAAATGAGATTTATTTTAAATAGAAAATCTGAATTTATTATTTATTAATTTATTATTAATGATACAATTTTATATCCATTGGGAGAGGGAGGGGGCTATGATGAAAATTTGAAATAAAAACACAGGACCGGACTTTAAGAAAAAATAATAATCCAGGATTAGGTTTTTATTAAAAAAAATCCAGGACCCCTGTGTCCATGAATTTTTTTTTTTTTAAAGTTAATAATATGAAATATTGACATCCACACTTGCCTTTTGAACAGCACATTTCTGTGTCCACACTTGTTATTTAAAAAAATAAACCAATTGGAGAGCTTTACCTTTGTGATGCGGTAATTAAAAAGCTCAAAAGGCCACCCCTTCTGCAATGAAAAAGTGGTATTATATGATGGGTGACCTCCCTTGAGATGACAATTTAGCAATAATTTACTATTATAATGAATCTGAATCCTGGCTTGATAGGCGGGGTTGCCTTTGGTGGTAGTGGCTAATAAAAGGGGACTAATGTACCACAGTGTGTCCCTCAAAATATACATCAAAGATACCAGAGTCACAGAACAAATATACACCCAGCATTTATTTTACAACAGTCACTCCCATGTTTTATAGTTTCAGGTTTGTGTTCTATAAATAAAAACAATTTTCTTATGAAATGCTTGGAAGTTCTGTTACCAAATATATCTTATTATTAGAGCCTTCATGGATACAATCGTCTTATTCTTCTGTCTTTATGTTTCAATTCACGAAAGTTAAGCCCTGATTAGATACAAAGGAGTTTACATGTAAATGCATAATTTCTTGATTGTATAAAATGCTGATTCAAATGATTATTTACCTTTCACAAAATTACATGCTTCTTGAATAGTTTTCTTCGCCTCTAACAAAGACACGACGGACATGTAAATCCTAAAATAAAAAAATAAATTATCAACAGAGTCAGTGTGATTCTGAAGCAAGATATAATAGTCCATGACATACAATATTTCATAAAGTATATTATTATACTTCATTATCTTTTTTCCTTTATAAAAACATGACAGTAGTTTTACTTTTTCATCCCAAAATCAAAAGCATGACTATTCCCCCGATGGTGCCGGTAAAAAATTGTAGGACTATTCCCCCCTGTGGTAATTTCAGCAATCATATTTCCCAGACTTTTCTAAATCATTCATCTCTTTGGTTTAAATCAAATGACGTCATGTAAGTCCTCAGCTAAATTACCGAGACGACAAGTAAACAACGTATTCATCTCATTGATTTCAATTAAATGAGGTTTATAATGGAATGATCCTATCACCCTCTAATAGAGGACAAAATAGAACGAACTAAATGAATTTTTTTTTATTTTTATTTTTTTTTATTAATTTCTTCTTCAAATACACACATGAAAATGTGCTAGTTTAAAAAAACCCACTAATAAAGTAGACTAGAAATCCATCAGAAAAGGGCCTATAATTTAGAATTTTGGACTGCATAGTTGTTCAGTATAATAAAACACTTGCAGACTTGATATTCGGGTAATAGCACTTTCATTGTCCCCTCTGTAACAACTATTTTCCTCGGCGTTGCCTCGGAAAATAGTTGGTACCATGGGAACAATAAAAGTAAAATTACCCTCATACCAAGTCAATAAGTGTATACTAGCCTACTACATAAACTAGTACACTTCGTGCAATAGTCCACAACATACAATAGTCCATCACATATTAGTCCACTACATACAATAGTCCATCACATATTAGTCCATTACATACAATAGTCCATCACATATTAGTCCACAACATACAATAGTCCATCACATATTAGTCCACAACATACAATAGTCCATCACATATTAGTCTACTACATACAATAGTCCATCACATATTAGTCTACTACAAACAATAGCCCATCACATATTAGTCCATTACATACAATAGTCCATCACATATTAGTCCACTACATACAATAGTCCATCACATATTAGTCCACTACATACAATAGCCCATCACATATTAGTCTACTACATACAATAGTCCATCACATATTAGTTTACTACATACAATAATTCATCACATATTAGTCTACTACATACAATAGTCCATCACATATTAGTCTACTATATACAATAGTTCATCACATATTAGTCTACTACATACAATAGTTCATCACATATTAGTCTACTACATACAATAGTCCATCACATATTAGTCTACTACATACAATAGTTCATCACATATTAGTCTACTACATACAATAGTTCATCACATATTAATCTACTACATACAATAGTCCATCACATATTAGTTTACTACATACAATAGTTCATCACATATTAGTCTACTACATACAATAGTCCATCACATATTAGTCTACTACATACAATAGTTCATCACATATTAGTCTACTACATACAATAGTCCATCACATATTAGTCTACTACATACAATAGTTCATCACATAATAGTCTACTACATACAATAGTCCATCACATATTAGTCTACTACATACAATAGTTCATCACATATTAGTCTACTACATACAATAGTCCATCACATATTAGTCTACTACATACAATAGTCCATCACATATTAGTCCACTACATACAATAGTCCATCACATATTAGTCTACTATATACAATAGTCCACTACATACAATAGTCCATCACATATTAGTCTACTACATACAATAGTCCATCACATATTAGTCCACTACATACAATAGTCCATCACATATTAGTCTACTATATACAATAGTCCACTACATACAATAGTCCATCACATATTAGTCTACTACATACAATAGTCCATCACATATTAGTCTACTACATACAATAGTCCATCACATAATAGTCTACTACATACAATAGTCCATCACATAATAGTCTACTACATACAATAGTTCATCACATATTAGTCTACTACATACAATAGTCCATCACATAATAGTCTACTACATACAATAGTCCACCACATACATCATGCTAACTTCATACAGCAGACTTTTTGAGAAAAAAATTCAATATGCAGGACATAGGTCCTGCACCCAATAATTTTCTGCAGGACCTACTGAAATTGTGCAGGACCGAAATTTACAAAATTCTAAAATTTAAACGGAATCGGACATGGGAACAATAAAAACCTGAGCCGCCATTTTTTTCAAATATAAACACACGAAATGGTCGCGTTGATGCATCACAGCCAGTTTAAACTATAAAAATACAATGATTAATAGAATTAACATGGAAACAGTTGCATGTTTAAGAAGTAAATGTCATTTGAAGCAGAATCTAATTCCGAGTTGACCGTGATCGTTCCGGCATACCAGTTGCATTTCCGATGCAAAACAAAATACACAAACAAAACAATTTGTCGGACACCCGGACCAACATACTTGGCAGTATTGCCAGTCCTTGTGATTTTCTGCCCGCTCGGTCCGACGAATTTCAAAAAGTCTGATACAGGCTATGTAATTAAATGTAATATGTACATTTAAAATTTAACTTACTGAATGGTTCCTTTTCCAATCTTTGCTAATGCAGATTTGGGATCTTTTGCAATAGTTTTAATTCCGTTGATCATTTCGACCACTGATTGATATATTTTATTTGCACTCATTGGAATAGTTATTACTACAGGTTGCACCAGTTTCTGTAAAACAGCAAAATTATTATAAATAATTACGTTGAAATAAAAAGTTCAATTTAAGATATCCCCTATTGATCAGGCTTTCATACATTAATTACAATTGTCTAATGTACAACTCAAGGTCAAAATATTTGAAAGCTAAGCGTTTTATAAGTCATTGGAAGCAAGAAAGTTGGAATAAACAGGATAGTACATTACTTATGAACTGTAAATTTCAATAATATCATAAAACATGGTATACTGCATGGCAGTCAAATCACAAGAGAATACTTGGGGACAAATATTAGCTGAACATATTATGGGTTATAAGAGGTGGTCATGGTAACGCATTCCTCCTAGGTAAATTTGGTTTGTTTACATAATTGTTAATGTGATTTAATATATTTTCTTCACAACAGCATGACAGAAAAAGTTGTAAGCAATAACTGTGAGTTGAAAATAATTTGTGATCCATTTTATACTAAGTCAGAATTTAAGAGTACCGACCATATCCATATTAGGGATGGTCTGATATGTAACTGGAGTTCTGGATAATGTAAATTAAGTAGTATCATGTTGAGTCGATGCAAATGTTCACATGACTGGTACGAACCAGGACCGAACTTAAGCCAATTGGAACCATTCTACTTTCGGCTGTTCAAGAACACACTGCATGTTTTACACGCATTCTGAGACTGGTTGTGGTACTAATTCCCATGTTAGAAATATGGTAGCTTGTAATGGAATAATCATGGAAAGTTTATTTGTTTTGTTTTACATGTAGTACTGCCAAAGTACAGGTTAATATGTGTGTCACATTCAAACATACATGTACGACAGTGTCATGCATGACACACAGAACTCAATCAATTTGAAGCTTCTTGTTTTGTGGGAGTTGGTGCAGTTTGTTATTTAATTATTCTTTTTACTCTTTTTTCCAATATCTTTTCAAGTCTAATTGTACTGAATTTTGAAATATTACATGATGCTGCACGTTTGTATGTTTCATTGTCCAACAGTGTGATATTAAAATCATGTTATAATTCATCTGACAGAGAACAGGAGATAATGTAAAACTGTTATCATTAATATAACACTTATATTTAATACTTTAATCAATGAGAGTTGAATTGATATGTGTTTAATTTTGCCCCCTCCCCCTTAAAGGTGAGAAAATCTCAATAACCACAATAATTACATAGTGTTACGAGATTAAATGATATTATTCATAATAATTTTCTTATTGAAAATGTTTCACATAATTTAATTGTTTATTTTGTTAAAATGCATTGAGAGATTTTACCAGCAGATTTTGATGATTTCCCCGAGCTTATTAATTATAGGACACTATTTGTATATACAGACTCTTTAACATGTCTTGCATGTTTGTGGAAAACGCTTATCAATAGGAAATACATAATTAATATGCCAAAATAGAGATTCATTAAAATTGCTGAAAACCTTTTATAACTTTCAACGATAATTATTAGAAAATAGCAAAAAATACAAAACTCAAAAACATAGCATCGTTGATCTTTAACATGGTGTTAAGATTGATGTCACTGAAAAATCCTCGATATACAATACGTTTTTGCTCGAAATGAACTTCTCATTGCATCTTACATCTTAGACTTCGCATTCAATGCGACATTGCTCTGAGAAATCTATTCTCGTAAATCAAATCAATGATAGAATATATACATATATTATGAATTTAGTTTGTTACACATATTTTCATTGGTTCTTCAAGCCTGAATGTCAGCATATATTCGGAAAACAGACGGGGTATATATTTCAGTCCCCAAAAACGATTAAAACATGGACGACAAAACATTACGCTTCACTGAATCAGTGGTATAATACGGAATAATAAATGTATTTTTACCTAATTAAATGCTGTACTTATACTCAAAACGGCTGCATGAACAAAAAAAATATTACAACGGTTAATTCCGTCACAAATACCTGATCGATTCAGCAAACTCCTATGTTGACCTCTATGTTCCACGGCTGTACCATAACAAATAAACAAAACGTTGAGCCTTGAAAACTTTCGACGTCATGGGGCCACACCAAGGTTTTATTTACATGTTGTTAACATTTAAATTATTGAAACCGTTTCGCAAACCCGTTGTTTTGTTATGTGATATATTAATGTTATATTTATAAAGCTTATAAAATTTACTACATATAAAACTATTGATTTAGAAATTTAGTACAGTATTTTCCTTCATGAGACATCCCATACATGAAATATGACGCGACACATATTTTGACGTCATTGAAGAATGACGTCAAAGATACGGAAACAGACATCTAGAGATACGAAAAATGAAAATAAAAGAGGCAAATTTATTTAATACAGTTGGATGTTGTACTTAAAAAAAGCAATGGTTAAATCCGTAATATATCTGTTAGAGCTGGATTATGGCCCTTAGTTTGCCAAGGCTTACTGAGACACTACTCCAATATAAAACTTAATTTAGATAGAAATTCGGTAAGCAATGTCGTCAAAATTTGAGTTATTGTATAATCAATTGAGTGAAGATCAAATTAATCAAATCATTCAAGGATTGCGAGGTGAGCAACCGATGAATAATGGCATTGAAGTTGACGAACAACTTGTAAACAATGAAAAAATGGCGTCGTACTCCCAAGTTGTGTCCGGGAACAACCGTCAAGATAAAAATCAAGATACAGATGATACAAATGAACACAATAATCAATTCCCAAAACAAGGCTATACACAATCTCATTATAGAGAAAGTGAAAATGTGAAACCGATCTTTCTTAAAGATGAAGATGTGTTTGGGTCTCGCAAGCCTGAACGGTCGTTATGGTTAACAAATGTCGAAATTTATAAGGCCATAGGCGATAAAGTGCAAGCCCAATGTATAAAGGGGATTCAGCGTGTGTGCGAGATGTGGAGAATCTACATGGATAATGAGGAGGACAGACAGTCACTGTTGGTTCAAGGAATAAATCTGCGTGGCAGGCAGATCCCCTTGCACCTACAAAATCCTCACAATCCCTCTAGATATCAACCAGATACAATTAGAATAAAGATAAAAAATGTTCCCCTATCTGCCGATGATGGACAGATTGAACGAGCTTTAGATATGGAAGGATGTGAAATCCAAGGAATATTTAGAGATAGGCTGAGAGTGGATGGAAAACTAACCAACTGTGAGACTGGTGATAGGTTGGAGATCAGTAATCTATTAAGCAAACCTATACCAAGAATGTTGAAAATAGGTAAATACATAGCAAGAGTATTTCATCCTGGGCAACCAGAGTTCCAAAACAGAAATTATACTCAAGACAGTGACAAAACTTGTCATAAATGTTTAACTCCAGGACACTTTATATATGACTGTCCTAATGATTGGGTGTGTAGAAAGTGTCATGAAAGTGGGCATAAAATGATGGATTGTTCTAAAGATTTCAATGAAGAAAATAGTGAACCAGAACAACATCATGCAGGAACAGATGATAGGCAAGATGATGAAACAAAACAAGATGATTCCAAAGGTAGAAAAACAAATAAACAATCACATGTAGATGTTGATGTGACAATTACAAATAAAAACAAGTCAACAAAAGCTTCCACCAAAGAAGCTTCTTCCACTAAAGGTAACATAAACAAACCAGAACCAGCAAAAGATTCACCTAGAAAGGTCAGGACAATAAACAATAAAAACACTGAAAAATCAGAAAAGGGTCAACACTCAATACAAACTTTTCTGAAAACACCAGGCAACACAAACAAACAGAATGTGAGAAACCATACCCCACCAACACCTACAGAGAGACTCTATGATAGAAATAGTGATAGTAATGGACCAAAGAAAGCCAAAACTGCAGATGGAAAGTCAAATTAATTCTTTGTAACTGTAATATTTATGTTGACAATTGTCTTTACAAAAAAAAAAAAAAATATATATATATATATTGATATATACAAAAACAAATGCATTATTATAAATGTCCTAAGCTCAATAATAGAGTAAAATTAATGTTGATGAATAAAAAACTAAATAAGTACCTATTCATGCTATTCCTTGTAAACAAGTTATACCATGTATACATCTTAATATTTATTGTTATTCTTTTTTATCTTATGTTACGAAAACATTTAAAAAAATCAAAAAATAAAACAATTTTTCAGCTCAAACATAGAGTAAAATTATTTGTGAATGTAGTAGATGATAAACAAACTGATAGTACGTCAGAAAATATATGTATGAATATAGATATGAGTATAAATGATGATAAGTGTATAATATTGTATACATGTACAAAATCGATGTGTAATATATTATCAATTTGTCATAATTCAGTGTCAAGTTTAATGTTGATGAGACAGTATAATAATAATTCAGTTTATAAACATGTGAAAGCCTCTATGATTTTTAATGTAAACAAATATCCGTGTAAAAATTCTCCATTCAAATATGGAAAAACTTCTCAGCTGATTACTGTTTACATATATCATAAACACGAACGACCTTGGTTTTTCCCCAGACTATTAATAGTAACGACCTTGATTAAGTCTATCAAAAAATGTCAACAGACCGATGAGATTTACGCCAATCGATATAATTATGATTACAATAATAATTACTTGTGTTTGTATACAACAGGTACAATTAAAAACAAATGTGCACTGCTGAGAAATGTTTGTGAACAAGAGAAACTATTGGTTAACATGAAAATACAGTACCAGTTTAAATACAGAAAAATGTTTAAAAATATATACATGTACTTACCTGTACAGGCTCAGTCAAATCCGAAACTTTCATATTTTGAACACGTGCGCAATTTTTCAGATATATTCCAAAGTATAAATAACATAACTATGGTCGTTATTGGAATCTATACTCTTACACAAATTATATCCCATCACCATGTTGAACTTAAAAGTACGTTATGTATATTATATCACACGTGCACACTTTCAAACAGACAACTACACGCAATAGTCGTGTTGGTCAGCTGGCACGAAACTGTCGAAGGTCAAGATTCATGTACATGTAAACTATTAAAACCCTTTAACGGTATAAAACATGTCAAAATTACGGGTTATAAAACATTGATGAAAATATATGTAGATAAACTATGTAAATATTCGAAAAAGTATTGTCATGTATTGTTGAACATTCGATGTATTTTTTTAATGATGGTGTTAAATTATAGTTATGTATACTATTTATATTACGATTGATGTGACTCATAAACAATATGATTTCTAAAAATATGATAAATTTGTGTAGTTTGAATGTTAATGGTATTCACGGGAGAGAAAAACGAAATAGGGTAGTTGGGTGGATAAAAACACAAAAGTGTTCAATAGCTTTTTTACAGGAAACTCATTTAGATGAACATATTGAAAATGAAATAAAAAACAAAACAAATTTCGCTATTTATTGTAGTAACGGTACATCCGCAAGTAGGGGGGTAGGTATAGTTATCAATAAATCATTGAATTACGAAATTATGGATAAGTTTACGGTCGAAGATGGTAGAATGATACTTATAAACATACAAATTGAAAACACCGTGTTTTCAATGGTAAGTATATATGCACCTAACTGCAGAACATTGAGAAATGTGTTTTTTAAAAATGTAAGTAGATTCTTAAAGGAACATGTTTCGTATCTTTGGGGAACTTTAAAATATAACGATACGAATAAAATTGTTAAATTTGTAATAATTTCTACTCTAAAACAAAATGTGTGTCTGCTACCTTCGCGGATTTCCATCAGAGAGCGTATATAAGACAAACCGGAAACGGGCTAACCCCAGATTCCGGATTGCCGCAATATATCCGTCTGTGAACATCCAACCATTAATGAAAACACCAAAAATAGATATACAACATCCCGCCCCCTAAAAATGAAATTTAGAAATTTCAAAATGGTTGGTTGATTCACAGATGGGAAAAAACTACAATACTATATACAAATAGAACATATTAAAGTGAAAATTGAAGCAAACAAAGAAAATCATATAAAAAATTATCTAGCTTTCTCTTAGATCTAACATCCCACTCCTCTGCGACTGCACCCATTCATACAAATACATATAGTGCTTGAAGAGTCAATGATGTTGTTTTAAAACAATAGCACATTTATAAAAGCATAGCGTAATAGAGAATAAAAAAACTATCAAAATATTCAACTGGAGCCATCGATTGAATAATAAATGTCAATGAATTCTTAGCGGAGACCTTAAAACTCCTAACCTGCTTATAAGCATTGAAACAAGGTTTTATTTCCAAGCAAATCACAAAATCTCCTACGCCACTTTCAGACTCTAATATACTGTTGCACACTTTGACATGTAATGATATGATTATAATAAAAATTTAAATAGGTAACAGATGCACAAGCTAAATATGCACAAACCAAAAAGTAATACAAGTATATAATACATAATCAATTTAAGTCCAAAAGTGTCCATCAAATAACACCAAGCTTTGGCGAAACAGTTTTCACCTTATGTAAAACGGGAATCACCCCTCCAACTAGTAGCATCATATTTAATCAAATTTTATATTGTTAGTCACCATACTTGGCGATACAGTTATCACCAAAGGCAAAGGAAAGTTCATCCATGGATCATCCATAAATAGTTAAAAAACAGAACGGAACCACAGTTCTCATAATTCGTAAAAGGTCCAAAATAACAAACAGTAGAAATAAAACGTATATACAGCATTTGTTGGCGACACAGTTATCACCAGCAATAATTATCAACGGGGTCAAACATATACTCTCAAAGTTCAAGATTTATTGGAGATACAGTTATCCAATATCACCAATTGTATGGCAAACTAAATCACTGTCTAAAAGGAAGCTAACTATATTCCAAAATTCAAGACATATCGGCGATACAGTTATCACCAAGGCAACATATACCATATACAGCAGCAAATCATCAGAAGGAACAAGTGTTGGCGACACAGTTTTCACCATCACAGCAATGTCATTATACAAGTTCATATTCTGATCACCGATCTATTTCACCAATATTTAGATCAGAAACACTAGAATTATATTCAAGTTGACTCCTAAGTCTACTAAGACTCGTTACAGGGTACAATTATATCAATAATAAAATGGCGACTTTTAAATTTGTCGAATCACACGTGGCTTTAAAAAAAAAAAAAAAAAAAAAAAAAAAAAAAAAAATCCACCAAAACACAGGAAAACACGAATACTCGTGTGTAGTTTAGTTGTTCTCCACCATTTCGTATCTTTGGGGAACTTTAAAATATAACGATACGAATAAAATTGTTAAATTTGTAATAATTTCTACTCTAAAACAAAATGTGTGTCTGCTACCTTCGCGGATTTCCATCAGAGAGCGTATATAAGACAAACCGGAAACGGGCTAACCCCAGATTCCGGATTGCCGCAATATATCCGTCTGTGAACATCCAACCATTAATGAAAACACCAAAAATAGATATACAACACATGGGACTGGAATACCAATAGTTGGGGGTGATTTTAACGAAACTCTTATGCCAATTGATAGGAAAAGTAAATGTAAAAATGGTACATTTATACAACCAGTAGCAAGTTTAAAAACGTTTATAAAAACAAATAATTTAACAGATATTTGGAGAAAATTTAATCAAGATAAACAACAATTTACTTGGCGACGGAAGGATAAAACACAGGCCAGTCGTATAGATATGATATTTATTGGGACATATTTTTGTTCTCTTGTAGAAACATGTAAAATTAAACCTGTAACCATACAATCTACTGATCACCAAAGTGTATATTTAAATTTTATACCAGGGGTTTCAGAAAAGGGTAGGGGTTATTGGAAAATCAATAATTCAATACTACAGGAAGTAGAGTACCAACTATTGATTAATAATCTGATTGATAAATATATTTACGATAAGGTAAACAATAACGTAGATTGTCGGCTTTTATGGGACGTTCTAAAAATAGAAATTAGAGAAGCAACTATTATATATTGTAAAAGTAAATCAAAATTTAATCGAGAAGCTAGAAGATCTTTAGAAAAAGAACTACAAGATTTATCATCACATCGGGACTCTTTAGATATCACAGACGAAAGTTTAGATAAACGAATTAATGATATTGAGAAAGAACTAGAACAAATTTATAACCAAAAGGCAAAAGGGGCGCAAATTAGGTCGAGAGAAAAATGGGTAGAATTGGGTGAAAAAAATAATTCATACTTTTTGGGTTTAGAAAAGCAAAGACAGGTTAAAAAATCTATAAGTAAGTTACTAGATGAAAACAATAAAGTTATTAAAGAACAAGGGGAAATACTTAATACAATTAAGGACTACTATGAAAAACTTTATACGTCGAAAAAAACAGATGAAATTTCATCAAAAGAATATATTTTTGATACAAAATTAGATAAAATTTTAAACGACAAAGAAAAATTAGATTGTGATGGGGAGGTAACTGATACCGAATGTTCTGAGGCTATAGGAAACATGAAATTGAATAAATCTCCAGGGTTAGATGGGTTAACCGTAGAATTTTACAGAGCATTTTGGGGGAAATTAAAAATTGTTCTTACGGATATCTATAATAAGAGTTACAATGAAGCTTTAATGTCTTATTCACAACGGTCAAGTATTTTATCGTTACTATTTAAAAAGGGGGATCCTTTATGTCTTGATAACTATCGTCCGATTTCTCTTTTGAATGTAGATCTTAAACTGATTTCACATGTTTTAGCACAATGTTTGAAAAAAGTTTTACCAAAAATAATTAACGTAGATCAAACAGGGTATGTAAAAAAATAGATTTATTGGTTTTAATCTTAGACAAATACAGGATATCATAGACTATGCAGATATATATAAAATAGAAGGGGCTATAATTTTCGTTGACTTTACAAAGGCTTTTGATTCTTTGGAATGGAATTTCATGCTAAATACTCTTAAGCATTTTGGATTCAATGAATCTTTCATTAACTGGGTAAAAACTTTATATACAGATATACAAACGTGTGTAATGAACAATGGGTGGGTCTCAGAAATGTTTAAGAATACAAGAGGAATTCGTCAAGGGTGTCCTTTATCAGCTTTGTTGTTTGTCTTGTCAGTGGAAATCATGGCTTCAAGACTTAGAAACAATAAAGATATTAAGGGATTTCAAATAAAAATAGACGAAAAAACTCATAGCATTAAGATATCGCAACTCGCTGATGACACAACCTTATTTTGTACGTCTAAAGAAGAAATATATATAGCATTTAATGAAATAGAAACTTTCGGGTCTTTTTCTGGATTATTAATGAACAAAAATAAAACTGGGGGAATTTGGGTAGGAAAACTTAAGCACAGTAAAGATAAAATAGAGGGCATTAAATGGTATGAAAAACCTATTAAAACATTGGGTGTATATTTTGGTAACAATAAAGAAGACTGTGAAAAATTAAACTGGGAAAATAAGATAGATAAAATGAATACTTTATTCTTTTCTTGGGGAAAACGAAATTTAACTATTCTTGGGAAAATTATGATTATTAAAGCGTTAGTCATACCTATATTTACTTTTGTTGCTAGTGCATGTGTCGTGCCAGACAAATATAGAAAAGAAATTGAAAGTAAATGTTTCAAATTCATATGGGATGGTAAACCAGACAAAGTTAAAAGAAACACTATGATAGGTAATTTTGAAATGGGGGGTTTAAATATGATAGACATAGGAAGTTACTTTGCATCACTGAGAGCATCATGGGTAAGTAGATTTGTTAGTGGAGAAATGGACAATTGGAAATTGATACCATATAAATACTTTAGACAATTTGGTAAGAATTGGTTGATATTTTCAATGAATATCGAATACAAAAAAATTAAAGATTATTTAAGATATATTCCTGATTTTTATAAAGAAATATTGCAAACCTTGATAAAAATTGGTGGGGGTCAAACAAAAACGCTAACACATTTTGCAGAGATTAGAAAACAGCTTATATGGGGAAATAAATTTATAATGTTTAAAAATAAAAGTTTAATGTTTGATAATTGGATAAATAGTGATTTAATTTATATCAATGATATTTTAAATGAAAACGGGGAAATAAGTCAGAATTTAATTTTAGATAAATTAAAATACAAGAATAATTGGATATCTGAATTTATCTGCCTAAAAAAAGCGATACCTAATGAATGGTATCATACATTACAGGCTCAAAACTCTATTAAAAGTGTTGTAAATTTTCAAAAAGATAAGTTTATAGTAAATGGAAAGTGTAAAGATCCGTCACAACTGTCCAACAAATATTTTTATAACGAATATGTTAATGTAAACTTTTTGAAACCAATAGGTATAAATACATGGTTAAGGTACTTGTCTATAAATGAAAAACCAAACATGAGTCAGCTTTACTCTTTCATTTTTCATTATTTAGAAGAAAATAAGCTAAAAATATTCAGATGGAAACTATTGCAATATATAATTCCTACAAAGAAACTATTAATGAAATGGAGAATTGCAATTAATAGCCAATGTAATTTCTGTGGTCAAGATGAAGACTATCTACATTACTTTATGTATTGTCCGTATCTGAAAGAATTTTGGGTGAAAATACAACAAATATTGAAAAAATCTAATATAGAAAATTTTGTCACATTAAAACATATTGTTTTTGGGTATAAGATATTTGATAAAGATTATTTTGATTTCAACTATTTTTTAACAATTTTAGGATTTTCTATATACAAAGCATATTATGTATCTGAACAAAAGACCAAACAAGTAAACATATTCTTTATTTGTGAGAGAATATATTACGAGAATAAGCCAGGTGCAAAAACTCCAAAATAGTAAACTGTTAGCAAAAATAAGGGAAAATATTGAAATGTAAATATGTATGCATTGTATATATGTATATGTATATGTATGCATGCATATGTATGTGTGTATATGCATAGATGTATGTGTGTAGATGTAGGTGCGTATGTATAGGTATATTTAATTAAAGTCTGATACTCATCAGTTATATTATATTATTTGAAAGTATTTTAATTATATAAGAAAATATTAATATGAAATACTTCATAAGTAGCTTGGGCTTTTGAAGTAAGAATGTAACAAGCATTTTGAATAAAAATATATTGTTGTTAAAAAAAAAAAAAAAATATCTGTTATTCAGCTATCAGACAGGGTATATAATGCGACATTCCCGGCTTATGATATATATTCCCTTCAGCTGCGCCTCAGGGAATATAGATCCTAAGCCGGGAATGTCACATTATATACCCTGTCTGATAGCTGAATAACATATAATATAACTGAACTAAAACTTACATTATAAAACAGCATAATATCACTTTTAACATTATTCAAAAGAGTCTGCACTTTCTCCACCAGATTACGAACAGATTTAATGAAGGGTGGTAGCTGACTGTCATCTATAGATCCCAGCTCTTCAATATATTTCTTAGCATTGGATCTTAGATTTGCAATCTGGAAAAATAAAGTGAGGTTAACGTTTGACATGCCATGCAGATTAAGTTATTAAAAGCAAAGGGGAATTTCAAGGCATCAAGGAATTCCCACCAATCCTACTGATCATAGTACAATAACACTACACAATTTACATTGACGGAACATTTCTGTAACAAAAATACAGTTTCAACAGGGCTTTTAATCAGTAATATAGATATACATATGTTTATAGTCGAACTTTAATTTGATAATTGTTCTGTCTTTCGTCATTTTGCTATTTCAGATTATTGACTATGAATGTTTAACACTTTCAACACAATTTTAGTGTTGGTCAGATTAAATGGTGGGGGACACCGAAGAACCTGTAAAAAACCACCGAACTGAGGCAAAGCACACAGCTGCTTCCTGTAAAACTAACCAAGGGCTGAATCGAGGTCACAACTTTAGTGGTGATAGGCAGTGTTTGTATAAGAAGATGTAAATCATACTACCGGGCGATCTCACCGCCTCGATGGTCTTACACAAATAATTTCTTCCATAGACATTCCTTGGATAAAGTAGTCCGTTAATTTTGGTGAAAAAGATGGCTCCTGTGTAAGACAAGCTACGTATACATGAGCATGTTCCCACAAAATTGTTTTCCATTGTTGAAGTTAATTGTCAATTTATCGATATGTATCCGTTTCTTGGCAGCATCCTTACATGCTACTACAACTGTGACAAAATATCCTTTTTATTTACGTTTGTTACTAACAAGGGAGAACACTCTATTATTTACTCAAAGTAAACATTGACACAGTAGAAAGGGTTGAGAAAAAGAGTCAAATTAACAAATACCATGAAAGGTTCAAGGTCCTAAAATATGTGACCCCAGAGGGTGTCTCTGATTTAACGATCTTGCATTTCTCCTTGATATTAGAGCCTATATGTCCTGTCTAAAATCACGGCTTACGTTGCAATCAAATATTTCATAGTTGAATGGGCGAAGTTCTTTTTATGCAATATTTTCTTAAATTTAGTGATGCTCAAGAGTGTTATTTACCATACACTGCTACTACATTCTAATTCAGCAATGACTTACTATCATCCCACTAATCATTGTTTTTTCTTCATTCTGATACAGTCATGATTTATTATGGTCTCAATAATTTACTATGCGTTTTCATTCTGATGCAACCATGACATACTGTGGTAATGGTCATTCTGCATCATTTTGGAGGCACTGAATGATGGATTTGCTTAATAAAATAGTGAAAATGAGGGTATTTCTAAATATACAATAATGGCATGATGACCATTGCATTGAACAGTAAACCAATTAATTGATGATACTCGAGTGGAACACGATGAAAAAGAAAATTAACGTTATAGGGTATACATACCTTTTTGGGTAGCACTTCCAATGCTCTTACAAAATTCTGAACGACACTTTTAATGTTCAAGGTTCCTTCTATTATATTTTTGAATAATCTTATAGCATTTATGATTGGCATTAATATATCGTCAATAATACTGTCAAAACTGTGAGCTCTCTGTCCAACGTTCTTCATATCATTGTCCTACATGAGAAAATATTTATAGAGAAAAAACAACAAAATTTCAACCCTTACAAACCTGTGATGTCCATAGTAATGTTTTTGTGCATTTGCTTGCACTTGTATGTCAATCATAATTTCAGATCTTGTTTTTCAGGTCGTGTCGCAATCTATCTTATCTGCAAAGTGCTCTTTTAATATCGGCAAACAATTTGCAAATTTACAACAAAGACTAAAATGATTTAAATAGGCATTTGTTGAAGAAGAAAAACTGGTTGCTTTTTTTGGCACAAAAATACAAATATTAAGAATATTAACTCACAATTTCGTTATCATGATGTTTTTTCAGGTGATGAGAACCGGATCAGTAGATGGGCAACAGATCAAGCGATCATCTATGAAAGTGTTGAGAGATAAAGTAGTTGGCACTTCTATTTTGTTACTAAAGTAATGAAATCAAGGACATCTCCTCTTGGTATGTTGCCTCATTAATAGAAACAATATCAAAATGGACGTAACAAAGAGTCCAATTAAACTTAAAACTATTAACAATGCAATCATTACCTGAAACAAGTCAAGATTGTAAGATGTCTCTCCTTTAAAACAAAGTCTCGCCACAAGGAAGTCAAGATGTTCACCAATGATACCAAGATGTACTTTAGCATAGGCTTCATCGTGGATGTTTACTTTAAAACTACTACCCAAAGGAGCTGAAAAAATCCAAGAAGATAGTTCAAGCTGCTTCCAATAAGTGCTGAAAGAAAATTCAATAGATAGTTAAAATATTATTTTAGTGAAAAAGGGAAAATCTGAGCACTGTGTTAATATTCTTGAGGAATAACATTTCAATACCATTTTTGTTGAAAAAAATACCCATTACATACATAGTGTGGTGGTAAAAGACTTTGTATCAGGTCGATCCTGTTGTATGAACCAGTATCACTATGAGTCGCGATAGCGACGAGTTGTGATGCGGTTAATTCACGCAACAGACAAGACCTGATATAAAGTCTTGTACCAACACACTATGTATGTAATAAGTTTATCTAACATTTCAATAAAAACGAATTTCAAACAAATAACAAGGGTTGAATTAAAATTTGTACAATACTCTCAGGGAGACTACATTTTGTGCATTTTCCGTTCTTTCACCAATGCCAGGTTACTGTGTTTTGTCTCACATTCCAATGATATGATGTCATGTCAAAGTAGTTCGGCAGAGAACGTCTCGTGCAACGTCGCACCATTCTTTTATCACCACAGTGTGGTGATACAACATCTTGCATCAGACAGGCTACTTTCTTTAATTTCAAATGAAAATGTACATAATGTTAGATAAAGCTAATTATTGCAAATGTGAAAAAATCAAGAATGATTATTACTAAAAGTTAATGTCATCTGAATTGCATAACCACTAGATATAATAATGGATGGACATATAAGTGCAAATTGTTCCTGACCTAGTTTAATTTGAATATCACAATAATCTTTACAAACAAGAGTGTACTCCAGATTCACTTTGATGTGTGATGGTGGATATGATTATGTGTTTAGCTAAACAAAACATATTACATGGTACATGTATTCAAAGTGTATGTATGTATTTGGTTCATCAACTACATCTAAACACCAAAGACCCAATATTCATTTAGTAGATTAGTTGTATTTTGTAGTGCCCACCAAACATTGTAGCATATATTTTTTAATCCAAACCAAATCTAAGCATAAAGAACAGCAATAAAAGCACTGTTCCTTTACTTTTATTTGTGTCTAAGTTTAATGTTGGATAGTCTTTCATGTTAATTTACATCCACATCCTTTCTTACTACAAGCTGTTTCTTTACTTTAATTTGTGTCTAAGTGTAATGTTGGATAGTATTTCATGTTCATTTACATCCATATCCTTTCTTACTACAAGCTGCTCCTTTCCTATAATTTGTGTCTAAGTGTAAATTTGGATAGTCTCTCATGTTCATTTACATCTATATCCTGTCTTACAAAATGGTTGCGGATGTGACTCTAGACATTATTAACTAGTGTTCTTTCTCTAAAATCACTATCCAAATGATGAATTTTCAACACCATCACTTCGGCACTAACATGTGTTTTTTTAGATATATTTATGTTTGAAATTTTCATTTCCTAGATTAATGTTAATCTCGGTCAGAAATAGATAATTTTAGCTGGTTTCAGCTATCCTGTTGATTTACATGTTCCCAAAGACTTTGAATTATTTGATTCCTAATGTTTTGACTATGAGCATACCTAGTGATGGTTATTCCAGAAATGTGTCGTGCACACTAAATTAGATATCTACATTTTTAATACCACTCCAGCAGAAAAAAAAACATAGAAATAATATAGATTATTATAATTGAAAATTTAGATTTTTTTTTGTGATCTGTGTTGTTTATCTTTAGTTTTCTGTATTAGTTCAAATTTTGTTGGCTATTATATGTCTATTCATGTAAAAATTATGATGTTTTTTTGTATCACAAGATCTCTTCCTCTTTTAAATAATGGTAAAGCAAATTAACTTACCAACTTTTATATGAAAATAGTTTTCCAAAATAACCCCAAATGATGCACCAACGTCTTTATTTCCTAGTACCATTCGCCAGTCAATACCAGGTGCTTCTAATTTGCAGTAAAAACCAAGTCCTTTTGATCTGCATTCAGCACTTCCCTTTGTTGCTCGCTTTTGTCGGTTATGCACTCCAACTAAATGTAAGTCCGATGAATATGGATCAACTGTCTTGCTTTTATTAATGGCCAACCTGAGAAACCATTTTAACTATGTTTAAAATATATGTACTGAAACGAATGCACATTGTATTAAAAGTACATAATTTGCATATAGGTGGCAGATAATTTCCTAGTAAAGTTAGATTACTTACTGTGTGTTTTGAAGGTTACATTCAGAAATATTTCCGTCATATTGCAGAGATCAACTTGAATTGTGAAACAGACAAATTACCCTGTGAAAACCATTAATATACAGCAAGAGATTGACTAAACTTTATAACAAAGTTGTATCCTGTACAGCTTCATACAGGTAAGACCGGGTTGTGGTGGTCTTGATCGTATGTTAGTTGGATTCCCAACTACTTTTGTAATCAGTGCCTATCACCACTAAAGGTGTGAGTTTGAACCCTGTTCATGGCAAGGTGTACTCGATACATTATGTTATAAAGTTTGTCAGTGACTTGCTACAGATCGGTGGTTTCTCCAGTTTCCTCCACTAATAAAACTTACCTCCACGATATAACTGAAATATTTTTGAAAGTGGCGTTAAACACCACAAACCTAAACCTATCCAGATAGGACGGCCAATCTGATTTAATTTGTGCATATGATGTAAATATAAATAAGTACAATGGCATACAAAGGCAAAACAATGCTAAAATAAAATAAATTGAAACTGTAATGGATATTTTTCATGAATTTGTGTCCCATTCAATACCATTAATAACGAGTGTATTTATCATCAGTTTAGTTAACACAGCATGTCATCCAGCCTAAATAAAAATGTATTGCCTTGTTAAAAGGCACCCATAAGATCTACAGAAAATATTCTGGGTAGTTTTTTTTAACCTTCAATAAGTCAGAATGTGAAATATATAAACAATGGTACAAGTAACTGAGTATTCTTTTGTTTTATTTTACAAGTGTGGACACAGAATTATATTGTCCTAAAGGCAAGTGTGGATGTCAATATTTCATATTATTAACTCTAAAAAAAATTCATGGACACAGGGGTCCTGGATTTTTTTAATAAAAAACTAATCCTGGATTATTATTTTTGCTTAAAGTCCGGTCCTGTGTTTTTATTTCAAATTTTCATCATATCCCCCCTCCCCCTCCCCCTCCCAAGGGATATAAAATTGTATCATTAATAATAAATCAATAAATAATAAATTCAGATTAACTATTTAAAATAAATCTCATTTACAAAACCACTGATATTTGTTCAATTTTTAACGCTAATTTAAGCTTTAGTCGCAACAATTTTTTATTTTTCTCTTTAAACTGTCGAAACATAACATTTATTTAACTGTAAAATTCACTAATAAAATTCACCCCCCCCCCCTTTTTTTCTTGTTTAAATCAATGATCAACAATATTCCAGAATCAAACAAATGAATAAATATAACATAGATTACTTTTACATGCATCTTTTTACCATGCGGTGTCAGTGTGTTGTAAATTGGTCATCCAATCAGGACGCTCATTATTCTTGTCCAAGATAAAAATACATAGCTAAAATTACCTGTGAGAAAGTCGCCGTCCAAACTCAAATCAATACCTGTGGGTGTTTCCCCACTTCAACTCGTAAATTTACATAGAAATCAGAGATATTTCGTCATAAAACTTCACACATGGTTTTGTTTATCATATTTCTTGAAGACAAACATAAAATTTTATAGCATTTATCAATATTTTATGAGTATCAACAGTTTTTTCAACACTGTATCTGTTTCTTGATACAGCCGCAACTTCAACTCGTAAATTTACATAGAAATCGGAGATATTTCGTCATAAAACTTCACACATGGTTTTGTCTATCATATTTCTTGAAGACAAACATAAAATTTTATAGCATTTATCAATATTTTATGAGTATCAACAGTTTTTTCAACACCGTATCTGTTTCTCGATACAGCCGCCCGATTACAGTAACCCGTGACCCAGATTAGCACATCTCAGCAGTTTTTTTATTAATAAGGTTGTTTAATAATGATCAAGTATCATCCATTTCTCGCTTCCTCAATGACAAAACTTCAAGACACCCAGAAGATCTGCGGAAAATATTCTGGGTAGTTTATTTTTAAACTTCAATATGTAAAAGTGTGAAATATATATCTATGGTGCAAGTAACTGTTCAGATCTCTTTTTTTATCATTATTTTGTGATACTTAAGCATCGTCCATTTCTGGATTCCTCAATAACTAAATTTTATGACGCTCTAAAAATAATAATGCCCAAAGTCTGCTGCCTATTTAGGCATTTCTAAGGCAGTTTAAAACAGTTTCTTGTATTAATAACAGGTTTTTTGTAGTAAAAAGCAGTTTGACATAACCATTTTGTTGCAAAAGATAACTGTTTATTTTAGTACTTGTAGCTATAACACAGGCAGTTTTCCATTGCAGTCATTATCAGTAGTAGTTATATCTTGACAGCTTAATGCCCATATTTCATAAATATTCCAAAAGGGTTCTAGGCAGTTATCTGAAGCAGTTTGAATTCTCTTTAGCAGTTCATCTTTATTCTTTATTCTTGGTTTGAGGGAGGGGTTTTTGTTTAAAAAATAATATTTAACATTTTAATAATTAAATCCTCCAAAGAAAAAATTGTCCATCTATAAGATTTTAAGGTGTGTTTAAATAATTCAAAATGAATGTTGACGATTGTATCAATGATTTCTAATGTTACTACCCCTCTCCTTTCCCCCAACAATGTTCAACATTCTTTGTACATGTACTTAATTCATATATGTCATTGCATATATCAATGTTTTGCGCTAAAACATTTATATGACGTATGTCAGCAATCATTGATCGTGCAGTTGACTATTTATTAATAATATATACTTTTTCTTTTATTCTTGCGTATTTGAACTTAATCGTTTACTTTTTAGCCTTAAAAACATGTTATTAATATATTGGTACTTTGTGGGTATCAAACCGCTGCTAAACTTTCAAAGTCTATTTTAATTTTCAAAACCTCCGCCTTTACCTCTAGACCACAGTGCTCACACTAATTTACTAGTACTACATAATTACTATATATAACTCATCTATCAAAAGAATATCAACAACTTATTTATATGAATAATTGATAAATCTTTACAAGGCATGATACAAGTATTTCAATTCTGACATGATTTATGTTCAGAACTGACGAACACATTAACTTTTTATATAGATTCTCAAAATAACAAACAACAGCTAACGAACCAACCACCTGTAATTACAAATCAGACAGGCCATAGGTGAACAACTGGGACACTAAAAATAACTTGAGATTGTATTAAAAACTATCAATTTTACAATGATGTACTCAGCGGTTTGAGAATTACAGAGCATCTAAATTCCTCCCATTCTGATGGTGATTATTCTTAGTTACTGATTATAATTTTACACTAAAGTGAGAGAAAAAAAACCAAAAGCAATACAAATTGGTATAATATAATAATTGAATGTAAGTAATCAGGTTATTTTTAGAATTTCACTGAAAACCGAGATGTCAGAGTTGTCCTTACATTACAAGGTATGACAAACATAAGTTACCTGTTGTCTAACGGTTGAATTGTTTTTGATTGTGGATGGGCTTGATATAGTAATAGTGCTTCATATCTCACATTATGGTCTTCGTCATACAATGCTGCATTCAACATTGCTTCTGCAGCCTAAAACAATAGTTGTGTTTGATTTATTGATGTAAAGACATAATACTGAGCTATTTCTTTGGGACTTTCAATTGGTTAAATACAAAACAAAATTGTATGAAGTAAACATTGTCTGTCATATTAACAATTTAATCTCCCTTTCAATCCCAATTGATATTCTAGCCCCTATTATTATCATGATTCCTTCACCAGCTTCCAATATGTTATTAATAGACAAGGGAAGAAGGCAAATTGTGAACAGATGCATCATGTGTCTTAACTGATTGAGACATGTTTCCAATGTAACAACATTTTTCCGTAACCAGACTTTACTCCACATTCATTTTTTGGACAGAATATGTAAACCCTCCAGGAATATACAGGTGTCTTATAAGAAGCAGGAATTGCTTACAGTTCGCGAACACCTGGGCTCACCCCTGGTTTTTGATGGGGTCCGTGTCGCTCATCCTATTAGTTTTCTGTTGTGTTTTTGTTCCCTTTTTTGTTGTTGTGTTCTGTTTGTCTTAATCTTGTAACCTTTGTTCCCAATGTTGCCAGTGTCTCTGGATTGTCCATTCTTGATTTCCCCTACGGTTTTCTTTCACATTTATTTAATTACGGGTTGTGTGATAGTACCCAAACTTTTTGCTTTGTGTGTGTGTGTGTGTGTAGTTGTGTCATTTGTGTTTCAGTAGAATTTGATGCGAATTTACCCGAAGATGAAAATTGACTATTTTTACCAGGAAACAAAGTCACAAAAATGTTTATGATCAATAGGTGGAATCCGATGTTCAATCAGCACTTCTATTTGGGTATCTGGTATTATTTAACCTGTAGTTTGTATAAATCTAAATATAATATTAGCTAATTATGGTATAATAGCAAAAGTTCACAAAAAAGCATGGATTCACACATCTTGTATACTCATATGGTTATTTTAATTTCGCTGGTTTTACTTATTGATAGAATGTGATTGTCTTACTGTTCTTTGTGTTAGTTGTTTAAGAAGCATGTGTTGTGCTCTGGATTTGATATATACATCTTTTACTAACTGATAATGTGTTCCTAGCAATTTGACAGAAACGAATGTTATTGTGTTTACGAATCACGTTGAATATAGTTTTTAACTTCGTGACATATGCAAGTCATTCCTGTGTAACTAACAGCTTTCAAACCAAGAATTGAATTTAAGCTGATTATTATGTGATGATATGGTTCGCTCTCGGTTTCCAGACTGAACCTTGCTATACTCTTCATAAAATGGCTAAGAAGACTTAATGACAAAAATGATCTTCTTAAATACATATGTAGAGTATGTTCCGACAGTGTGGTATGTTTTGTTTGAAATGAAATTACGTCCATATTATATCTGTTCTATAATCAGACTGCTATTGCAAATCAGGTACTCACATTTTTATGTTCATACTTTCTGAGTGCATGGGCCCCAGCTCTTTTTATCAGGTACTCACATTTTTATGTTCATACTTTCTGAGTGCATGGACCCCAGCTCTTTTTATCAGGTACTCACATTTTTATGTTCATACTTTCTGAGTGCATGGACCCCAGCTCTTTTTATCCAAGGTGAGTTGGTTGAATTGATATGCGATATGATATATTCATATGAATGGTCAATTCGAGCATTTCCGAGTGTCTCTAGTAGTATAACACGATGTTTATCATATTCAATTTGTTCTTTTTCTGTTTGTAAACTCCTTTTGTGTCTGTACATCCACGGGTCTAAAACACATAATTTTATATTGTAGTTATTTGTATTTTATCATGTTATTGTTAATCGTTTGTTGCAGGTATGTGCAGTTCCTTATTGTTTGCAAGTCTCTTATTGTATATTAGAATATTTCTGTTGTTTATTTTCGCTTATTGTTCATACATACATGTACAAGGCTTTAATTGTCTATAGCTTATTGCACATAAGCGTCATTTACTGGCCATACAAGACTATTATTCTTCGCAGACGTTTCTGGTCAAATAGCAGGCTATAATTTCCCGTAAACGCATACTATACAAAAGTTTTTAATAAAGGGAAATCTTCAAAAAGTTGTGAATAAAACTGCCAAGTTATCTTACATTATATTAGGAGTCTCTCAAGGCTCTGTTAGAGACTCCTTGTTGTTTTTATTTCTATGAATGACATAGTCTCTTTATAGATTCTCGCATGATTTCAATGATTGGTGTAAACATATTTGTGTAGTTGATGATAGATTACATTATGTTGCTCACTGCAGACCAAGCAACTGAAGTAGAGATGTAAAATGTTCGACACAGGAGGTAATCCCCATTACCCAACATACAACTATCCGCTGTGTTACCATGCAACTTATTCTTATATGATAATGATACATATTTCTATTACGTTGCTCCATACTGATATTTCAGTCCTTAGTTGCAAAATTTGGAATGTTTATTTGCTAAAAAATATAAATGAGAAAGCTTCTTAAATAGTGAAAAGACCAATTGCATTTGTTGCATGAAAGTAAAACTTTCTGAAAGGTCAAAGTATAATTTTAGTTTCACGGTAGGGTGGCTTGTAGATCACATATGAACCTGAAATAAAGGAAATGATTATGAAAGGTGGTCCAATAACTGATTCATACTTTGATCTTATCTTGGAATAACAAAGAAGGACAGTTTATTAGCAAATTACACGACAAGCGAGATAACGTTAAATTCCCAATTGTGAATTTTGCTTTCACATGAAGCAATACCAAGGTATTGGACGAGTAAATGATAGTTGCTTAATGCTAAATGAGCAATTTTTCAGCTATATCAAGTTACATTCGTTGAGATTATAATGATGTCTGATTTGTACAACACGCTTAGTTGGATTGTTATGCTAGCTCACTAAAACAACAGTTCTAGCATGATAACCATTACACCACTGATGCGGTTCGCTTCTGGGTGAATAATTGACTGTAATGATTTGTTAAGAGTTAATGTTTAACTGAGAAAAAACAATTAATGACTAGGAAAGACCACCAAAATGGCACAGGCTGACTACAATGAAAACAGAGTTTGCATTAGTCAAACATTTTATTTGTAACAGTTGTTTTTTTTACCTGTTACTATGTTTTGAGCATTGATACAAACACATTGAAGCTCACTCAGTTGCATATAACGTAACTTTTATATGGAAAATATTGTATACATGTACTTTTCTCATGTTATATGTTTTGGTTATTATTTCCACAAACATTTGCTTTAATTACATGCTGATTTAGTTGGTATACTTTTTCCGTCCCAAGACAATGGCTTAAGGGTGTAGGCCTGGGTAACCTCGAAATTGTCCCATCGATTAATTCTTTTTAAATTTGCACCATGGAATAGTTATGTCTAAATACATTTTCTCCATAGCACATCCTAAATTGGGGGTATTCCCGACGCCAGATGGTAATACTAGTTTCGGAAGCTTCTAATAGATATATGCATTTATTTCTGGTTGAAAGGGAATATTTTGGCTTTAATACACTTGACAGTGTTATTGTTCAATAAATATGAAATATCCTGTTTGGAGATAATCACGTGCAAACAGTGGACATTGGAAACCAGAGGCTCCCAGGAGCCTGGAATCGCTCACCTGGATCAAAGCTGCTTTCAATAACAACGCAACTGCACTGTGGTGGCCATCTTGGTGGGAGAGTGCGACTGCCGGACACAATTTTGGAAGAGGACCATTCAATGACTATTCCATCAAAGTTTGGTTCTAATTGAGCTACTGGTTCCAGACAAGATGGTTTTTATGTGAATTTCCCATAGGGTCCTATGTTAAACTAAGTACAGCTGTGCAGCCATCTTGGTCAGAGGGCGGGTACAACAGACACAATTTTGGAAAAGGACCATTCAATGACTATTTTATCAAAGTTTGGTTCCAATTGAGCAACTGGTTCCAGACAAGAAGATTTTTATGTGAATTTCCCATAGGTTCCCATGTTAAACTAAGTTCGGCTGTGGAGGCCATCTTGGTCGAAGGGCCGAACCGCCTGACATATTTTTGGAAGAGAACCATCCAATGACTATTTCATCAACATTTAGTTCTTATTGAGCAAATGGTTTCAAACAAGAAGATTTTTATGGGAATTTCCCATAGGGTCCTATGTTAAATTAAGTTCGGCTGTGGTGGCCATCTTGGTCGGAGGTCTGAAATTCCAGACATAATTGTGGAAGGGGACCACCCAAGGATCATTTCAGCAAAGTTTGGTTGAGATTGGCTCAGTAGTTGCAGAGGAGAAGATTTTTTTTAAATTTCATCCCCCTTTTTTCTATTTTTAGCTTGGCGGCCATCTTGGTTGGAAGTCGGGATCACCGGACACAATTTTGGAAGGGGGCCATCCAAGGACTATTCCACCAAAGTTTGGTTGCAATTGGTCCAGTGGTTTCAGAGGAGAAGATTAAAATGTGAAATGTTGACGGACGGATGACAGACGACGGACGAAAAGTGATGACAATAGCTCACATGGCCTAAAGGCCAGGTGAGATAAAAAGAGGGGATGCCCTGAGGTACCACCCTGGTATTAAAAATCTGATCAAAAAAAATCCTGTCGATTAATTTCCACCAAAAAATGCTACAGTAAAGAATATACATATAGACATACTTGCACAAAATTTTACAAACTTTTCCGTCAGATTTTTTAAATATTTAAAATTATGTTTATCATGGATGGCACCCAGAAAAAAATGAAATTGTCAAGGAAAGTTATTACACACTCATCCTTTGCTGTTTCTTTATTTGAGATAAAAAAAACTAGTTACCAATAACAAAAAACGTTTGAATTCTTATATTTGACATAAGTGGATGTCCAAATTACCAAATTACTGCATTTGTCTTTTTTTTCAGGACTGTTGGGTAAGTAGCGGGTCGTTTGGGGTGACTTTACTTGATTAATTCATTACAAATAAAGCAATGGTACAATAGTTTCATAATATGTAAGATTCTGGTTTATATATTTAATATTTTTTATTTGACAAACACTTGAAATTAAATGAAAAAAAGTTTGTCACACAAAATGTGTCATTTTTTTACAACATATTTTGCTGGGAATTTTTTCTGGAAAGAGATATTTCAATGATATTTTGTGGATACAAGAATATGATAATAATACTCTGTTATTGGTAGCAATAAGATATAAAAAGACAAGGAGCACAACTATGGAAAGTTAAAAGGGAAAGGGGTAATTTTTTAATTAAAACTGTCCATATCCAATGTAAACAATCTTGTTGCCAAGAAGCTTGGAATTGAAGGTGGATTTTCAAATGCACAGATGACCATATATTTGAGAAGACACTGAAAATAGAGTTATCTCCCATACCCTAGGCCTACACCTTTAAATACTTCTGAATTTTAACTCTGAAGAAATCATCACTGGTATTCATTATACACATATTAGATATGAAGATGCGGAATAAGGCATTAAAAATCATTTAAATGACGGATGTAAAATTCGATCTCGTCAAAATAAGAATGTAGAAAGGTTTAAAATTTAGTTAATTCGATGGGCAATGTGTTACACACAATATCAAATTATGATCTTTTGTGAAAGATTTACAATATCAAAAAATTTAAACCATGATAAAAAAAACGTCCATCTTAGACTGACATATGAATCAATTACTGTTCCATTGTACATTGAATATGTTGATACGAAATATGTATATATATATATGGCTTATGTTTATCTCTAGATTTTCCTTACGAGACAAGGTAACACTTTGATTATTGAAACTTCATTTTTATGGACCGGATGTGGTCGAGTGGTCTAGGGCGCTGGACATAAGGCTAAGCAATTGGTGCTGCAGTGTATCAATGGTGTGAGTTCAAATCTTGTCGAGGGAAGAACAAAAATTTGACAGCTCAAAAAATCTAATTCTAACACTGTTTGGTTTAATTTTCCGACGTATATATATATATATATATATATATATACGTCTGAAAATTAAACCAAACAGTGTTAGAATTAGATTTTAGAGCTGTCAAATTTTTGTTCTTCCCTCGACGGGATTTGAACCCACACCATTGTTACACTGCAGCACCATTCGCTTAGCCTTACGTCCAGCGCCCTAGACCACTCGACTACATCCACTCCCTAAAAAAGGAGCTTCAATAGTCGTAGTGTTACCTTGTCTCGTAAGGCAAATCTAGGGATAGGCGTAAGACATGTGTATAAGCGTGTGTAGATGGTACATATATACTTAATATTATAATTTGACAGCAATCTAACTCAGCAATTTTTAATATATTGGATAGGATAATGAAGAATTATTCACTATACAGTCACAGGAAATAAAGTATATTATACAAACGTCTAGAAGCAAGTGACAACCATACAATATATCTGTCCCACTGGATCTCAAAGTTACTTTAAAGGATACTAGGTTAATACTAAATATTATATACGTCTGAAAATTAAACCAAACAGTGTTAGAATTAGATTTTAGAGCTGTCAAATTTTTGTTCTTCCCTCGACGGGATTTGAACCCACACCATTGTTACACTGCAGCGCCCTAGACCACTCGACTACATCCACTCCCTAAAAAAGGAGCTTCAATAGTTGTAGTGTTACCTTGTCTCGTAAGGCAAATCTAGGGATAGGCGTAAGACATGTGTATAAGCGTGTGTAGATGGTACATATATACTTAATATTATAATTTGACAGCAATCTAACTCAGCAATTTTTAATATATTGGATAGGATAATGAAGAATTATTCACTATACAGTCACAGGAAATAAAGTATATTATACAAACGTCTAGAAGCAAGTGACAACCATACAATATATCTGTCCCACTGGATCTCAAAGTTACTTTAAAGGATACTAGGTTAATACTAAATATTATATACGTCTGAAAATTAATATATATATATATATACATACCTCTGAAAATTTAAAATAGTTACCATGTAATCCTAGCATAGCATTAATCCTTGAAGTAATGTTTGTAGCAAGATCTGTCTGTCCTGTTTTAAACAACTTATGGGCCACGGAACCAAGAGTTAGCATCACAGAATTATAAACATCTACATTGGAAAATCGTTTATGGTGAAAGGCTATATCTTCTAATACTTGAATAATGATCTGCAATTGAAAACAAATATATATATATTAGAACAGGAATAAATGGATGTTAATTGTGTAGATATAAGAAATATACTGCTTGAACAATATTCTTTAGCAATTAAAATGCATACAGTATATTTAGAATTGATTAAATAAACAATACAGTTACTGTATACCGGATTTGCTTCTAGCAGCCAGATTCCTCAATATCCAAATTAAAGTTCAAAATAAAATACAAAACGAAAATTAAATATTTTTTTACATTATTTACTTGTCTTATGGAAGCCATTATATATATTCCGTGTCGGTTATACATCAATATTAATTAAAACAAGGGTTAGGGTTAGGGCTATGGTGTTTAATGCCACTTTTTATTTATTGGTGGAGGAAACTGGAGTATCCGGAGAAAACCACAAGTCACTGACTGATAAACGTTATCAAATAATGTTGTATCGAGTACACCTCGACATGATCGGGATTTGAACTCAAAACATCAGTGATGAAAGGCATTGATTGTACATGAAGTTGCAAATCCAACTACCATATGATCACGACCACGTCGGTCCAATTAAAACATGAAAAAGATGAGGAAAATAAATAAATTACGATAAGCTAGTTAAATGTATTGAAAATACATCATAATCACTTTAAAGGAATATATATGTTACTTCAAGAATTGTTAATATACGTCATTTAAGCTTAGAGTTATAATCCGTTCTACTAAATGACTCAATAAGTTTACCTTGCTTGGTGGTCTTTCCATTCCTGAAAGATGTATTAAATATCTGCGAAAAAGGTCAAAGTTGGGAGGTGAAGAGGTCAGAACTAATTCTAATATTAGTTGTTGACTAAGGTTTGTATTTAGGACTGCTAGTGCGTCAAGGATAATATCCATAGTATCTTCATGTTCCTTGTTACTAAAAATAGAATTTTAATTAATAAATGCACACGTCTAATTCCACATCATCACTCATCAAAACATGCAATGTGTTCTGGAGATAATATATAAACGAAATATGGTAATAATATATAAACATTGCAGAGCTGGTAATATGGTAGAGCAGATTGTTACCCTCCAGAAATTTATTGTCAACTGAAATGAAGCTAATGTTTCCAACAAAATTTCGACTAATAACAATTTTATCTATCACCGTCTTAGCTATGTGTTATGTAATTTAATTATTACCTATATTTTATTTCTCTTCATTTTCGTTGTTCATGTTATTATTTCTTATCAAATAAAACTAAGGAAGACACTTGATACATAAGTAATTTTTTTCTACTACTATATTCAACTGTATAGATAATTAAAGCTACAAGCGGTATTTTCAATTAAAAGCCACATTAGTTTATTGGACAGTATAAAAAAAAACGCTTCTCTGGCAATTTTATTAGACAACTATTTTCTGAAATAAAAATCAATTTATTATTACAATTTTCTTCCTGGTTTATGGTTGTGCCGGCAAAATATTATCTTGCCTCATATTGGATTTGACTATATATATGAGTATTATGGCGGGTGTCTTAAAAGAAGTAGGAACTGCTTACCCTTCGCGAGCACCTGAGTTCACCCCCGGCTTGTTGGTGGGTTCTGTGTTGCTCATCTTTTTTGTGTTGTCCTATTATGTGTCTGTATGTTCTGAGTTCCGTTTTGTGATGTCCGTTACGATTTCCGCATAAAAAGTATGTTCGGTTCGTCTTTACCTCCAGTTGTTTGTAGGAGGGTGCATGTCTTATTTACGTTATTTGTGTTTGTGTACGTATAGTGGTGTCCAACACATATTGCTTAATGTTTTTGTTTTGTTTTTCTTGGTCTTGTGTATCCCTATGTTGCCAGTTTCTCTGGATTGTCCTTTTTTTATTACCCCTTCGGTATGCTCTAACGTTTATTCTAACATGACCTCCTTCTTTTGATAACAAACGAGCGAGTTATCCATTCGGTATAATCTCATTAGCACATGCGCCGGTGAATGTGACTGACTTTTCCATTGGTAGCATAAATTGTGTGCGACATTTTCCACAAACGTAAATATAAATTACCGTCTTCCAATCAAAGTATACTACCGTATTTGTACTCTTAGACATATCAGAATCGAAATAAATCATGGCAGCCAGAATGTGTTTTGAGATTTAACATGGATTGGCGGATATTAGTAAATTTTATCCCTCGCTTCTCGCTCGGGATAAAATACTAATATCTGCCAATCCATGTTAAAACTCCCAACGCATTCTGACTTCCATGATTTATTTCTTAAATATCCAATTTATACTATCTACTGTTTGACGGCTTCTGATTCCGTATCTTCAATTTTTTATCTTAGCCCACCACAAAGGACTTCCTATGGCCATCATCATCATCATGTCTTCTAATTTGGGATACGCCCTTTCTATTGAAAATATGATTGACATTGTCCCCTTTTATGAACCTCTCTATTTCCAGTTGCTATCAGCACAAATGAGTATTTAAGTCTGGTTTTCATTGGCCAGTGTTGTATTTCCAGTAATCAAATGCATTCAAATAATGATATGAAATACGCACAGATGTTTTCTGGATATTTCTCAAATAGCTAGTTTGAAATCTTTCGAGTGTCTATTGATCATATTATCTAAGATACATACGGTGGTTTTATTTCTTTCAAGTAGTACGTAGCAAGCTTTGAAATTTCTTCATCAGAGAGCAACTTCAAAAGTTCAACGATTTTGTAAAAGCAATGAAGAAGAAGTGGTGAGCCTGAAATAAGTGAACATAATTTTCTTGTAAGTAGATAAAAAAATCATATAACATATATCCCCGAGAGAACACTGATGAACAGAAATAAGTTGTTAATTTGCCGCTTTGGGGAACAAATTCTCTTTTCCGGGGTGACGTCACTTCCTCTAACAACAATGAGTCGGCCATCTTTAGGCGGTGAAAATCAAATTTAAAATGGCGAATGTTTCACCGCCTCAATGACAAGGGAGATAATTCGTTGACCGAAATACCCGGATGCCCGGAAAAGAGAATGAAAACGGGAAAATCAAAGCTTTTTCCTGCATGAATTGTTCCCATCATGAAATAAGTTAAAATGCTGCTAACTTGTCGATATCTAGCAATCAATCAATAGATTCTACTACATTTTAGTATTCCAAAAAGAAAAAATAAGATTCACAATTAATCATATCCTGTATATTTCATGGTGGTAAGTTAAAATAAAACAAACTGGCGACAGTAGTAATTTTTATTGTATCACGTAATGACAACCTGCTGTATAAATAGGCATAAAACAAGATTAAAAATTATGTATAATACCAGAAGATAAAAAAAAAGTAATATTCAACTCTTGCAACAGTAATGACTTAGGGACCGACCATTTAACTTGAAGGGGGGGGGGGGGTTTATGGTTTTTTGTTTCGTTCAGAATTTTTTTTTCAGACAACACAAGAGTTCGAATATTTATTTTTTTTTGTCGCGCAAAGCGCGAAATTTTTTTCCCGAAATTAACATTAGGTTATATGACAAAAACTATGAATCAGATTATTTTTTTTTCCTCCACCAAAATCAGAATATTTTTTTCAGCAACATTGGGAATCAGAATATTTTTTTTAGAAAAAAACCATAACCCCCCCCCCCCCCCCCCCTTCAAGTTAAATGGTCGTTCCCTTACTGCCTTAATGTAAATTAGTGGAAAATTTATTGTTAGAGAATAATACTCTGATTAGGGTACTTTACAAGTTCGTCCTATGATTATGGCTTCTTTATAACTAACCTTGAGCGGGTTGACTTCTTATACATGTAATGTTACTTTTAATATCTGTCAATATTTCAGTCACGTTTACAGTCCTTTTACTGGTCTTCTTTAGCTGAAATTCAGGAAAACGATTTCTATTATTGGTCATATTATGTAGATGTTTCAAATTCAATCCACACATTTATAGTTCAATTGAACAACTATTGCTAACATCGTTAGAATGTATCTACCATTGCATTCGGTTTTATCATTTCTATTATCCCGTGTTTACTATTATATCCTAGTTTAGTTCTGACGAGGGTAATAATCATTACACTACCTTAACCCAACCACTATATTCTATTGAGTTGCTTGTACTAAGCCATGTGAGTGAGAGGTGATGTTTGTGTTAGGGGAACTGTTCTTACAATGTGGTATGTTTTTGCTTTTTCATTTTATTATCTGTTTCTTGATATACTTATTGAATGCCTCATTTTATCTACTAGTTTATAGCTTGATATACTTATTGAATGCCTCATTTTATCTACTAGTTTATAGCTTGATATACTTATTGAATGCCTCATTTTATCTACTAGTTTATAGCTTGATATACTTATTGAATGCCTCATTTTATCTACTAGTTTATAGCTTGATATACTTATTGAATGCCTCATTTTATCTACTAGTTTATAGCTTGATATACTTATTGAATGCCTCATTTTATCTACTAGTTTATAGCTTGATATACTTATTGAATGCCTCATTTTATCTACTAGTTTATAGCTTGATATACTTATTGAATGCCTCATTTATCTACTAGTTTATAGCTTGATATACTTATTGAATGCCTCATTTATCTACTAGTTTATAGTTTGATATACTTATTGAATGCCTCATTTATCTACTAGTTTATAGCTTGATATACTTATTGAATGCCTCATTTATCTACTAGTTTATAGCTTGATATACTTATTGAATGCCTCATTTATCTACTAGTTTATAGCTTGATATACTTATTAAATGCCTCATTTTATTATCTGTTTCTTGATATACTTATTGAATGCCTCATTTTATCTACTAGTTTATAGATTCACATGTGACCAAAATAAGGTGTAAACATTTTTTCTATTATTATCTGTTTGTCGTTGTCACAATCCTGTTATTTCATGACTTGTCATTGGATTTATAACTGAATAAAACGACGGATGCCACTAGTGGAGCAGGAACTACTTACACTTCTGAAGCACCTGAGTTTGGCCCGATTTTAAGGGGATTTGCGTTGATCAGTTTTTAATTGTCTGTGTAGTGTTTTGAATGTCTTTTTGTCCTTTTTCTTTGCACTAGTTTATTGCCTTCTTCATTTGACTGATTCTATTTACCCCCTTTGATATCATAAAACTTTTCTTAATCAGATGAAAGACATTAATTGCATTTGTTCATCAAAACAAACTATGGATAAACCTTATCAACACTGATGCTTCCTGTCACAATATCGTCTTTTGGTTTTACATGCACTTCCTGTATTATATTTCTGGTTAAAAACACCAACTCCCCTTTGCTGAATGCACTCATCTCTGGAATATCTACAAAAATTAGACTCTAATGATAATTAGGATACACAAAATGAGTATAATTTCCTATAAGCATAACCTTAATTTGAAAAATAATATAAAACAACTTCTTCCTACACAATGTATTGTTTTTTTATATATTTATTTGTTTTTTTTTACATATAATTCACTTTCTTCGTATAATCATTCATATACATGTGAAGAGTGTATTTAGGTCATTTCCGTTCTTTATATTTTTAAAGTAGTACTTTCTGGTATATGTTACAGTACTGTTACCATTTGTAGAGAGAAGAAATATAAATCTTTCGGCTCACTAATATTACAAATATGACAACTTCTCTGTAACGAAAGATTAAACATAGCATGCATAATGTTCCAGATTATAGCGTTTTTTTTATAATAACGCTGCTCACCCAGTTATATGTGAGGGTCGGCATGTTACAACAACGCTGCTCACCCAGTTATATGTGAGGGTCGACATTTACTCACATTTGGAAAACACTTGCATGACCGCATCATGTCACTAAGAGTTAGAGGCAATGATTGTGTCCATAAAACTACCTATTTTAATGAAAGTGATTGTATCAAGCCAGGAAAGTGAAGGATCATGTATATGTGTTTTGGGGACATTGACTTTGACTCTGTTTCTACGATTTGTCTATTAGATATTAGAACTGTTCGGACAATGTGGTATTTTTGTGCTTTTCATTTCATTCTTAAACTCTAACGTAAATATTGACAGAAAAATATCAACATACAAGGAAAATATGTCTTGACAATTTACTTCAAAACTTTGGCACAAAATCATGATAATATTTGTGTTTGCCTTCATGCCCGCGTGTTTTTTTTAAAACAACACATGTGCATTAATCATAATAAAATATTTTTTATTATTACTTACTCATTTTGTCAAACTCATTTATTGCTTTAACTTTTCTCATATTTTCATGTGGGTCAAGGCTAAAAAAAATTTTTTTATTTTATTTTACATTAACACAAACAATTATGGATATATTCAGATTTACAATCTTATTACAATGTATTATTTGTCCAACCTGTCCAACTTTAATTACCTTCAGATACCACTGAGTCTGGCAAGAGCAAACGAAAATTGTAGACTCAACGATTTTAGTACCAGCAAATATTTGATAACTCGCAGTAAGAGTAATGTGTCTACGTGGAACGACATGTCTATTCGTGGAATGTGTGGATTGATGTTTTAGTGAGCTAACATTATAAAGCTACAATTCACCGTGTTAGTCTAGTATAGAGCAGACAGTCTCATCATTATATTTTCAGACGTGTATCTTGTTCTCGCAATGATGTAGCTGAAAATTTTCTCACTTGCCGTTAAACTATAGTCACCCACTCACTTATCTATATAGTAATACAAATATAGATATCTAATTTAGTGCACATGACACGTTTCTGGAATATCGGAGATGCTCAAAATCAAACGAAATAATAATTTTCAACAACAGCAAAAAAAAAATTAAATTAAAAATATTGGATTTTAATTAGTTTGATTATTTAACATTAACAAGAGGAAGACATTTTACCTGGACTGAGCTGCTGTCGGTGATGTGAAATCCTCTTCGACCAATATTTTGTGAATGATCTCCAATTCATGATGAAAATGGAGGACCTACTCAAATAAAATACAAAAATTTCAGAAAACAACATCTTTTGTTAGTGACAAAAGCATCAATATATAGATTGCTACAAAAAGATGAAAAAAATAAATGACAGGGCTTCAAACGTTAAAATCAAGATCATGACAATAAATGCCAAAATGGGTCAATGGCGAGTTATTAATCATCACAAGAGACTATAAATGTTTCCATACAACACAAAATCTCTAGGACAATATCACTAGAGTAAATTAGTGATTGCCGTTTAACACCAAAATGAGCAATTTTTCAGCTATATCATGACGAGAGCAAGAAGAGTTTGAAGATACCATAGGGGTAATCCGAATCCATAAATCAAAGAAGAACAGACAACACAATGGCCAAAGAGAAAAGGACAAAAGGACAAACAGCAATCTACAAAACATTACACATAAAACTAAAGATCGAATAACACGAACCCCACTATAAATCAGGGGTGAAGCCAGGTGTTCCGGAAGGGTAAGCAGTTCCTGCTCCACTAGTGGCACTCATCCTAGATACAAACCCAGTGATAAGTCATGAATGAAGAAAGGACCGGGAAGTGTCTACGACAAGTGGAACATATCCGTGGTCATTTGTGACACAGTTGTTCCGTAACGGTCAACCAAGTCATGGTGGCAACCGTAAAACTTTAGAAGTGATGACTTCAACTTAACCAGTAGAAACCCTTGGTTCACGAGCTTCCTCGTTAGCAGCAACCCTCTATTAAGGAAATCCTGATAGGAACCACATGCTCATTCGATGAGAGGATGAAGATATGTGCATATTACTAGACAAACACGCTTAATTGGGTATTTATAGTGCTACATGCCGCAGGTTGCCATGCCGCTCTACTTGAACACAGGAACATGAGCCAACGTCAACGAGTGTTTGATTTTACTTCTTAGTACTGAGGGCTTAGCGGAGAAGCAGAATCAGGCTCGAACCCATGATCTACCGCTTTCGAGGCGAGCACGCAAACCATTACACTACCGATGAGGTTAACATCATTAGAATCGACAGCATATACATTGCTATGATCAGAATATTCTTTGTAAGAATTCTTTCCAATGAATATGAACCTATAAGTCCAGTGTAGGCACACATTACAAAAGGACAAACAAGGTATAAACTAAAATAATCCCAAAAGCATTTATTTCCTTTTGAAATATCTCACCTTTGTATACGTTCCCTTAGCATTGGGTATATCACTTCCACGCCGTTGCTTTTTGAATTCAGTTGTTGTTGGTGTTTCTGTCACTGTATAATTGGCAGTATGGAGCCCTGGAAGTTAAAATGACGATAAGAAGTAACTACTTACATGCACACACACGCTGAGTAACTACATACTACGTTTGATAGTTAAACTAATGTATTAATTCTATAAATTTCATGGTCGTCACCGGAAATCCTATTTTTATTTAATCATGCCTTCATTATATAACATGGATATGCAGCCAGATATAGAATAAACATGAAATTAAAGTGCATTTTTATAGATCAGAATTGTGTTCAAAACATAATACAATTGATCACCACTCTTCAATTTCATCCAAACGGCAAATATCTTCAGTCTTTATCTTTATTGCATAGAAATAAACTTAATCTTGTTGAGATTTAGCTCTCGTGGCTATTTTCTGCTTTCATTTCACTCCAAGAACTAAATCTCAACCAAGTCGAATGAAAGCAAAATAATAGCTCCTAGAGCTAACTTTTAACGATATTAAAGTAAGGGAACGACCAATTAACTTGAAGGGGGTAGGGGCTATGATTTTTTTCTAAAAAAAAACATTCTGATTCCCAATGTTGCTGAAAATAATATTCTGATTTTGGTGGAGGAAAAAAAAATAATCTGATTCAGAGTTTTTGTCATATAACCTAATGTTAAATTCTGTGGAAAAAAAGTCGCGCCTTGCGCGACAAAAAAATAAAATATTTTAACTCGTGTTGTCCGAAAAAAAAATTCTGAACAGAACAAAAAAACCATAACCCCCCCCCCCCCTTTTCAAGTTAAATGGTCGGTCCCTAAGCTGTACAAACAATAATAGAACCTTCTACTTCTACCGCTGAGTGGCCGCCATCAATCTGTTGATAATGCTGCCACTTTCCGGTGTGTGCATGAAAATAAATTACACAAAAAAAATGTTCATCAGGGTGCTGTACGCGTATACATTTAAAGAGGTGCAAATAAAAACAAGACTCCTGATATTACGGTCGGAGCAGTCTTCAAAGTGGCAAAACTCGTGACGGTCACTGTAGTGGCTGGAAGAGCATTCCAATCCTTTATATATAAATAAAAATATAGTCCGTGGATAGAACGTTTCCCTCCTTGCGGTAGTATGGCATGCTGGGATTTGGAATGATTTTCTATGCATATTCCTGCTAAATCGTGTTGGAGTGATTAGCCTATCTGGAGCATCAATTTTTACTAATCCATTTGATATTTTGTATAGTAGGATTAGTCTGGCTGTTTTCCTTCTTTCTTCTAATGATGTCCACTGCAGTTGTCCGATGATTTCTGTGACCGATGAGCCAGAGGTGTTGTGATATCGGTTTTTCACATACCTTGCTGCTCTTCGCTGGACCATCTCAATACGGTGTTTATTATTCTGATGATATGGATTCCAGGTTGTACAAGCATACTCCAGGGTTGGTCTAACTAGTGACTGGTATGCTTTTTCCTTTAGATTTGAGTTACTGATGTTGAGATTTCTCTTCAAGAAACTTAAGGTGTTGCTTGCTTTCTTGCAGATGTTGGTGATAGACACACCTAGATATTTAGCTGACTGAACTTGTTCTAGCTGATGGCCATGAAGAATATAGCAATTTGTCACCGGGTTACGCTTCTTGGTAATTGACAGGACATTACATTTTTCTGGATGGAAGCTCATTTTCCAAGTTTGTTCCCAATGAGCTAGTCTGTCAAGGTCTTCCTGGAGGTGTAATCTGTCCACATCTGATGTAATTGTTAGGTAAACAATGGTGTCGTCGGCGAACAGTCTAACTGTAGATTTGATGTTTTCTGGCATATCATTGATATACAGGAATAGGCTTGGTCCAAGTACTGAACCTTGAGGTATTCCTGATTCCACATTGATGTAGTCTGATGTTTCTCCCTCTACTACTACGGTCTGTTTCCTGTTGCTTAGGAAATTTCGGATCCAGATGTTACTTTTTCCTCTTACCCCATAATGATCTAGTTTATGTGTTAAGAGGCAATGGCTCACTTTGTCAAATGCCTTATTAAAATCCATAATCAAGCAATCGGTTTGTCGGCCTACATCCAGGTTGTTTGTGATGTCATCAATAAACCAGTTGGGTATCACAGGATCTGGAGAGTCCCTTCCGAAAGCCATGCTGAAGTGGATTTAGTATTTGGTGTTGGTCCGCATGGGTCATGATGCTACTTGTTATACTATGTTTCATGATCTTGCAGGCAATACAAGTCAGTGATACCGGACGGTAGTTTAGGGCATCACACCTTTTTCCTTTTTTGAAGATAGGACAAACAAATGCGGTCTTCCATATGTTTGCCACATCACCAGTATCATAGGATTTCCTAAAGATAAGTGTTAGGATTAATGATACTTCTGATGAGAGCTCTTTTAATTAAGACCTACAATGTACCACAGTCGCTTGAATTTCAATGATTTAAATAAAAAAATATAGTGCAAATGTATATACATTTACTATATATATATACTATATTTTTTTAATCTTTTTAGCCGAGTTGCGACGAAGTCGAACTCGGCTTATAATATGATGAATGGCGTCTGGGCGGCGCAATCGTTTCTGCACAATATCTTAAGAATGAAATGTCTGATCTAAATGAAACTTGGTACACACATGCCAGGTGGTGAGAGGAGGAAGCCTATTGATATTGAGGATCATAGGACAAAGGTCAAGGTCACAACTTCTAAAAATAAAACAAAAATTTGATACTTTTTTCGTTTCCGCACGATATCTTAAGAACAAAATGTAGGATCTAAATGAAATTTGGTACACATGTCTGATGGTGAGAGGAGGAAGCCTATTGATAATGAGGTTTGTAGGACAAAGGTCAAGGGCACAACTTCTAAAAATAGAACAAAAAATTGATACTTTTTTTCGTTTCCGTACGATATATTAAGAACGAAATGTCGGATCTGAATAAAACCTGGTACACACATGCCAGGTGGTGAGAGGAGGAAGCCTATTGATATTGCGGATCGTAGGACAAAGGTCAAGGTCACAACTTCTAAAAATAGAACAAAAAAAGCACTGACCACGTCTATCTATGACGTAATCGGTCATAGATTAATTTTATTTTTACCACGGGTTTGGACTCAAAGCGTTTGAAGGACGATCATTATGCTTGTTAAATATGTTTCCATCGATGGTGTTCCCCAAGCATTTTTATCTTTCCTGTTTGTTTACATAATCGTCATCACAGTTCATGACCGTTTCTGGAATGTAGGCCAAGCAAATTGTATTTTAAAATACTTTGAAAATAGTGATGATTGATTTCAGATTCCACCATTTTTCTAGAAAATGGCCAATTTTACCGGGAAAATACATACAAGTGCTCTCCATTAGTCACAAAATGGCAGATTATTTTGCATTTCCACTGCTGCTTTAATAACAAATATACCCCTTACTTCTTGGGATAATGAAATGAAATTCACAGAGAAGATAGAAAAAGAATTAATTTACAGCAATAATCAAAATTTAAAGCATAAATTGAACAGAGAATACGTATCCTCGTCTGACAATAAGTCGGTCAGTCATTGGATAATGTTTGATTATTTTTTTCATGTTTGAAAAGTAAACATTTTTTTCTTTTTAATTATGTTCCTCATCTATTCTTGCTCACATGTGTAAAGTTCCATGGAAAAAAGATCGATAATAATAACACAATGACCCATATTTGTTTACTACCCTTTTTCCAAATGGCGTCCTATTACGTCACATAAAGTCGGTCAAAGGTCAATAAAGCACATGATTTTGTCATAGGCCAACCAAACTTAAAAAGTAAACCAGATTAAGAAAGTACAGTATTTTAGCTTTTTCAGTGTAACTGTTTTGTCTGAAAAATTTCAAAAGATGTTTTTTTTTAAATAGTTTGAAATTGAAGTATTAAAAAATAATTATTTGATGCAAATATTAAACTTGCTTACATATAATAAAGTATTTAATCAAGTGAATTTGATGTTTTTGCTTTTGTCAATACAATCTATTAGACTGACTACATTCTGCCATTTTTGTAAAAAAGTATTTTAAAATACAGTTTGCTTGGCCTACATTCCAGAAACGGTCATAAACTGTGATGACGATTATGTAAACAAACAGGAAAGATAAAAATGCTTGGGGAACACCATCGATGGAAACATATTTAACAAGCATAATGATCAGAAAAAAAAAGACATTAGTAAAAAGGATCTTTTTTACTTGCATGGAATTTATTCAATTCAAACTTTTCTGTTTTAATCTCATCTTGTAATTTTGACGTTGAAAAGAATTCCCTCTGTGTTTATGTACGCTATGAATATACAGAATGACGTCATTGGTCTCGTGCTGCACGAGAATTGTAAATCAAAGCAAGTGACCGACTTTATTGCATGACCGAGCAGAAGTCACGGTAGGATATATTATAATTGGTGGATTTAATATTCATATCTATATACTACCGGATTGGACCGACACAGAAGATATATATATATACAGAGCTCCAGATAATTTTCCAGTCCAAAGGGTAATTACCCCCTACTTTTGAAAATGATGCGTATTTGCATTTTTCTTTTGCACTGTTGTACTCTCTACTTCAGAAAAGATTGCTTACATGTACACTTTTAAAATTATGTTGGACACAAGTGTTATTCAATAAACACAGGATGCAAGTGAAATGTATATCTCTGTTTAATTTGACACGATTGTGTCATGTTTATTAATAAAATGTTGTAAATATTTTGTTTTTGCTCGTCGACTTCGGCAGTTTTCACAGCCGTGTTGATAATGTCATCAATGATTCCTTTAACTATACTGTCACTAGACACAGATGAAACTGTCAGGAACTTTTAAAAAAGTATTTAATTTTCCGTAGCGCGCTTATTCATGTTCTTATTCATTTTCAACGAACAACGTGTTCCCAAATTCACTTTCGTTTTAGTTCTTAACTCAACCGCATTTATTTGTAATATTGACCGCGATTGGATGATTTATCCTAAACATCCAATCAGATCTCTTTTGACATCGATGCTTAGAAAGGCAAACATTCGGTACCCCTCGGATGTTTACACTTTCTCTTTCGAAAAGTATAAAGAGAAGTAATTACGGGGAATTTCTCAAAGTCAAAAATGTATTGTTTATGTACACGATGTATTATCGTCAACAGCGTACAAGTACGCTCCGGATTTGGAAAGTTTGTTTACACAGCAATACATATTGTATGTATGCGTAAATGTACACTCTGATCTGATAATACATGCGTTTTTACTCGTTTTCATAGCGTAAAAAACGCAAATACGCAGCTTATCTCGAGCTCTGTATATATATATCGTCGTGTATTGTAAAGTCGAGAGTATTGTAAAGTCGAGGGTCGGCTATTTTGCATATTCATTAGATGACGTCGTAGCGAGCACGTGCCCTGAGACTGTCAAACAATAATAGTGATGACCTAGCTAGTTGGAAATTACCCAGTATCTTAACAAAAATGAGATTCAAACAGGTAAAATAACATAAGAAAGCCTCAAGATGCCAATTTCCGCCATTTTTGCTAATGCCCATTTTTAAAAAAACAATTTCTGTGCCGTTTTAAGAGCCTTGGGTCACCAGGGTCATGGAAGACACGGTCGGCTGCTTTGTTTACAAACTTGGGTTAAAGGTTATATGACTGAAGTTGGACTCGTGGGTTTAATCAATTGAGAAAAATGTCTCACAAAACATGTGATTTCTTATTTATCTAACCTGTAAAATGTAAAAAGTCTGACAATGAGTGAAACAAAATAACAACTTGTAGCCTTTCAAAACACTTGGTCATGTGACTTTAACATATGGATAAAAGAAAGAATGTATATTGTGCTTAATATACATTCAAGCAAAACATTTCTTCATGGAGATTATAAATACATTTAAACAAAGTATTGCTTTGTTTAAATGTGCTTAATATAGTTATACTGTATTGACCCACATTGTTGTTATTTGCTGTTTAAAATAGTGAACTAAAATGAACTAAAATGAACAGCTGAAAAAACTTTATGTGAAAAATATTTGTTTCTGCTGAGACAAATTAGACAATTTTGGTGTTATGCCAGGTTTTTTTATATTATATGACAATGAAAAAAGATGTTTTTAGCGGTGATTGTTATTACAAATAGTTATCTTAATTATAGTTGAAAAAATTGAATTGGTATCATCTTTCATTTATTCACAACCGTATGCAAATATGGAGTCTCGACTTTACAATACACTCGACAAAACATGGTGGAAATACCCTCCAAGTTTCAGATGGATTTTTAATCACTTGCTAAGGATGCAAAAATAATGTAATTGGTACCAAAAGATACTACATGTATGTTTATTCTTGATTATGTTATTTATAGAATAGTTGCAGTTATTTTAGAAATCTTTTGAGACAAAATAGTCTTAGGGTCTCGACTTTACAATACACGAGGATATATTTATTTATACTGTGGTTCTCCAGAAAGCGGAGGAAACTTCTACAACAGAACAGAACAGAACCACAGCATACATTAGTCATTATGCTCAACATTGAAAACCATACTGTAAGGTCAAAAAAAAAAATAATACAGTACCTGGCCATATTAAAGTTCCCAAAATGGCAGACGATTTTTAGTTCTCTTTATCAAGAGCCCAAACATGGTGCGTGTCAGATCTTTACCACGGCAACCCATTTTTTTAGCAGACGATTGTTTACAAAATATCGGAAATACAAGCGATATACTAATTTTAAAATCAAAATCGGTATCTGACTTAAAACTCCGGCACCGAAATTTATTAACCCTTACATGTCCAAAGAGCCTATTTTTAGGCTTTTCAAACCACCCCTTGAGTGCCAACGGCCTATTTGTAGGCTTTTGCGTAAAACGTCATTCATTGATGACGTCAGAATATACACGACGTCACAAGTTCAGTGATAGTGGTGTTCAAAGCTACTCGGCCATTCTCGCTACCTGAGTGGTGTTCTGTAAATAAAAATGGCTGCACGACCTTGGATTCGTGTATACCCTCAGGAACCAAATGATGCTATTCAACCCGTTAGAGCCAATCCTGGACCAAGAAATATGCCAAGAAGGAATGCTCAGCCCATTGCATATTTTTACCTTATGTTCAGTACTAGCTTGTTGAAAAAAATGGTGCAAGAAACAAAGAGGTAAGCGTTTGTCTATTTATATTACATAATTATCTATGAAATTGTTGAAACAATGTACATTAAGTAATTAGAAAACATAACCCAAATGCGATACTCTCGCCAACAAGCCGATGTTAATAAAAGTTGAAATGAATACAAATTAAAGATCTTGAAATGTCCATACAGGGCCGTAACTACCATTGAGCCCCCCCCCCCCCTGTTTTAAGCCCCTAGTTACGGCCCTGCGATGGGGACTTCGATAACCGATTTCATGTCCACCATACGGCGAGATTAGTAATACAGAAATTACATTTTATGCCGAAACTTTTTTTTTTTTTTTTAATACACCCTTACGCGTTTCCAATGATTTATTCCGAGGTTCAATTTTGTTGTTGCAAGCCTAAGGTACAAATGTGCACTGAACATCAAATCAACTGAACAGCGTATAACAAATCATTTAAACAGAGGTGTAAATTAATCAACCATCTCTTCAATTCATTTGCGGATCAGTGCATTATTTCCAGTATTAATGTTAGGTATAGATCAAGTACATCTGATTTCGATCTCTCTTATATTAAATTGAAGAAAACATCAATTGATGTATTACTAAGAGTCCATTTAAAAAAAGACGGCACCATACGCCCATATATATATTAAAGGTGAGTTTACACAATATTATTTTTGGGATGTCCTATCCAATTTTTCCTTTCGACACGCTTTCAACAACAAAAAAACCAGAATTCGTAAATCGAAGAAGAACAGACAACGCAAACCATACACATAAAGATTAAAATAATTGTTTCCTGAATTACTAATTACTATCGTGCAAGATAAAAACGCGGACGTCGAAGAAAACACCCTCATAATAATTTAAATCAATATTACTTCAGTGCTTGTATTAATTAATTGTATGTTTTCAAAGTTCACAGGAAAGAGTCCCGAAAGCACTTATTTTTATTTTACAGGCTCAATCTAGCGACCACTAAGCTAGCGACCAATAAGGCGATATGTCTCAACCCCCCCCCTCCCCCCAAAGTAAAATGTACTTTTAAAGATTTCTAGCGACCAATAACAAATATATTACTGTATATGCATATTCAACACAATGAATCGACCTCTGGGAAAAACAGGAAATATTTTTAGAGCCCACGCCCCTTCCGCCCACACAATACAAAGTTAACATTTGACACCCGACTGTGGACCTGGTGTGCAGAATCCCACACAGGCACTCAGGTGAGTGAAAGACCCGGGCGATACATTTTACATTTTAATTCACATGTTCTTCCGAACATAAAATATTTATTTTCTTTACTGGACTAAATAACAAAGACATAAATATTTTTCGGATAGCGATCTTACAAAAACATTTGAAATAAACACAGATTAAAAAATAATTTACTTTCATGTAAACCGGTAAATAATTTGGACAGCGTTTTGTCAAACAATATAAAGTTAAAAGATTCCGATTCACATGAAGACATCTCATCAATCTAAAAATAGTGTAATTATAGAACATTAGAAAAATAGAACTATAAGTTTTATGAAAAAATAAGCAAAATCTAAATCCCGCATGTGCGTGTCACATTTATTTAAAATAATATTATTATGTTTTATCTACATGCATTTATTTTTAAATTGTCTATTTAAAGGTGTCAATTCACCAATTGAATTCACCAATCAGAGCTTAGAACATACACAAAAGTAGTCCTTTTTAAAGAAAAAAGTTCCTTTTGCTTTGTTGTAAGCCCACAGTAGGGTGTCAAATTATATATCAACTTTGATATTTGAAAAAAAAAATTGGAGGAGGTGGTCTCTATAAATATCACATGAACAATATATTCCAGACGGCAAAGTTCTTGCCCACTTGGGGTTTAAATCAAAGGTATTGCCCGGGCCTTTAACTGACGTAAGTGCCTGGGTGGGTTTCTGCACCTCAAGCCCACAGCAGGGTGTCAAATATCAACTTTGATATGCAGTGAAATACCATGCTCAGGGATATTATTATTACCTATACTCTACAAATAGCAACGTTATTCGCGGAATTTCCGTATTTATAGGTCATACATCAAGACCTACATAAAGGATTCCAATACAACTAAATGTAACCAAATTTGGGCTGAAAATAATCCTTAGTGGTCGCTAGTTTGAGTTTGGGTTTTTATTGTACGCTACCGATTATTTTCAGATAGTAAAGTCGGCTTGCTTTCACACTGGTCTTATTTATTAAGTGTGATTCAATCTGATTATTTGATATTTTGAACAACAAAAAGGCAAAATAAAAATAAAAAGAGGTGGTTGGCCTGCATCTGTTGACAGAATATATATAATAAGATGAACGAACGCCCACCTCAATAAGAAATACATACAAACGACAGACAACAAGCAATAGATACAAATGCACAGTACTTTGATAACAAAAAAGTAGCGTGTATTGAACATTAGAGGCTTGCTTTCCGGATGATCACCCACGACGGGGCCAGTCCGGAAAACAAGTCTATAATGTTTAATTGTACTTCAATTCTTTTGTCATCAAAGTACTGTATCTGACTAGTGTAAAAAAAAAAATAGAAAACACTTGTGCTTTAATAAAATGGAAAAAAAATCCATTACTGTCGAAAAACATTTACGGTAATTTTATCTAGCGTAATTTAAATTTCAGATATGCTAAACAGTTATTAAATAGAAAAAGACAAACAAACAGACTCAGTCCTTCATCCAGATATCGAAATTGGTATAAGCAAGGAAAACTTACTGTTAATGAATTTAAGAGATATCTGGCAGTAATTTTCAACATGGGATTGGTTAAAAAATCAAGTATAAAGGAATACTGGAATAAGAAGGACGTCAGTCAGTCAACACCCTGGTTTTCCAAAATGTTTTCACGCAATAGATTTCAATTAATTCTCCGATTTTTTCATTTGGTAGACAATACAAAAACTCCGCAAAGAAATACTCAACATTACAACCCTGCAGCTTGGTTTAAGCCTCTAATTGACCATGCTAACATGCGATTTAAACAATTCTATGTCCCTCAACAAGAACTCTCCATTGATGAATCTTTGGTCGGAACTAAGGCAAGGTCAGTTATGACACAATATATACCAACCAAAAGTCACAAATTTGGTATAAAACTTTGGCTGTTGGTTGAGGCGTCTACCGGGTATATTTTACATATCTTGCCGTACAGGGGAAGGAGATATGACCCGGTCTCGGTAGGAGAAACCCAAGGGAGTCAGGTTATTATTACTTTAATGGAATCAGCTAATCTTTTGAATAAATGGCATCATATATTCTGTGATAACTTTTTTACATCTATTACTCTTGCGAACCGTCTTTATACATTAAAAACGTACATTACTGGAACATTACGGGCTAACAGAATTATGCCACGACTTATGCACAATGTCACTCTTGGTGAAAACGAGTCGGTGTTTCTGCGACAGGGACCATTACTCGGGTGTGCATACAAGGAAAGACGAAATAGAAGAACTGTTCGCTTCATTTCAACGGCAATGCCAGCTATTCACATACCTCACGATAAACCAATAGTTGCGACCACATACAACAAATACATGGGCGGAGTTGACTTAAATGATATGATGACTTCAACATATGATGATGGTAGAAAATCGACATGTATGTGGAAACGGGTGGCTTACAACATTCTACATAGAATGATGTTAAATGCGTATATCTTGTATCAACAAAACACGGACGGAGATCGCATTTTATCCAGAATAAAATTTATTCAGGTTATTGTAGAAGAATTATCTGGCGATCGTGTTAGAAGGCGAGATCAACAAGTTAACAGAAACAGAAATAGACTTGTACATTTGGAAAGGGGAAAACAACGAAACTGCATTGTGTGTACAAGACCAAACATACGGTCGAGAGCGAGCACTATATGTAATAGATGTAATAAAGGGGTTCATGTCATGTGTATGTACAGGCATAACTGCGATATTGAACTTTAGGAAACAAATTAAATATATTGACAATTCCTGATTCATCGCCTTTGTCATTATATAACTGTTGATGGATAGTTTAACGTGTGAAAGGAACACAACTTACCGGTTAAAAAAACACAGATCACAGGCAATAATTAAACTGTTATGAGTAAATATATATATCTTTGTTGAACTTTCTCATATAAGGTTAAAATATAAGGCACATCACTCAGAGGTGGACTAAACAGATGTCATTTATATCAATTATTTTGATTCTTGATTTTTGGTGTTTTAACGCCACTTTCAGCAATATTCCAGCTATATCATGGCGACCAGTTTTAGTGGTGGAAGAGGCTGGAGTACCAGGAGAGAACCACCGACCATGGGCAAGTAGATTATTTCAAATTTACATGTGAATATTTATCATGCTTCCTCCGTAGTATTTGTTACTTAATGTTGCTATATAAAACAGGGAGTTATGGTGTTAAACGCCACTTTCAGCAATATTTCAGTTATATTGTGGCGGTCAGTTTTATTGATAGTGTAAACCAGAGTAGCCCGGGAAAACCACCGACCTGTCGCAAGTCACTGACAAATTCATCACATAATGTTGTATCGAGTACACCTTGCCTGTGTCAGATTCGAACTCACAACGTTAGTGGTGCTATGCACTGATTGCATAGATAGTTATAAATCCAACTACCATACTATCGCGACCACTGTACATATTTTCACATATATTTGAGGATACATTAATATCTGCATTGTTTTTAAGGGAAAAAGCGTCAAATTTAACATTTATTCTTTAAACGTGTGATAAACGCGCATGCAATTTTTTTTTAAAATACGGCAGTAATTTTCTGTTTTACATTTTAAGGTCTAAAAAATTTTTTACATTACACCCCACAATGTCTATAAAAAAAACTGTGTGCAATTTTACATTAGGTCATGTATTGTGACGTTTTACACTGATAACGTCATAACTTCACGGTAAACAAATTTGACTAAAAATCCCTTGGCACTGATCAGTGAAAAGGGCTTGGCATCCAAAGGGTTAAGTAGTTTACTCCTTCAACGGGTAAACTTCATCAAATGTGGGGAATACTCTTTTGGACAAAAGACAGTGGCCATTTTGGGAACTTTAATATGGCCAGGTATGTGTGTGTTTCGGGTTTAACCTTAATTTACCCCTGATCCTAATGTTTTTTATTGATTAAATAACCCGAACCATAGATGAAATTATATTGACAAATCTCATATTTTTAGCTTCTAAACTCGAGGTTTCCACATTAAACATAAAAATTATCAATTTTGCATGCGCACGACTTATATTAGGTAACAGTTAACGATACCACCTGCATATGTCTCATAACCATTTACATCGCTATTCTTTCTGAATCATGTTCATCATTTCAACACGTTGAACAGCAGTAGATTCAACACGTTTAGCAGGAAGGTAGTTCCACACGTTAAACAGCAGTGTGTACAACATGTTCAACGGGTAGACAGATCCTCACGTTGAATAGCAATATGTGCAAAACATTTTACAGGTAGGCAGGTCCACACTTTGAACAGCAGTAGGTTCAACACGTCATGGTGTATACACTGTCACGTTGGAAATACGACATGTTTTTTTTTTTTTTTTTTCGGGTGCAGAGAATTAAATATGCTGTTTTAGAAAGTGATCATGCATTGATAAGTGAATATCGATACATATAAAGTGAAATTAAATTTTAGCAAACACTCGGAAACTGAAAGAGAACTGTCATTTATATAGAGAGTTGTTTTGGATTAAGGAGTTAGGCACTGCAATGCCTTACGGTTGCAATGATAACATCAAAGGAGTGGGAAATTTGTCAAGTCCTGGATGCAACGAAATCAACGTGATGAGCCTTTTTAATACTATTCCAAGAACTAAACGTAGCCATGGTCATAAAAGAATTCAACATCCTAATGTTAAAAAGTCCTGTAAACCAAGAACGTTACAAGATACTTTTAATGATTTACTTTCTAATATACAGAAACCTCTTGGAATTCATCACATTCGTGCAATCTTATTTTCACTACCTGTAAACTACCTCAAAGATCTTAGGGATTTTGGATTTGACAAAGGAGTCGTAGATCCTTTTTCTCCTAAGTACAAAGTGTCTAGTATTATATGTGACGTGGCGTCCTTTCGTCTTTTTAAACCAGTTCGATCTGAACCTCTTCATGATAACAACAGAAAATTCCTCCATATTCCGTTTGCTAACAAAGGAATCGATGCTATTAACATCAGCAACATTCTTAATAGAAAAGAGGTCGTAAAAGAAATTCCACCATATTTCAAAAATCAATCTGTTCCCATTGTCTCCTATAGCTACACTAACAGCATTGGCCGGTAAAATTTTCAACTACAAAGAAGCATTGCAAGATATTAACATAGAAGAGTACCTTAAGAACCCCCTGACTTGTGACTGCTCCCACTCTCCTTTTCAATACAACCCATCTGGACATGTAATCACTGGTGATCTGAATATCATTCAACATGAGAGTCTCCGAAAGGTGATTTCTGATGGTCCTAAATTCAGAGAACCTCAACACATCAATTGGAAACATAATTTCAAGATAATTATGGATGCTGTTGAAGATTATGCCAGAAGTTGGAAAAAGAGAGAAGTAGACCAAGATCCTGAGTTAGAGTCCTTGTCAGACTGGGTTAGAACAATTAGGTCTCTAGTACATGGTCGGAATCACAAACTCAAAAATTGTGTTAATAGTCGACCTAAGTCTGTATTTAAAGACCAAGAAGCTGTTAAGTGTCTTTCCTCTCTTCATGACAAATATGTTATCGTTCCTGCGGACAAGACTTCCAACAATATCGTGTTTGTATGTAAATCATATTACTTCGAATGCCTAATCAAGGAATTAGGCATAAATAGCAACACCTCTAGTAATACCACATACAAACCAACTTCGTTCGACAAAGATGAAATCCTAGCTAACCACAGATCATTCATGACCTCTTTAAACATTCCCTCTGGTAAAGAGTCTGAGGATTTACCCTATTTATATTGGATACCTAAACTCCATAAGACACCATACAAAGAAAGGTACATAGCGGGATCATCAACTTGTTCGACGAAAGAATTGTCTATTCACCTGACAAAGATTCTGTCTGCAGTAAAAGAGGGACAACAGAAATATTGTGAAACTGTTTACTCGCGTAGTGGCATAAATCACATGTGGATTTTGAAAAACTCTAAAGATCTTTTGGAAAACCTGAAATCAAGATCTTTCTCTCAGGTACCCTCCATCAAAACTTTTGATTTTTCAACTCTATATACCACCCTACCGTATGACAAATTAAAAACCCGCTTAAAAGAAACAATTCATAAAGCTTTTAGTCATAGAAACTATGGCTCAAAATTTGTTGTGTTAGGCTACAATTCCACATATTTTTCAAACAAAATTCAAAAAGGTAAAACATGCTACTCCGAGGAACAAGTGATCAGTATGCTGGAGTTCCTCATCGATAACATATGTGTCTCCTTTGGAGGGACACTGTTTCAGCAGGTCGTCGGCATACCAATGGGTACGAATTGTGCCCCTCTTCTAGCCGATTTATTTTTATACTCATATGAGTCGGAGTTTCTTCAAAAGCTTGTAAAGGATAAGAAGATTCCTGAGGCTAGAGCCTTTAATTTCACATACAGGTATATTGATGACGTTTTATCTATCAATAATTCTAGATTTGCAGAATTTCTTCCATTGATATATCCTCCAAGGCTGGAAGTTAAAGAGACCACAGATACAGCTTCGTCCGCATCATTTTTGGACTTATACCTCGAATTTGACGACAGTGGTCAACTCAGTACTAAAATTTATGATAAACGGGACGACTTCAATTTTAAAATCATAAATTTTCCAAACATGTGCAGCAATATACCAGCTTCTCCTGCATATGGTGTTTACATCTCGCAATTGATTCGCTATGCAAGGGCCAGTAGCAATTATTCTGATTTCCTGAAACGTCATCTTCATCTGAGAAACAGGCGACTGGACCAGGGCTATTAAAAGATTCGCCTTATTCCATCTCTTAAAAAGTTTATATTCCGATACCAAGATCTTGTCGAAATATATTCCGTCTCTGCAGAAACGATTATAAGCGATGCATTTTCATATAGTGAAAATGTATAAAGATAAAGAAGTCAAGAAAAATGTCAAGGATATTTTTTTATCAATGTGTGACGTAAAAATATGTTTGACATTTATGTCACCGAATATGGTACTGCTTTGACAACTATTTTACCTATTTTGTTCCTGTATTTAAATACTGTTACCGTGACAGCCGGAACCTTTGAACCGTAATGAGAGCGGGAGGTTTGGCACTTTAAAATCTGATTCAACCCACCATTTCTTTAGAAATGCCTGTACCAAGTCAGGGTCATTACGGTTTTCACAGTTTTCCGGTTGTTGACTGATTTTGTCTGTTTATATAATTATGAGTTTTGACTTTCCCTTTGTAAGATTGTTCGGAGTTCGGTAATTTTGTTATTACCCTTATTTATTATACAAATGCAACCATACATTTTTTTGTATCTATTAAAAAAAGCCACTCTCTTCAGACTACAGCACAAGCTTCTTTCTAATGATTGAAAGATAGATTAGGTTCATTACATGCAGTATACCTTCATGTCCTATCTCTTGTGTAGTATACATCCATTTTCTACCATTTGCTGACGATTCTCCAACCTACAGGAAGAGACAAAATACTTTGTATTGAATGGGAATCTGTGTTGGGTTTTTCATTGTTTGTTTATATATGTATGCCACTGTAGATCCAATTATCACATGGGAGAATGTTTGGATCCCTTCAACCGGTTTCGCCCCGTGACATTATGTGTGCATGTCGAAAGCCACCACATGGATTTCCATCGGCAAGTCCTGGTCTTTCTTCAATGTTTTGAGGTGAAAGGTGGTTGTTCGCTTTGTTAATATTGGTAGGAAATATTGTTGAAAGTGGCATTAAACACCATAAGATTAACCTAGCCTAACCTACTGTGTAAACTATATAATATATTTATATACACCTGATATTTATTGTGTATTTTTTATAATATCTAAGGAATATTTGAAATTTTTGAACAGGTTATAAATACGGTATAACCTGATTTGGGGCGGCTTACGCTTAATTAACCGCGAAGCGTTTTATGAAAAGCGTAAACTGTACCAAACTAGGTTATACAAGTATAAACTGTTCAAAAATTTCAAATATTCCTTATAATTTAATTTTTACCACAAAATTATTATTTAATGATTCCTCGATTTTAATTACGATTACTTCATGTGACTATTTGAATTTGCCGTTAGCGAATGAATATGTTGGTGACGTCACAATACCAACCCAGGTTATCAGGTATAACCAAAATTTTCTCCAAGTGGTCAGCCAATCAGATTGCAGTATTCAAATTAAATTAAATTAAATTGATATATACCTCCACTTTATTGTATAACTTATATAATATTTAAAGAATATTTGAAATTGTTGAACAGGTTATACGATATAACCTAGTTTGGGTCTGTTTACTCTTAATAAACCGTGAAACGGTTTATGAAGAGCGTAAACTGACCCAAACCAGGTTATGCAAGTATAACCTGTTCCAACAATTTCAAATATTCCTTATAATTTAATTTTTACAACAAAATTTAATGATTCCTCGATTTTAATTACGAGAATTTGTCGTTGGCGGATGAAAACGTTGGTGACGTCACAATACCAACCCAGATTATCGAGTATAACCAAAATTTTCTCCAGGCGGATTAGCCAATCAGATTGAAATATTCAAATCAAATTAAATTATATTTATATATACCTCCACTTTATTGTATAACTTATATAATATATCTTTTATACCTCCTCTTTACTGTGTAATTTTGAGGAAAATAATGCTGCAAAGGCTTTCTTAAAGGATAGTATTTCATGGTCCTCTGATGGATGAAACACACGGAGTATTTCTCCTCGCTTGGTTATCTCAAATGAGAACCTGTCAAAATATAAAATGATTGTCACATCATATCCTCTTCGATATGTCGTGGAGTCGCTAAACACAAAGACGACTAAAGCAAAAATTGATGCTTATATAGGTACTGGTTTGTGACAGGTACATAATTGCTTGTTTATCAAACCAGTTAATTCAAGATTCTAACTCTACATCCTTGTGGCTAGATTTTCATTGGCAAATCAGTCATGAACGAACAGTTAAAACAGACAAATGATATGGCATGGCATTCCAATAATAGGGTCATCGAAAACTGATTGTATATGGCTATTTTATATTAACTAGGCAATCAAAATGACTAGTTTTAATAGTTAGTATCATGATCAACGAGAAATAACATCCAAAGACACCAATGGTTGACGGAAGAGATCATGTTGTAAAAAAAAAATAGAATTAAAAATTTGTAAACACGAGTAGTTTAGCAATATATATATTGTAAGACACAAAAGTTGTACTTTAGTTCCAAATTTTGACCAACGATCTATATGTTAATGATACAAAATCAATCTGCAAGAATAGATGGCAGCATTTAGGAACTTATCTTAAGAATGTTTCACATTTACATATTAACAACATCCTTATCATTGTAATTGTATCTACAAATGGTGGTAATCAAAACAAAGGTTGAAGGTATCAGTGAGATAATCAGAAACCGTAAATCGAAGAACTACAGACAATGCAATGGTCCAAAGTAACGGGACAAACCAGTACACAGACAACTAAGTACTGACCAACACGAACCTCATAGTTAACTGGGGAAGTACTCAGGTGCTCCGGATTTAGTGACTTGTTCTTAAAAATATAGTAGTCTTGAAGTAACACTTTTGTTTTTCTGTAATGAAATTCTAAATACGTACTTGAAAACTTGTTAAACTTGACAATCATCTGTAACTGAAAATAGGACATATTCGTATTTGAATCAAGCATTGACAACTTACCATTTAGAAAATGCTGTACTTGATCCGTGTCTTTCTGAAAAAAAAAAAAAATAAAAATAAAATGAAGGTTTGTATATTATTGATATGTTTATTCAGTAATCGCTTTGACGTGTTTTTCTTTATAATTACATTACTTCCGTTTTTCATTGAAATGTTACCATATGATTGGTTATGAAGTGGTCACATGATTATAAAAGAGATGTTTCACATCCCAATGAAACTCAAATACGAACTTGCACGTGCCTCCATGACGACGTCAGATGTAAAAAATAAATTGCGTAGTAATTTCCAACAGCAAATAATCTAACACAAATAAAATTCACAACGAAAAATTCAACTATATTAAATTTTGGTGTGATTTAAGTATAATTACACAAATATGTATAAGAATTGAATGCATTCTTTTGAAGTTTCATTGGGGTATGAAAGCGTTGATCGAACTACATTTTCAACATGGTAGAGCTTCATTGAAAATGTACTTCGGTCAACGCTTTCATACCCCAATAATTACATTACTTCCGTTTTTCATTGAAATGTTACAATATGATTGGTTATGAAGTGGTCACATGATTATTAAATTGATGTTTCGCATCCCAATTAAACTCAAATCCGAACTTGCACGTGCCTCCATGACGACGTCAGATGTAAACAATCAATGGCGTAGTAATTTCCAACAGCAAATAATACTAACACAAATAAAATTCACAACGAAAAATTCAACTATATTAAATTTTGGTATGATTTAAATATAATTATAAGAATTGAATGCCGCGCTTCATGTTGAAAATGTAGTTCGATCAACGCTTTCATACCCCCAATGAAACTTCAAAAGAATGCATTTAATTCTTAAATGAAACTTCAAAAAAATGCATTCAATTCTTAATTAACGCTTCATGTTGAAAATGTAGTTCGATCAACGCTTTCATACCCCAATGAAACTTCAAAAGAATGCATTCAATTCTTAATAGTATTCAGTTGACATTTGTATCATTTTCTGGTTTTAGCAATGTTACTTTGTTGTAGCTAGAAATTGAACATTTGTCAAAAGCATTCGAAAACTTCCAATTTCCCTATATCATGTGTATGTGTGTCAAATAATCAACTACTTATATTTGGAAAACGCTTGCATGGTAGCATATGTTCAATAAGAGAGGGTGTTGGCACATGCACCAACCTTAAGGTGGTACCATACACTTCAGGTAAAATTTGATCTGCTCGTTTAATTTTCTTATTTTTTTGGCAGTGTGTTTGAATATATCCACTGTAATAAATATCAAAATTTTAACAAATTCCAACCAACAGACTCAGAGCTATAAATTCACTAGCCACATAGCAGCTTTTCTCTCTGTGGTTTTGATCACCGAGATGCTTGAAATCTGCATACAAAATCATATGATTAAAACGTTCAACTGATTTTAAAGAGTTATCTCCCTGTAGTGTATGGTACCGCCTTAAATCCGCTACTTGTTATAAAGTGCCTGAATGAAGCCAGGAGAATATGTGTGTCATGTATACGTGTGTAAGGAATATCGATTTTACCCCTGTTTCTACGATTTTTCGATTGGATTTTGGAACTGTGCCGTATTTTTGTTTTAGGCTTGATTTTGGAAATCTTAAGGGAACATATTATGAAGGTTTTTTCTTCAATCACAGAGGGTGAAAGTATGTCATAGCATATGATGTCGTAACCCCAATCAGCAAACATCGGGGGAATTCGCCTTTGTTCTTCTATGAAGGAACGGAATAGTGCGAGTTATGACGAGTGATCGGAATGCGAAATCGGACTTCATTTTGTTCCGTCTCGAGATTAGTGTTTATTTGTAGAAAGTAATCATTGACAATAGTACATGGAATCGGTTTCCTCCACTAATAGTACTGATAGCCACGATATAACTGAAAAAATTGTTGAAATTGGCGCTAAATCCCCAAAGTTCCCCAAATCCCTATCTCAATAAATATTCCTGATTGTTGCCTCAAAACTTAACATACAACTTGTAGATGACGAGAACAGTTTTAATGCTAAATTCTAAAAGCATAACACATGTTTGTACGCGTTTTGCGTCAAGGTAAACGTGCAGATTCAAATTTATCTGATTACAAACTAAAACATGATTGTATGTTATTGCACCTTGAAATTTGCCATATGCCAGTGTTACCACACGACTTTATTATAGCAAATTCTTGGAATAACCTACTGGTAATCAACCATGATTATAATGTAACACAATGTCTTAATTAATTATTTTAGCCAATGGGTGTGACCCCACCAGGAACTATCATATAAATACTAGTATTTGTCAATTATGTCAGCCAATGGGTGTGAGCACACCAGGAACTACCATATAAATACTAGTATTTGTCCATTATTTCAGCCAATGGGTGTGACCACACCAGGAACTACCATATAAATACTAGTATTTGTCCATTATTTCAGCCAATGGATGTCAACCCCACCAGGAACTCCATATATACTAGTATTTATACATTATTTTAGTCAATGGATGTGGCTCCCACCAGGAACTACCATATATACTAGTATTTGTACATTATTTCAGCCAATGGATGTGGCTCCACCAGGAACTACCATATATACTAGTATTTGTACATTATTTCAGCCAATGGATGTCAACCCCACCAGGAACTCCATATATACTAGTATTTGTACATTATTTTAGTCAATGGATGTGGCTCCCACCAGGAACTACCATATATACTAGTATTTGTACATTATTTTAGTCAATGGATGTGGCTCCCACCAGGAACTACCATATATACTAGTATTTGTACATTATTTCAGCCAATGGATGTCAACCCCACCAGGAACTCCATATATACTAGTATTTGTACATTATTTTAGTCAATGGATGTGGCTCCCACCAGGAACTACCATATATACTAGTATTTGTACATTATTTCAGCCAATGGATGCGGCTCCCCCCAGGAACTACCATATATACCAGTATGTGTACATTAGTTTAGTCAATGGATGTGGCTCCCACCAGGAACTACCATATATACTAGTATTTGTACATTATTTTAGTCAATGGATGTGGCTCCCACCAGGAACTACCATATATACTAGTATTTGTACATTATTTTAGTCAATAGATGTGGCTCCTACCATGAACTACCATATATACTAGTATTTGTACATTATTTTAATCAATGGATGTGGCTCCCACCAGGAACTACCATATATACTAGTATTTGTACATTATTTTAGTCAATGGATGTGGCTCCTACCAGGAACTACCATATATACTAGTATTTGTACATTATTTTAGTCAATGGATGTGGCTCCCACCAGGAACTACCATATATACTAGTATTTGTACATTATTTTAGTCAATGGATGTGGCTCCCACCAGGAACTACCATATATACTAGTATTTGTACATTATTTCAGCCAATGGATGTCAACCCCACCAGGAACTCCATATATACTAGTATTTGTACATTATTTTAGTCAATGGATGTGGCTCCCACCAGGAACTACCATATATACTAGTATTTGTACATTATTTCAGCCAATGGATGTGGCTCCCCCCAGGAACTACCATATATACCAGTATGTGTACATTAGTTTAGTCAATGGATGTGGCTCCCACCAGGAACTACCATATATACTAGTATTTGTACATTATTTTAGTCAATGGATGTGGCTCCCACCAGGAACTACCATATATACTAGTATTTGTACATTATTTTAGTCAATGGATGTGGCTCCCACCAGGAACTACCATATATACTAGTATTTGTACATTATTTCAGCCAATGGATGTCAACCCCACCAGGAACTCCATATATACTAGTATTTGTACATTATTTTAGTCAATGGATGTGGCTCCCACCAGGAACTACCATATATACTAGTATTTGTACATTATTTCAGCCAATGGATGTGGCTCCCCCCAGGAACTACCATATATACCAGTATGTGTACATTAGTTTAGTCAATGGATGTGGCTCCCACCAGGAACTACCATATATACTAGTATTTGTACATTATTTTAGTCAATGGATGTGGCTCCCACCAGGAACTACCATATATACTAGTATTTGTACATTATTTTAGTCAATAGATGTGGCTCCTACCATGAACTACCATATATACTAGTATTTGTACATTATTTTAATCAATGGATGTGGCTCCCACCAGGAACTACCATATATACTAGTATTTGTACATTATTTTAGTCAATGGATGTGGCTCCTACCAGGAACTACCATATATACTAGTATTTGTACATTATTTTAGTCAATGGATGTGGCTCCCACCAGGAACTACCATATATACTAGTATTTGTACATTAATTCCTCATCAGAATCATACCTGAATTATGCTCTGTTGTAACGGTGAAGGCATAGACTTTCAGCAATATTTCTTGATATTCTTTTGACACGTCGATATTTGTATAACCAACCTGTTTACATACAAAATACACGTAGTACAGTTTACATATATATATCTATAATATCAAGCTGTCAACCCTCGAGAGGAGGTTGTTTTCTCGCGAGCTAAAGCCCTCAGGTTGACAACTTTCACTATTCACCTCATATGAAGCCAATAACTGTTTAATATTAACTTTTCAGGCAGAACATAATGATATAATTATACTACTCTACACCACAGAGAAGCAACAAACCAAAGTTAGAGGATAGAAATGTTTTTTTTTTATATTGAATGCATTGTACAAATTATCCATCATTCACTTTCAAATAATACAATGATCACGAATTTAACAAATCCCACTTCAATTGTGTTTTCTTCAGAGGCTAGTTACATGGGCATTGGACATTGAAATTCACCACACATCCAACTGGACCCAAACCGTCCAGTCGCAATGTCTTCCACTTTTACTGACAGACGATGCAAATAACCAGTTATTGGATCGACTTGCGGTTACGCGCCAAATTCAAATAACAGTTACTGTGCGTTACGTGCATATTCCTGACAATTTATTAGTGTTACATGCAGTATGCCACGGGAATAATTAGTTATTGCTGGACATCAACAAATGAACAGTAAAATAACAGTTATTTCTTACTCAGCTACTATAGTAAAGTATAATAATATACACTTATTGCACTTCATTGAGTGCGATGTGATGTGTAATGGAGCACTGAAAAGCAATATTGACCAAGGCCGAAGATTATGGAACACAGAAAACGTTATATTGACCAAGGCCGAAGGCCACGGTCAATATCGCTTTTCAGTGCTCCATAACACATCATATTGCACAAAATGAAGTGTTGTAATTGTTTTATTACAATTAACACACCAAGTTTTGTTTGTGTACCTCAATCGAATTTTAGGGATTGTTTGTTGTTGTTTTTTTTCAAATTCAAAAGCACCTGAGCTGATCTATTTAATATCATAGAAAACTTGTACTAATTCAGTGTGTACAAATTCATATTTGCATTCTGCTGCATTAGTAAAACTTCTGTGCCACTTTTTGTTTGTGTTTGTGTGACGTCTTGGAATGGACGTAGAAAAACGATTGGTTGGTAAATTTTAAAATTTCGAACATCGCTAAAATAGATCGGATACCGTTCAATATGAAAACCTGCCGTGCAATATGACAATTTATCACAAAAAACTAATTCTATGGTTTTATAATACTGTTTATCATATACATGTACTTAGCATTTATATGATAGTTTTTGCATATGTGTAACGACCGGAAGTAAACTAGCCATAAGTTCACCCCATGCTGATAATTAACCCATATTAGAGGCGTCTCGTGCAAAAAAATAATAGTTCGTGCGTCTCGTGCAAGCTACTTCCGGTATTTCCGGTGACGTCTGTTTACAGATATTAACTGACACACAAAGATGAGTGGAAGATAGGAGTCTCATCACGGTTCACGAAAAATACTTTTTACTAATCACATTTAACGGGAAGTAAATTATGATGATCACACTTCTTGAAAAATATGAAACCCAAAGTAAATTGTTAAAAGAACGTTTTCTCCCTTGTTACATTGTGTATGTACATCCCTACTAATCGTGTCACCAAAAATCGGTGGAGGTGATCAGTATAAAGGTAAGGAATTCCTGTACTATTTACAAATCGAGTTGAGAAGGAAAAATTTGTCATCAAGAAGACCACATTAAAAACAAATCAATAGAAACGTTAGAAGATGGATGATTATATCACGTAGAAGTAAAATGATTTTGTATGAAAACGATTCACGGGCAATGTCCTCGTCACGTTTCACGATAAATAAATAAAAAAAAAAACGATAAAGAATCACATCTTCTATATTTTCTATGTTTCTATATTAATATTTATAGGGTAGATATGCTCTTGTTTGACAATAGTGTTCTGAAAATGTATCTGTTGAATACACAATTAAACTTCCATATAAAGTCATTTAATTATTTCATTTTGTTTATTTGCTCCATAAAACAATTTGTCGTAAGTATATGAAAAAAAAAGATTAATACATGACCTTTTCATATCATTCGGTTATCATCCATCGATCCTTATCAGCCCGAGACGCAGTCGAGGTCTGATATGGGTCGAGCGATATCAGATATGGAAAAGATCATGTATTAATCTCTATATAAAACTATAAATGTAATAATACAAAAAATTGTTATATGCCAAAGTATGAAAATTCGACTTAGAAATATATATCCGAAATATCAAACATTATACCGATATCGATCCAACTGTTAACTTCGTATTTCCTGTCAACAAACTAGATCGCGAAAACAATGAAAAAAAAAGTTTCTTGGACAAATTTGAAGTTAACCAAATGCGTATTCAGAAGGTGTAACCTTTGAAAACTTTCCAAAGAACTAAATATGTTTTTACTTCTAAGGATCACTGTAATGTGCAACAGTTGTTTATCGTAACATCGCTTCGGTTGTTGCTTCCTGTAATACAAAACAATTTTTTTCGGTGTCGACATTTTCAATCCGCAGAAAAAAAATCCGCAAAAATTAAATGTCCTCTTTTTAGTCAAAAACTGCAGAAATTACCGGTTATACTGTATAATATATGGACTCTGTTTCTGAGATACTTTAATAATTAATAATTAACATGATATTCTAATAGTTATATCATTCTTACAATTGTAACCCTGTGTCACAAAACGTTATATCAATTAACTACTCTTATATTTACATAAATAAGATGAAAACTGCCTTTGTGATTCAGATAGTACAACTCGGCCAATACGGGACAAAGTCGACCAATACGGATTTATTCTCGTGTTGGCCAATATTGGTGTTCCGGATGATTTTCTCTAGATTTTACATACGTATTAACATTAAAATAGAGACGATCTGATAATGTCGTCTGATGAGACAAAACGGAAAAGGAAGCGAAAGAAAATAAACAATGCAGGTGAAAAAGATCTAAAAGCGAAAGGATAAAAACACACAAGACAACATTTTATGGTTAATTAATAAATATATCATAACATGATGATTTCCATATTGGCCTCAGACCAATACAGCTACCCTCGGACTAATAACTATGCCAATACGGAAATCATCACGTCATAATACCAGAAGACGTCCAACATAGACATTCTGGGGTTGAAATTACAGTTAAATCAAATACAGCAAATTTTTTCATGTTAGGATTGGTTCATTGTAGATAATTATTACATTCTTACCTTCGCATCTATTCGGAACCTCCCAAGATCTTTTACTTTGGTATCCAAATGAAATTTATATTTATATTCATTTCCAGGTTTGAAATTGATGTAATTAGCAAATACATGTACATCATCAAATAAACAAAAGTTATAAGTTATAGTAAAAATAATCCGTAGATACATGTGAATCATTATAAGTCTTTTAAATACAAAATCAAATTCAGGTTCATTGCCAAGTCTGATGCGTTCAAATATATGACCGACACTTTCAATGCAGTTTATACGATGTTATCAACCTTCAATTTAATTGATATACGTTTACATTCGTAACAATACTTTGGGTTTTTTTTGTGTGTTGTTTATAGGGGGATTTATAACTAAAAATATAAACATGAACACACCAACATAAAAATACATTTTATATACAGTAAAATGCTTTTGTTCTGTTTTGACACCCATGCGGACCCCCAGTCTACAGACTGCATCCGCATTTCCTATATCAACACTCTATCAGGACAGGTATAAACTTAAAATGAAATATGCAATTTCAAGTTATAAATAATTTACATTTTCTTTGCCAGCAACGTAAGAAACACTAAAAGTATGCAACGATTTAGTAGATTAGATTAAAAAGTTATGCATTCTCTCCTTCTAAAATTACTTGAAAAACCTGTAGTAATATCAACGAGTAATGTATGAGTGAGAGTGCTGATAGAGAATCCTTGAACAATTGTATAACTAACTTTATGGACAATATGGATGTGCAAATTACACATTTTGAGAATAATTTCAGACAAAACGAAGCAAAAATCAGTCAAGCTTTACGATTAAACATAAATTAAAAGAATAAGGCATTTTAAAGAATTTAGTTTTTGTTCCAGCTGACAAAAGGGGCTAACAACGCTGATATGTGTGAGATTGTCAACTGAAATCTAGTCTCCTTAACCTCTAAATGTCATTGGAGATCCAATTATCAAGAGGTGATAAGGTTTGTCAGTGACTTGCGCTACACTGGTTTCCTCCACCAATAAAACGGACCACCACGATATAGCTGAAATATTGTTGAAAGTTGCGTTAAATATCATAACCCTAATCCTATTCCTAACCATTAAATAGGAGAATGGTCTTAGATATATATTGCTATATATTTTTGTTCATTAACTTCACTAGGAAAGGGAAGTATGTATAGGGATCAGTCTTGCACATTTTTCAAACTTGCTAAGGACAAACATTACCAGTGTTAGTGTACACTCGTAATGAACTGACTACTAGCTACGAAGGTTAAATCTTAGTGCAATAACGTCGCCATAAAACATTATTACATGGATGGGAAATACTGAATTTGATCAGATCTATGCATGAATAATTGTATTTATATACAAGATAGTGAAAGTTTTCAAGTATCTTTTTGGTCACTTCCTTATTAATCTGGTAGTCATACATCTTCGCACGAAAGCATACAAACTCTGTCATCGTCCTGCCTTCACAATCATTATCGAACATTCCGATAGTCAATGGTTATTTCCGATTATTGAATATGTCAAAATTTCCTCCATGTACGTGTGAATGAATATTTTTGGTAAAGTCCTCTGCCTTGGTTTTGCATGACAAACTGCCAGTATCCGTCAAAAAGAGCCATGGGCATGGCGTTGCTGCTGTACATCAGTTTCGCAAAGTTGTAATGGAAGTCGTACATCAGGGTCCTTGATAGATCCAAAATACACCTCCCAATGTATATTAGCTAATCAAATTTTTACTTTGTCTTCTTCATGTGAACGGATACCAGATGTAAGGTGTAAACAGTTCGTCGAACGAAATTATGCTTGCCCACGAGTTTCAAACGTTTGTGTTTCTATTTATCACATGGCTTAATACTGGCTCTTCAATAAAAATGACGGCGTTAAGCTGCTAGCTTAATCGATCCCTACTCTCTTAGTGAACTGATGCGGTCATACAAGTGCTTTCCACATGTGAGTTAAATGTCAACCATCACATATATAACCAGACGAACAGCATTATTATAAAGAACGTTATAATCTTGAACATTATTCATAACATATTTTATTTTCGTGACAAATAAGCTGTAATATGTATTATATTAGTTTTAGTAAAGAAAGCCGATGGCCTCAACCATTGAGTCAGAGACTCGCTCTTGGATTTGGTTAGAAGTTCAGTATTGAGATGTATGCCTTGAGCCATGCAGACTCTTTGCATCAATTAATTGATGAACCTATGTTAACTTCTTGCACATCGACACTGTTCTAGATTTCTGTATATGTCTCTATTTCTAAGAAACTGACCGATACTCATTGTTGATGGATAATCGAGGTTGCATTACAACGCATAGGCGTATTTCTTTCGTCATCACCACGAGTTTCACGGTTTTGTAAATCTATAACATTTCTTCCGCCTCACGTTTTATGCGTTTCACAAATGTGCTTCATCAGAACATTGCTTCAATATGACACTGAATGTTTGTACTCACCATGTGTATATTAGATGTAATAACAATATCGTGAAGCCGTATGACGTTGATGCTTTTTAGTGTTGACCTTTAATGGGTTTGATTGACATGTGTTGAACTTTTCGACAAAGCAATCAAAATTTACATGACGGAACTAGATCTGTATAAATAGGTAAACATTTCCAAACCTCCCTCGTATATCAATTATCACTGGCTCTCTCTGCATGCAATATTGTATATTTTGTACCTTTGTAGGCGGATAGTCTCAGGAGTTATATGTTTTACCTTGTTTTCACCCCCTTTCTCGCTTACACCCTCATAACCGAGCACACCTAATCAATTTTTCAAATCTGTCTATAGCTCTGGCTGACACTCGGAAGTCAATGTTCCCGAAATTCAACTCGTTTTTCCACTGTTCGTATTGCTTTACATGGTGAGAATGTTTTGTTGTCAATATTCTCATGGTGTAGCGCCGAATGAACAACCAACTGAAAGCATTGTTGATCTTTGTTCTTGACTTTGACCATGGGTTTCTTTTGTATGAGTTTTTGCGGGTGTGGAATGTAAGATTCAGTTATAAGCGGTTCACATTTATTTTAATGAATGTGTACATGTAGTTAATAAACGTAAGAGAAAATTAAAGGGGCAATGAAGAACGCACAATCCAGAGACACTGGCTACACCGGGTATAGAACACAAAATGAAAACAAAAAACACAACACAGGAAACCAAAAATAACTGTTCACTTTTCTTCAAGTTACATTTAACAGATGCCATGTTTTATAATTAGCTTCGTTTGCATTCCATTTACTTTTAATTTCAGTAAACTGCCTTACTTTACCTAAACAATTGGGTGATGGTGTAGAAATGTCGTATACACACTACCGTTGTAGTCACTGCTAATATACCTTCCTATTTAAAGATGACGTTAGATAGATACAATCAAACAAAATATTAGATAGATAGATATAACCATATAAAACTTTAAACATTAGTTACGAGTTTGAAGAACCCTATCAGAACCTCAGTTTTACTGACAATCTTCAACATGCATCTGTTTTAACCTTATCTCTTTTAGACATTATTAGTGTTATATAATCATCATGATGTATTAGTAGATCAGGTGAAAATTTGAAATAAACAATTGTTTTTGTTTTACTTATTTTTACTCTGGAAATTAGAAATGTTTTGAAACAAAGAACAGGTTCTTGTTGCAAAGTAGACCACCTTTTCTCAACATTCTCATTACTAAGTAGGGTTATGTTGTTTAATGCCACTTTCAACAATATTTAAGTTTTATTGGTCGAGGAAACCGGTGTACCCAGAGAACACCCCATTACTAAGTGATATAAGTAACATAAATGATATTTAGAAACAGATTGTGAGAAATTAATAGACCGACGATGTTTATGTTTAATGTATAATGTTGTAAATGGTAAATGTCCTTCCTATCTGATCGACATCTTGTCTCCAAAGGTTTCAGACATTTCAGAATATCGCCTTAGAAATAATGATAATTTCAGCATTACACGATATACACTAACAAAAATAATTTCTTAATTTTATCCTGCAATACCTATCATACCGCGAAGAAGATTCTTCGACGCACAGAGATTCTTCCAGGAATACTACTATATATATATATATGTCCATGAAACTATCTTTTCATATGTTAACGCCATGCATCAAATACTAAACCAAACAGCCTTAGAAAGTACATATATGCAAAACAGAAATTGCGGCATATCAGAAACGGAATAAAATCTATTCAAAGCCAAATTATTAAGACAAATACAGATTTCAATCTCAACGAACTCTGAGATTTGATTACAAAAAGTGAATCCACAAGTGAAAGAGCATATCCAAAGGACGATCTACCCAAGAAACTAGCAAAACTAATTTTGATAAGAAATCGACAATTTACAAATTGAGCAAATAAAACGACAGAGGCCTTAAAGTCGAAAATAAAATTAAAAAAAACTTCCGCATCATATCCAGAAACTCCTTCGACAATCATTGTCACTCCCAAAAACACTGATAACACCGCAGACATTGTCACTCCCCAAAAATGCTGATAGGAGCGAGGACATTGTTAATTTAAAAACATTGATAACACCGAGGACATTGGCACTCCTAAAAACATTGATAACATCGAGGATATTGTCACTCCCAAAAACGCTGATAACACCCAGGATATTGTCACTCCTAAAAACACTGATAACACCCAGGACATTGTCACTCCTACAAACACTGATAACACCGAGGACATTATCACTCCTAAAAACACTGATAACACCGAGGACATTGTCATTCCAAAAAAACACTGATTACACCGAGGACATTGTCACTCCTACAAACACTGATAGCACCGAGGAAATGTCACTCCTACAAACACTGATAACACCGTGGACATTGTCATTCCAAAAAAAACACTGATAGCACCGAGGGCATTGTCACTCCTACAAACACTGATAACACCGATGACATTGTCACTCCTATAAACACTGATAACACCGAGGACATTGTCATTCCTACAAACACTGATAACACCGAGGACATTGTCACTTCAACAAAGACTGATAACACCGAGGACATTGTCACTCCTACAAACACTGATAACACCGAAGACATTGTCACTCCTACAAACACTGATAACACCGAGGACATTGTCACTCCTACAAAGACTAATAACACCGAGGACATTGTCACTCCTACAAACACTGATAACACCTAGGACATTGTCACTCCTAAAAACACTGATCACACCGTGGACATTGTCACTCCTACAAACACTGATAACACCGAGGACATTGTCACTCCTACAAACACTGATAACACCGAGTACATTGTCACTCCTTCAAACACTGATAACACCGAGGACATTGTCACTCCTACAAAGACTGATAACACCGAGGACATTGTCACTCCTACAAACACTGATAACACCGAGGACATTGTCACTCCTACAAACACTGATAACACCGTGGACATTGTCATTCCAAAAAAACACTGATTACACCGAGGACATTGTCACACCTAGAAACACTGATAACACCGAGGACATTGTCACTCCTACAAACACTGATAACACCGAGGACATTGTCACTCCTAAAAACACTGATAACACCGAGTACATTGTCACTCCTACAAACACTGATAACACCGTGGATATTGTCATTCCTACAAACACTGATAACACCGAGTGCATTGTCACTCCTACAAACACTGATAACACTGAGGACATTGTCACTCCTAAAAACACTGATAACACCGAGTACATTGTCACTCCTACAAACACTGATAACACCGAGTACATTGTCACTCCCACAAACACTGATAACACCGAGGACATTGTCACTCCTATAAACCTGGTAGCACCGAGTACATTGTCACTCCTACAAACACTGATAACACCAAGTACATTGTCACTCCTACAAACACTGATAACACCGAGTACATTGTCACTCCTACAAACACTGATAACACCGAGGACATTGTCATTTTAAAAAAAGCCACTGAATACACCGAGGACATTGTCACTCCTAAAAACACTGATAAAACCGAGGACATTGTCACTCCTAAAAACACTGATAACACCGAGGACATTGTCACTCCTACAAACACTGATAACACCGAGAACATTGTCACTCCTACAAACACTGATAACACCGTGGACATTGTCATTCCAAAAAAAACACTGATAACACCGAGAACATTGTCACTCCTACAAACATTGATAACACCGAGGACATTGTCACTCCTACAAACACTGATAACACCGTGGACATTGTCACTCCTACAAACACTGATAACACCGAGGACATTGTCACTCCTACAAACACTGATAGCACCGAGGACATTGTCACTCCTACAAACACTGATAACACCGAGGACATTGTCACTCCTACAAAGACTGATAACACCCAGGACATTGTCACTCCTACAAACACTGATAACACCGTGGACATTGTCATTCCTACAAAGACTGATAACACCGAGGATATTGTCACTCCTAAAAACACTGACAACACTAAGGACATTGTCACTCCTACAAACACTGATAACAACGAGTACATTGTCACTCCCAAAAACATTGATAGCAACGAGGACATTATCACTCTTAAAAACACTGATAGCATCGGAGCAATATATAAAATATAATGGGGGACCCGGGTGGCTCAATGAGTTAGGTCGTTGGATCTAACAACTCATACACCAATCACCAATACGGCGTGGGTTCGCGCCCGGCTTTGTAAACTACAAAAAGGGTGCACTCGACTCACAGCCGCAAGTGATAAAGTTTACCAGTTGCTTGTCCATGGTCGGTGGTTATCTCCGGGTACTCCGGCTTCCTCCACCACTAAAACTGGTCGCCATGATATAGCTGAAATATTGTTGAAAGTGGCGTTAAAACACCAAAAATCATTAAAATATAATGGAAATGTTTTTGGACCTCCATCAGAAATCTGACAAGCGAGAAATCCCGCCCATCAAACATGACAGAAACCCTGTCCAAAAACACTAATACCGATAGCCATCAATTGCAGTCAATTGATTAATTATCAGATAAGTTTGATAAAAGATTATGATTCTAAATGCCCGATATGACAATAATACGTGAATGTGTTGCTTAAGTATTATTGAATGTAAACTCTTCGAAAACAGCAGGATCCCATGAAATAAACCCATATCACTTAAAGAGCTTACAAATGAAAATTCCTGGTTTTTAATATATTTTTCAAATGATTGGAAAACACCGCCAATAGATAAAAAAAAATACTATAAAGGCAATTGTGAGAATTATAGACCAATTTATATGACCTGGTTTTGCAGCCACTTTTAACAATATTTCAATTCAGGAAACTGTTTTAAACCGTGATTGAGACAATTACGACACATGCAATAAACTATCTTTCGTGATTCAGTTTTGTAAGATTCAACAAGACTCGGTTTTTCCTCATACAATAGCTGACAGGAATCGGCTGCCACAACCTACGAGTCTCAGCGTTGAATCATTCAAGGCTTCTGTCTTCTGTCTTCTGTGTCCAATATATGTAACATGTAAATAGCTTTAACTCTGTAACCTTTGACATAATCTTGAACTTGCTAAAGGCTTGAATGTTCCTTGAATATACCAATGCATAAGGTAGAATTGGTTTCTAAAAGATTTGAGAAATAGCTTTATATGTTCACTGTATTGTATGGGATATGATTAGCAATATTGATAAAATGAAAAACAGAAAATACTACACTGTCAGAACAGTTCCAAAATCCAATAGAAAAATCGTAGAAAGAGTCGAAATCGATATTTCTAACAGACAAATACATGACCGCTCACTTTCCTGGCTTGGTACAGGCACTTCAATAAAAAGTGGCGGTGTTAAACTAGCTTGACGTGCCCCATCTTAGTTAAATGATATGATGAATTCTCGTGAATCAAAAATTAAAAACCCGTGAAGTTTATAAAATAATTGTATATTTGTATATTGCATAACTACCATCACCATGTTCTTACTGCAATCAAAGATTATGAGTAGCTTCATTTTATAATGCATATACATTCCTCGAACGGTTCTACATTATTACATATCGTAGAGCGAAGTAAAAATAGAGCTAATCATTTAATTTAACAAGGTTACTTCACATGGATTTGATCATCTACAGTACAAAGTTGTCTTGATATTATTTGGTGGAAACAGAATACAATAATGATTGTATTGTGTATATATATTCTCCTTCTTTGTATCGAATGGAACTCTGTCAATGGATTTTGGAATACACTACAACCAGGAGGGTGAGTTTATCTCTACTTATATTTCAGAGAACAATAATAAACATTGCATATTTCTAATTCGATCAGTTTAAATATCATCAAGGTAAACTGAACAGATAATTTTGAAAGTACAATGAAGGGCAATAACGTTGCAGAAATAAAATAAATTTGAGCATTGTTTATAAGAAGTGTTTGAAGAAAACATAGACATAAAACTAAGATATTTGCTACCACGATGTGCAGCTAGATTACCTGATATGTTATGCATATGATCAGAATAAGTAAGAAATGATATGGATGTAAATGGATATGAGAGACTATCTAACATTACACTTAGACACAAATTAAAGTAAAGGCACATGAGAGGCTATCTAACATTACACATAGACACAAAATAAAGTGACGGAACATGAGAGACTATCTAACATTACACTTAGACACAAATTAAAGTAAAGGAACATGAGAGACTATCTAACATTACACTTAGACGCAAATTAAAGTAAAGGCACATGAGAGGCCATCTAACATTACACATAGACACAAAATAAAGTGACGGAACATGAGAGACTATCTAACATTACACTTAGACACAAATTAAAGTAAAGGAACATGAGACTATCTAACATTACACTTAGACACAAATTAAAGTAAAGGAACATGAGAGACTATCTAACATTACACTTAGACGCAAATTAAAGTAAAGGCACATGAGAGGCTATCTAACATTACACATAGACACAAAATAAAGTGACGGAACATGAGAGACTATCTAACATTACACTTAGACACAAATTAAAGTAAAGGAACATGAGACTATCTAACATTACACTTAGACACAAATTAAAGTAAAGGAACATGAGACTATCTAACATTACACTTAGACACAAATTAAAGCTAAGAACATGAGAGACTATGTAACAGTACACTTAATCACAAATTAAAGTAAAGGCACATGAGAAACTATCTAACATCACACTTAGAAACATATTAAAGTAAAGGCACATGAGAGGCTATCTAACATTACACTTAGACACAAATTAAAGTAAAGGAACATGAGAGACTATCTAACATTACACTTAGACGCAAATTAAAGTAACGGCACATGAGAGACTACATAACATTACACTTAGATACAAATTAAAGTAAAGGCACATGAGAGACTTTTAACATTACACTTAATCACAAATTAAAGTAAAGGCACATGCGAGACTATCCAACATTACACTTAGACACAAATTAAAGCAAAAGCACATGAGAGACTATCTAACATTACATTTAGACACAAAATAAAGTGACGGAACATGAGAGACTATCTAACAGTACACTTAGACACAAATTAAAGTAAAGGCACATGAGAGACTATCTAACATTACACTTAGACACAAATGGAAGTAAAGGCACATGGGAGGCTATCTAACATTACACTTAGACACAAATTAAAGTAAGGGCACATGAGAGACTACATAACATTACACTTAGACACAAATTAAAGTAAAGACACATGAGAGACTATCTAACATTACACTTAGACACAAAATAAAGTGACAGAACATGAGAGACTATCTAACATTACACTTAGACACAAATTAAAGTAAATGCATATGAGAGACTATCTAACATTACACCTAGACACAAATTAAAGTAAAGGCACATGAGAGGCTATCTAACATTACACTTAGACACAAATTAAAGTAAAGGCACATGATAGATTATCTAACATTACACTTAGACACAAATTAAAGTAAAGGCACATGAGAGACTATCTAAAATTACACTTAGACACAAAATAAAGTGACGGAACATGAGAGACTATCTAATATTACACTTAGACACACATTAAAGTAAAGAAACATAAGAGACTATCTAACATTACACTTATACACAAATTAAAGTAAAGGAACATGAGAGACTATCCAACATTACACTTAGACACAAATTAAAGTAAAGGAACATGAGAGACTATCTAACTTTACACTTAGACATAAATTAAAGTAAGGGCACATGAGATTCTATCTAACATTACATTTAGACACAAATTAAAGTAACGGCACATGAGAGACTACATAACATTACACTTAGATACAAATTAAAGTAAAGGCACATGAGAGACTTTTAACATTACACTTAATCACAAATTAAAGTAAAGGCACATGCGAGACTATCTAACATTACACTTATACACAAAATAAAGTAAGGGCACATGAGATACTATCTAACTTTACACTTAGATACAAATTAAAGTAAAGGCACATGAGAGACTATCTAACAGTACACTTAGACACAAATTAAAGTGAAGGAACATGAGAGACTATCTAACTTTACACTTAGACATAAATTAAAGTAAGGGCACATGAGATACTATCTAACATTACACTTATACACAAAATAAAGTAAGGGCACATGAGATACTATCTAACTTTACACTTATACACAAATTAAAGTAAAGGAACATGAGAGACTATCTAAATTTACACTTAGACATAAATTAAAGTAAGGGCACATGAGATACTATCTAACATTACCCTTAGACACAAATTAAAGTAACGGCACATGAGAGACTACATAACATTACACTTAGATACAAATTAAAGTAAAGGCACATGAGAGACTTTCTAACATTACACTTAATCACAAATTAATGTAAAGGCACATGCGAGACTATCTAACATTACACTTAGACATAAATTAAAGTAATGGAACATGAGAGACTATCTTGATATTATTAGGTGGAATCGGAATACAATAATGATTGTATTGTGTACATATATTCGAATTCTTTGTATCGAATGGAACTCTGTCAATGGGTATACTCTACAACCAGGAGTGTGAGTTTATCTCTACTTATATCTCAGAGAACAATAATAGACATTGCATATTTCTAATTTAGAAAGAAAGAAAGTAAGAAATGATATGGATGTAAATGGATATGAGAGACTATCTAACATTACACTTAGACACAAATTAAAGTAAAAGCACATGAGAGGCTATCTAACATTACACATTGACACAAATTAAAGTGACGGAACATGAGAGACTATCTAACATTACACTTAGACCCAAATTAAAGTAAATGCAAATGAGAGACTATCTAACATTACACTTAGACCCAAATTAAAGTAAAGGCACATGAGAGACTATCTAACATTACACATAGACACAAATTAAAGTGACGGAACATGAGAGACTATCTAGCATTACACTTAGACCCAAATTAAAGTAAAGGAAAATGAGAGACTATCTAACATTACACATAGACACAAATTAAAGTGACGGAACATGAGAGACTATCTAACATTACATTTAGACACAAATTAAAGTAAAGGAACATGAGAGACTATCTAACATTACACTTAGACGCAAATTAAAGTAAAGGCACATGAGCGACTATCTAGCATTACACTTAGACACAAATTAAAGTAACGTCACATGAGAGACTACATAACATTACACTTAGACACAAATTAAAGTAAAGGCACATGAGAGACTATCTAACATTACACTTAAACATAAATTAAAGTAAAGGCACATGAGAGACTATCTAACATTACACTTAGACGCAAATTAAAGTAAAGGCACATGAGCGACTATCTAGCATTACACTTAGACACAAATTAAAGTAACGTCACATGAGAGACTACATAACATTACACTTAGACACAAATTAAAGTAAAGGCACATGAGAGACTATCTAACATTACACTTAATCACAAATTAAAGTAAAGGCACATGAGAAACGATCTAACAGTACACTTGGACACAAATTAAAGTAAAGGAACATGGGAGACTATCTAACTTTACACTTAGACATCAATTAAAGTAAGGGCCCATGAGAGACTATCTAACTTTACACTTAGACACAAAGTAAAGTGAAGGAACATGGGAGACTATCTAACTTTACACTTAGACACAAAATAAAGTAAATGAACATGAGAGACTATCCAACATTACACTTAGACACAAATTAAAGTAAAGGCACATGAGAGACTATCTAACTTTACACTTTGACAGAAAGTAAAGTAAATGAACATGAGCGACTATCTAACATTACACTTAGACACATAGTAAAGTGAAGGAACATGAGAGACTATCTAACTTTACACTTAGACACAAAGTAAAGTGAAGGAACATGGGAGACTATCTAACTTTACACTTAGACACAAAATAAAGTAAATGAACATGAGAGACTATCCAACATTACACTTAGACACAAATTAAAGTAAAGGCACATGAGAGACTATCTAACTTTACACTTTGACAGAAAGTAAAGTAAATGAACATGAGCGAGTATCTAACATTACACTTAGACACATAGTAAAGTGAAGGAACATGAGAGACTATCTAACTTTACACTTAGACACAAAGTAAAGTGAAGGAACATGGGAGACTATCTAACTTTACACTTAGACACAAACTAAAGTAAATGAACATGAGAGACTATCCAACATTACACTTAGACACAAATTAAAGTAAAGGCACATGAGAGACTATCTAACTTTACACTTTGACAGAAAGTAAAGTAAATGAACATGAGCGACTATCTAACATTACACTTAGACACATAGTAAAGTGAAGGAACATGAGAGACTATCTAACTTTGCACTTAGACACAAAGTAAAGTGAAGGAACATGGGAGACTATCTAACTTTACACTTAGACATCAATTAAAGTAAGGGCCCATGAGAGACTATCTAACTTTACACTTAGACACAAAGTAAAGTGAAGGAACATGGGAGACTATCTAACTTTACACTTAGACACAAAATAAAGTAAATGAACATGAGAGACTATCCAACATTACACTTAGACACAAATTAAAGTAAAGGCACATGAGAGACTATCTAACTTTACACTTTGACAGAAAGTAAAGTAAATGAACATGAGCGACTATCTAACATTACACTTAGACACATAGTAAAGTGAAGGAACATGGGAGACTATCTAACTTTACACTTAGACATCAATTAAAGTAAGGGCCCATGAGAGACTATCTAACTTTACACTTAGACACAAAGTAAAGTGAAGGAACATGGGAGACTATCTAACTTTACACTTAGACACAAAATAAAGTAAATGAACATGAGAGACTATCCAACATTACACTTAGACACAAATTAAAGTAAAGGCACATGAGAGACTATCTAACTTTACACTTTGACAGAAAGTAAAGTAAATGAACATGAGCGACTATCTAACATTACACTTAGACACATAGTAAAGTGAAGGAACATGAGAGACTATCTAACTTTGCACTTAGACACAAAGTAAAGTGAAGGAACATGGGAGACTATCTAACTTTACACTTAGACACAAAATAAAGTAAATGAACATGAGAAACTATCCAACATTACACTTAGACACAAATTAAAGTGAAGGAACATGGGAGACTATCTAACTTTACACTTAGACACACAGTAAAGTAAATGAACATGAGAGATAATCTAACTTTACACTTAAGACACAAAATAAAGTAAAGGAACATGAGAGACTATCTAACATTACACTTAGACACAAATTAAAGTAAAGGAACATGAGAGACTATCTAACATTACACTTAAACACAAAGTAAAGTGAAGAAACATGAGAGACTATCTAACTTACACTTAGACACAAATTAAAGTAAAGGCACATAAGAGACTATCTAACATTCTTTGGAAATGCCTGTACCAAGTCAGAGTCATTACAGTTTTCACAGTTTTTCGGTTGTTGACTGATTTTGTCTGTTTATATACTTATGAGTTTTGACTTTCGCTTTGGAAGATTGTTCGGAGTTCGGTAATTTTGTTATTACCCATATGTTACACTTAGACACAAATTAAAATAAAGGAACATGAGAGACTATCTAACATTACACTTAGACACAAAGTAAAGTGAAGGAGTTTTTTTTTTTAGTCTAAACATATTTTATTTGCCAATTAAACAGACAAAATGGATTAGACACAAGTTAAACAAACTTATGAAGTCTTCTCCAAATTACAATATGTTACAATAAAAAAGTACATAAAAGGCATGCATTACTATATGTAGCACTAATAACGAATCAATGATAAATATTCACAAACAGAAAGAAAAATAAAATAAGATGGATTCATATGATGTGCATGTTCACCCAATTCAATTCCAGTTATACAATAAAAAATCTTTTTGAACATTTAATATAATCAAAAACATATTTAAATATAATACAATTTTGTTCATATGTTATATTATCACTGCCACATGTCAGAAATTCAATATCTAGAGTGTAGCAGGTTGTAACCCTGTTGATATTACCTATCAATATAGTTCTGGCTTGTATGTATATAGGACAATCCAAAAAGAAATGCTTTAAATTTTCAAGGGCTGCACCACATCGACAAGATGGGTCAGATACGATTCCAACTCGAAATAAATCAAAATTCAAAAACGAAACTGAATTTCTTAGATGAGTTAAAATAATATTTAATTTTCGAGGACCACAGAAAAAATGCTTAGGGACAGAATGATTTTCAGCTTCGTCGATTTTCTTTAATTCAGATTTGAATTTTGATAAAGTATCAACGTTTCGAATATTGTTATTTAAACTATTCCACATTTTTATTGTGGAGGGGATAAAGGAATCACTAGTCGAAGACAGTCTACAGAAAGGTAAAATAATATCATTCCCATTTCTCAACGGATACACTGACGTACGTTGTATGGTGGGGGGAATCAATGTACAAAGATAATTAGGGGTATTTTTATTAACTATATTATAAAAAAGTTGAAGTTTCCTTCTCTTCCGTCTCGCAGATAATAATTCCCAACCTGTCTCTCTATATAAAATTTCAGTTTTGGTAAAAATAGGTAAGCCTGTAACAATTCTGGCAGCTTCCAGTTGAAGTTGTTCCAGTTTTTGTGAATTTCCAATCCCACAGTTATCCCATAGTTCATATGCATATTCAAAAAGTGGTCTAATCTACAAAAGCTATAGTTTATCTAAATTAGTGCGACTAAGACGGTATTTCAATTTACGTAGAATGTTCAAATGTTTAGATACACTACTTTTAATATTATCAACATGGTTATTCCACTTAGCATCATTGTTAAATGTAGCACCTAAGTGTTTATGAGAAGTGGTAATGGGCACTGATTTTCCATTAAAAGAGAAATCAAGATTCTCTGGAACGCTACGATTAGAGAAAATCATGATTTCTGTTTTGTCAGGATTAAATGACATAAGGGAACGACCATTTAACTTGAGGGGGGGGGGGGGGAGGGGGGAGGGGCGGGGGGCGGTAATGGTTTTTCTTCTAAAAAAATATTCTGATTCCCAGTGTTGCTGAAAAAAAATATTCTGATTTTGGTGGAGGAAAAAAAAAATAATGTGATTGAGAGTTTTTGTCATATAACCTAATGCAAAGTAAAGTAAATGAACATGAGAGACTATCCAACATTACACTTAGACACAAATTAAAGTAAAGGCACATGAGAGACTATCTAACTTTACTCTTAGACACAAATTAAAATAAATGAACATGACAGACTATCTAACATTACACTTAGACACAACTTAAAGTAAAGGAACAGCGCTTTTATTGCTGTTCTACATTTCAATCACAGTAGGGGCTTCACAAATGAGCATAGCTCATACCCTGAATTCAGTGTGAAGTGGCTCCTAGCCTGTTATTGAGCTTTACGTTTGCTGATAAACACTATATCTGGTCATCTTTATTATGTTATTTGGTGTATAGATGTACCAATATACATTGTTCTGATGCAAACACTCATTTGCTGTATCTAAAACAAAACTAAGCAATAATGTCCATTGAATGGTCCTCTACGAAGCATATTGTTTTATCCTCCCAACTGAAATTCAAAATGCCAAATCTGTACACGAATTGCTATAGGAAGATACAGTACAAATTAAAGCTAACCTGATTTATATTAATCTAAAATCAAGATAGTTACCTCCGCATGACTTTGGGAAAACAGACATAATCCAAAACAGCAGACTCAAGACATACCATACTGCTTACCCTTTCGCAGCACACTGTGTCCACACTTGTTAATTATGAAAAGAAAGCTTAAACATTGGTGGTAAAAAATTCCACAAATATCAACAAAGCGAGCAATAACCTTTCACTTCAAATTGGTGATCATAAAAAAAGACAATTATATATAAAGTTAGAAATCCATGTACTGGCTTTGGAACAGGCACAAAAATATGACGAGGTTAAATCGGTTAATGGGATGCCAATGTGAATGCTTGTAGTTAGCTGACATTTTTCTGATTGTGGTGAACCATGTCATAAGATTCCCAATGAGAATAATATCATTAAATTCCTTCTGACAAATTGAAGGGTTCCATCAAAGTATCAACGGGTATTTTACGGGTAAATGGGAAGGTTGTTTAAATATTATTGAATGTTGATATTATCCGCACAAAATGTTCAATAAGTAGCCATGCATTCCAAAATACGATAACTTTGATGGAATCTTTAACAAGGGTGAAATTATTTTCGTAAAACGATTTAATGCAACAACAAAAAATGTTACCCATGTTAAAATATCATACAAACTATGGTTTCCACGAATCATTTTGATTCTGAGCAATCTAACAAGTTTTGCAACGTAAGCCAGTATTGGAATCGAATATAAAAACACACTAATCCTTGTCCTTTCGGTCGTTGTTTTCTATATATTCTTCAACTTGTTGAATGTGGTTAGTATTTGGTAGAAGTATTTAAACTCATAGATACTATTGACTTGCTGACATTTTCCAATTGTATGGAATATTTATGTTAGCAGTAAAATGCTAAAGCAATTCGTAAATTGTATCAGTAACCAGGTGCCAATGTCACCATCATTCACTGAAAACTACTTCACCGGAAGTCGACAATTTACAAACGACAGAGTCGATAGATCGCTATCTTTATTCTTTTCCACTTGAAAAAAATTAATATGTAAAGAAACAAAACGAACATGCCAATATTTGTATGCATCACGGTCTTTAATAATACACGGAATCACTTGGGAATGATGTCAATAATTTTTCCGACAATACGCATGTGTGAAGTAAAATATATCAGGAATTTTATATATTGTTTACGCAATAAAGGACTTCCTATAAGAAAAATCGTTACTGGCTTAAGATGTGCCAGGGTCATAACTGTATTAAGATGCTATGCAATCTTTTACCTTCTGGGTTCTGTCTTGCTTTATATATTGCGTTTTCGCCCCTTATATGTGTTTTCTAATTAAGCAACCGATCAAACATTTCAGGGTACATGTACAAAGCAAGTCATATTATGAAGAGTACTTTGTTGGCTATAGAGTAAAGTGTAGGGATTGGACCCAATGGTGGTCGTGTCGTCGATATCACACGAAGTAAGTAGTTTTTTCTTAAGTAATCGACGTGCTCAGACTTTCCTGTCATCAACTTTTGAGAACGATTTTTGTACGCGGACTCGAAATACAGCCAATCAAAACACTGTATCCAATAGCAAACTGTATGTTCTGATTGAACGATTTTAGAAAACTCGTACTCGAAAGATTGATGACCATGAAGTCAGATATAGTCTGCTCATCTGTCCATTATAATGAAGTGTGTCCGTGTGACATTTGTATTTTAATTTGCAACAACCATTGTTTGTTAAATGATAATTACAAATGGCTCTTCCCTTACGGATGGATTTCTATTTTGACTATGATGAAATTAACCATTTAAGAGTTAACGGATATTGTCTGCAATTTTGATGAATTTCGTTTTTTCATATTTGTATTGGAGTAAAACGTTAGTATAAATATTGAAAATTAAATGTTAAACAAATAATAAATGGTTTACGTGTATTAGATGAAAATCACACCATTGTTCTGTATTTAGTGTGTTATTTGTATTTCAGCTTCATTAGTTATGTCCTAAAAAGAAGTCGTGTTCGATTAAATCCGGTTTGCACTTGGTGTAATACCTAATTACACAAAGTGTGTTTGCAAGTTGAGACTAGAGTTTTTTCGTATAGAGTGTTTTCATCGCTAAATTATAGTTAGGTGAAAATGAACTTTAGCAGAGAGGTGGCAAGCTGATGGCATGTCATAGGCAGGTTTTATCGCAATGGAAGGGTGACAGGGAAAACGGGGGTACTTGTAATTGATTCTCTTATGCAGTGTTTACAAGCGACTGGAATGGTTGATGACCGTGCGCGATCTGGCAGACCCCGTAAAAGTACACATAGAGAGGATAGGCTAATAGCCTGATGTGCCTGGAGAAATCGTTTTAATACATCAGCTCGTATTCTAGATGAATTGAATTTCAGGGATCGTGTATCTGTAAGGACTGTTAACAGATCACTCAATGAGCAGCGCTTACGCGCAAGGCGACGGATAAAACGTCCGCAACTGTCACTATATCATCGGTTGACTCAGTGGAATTGGTCATGTTACCATCTCCGTTGGAATATACGTAATTGGAAACGAGTCTATTGGTCAGACGAGTCTGTTGGCATAGAAACACTGCATGCCATGACGGGAACGTGATGGGTACAACAGTGTTCGGTGGCGGCAGTATAACTTTCTGGGGGTGCTTTTATTTCAATTGCAAGTTAGACTTGCATGTTTTACAAGATAACCTCACCGGTGATGCATACTGCACATGTACACGTTGCACCCAATTTTGATACCCGGTAATCATCCATTGGCTGACAGGCCAATCGTTATGGACAATAACGCCAGACCGCATAGAGCCAGCATTGTAAGAGAATTAAGGCAACAAGAGGCACGTATGGAACTTTATTGGCTGTAAAGTGAATGCAATTTGTTAGAGTAAAAATAAATAGCTATCGTGAAGTATATTGCAATTCTTTCATTGTTCATCGTGTTTTAGATAGAATATTTAAAGATATATGTAAAATATAGAATTGAAAATGGATCTTTTACTTTTTACGTTGTTTTCCCTTATCATTGCCAAGACTTTAACCGGACTTCACTGTTTGTATGAGTAACACGATGTCTTATGACAAGCAGGAACTGCTGACTTTTTGCGCGCACCTGAGTTCACCCCCGTTGTTTTGGTGGGATCCGTGTTGCTCATCTTTTTAGTTTTTTGTGTTGTCCTATTATGTGTTTTTACCTTCCGAGTTCCGTGTTGTCGTAAATATTTTGCGAACTTCATTATATTTTGTCCCTAGATTGAATGTATGTGTTTTCTTTAGGGAACGTCTTTCTAATATAGAATACACATGTGAGACAGGATGGACAAATCGTAACAGTCGTCAATGTTCTTATGGTATGTATAGCCTTACAGTGAGTGAGTATATATAGGTAATTATTATACCTCAGTATATACTTTCTTAAAGCTTTTTCAAAGAAATAAAAATGCAATTGTTTCACATTTTTAACACTGAGACTATTGACCGGTCCATAGTTTTCAAGACTATTGACTGCCGCTGAACTATTTTCAAAATTTTCACAAAATTTCAAAATTTTCCTAAGATTTCAGTTTTCATAAAATTTCAAAAAATTTAAAAATTATAAAATAAAAAAAATAAAAATTTTAAGCTCAAAATTTCAAAATTTTCACAAAATTTCCAAAAATTTTTAAATTTTCACAAAATTTCCAAAAATTTCAAAATTTTCACAAAATTTCCAAAAATTTCAAAAAATTTCTAAATTTCAAAAATTTCAAAAAAATTCAAAATTTTCATAAAACTTGTAGTCACCATGTACATTTATGTATTTATGTTGAAGTCTACTTTCTCAAAAGAATCAAACTCTTGTGAATGACTGGGGAAATAGCATAACAATGTCCATGAGACAATATTCAGATTTATAATGCAAAATACTGGCAAAAGATGCGTGATTTTATTGGTCTTTATCATATTGAGGTGATCATTCAACTATGAGTCTAATGTTTTTCGGTATAATAGAATACTTATAGACTGTGTATTCGAGAATAGCAAGTTTGTTGTCCCCTCGACCCTGACTATTGACATCGGCTTCGCCTCGGTCAATAGTCAGTGTCTCGGGGACAACAAACTTGCTATTCCCTCATACCCAGTAAATAAGTATATATTATTATAATTATTTATAATTCCTGGATTAGTATGAAATATTCCATAACTTTATCATATTCCAAATGGAACATTTTTCTCTCCCAAATAAAACAGTAATCCACCCAGATGAAATAGTAATCCGCTCAAATGAAATAGTCATCCACGCAAATGAAATAGTAATCTGCCCAAATGAAATAGCTATCTGCCCAAATAAAGGAGGAATCCCCCAAATGAAATAGCAATCCGCTCAAATGAAATAGTAATCCGCACAAAGTAAAATAGCAATCCGCCGAAATGAAGTAGTAGTCGACCCAAATGAAGCAGTATTCTGCCCAAATGAAGTAGCAATCTGTCCAAATGAAATAGTAATCTGCCCAAATGAAATAGTAGTTCACCCAATGAAGTAGTGTTCTGCCCAAATGAAGTAGTAATCTGCCCAAATGAAATAGTAATCCGCCCAAATAAAATAGTAGTCCGCCCAAATGAAGTAGTAATTTGCCGAAATGAAGTAGTAATCTGCCCAAATGAAATAGCAATCCGCCCAGATGAAATAGTAATCTGCCCAAATGAAATAGTAATATGCCCAGATGAAATAGCAATCCGCCCAGATGAAATAGTAATCTGCCCAAATGGAATGGTAGTCTGCCCAAATGAAATATTACTCTGGCCAAATGAAATATTAATCTGCTCAAATGAAATAGCAATCCGCCAAAATGAAATAGTAGTTCACCCTAATGAAGATGTAATCCGCCCAAATAAAGTAGCAATTCGCCCAGATGAAATAGTAATATGCCCAAGTGAAATATTAATCTGCCCAAATGAAATATTAAACCGCCAAATGAAATAGCAATCCGCTCAAATGAAATAGTAGTCTGCCCAAATGAAATAGTAATCCACCCAAATGAAGTAGTAATCCACCCAAATGAAGTAGTAGTCCGCCCAAATGAAATAGTAATGCACCCAAATGAAATAGTAATCTGCCCAAATGAAGTAGTAATCCGCCCAAATGAAATTGTAATCTGCCCAAATGAAATAGTAATCCGCCCAAATGAAATAGTAGTCCGCCCAAATGAAATAGTAATCAACCCAAAATGAAATAGTAATCCGCCCAAATGAAATAGTAGTCCGCCCAAATGAAATAGCAATCTGCCCAAAATGCAATAGTAATCCACCCAAATGAAATATTAGTCCGCCAAATGAAGTAGTAAACCGCCCAAATGAAAGAGTAATCCACCCAAATGAAATGGTAATCCGCCCAAATGAAATAGTAATCCACCCAAATGAAATAGTAGTCCGCCCAAATGAAGTAGTAGTCCACCCAAATGAAATATTAATCTGCCCAAATGAAATAGTAATCTGCCCAAATGAAATAATAGTTGGCCCAAAATGAAATAGTAATCCACCCAAATGAAATAGTAATCTGCCAAAATGAAGTAGTAATCCACCCAAATGAAACAGTAATCCACCCAAAATGAAATAGTATTCCACCCAAATGAAATAGTAGTCCGCCCAATTGAAGTAGTAATCCACCCAAATGAAATAGTAATCTACCCAAATGAAGTAGTAATCAGCCCAAATGAAATAGTAATTCACCCAAATGAAATAGTAGGCCGGCCAATTGAAGTAATAATCCACCCAAATGAAATAGTAATCTGCCCAAATGAAATAGTAATCCACCCAAATGAAATAGTAATCTTCCCAAATGAAATAGTAATCCACCCAAATGAAATAGTAATCCACCCAAATGAAATAACAATCCACCCAAATGAAATAGTAATCAACCCAAATGAAATAGTAATCAACCCAAATGCAATAGCAATCAACCCAAATGAAATAGTAGTCCGGCCAAATAAAATAATAGTCCGCCGAAATGAAATAGTAATCTGCCCAAATGAAATAATAGACGGCCCAAAATGAAATAGTAATCCGCCCAAATGAAATAGTAATCCACCCAAATGAAATAGTAATCCACTCAAATGAAATAGTAGTCCGCCCAAATGAAGTAGTAATCCACCCAAATGAAATAGTAATCTACCCAAATGAAGTAGTAATCAGTCCAAATGAAATAGTAATCCACCCAAATGAATGGTAGTCTGGCCAATTGAAGTAATAATCCACCCAAATGAAATAGTAATCTGCCCAAATGAAATAGTAATCCACCCAAATGAAATAGTAATCCACCCAAATGAAATAGCAATCAATCCAAATGAAATAGTAGTCCGGCCAAATAAAATAGTAGTCCGCCGAAATGAAATAGTAATCTGCCCAAATGAAATAATAGTCGGCCCAAAATGAAATAGTAATCCACCCAAATGAAATAGTAATCCACTCAAATGAAATAGTAGTCCGCCCAAATGAAGTAGTAATCCACCCAAATGAAATAGTAATCTACCCAAATGAAGTAGTAATCTGCCCAAATGAAATAGTAGTCTGCCAAAATGAAGTAGTAATCCGCCCAAATGAAATAGTAATCTACCCAAATGAAGTAGTAATCAGTCCAAATGAAATAGTAATCCACCCAAAGGAATAGTAGTCTGGCCAATTGAAGTAATAATCCACCCAAATGAAATAGTAATCTGCCCAAATGAAATAGTAATCCACCCAAATGATATAGTAATCCTCCCAAATGAAATAGCAATCAATCCAAATGAAATAGAAGTCCGCCGAAATGAAATAGTAATCTGCCCAAATGAAATAATAGTCGGCCCAAAATGAAATAGTAATCCACCCAAATGAAATAGTAGTCTGCAAAAATGAAGTAGTAATCCGCCCAAATGAAATAGTAATCCACCCAAATGAAATAGTAATCCACCGAAATGAAATAGTAGTCCGCCCAAATGAAGTAGTAATCCACCCAAATGAAATAGTAATCTATCTAAATGAAGTAGTAATCAACCCAAATGAAGTAGTAATCCACCCAAATGAAATAGTAATCCACTCAAATGAAATGGTAATCTCCCCAAATGAAATAGTAGTCCACCCAAATGAAATAGTAATCCACCCAAATGAAATAGTAATCAACCCAAATGAAATAGCAATTAACCCGAATAAAATAGTAGTCCGCCGAAATGAAATAGTAGTCCGCCAAATTTTACATATACATCACAACAATATATTATGATATTACTAATGAAACATTTTATTATAATATGTGTGTACCTATTACTCAAACAACATTGCTCAATTACAAAGTGTAGTCTGTGTGGAGAAGAATAGACTAGGCTTACATTCTCCATTACATATGAGTGGGACAGACATAATTTGGTACGACTTATTCAGAACTTTTATGTGGCTTGGATTTCTTATTCAATTTCATGCACTCGCTATTACATATTGCGATACCGTTTATATTGAACAATTGAAGATAGCAAAGTAACAATCAGAATCCGTATATCGAAGAAGAACATACAACACTGTCTCTGTCACTCTTCTTTATTTTCACCTGTTGCCCAAATGAAATAGTAGTCCGCCTAAATGAAGTAGTAATCGCTCAAATGAAGAAGCAATCCACCCAGATGAAATAGTAATCAGCCCAAATAAAATTTTAATCTTGCCAAATGAAATATTAATCCGCCCAAATAAAATAGCAATCCTCCCAAATGAAGTAGTAATCCGCCTAAATGAAATAGTAATCCGCCCAAATGAAGTAGTAATCCGCCCAAATGAATAGTATTCAGCGCAAATGAAATAGTAGTCCGCCCAAATAAAATAATAATCCACCCAAATGAAGTAGTAATCTGCCCAAATAAAATATTAATCCGCTTAAATGAAATAGTAGTCCGCCCAAATTTGGCATATACATCTCGGCAATATATCATGACAATATTAATGAAACATTTTATTATAATATGTGTGTACCTATTACACAAACAACATTGCTCAATTACAAAGCCTAGTCTGTGTTGAGAAGAATAGATTAGGCTTCCGTATACTCAAAAACTGTGAGTAATCTGTCATTCAGTTGTTGCAGTCTTGAGTTGATGAGTACATATAATGGTGGACGAAATCTTGCGAATACTTCGCTCACTTCATGGCTTCATTTAAGCGTTTCCTTGTATTGTATCTCTGTCTGTTTCATGACTTCATTTAAACCTTTCTTTATATTGTTGCTCTGTCTGTGTGCGTGCGTGCGTGCGTGCATGTGCGCACGCGCGCGAGCATGTGTGTGTGTGTGTGCGTTTTTATTAAAGAGTTTGAAGATACCAAAGGGGAAATCAGAATCCGTATATCGAAGAAGTACATACAACACTGTCTCCTGTCACTCTTCGTTATTTTCACCTGTTGCAAAACATAGTCTAAGTGTTTGAGAATTTGACAGCATGCTTTTAATCAACGGACACACCGTTGTTTGACATACATTGATGGGCATTTGACACACTATCACAATTACTATTATCTTTGCAAAAGATAATGATATAATAAAACCCTTCATGTATGGCTTCCAGATTTGGGATTCGACAACCTACATTATCACGTCCATTCATCCTCCTTCCCATGAAAGACGTCGACATAGTCGCCACATTCCTAAGCATTCCACGGAAGGTTATTATTCCCTTTAAACAACAGAACAATCTGGAAAAATAGAACATTCATTATATAAATGCAAAAACAAAGTAAAGTGAATTGTCCATACTGAAGTACTGACCTCATTACATTTCATAATCAAAACAGTGTGACCAAATATGGCTTAAACTGTAAATTAAATCTACATCAGTTTATTTTTTAACCATTTTTATAACCATGTAAATTATTAATGTGTCTGTCGTTCTGTTAACAGCAATATGTGATGGAAGGTCTGGATCAGACGCTTGTACCAAACCATATGGTAAATATCCAGTCAAATTACGTACCGGTGAAACTATTCATGATAGTGGTGGTACATGTTATGAGCCCGATTGGTGTACAGATTGTGCGGAAGGGGCATACTCCGATGGACCATACTGCAGAAGTAAGTATAACATATAATGATAATAATATAAATTCTCATGTATTATTGTTGAACGATTCTGCTATAAATAACATGTACTGTATGTATAGTATCATCGGCTATGTAATTTTCTCTATGTAAAATATTGCCACCGTTTGTGTTATTTCCTGTATGTAAAATACTACCACAGACTGAATTACATAACTAACCAATTCATCACTGATAATTCAAAATCAACTTCAAATTAGAGATACATTATAATCTGAAATTCCTACAGCTAATAATAGTATCCTTACTAGTTAATGCTACTAAACCTCCGTATAAGTTTTCCTATTAAAAAGATATGTTCATCAATATTCTATTTACTGGTAAACTGTGTAAATAAGGGTAATAACAAAATTACCGAACTCCGAACAATCTTACAAAGGGAAAGTCAACTCATACGTATATATAAACAGACAAAATCAGTCAACAACCGGAAAACTGTGAAAACCGTAATGACCCTGACTTGGTACAGGCATTCACCGGTGAATAGTCAAGAAGAGACTATTCACCTCTCCTGTGCTATTTACTGAAGAAGCGATATATTTTCGTGTAATTTTTAATCCTCTTTCTTCGTTGGAGGAAACACGGATTTTTCCCATGCTGAACAAAAATCCCGAAACCCGCAGAGGACAACAACAAACTAGGCGACTGTATTGACTTATTGACTGTATATACGGATGGTAGCAAGTTTATTGTTCTCCTCGATACCAACGATTGCACTTGGCTTCATCTCGGGTAATAGTTGGAGTCTCCGGGAACAATAAACTTGCTATTACCCTAGTGAATAAAAATGTTATAATGAACATCCCAGATACATAAAAGTTATCCCGATGGGAATCCCGGGTTATATACAGACTTTGTTTCAACACAGCAGAGTACACACCCTTCGAAAGGGGTGTCTCCAATCAACTACAAACCTCCCAATAAAGATGAGATGTCGATTGAAATGTCGCACTTTCAAGACGTAAAAGCAAACTGTAGCAGTGACTATTGGACACTATTGATAGTTTATTGATGGTTGTTACAATTATCTCCCCTTTAAGCTAAGACAAACAAGACGTTCGCCCATAACCCTATGATTGATTTAACAATATGACGGGTTATTGTTTGAAAACCTGTTCACGGCATGAAATAGTTGAAAATGTGTTCATTTGACGTTAAATAACAATTAGTCAAGCGATACACTGGGAGTTTCCTGTCTAGCAGCCATTCATTTTTATAGCAGCCATTATTATCATTAGTAAGAAGATGTTGAATCATTTCAGTGTGTAAGCCAATTGATCACTGTAACCATAGACGATGTTCTAGTTCTTATAACAGTCGCTGTGTCTACTGTGAAGGGGAAGTTCGCCCAAAACAATATCACAGAGCTTACAAACCAACTTCTGATAGAGAACATTGTGAAAGTATGTATAATATAATGTATAATTTTTATGTGAGCATATGTTTTTGTGTATATTATATTTCTACCACTACCAGTGTGAAGTTAGACTGAAATTCTAGCCGGCAATTCTCGCTAGGCGGCATTTTCCTATCTTGCAATTTTAAAAGGTGACTTCTGACATCGCATTGGGTAAGCTTCGCCATTGGCCGTAAAATTCTCAACTACAAAGAAGCATTGCAAGATATTAACATCGAAGAGTATCTTAAGAACCCTCTGACTTGTGACTGCTCCCATCTGGACATGTAATCACTGGTGATCTGAATATCATTCAACATGAGAGTCTCCGAAAGGTGATTTCTCATGGTCCTAAATTCAGAGAACCTCAACACATCAATTGGAAACATAATTTCAAGATAATTATGGATGCTGTTGAAGATTATGCCAGAAGGTGGATAAAGAAAGAAGTAGACCAAGATCCTGAGTTAGAGTCCTTGTCAGACTGGTTTAAAACAATTAGGTCTCTAGTACAAGGTCGGATTCACAAACTCAAAAATTGTGTTAATAGTCGACCTAAGTCTGTATTTAAAGACCAAGAAGCTGTTAGGTGTCTTTCCTCTCTTCATGACAAATATGTTATCGTTCCTGCGGACAAGACTTCCAACAATATCGTGCTTGTATGTAAATCATATTACTTCGAATGCCTAATCAAGGAATTAGGCATAAATAGCAACACCTCTAGTAATACCACATACAAACCAAATTCGTTCGACAAAGATGAAATCCTAGCTAACCACAGATCATTCATGACCTCTTTAAACATTCCCTCTGGTAAAGAGTCTGAGGATTTACCCTATTTATATTGGATACCTAAACTCCATAAGACACCATACAAAGAAAGGTACATAGCGGGATCATCAACTTGTTCGACGAAAGAATTGTCTATTCACCTGACAAAGATTCTGTCTGCAGTAAAAGAGGGACAACAGAAATATTGTGAAACTGTTTACTCGCGTAGTGGCATAAATCACATGTGGATTTTGAAAAACTCTAAAGATCTTTTGGATAACCTGAAATCAAGATCTTTCTCTCAGGTATCCTCCATCAAAACTTTTGATTTTTCAACTCTATATACCACCCTACCGCATGACAAATTAAAAACCCGCTTAAAAGAAACAATTCATAAAGCTTTCAGTCATAGAAACTATGGCTCAAAATTTGTTGTGTTAGGCTACAATTCCACATATTTTTCAAACAAAATTCAAAAAGGTAAAACATGCTACTCCGAGGAACAAGTGATCAGTATGCTGGAGTTCCTCATCGATAACATATTTGTCTACTTTGGAGGAACACTGTTTCAGCAGGTCGTCGGCATACCAATGGGTACGAATTGTGCCCCTCTTCTAGCCGATTTATTTTTATACTCATACGAGTCGGAATTTCTTCAAAAGATTGTAAAAGATAAGAAGATTCATGAGGCTAGAGCCTTTAATTTCACATACAGGTATATTGATGACGTTTTATCTATCAATAATTCTAGATTTGCAGAATTTCTTCCATTGATATATCCTTCAGAACTGGAAGTTAAAGAGACCACAGATACAGCTTCGTCCGCATCATTTTTAGACTTAAACCTCGAATTTGACGACAGTGGTCAACTCAGTACTAAAATTTATGATAAACGGGACGACTTCAATTTTAAAATCATAAATTTTCCAAACATGTGCAGCAATATACCAGCTTCTCCTGCATATGGTGTTTACATCTCCCAATTGATTCGCTATGCAAGGGTCAGTAGCAATTATTCTGATTTCCTGAAACGTCATCTTCATCTGAGAAACAGGCTACTGGACCAGGGCTATGAAAAGATTCGCCTTATTCCATCTCTTAAAAAGTTTATATTCCGATACCAAGATCTTGTCGAAATATATTCCGTCTCTGCAGAAAAAATTATAAGCGATACATTTTCATATAGTGAAAATGTATAAAGATAAAGAAGTCAAAAAAAATGTCAAAAATATTTTTTTTTATCAATGTGTGACGTAAAAGTGTTTTTGACATTTACATTCACTGAATATGGTACTGTTTTGACAACTATTTTACCTATTTTGTTCCTGTATTTAAATACTGTTATAGTGACAGCCGGAGACTTTGAACCGTAATGAGAGCGGGAAGTTTGGCGCTTTAAAATCTGATTCAACCCACCATTTCTTTAGAAATGCCTGTACCAAGTCAGGGTCATTACGGTTTTCACAGTTTTCCGGTTGTTGACTGATTTTGTCTGTTTATATAATTATGAATTTTGACTTTCCCTTTGTAAGATTGTTCGGAGTTCGGTAATTTTGTTATTACCCTTATTTCATATAGAAATTACATAACTTTATGATATTTCCGAATTAAATGTACTTTTTATCAATATGAAGATGTGCATTCGTGTAGATATGCGTTCTTCGGTGTCATTTTACATGTCCTGTCTACAGATGCAGACCCAAAAGAGAAACCAGGGGTTAAACCAGTGCTCCTTTTTCACGAAACAGTATAGGGAGGGAGGTTACTTATACATAAAGGTATGTATTTGAGCGTTGCTGGAATGGGTAGACTTTTTTTTAGCTTTCAAATATAGTCGTAACTTTTCCCGATCATAAATGAAGGACAGGGTTGTGATTACGACAAGCGAAAGATAGCGGTGGCCATTTGTGACACAGATATTCGCAACGGTTAGGCAAGTCATGGTGGTGACTAAAGCTTTCGAAGTGATGATTTCAACTTAGCCATTTTTGTCGGTGTGAGTTATTGTCCTATCTCCACGAAGTAGGTCTTAGTTCCATGGATTGCTTCAAGTGATCTCATTTGAGCTACGAGTTTATCTAATGGATATTAACACATATCGTTTCCTTTTGGTCACGCATATAAATTCCGCTTCTTGTTGATTTTTCGTACTGTTAACATAAACTTCATTATGTAATGGGTTCTTTTCTAAGCTTCCTCAAAGTAAGCATCGTTGCCATGAAAACATTTACTAAAGTTCTTACGCTAGGCAAATAAATTTTTGTTGCTTGGCTCATTACGAATTTTTAATTGAGATTGTTACATGCAGATAGGTTCTTCATTCCACAGTTTTCCCATCATTTGATCCTCGACTACTTTCTCCTTTACATTGTCATTAATATTGTCAATGATGTTCTCTGTATCCCTGTTGTTCATGTATTGTTCTTTGGTCTTCTATGTACCGCTGTTAGTGATCTGTTCTAAGCTTTCTATTCCATCATCATTGTGTGTTTGTTCTATGACAGTCTACATTGTACCAATGTCAACGTTGTCTTATTCTATGACATTCGTTATTCCATGTCAATCAACAGATCAACGATGTCCACTTCATCTTAGTATTTAATGATGTTCCCAATCTTACGTGCCTCCTCTGTGACACCCTTACTGTCTTAGGAACATATTCTACTGGTGCTATTGTTCGTCACCCATATCTATAGCAAGTACTGGCAGGAAATGATTAATACCTAGTTATCATCTATCATCTCTTTTCACGTACTTTTCCACATAATAATGGCTGTATCATTTGCGGCTATTATTTTTGACGGATCAAACTGTTCAAGTCCATTGGGACTTTGGGATTTCAAAATTTTTGGATAAGCAGAAATTAATTTCATTTGGAGAATATTTGCTAGTCCATAATACCTGCCATATTTCATATATGTCTTAGGTTTTACAATACCCCAAATTTCTTGAAGTTAAGCGGTTTATATTGTGTTTTTCTTTCTTTCTCCTACATCTTCAGGAACTAATTCCGGAGAGTAAATCGTAAATGATTTCGTAGATCAGCACTTCCCAATGGACCAGAATTGACATCTACACACTAATTTCTATCCAAGTAATGGTCTTCAAGTAAGAAAAATTTGAAGATACCAAAGGGGTAATCAATATCTGTAAATCGAAGGACAGACAATACAATGATCAAAAGAAAAAGGACAAAAAAAACCCAATAATCTAAGAAACACTACAAAGAAAACTAGAGATCGAGCAACAACAACCCCACTAAAATCGGGGGTGAACTCATGTGCACCAGAAGGGCAAGCTGCTCCTGCTTTTCTAGTGGCACCCTTCGTGCTACTCTGGTCACAAACCTGGTGATAAGCCATGAATGAGAAAGGACCGGGAAGTGCTTACGACAAGTGGATCATATCACTGGTAATGTGTGACACAGATATTCCGTAGCAGTTAACCAAGTCATGGTGGTTACAGTACATCTTTCGAAGTAGTAATGATTTCACCCTATCGAAAAGGAACTATTTGTTTGAAGTGGAATATCGGATCAACTGAGAGATATATTCTTCATATGCAGGTGCTGTTTTAATGTTGCTACATATAAATGGAAAGGTCACAATGGGAAAATTGAAATCATCTCGTTTGTGGTAAAGTTTCGTAATAAACCAGACATCACCTCAATCTTGAGATGTAGGTCATGGTATGAAGCAGATCTAGCTGTATCTGTGTTATATCTATATAGCGAAACGTGAAATTAAATGATTGGACTAGCATCCTTTCGTATTTCTTGTGAAACCCCTGTATGAATTCTGCCTCTTACGAATAAATGAACAAGTCAACGAGAGGAAGAGCACTATTTGTATCCATAGGTATGCCTATTGAGATTATCCAAAGTCTCATTTCGGCAACATGGCTATCATTGCCATATGCAAAAATACCCCCACAGCCCAGACACCACTTACCATATGTCCTAACAACAGGAAACACGGCATTGTCGCTTGGTATATCATCTGAGTATAAGACTAAGGCAATCTGATCTACAATGGATCTGCATTCTATAATAATGCGTTCATGTGCTTCGATATCATCACGCTCTATGGCTTTACAATTTTGTAGTTGTTCGATGAATCTGGATTCTCTAGACACTCGTTGTAAAATTCTTCTCTTCCTTATATATACATGTTTCTTTCTCTGTGTCTTTTATTTAAAATTCACGTTGAATCTCCTTTAAATCCTGATGATCAGCTACCACATTCGACTCTGTGTTCTTTTCGTGTTTGTTTCAACCCTGTGAAATATCTTTACCATCACTTTATACATTCTTTCCTGTTACTGGTGTATACCAAAAATTACCCGTTACTTCTTTTCTTCCTGTAATATAAATAAGGAAGTGCACTTACCTTGGATAACAAAACCTATATAAACTTTTATATGTTTGTTTCCTTTCTATGAAAATAATTAAACATAATAAAATAGAATAAACAGTCTAGTTTTCTTTTCTTGTATCACCTTTGTTCGTATTGCTATAACATGTTTTTCTGTCGTTATATATATAACTTCCGTGCTGTTGTATTACTTTGACATTATAATTTTGCTCCACATTATCAACAGTATGTTTTTGCTTTTCATTTAGAATTGTTTCTTAGAGCAAATATATATAATTGCAATTTCATCAATAAATCTCCTATTTAAAGTATTTAATCTTTGTCTTAATTTTCATGTTACATTAAGCATTCTCTCTTGTGATTATCTATTAATGATATTAATATTTTGCACACACTTCTTAATTTTAAAACTGTATTTGAAAAGCAAAAACTATCATTTTATTGAACCTTAATCCCTGAAAAACACTATTTCAAGAATTCTTGTTTTGCATTCAAATAAACGGAAAATTTAAAGCTATTACCAATTTTCTGTTACATAGACTATGGTAACATGAAAGAATGTAAAGCACCATCGAAATATTCAATATTTATTTTTATGACATAAGGCTCTATTTTACTGTTTTTCTATTGGCCAGAAGCAATACACGTGACATTCCATTTTCTAACATATTGATAAGCAAAAAGCAATTTCTGTACAATAAATAATCATATTGCACTCTGGTGCAAAATCAATGAATGAAATTACGTGGCACCGAGAGTGCAATGTGGGTTTTTTATTGCACAGAAATTGCTTTTTGCTAACCAATATGTTAGAAAAATTCATAAAATTTCAAAATTTTCAAAAAATTTCAAAATTATAAAATTAAAAACACAAATTTCAAAGGTCAATTTTTTTTTTTAATTTGAAAATTTCAAAAATTTCTTAAAATTTTAATTTCTTTTTTAAAATTCAAAATTTTCATAAAATTTCAAAACTTTCAAAAATTTCATAAGATTTCAAAGTTTTCATATAATATCAAAATTAAAGTAAAATAGAGCCGTATGTAATAAAACAATTACTACACGTGAACTTGATCAATATGAGGTTTTATGGAGCAGAGTACAACAATATTGAACTCGGCTTCGCCTCGTTCAATATTGTTGTACTCTGCTCCATAAAACCTCATATTGATCTCGTTCATCGCCTCGTTCAATATTGTTGTACTCTGCTCCATAAAACCTCATATTGATCTCGTTCAAGTGCAGTAATTGTATAATATTCCTCATTCCCCTTTTAATGTCCTCTATTGAGTCAAATACCATTTTTGAATTAATTCATATAAGAATTTGACATCTTGTCTAAACATTTGACCGGTTTAATGGTCAAAATCTAGTAACAGGACAAAAGTACAGAAAGTATTGGAGTAATAAACCTTATATTAAATGTCCACTGATTTTTGTAAAGTGCGTATTTCAAACTTTTTTCTTTGTCTAATGGCTTGAGGAAATGCTATGGTAGAGATGCCTTATTGAAAATTGTACTCGGTGGCATGTGTGTTTTTAAAACGCTAAAATATTGTTTGGTAACAGGATAGAATTTAAATTGCGGGAAATAATTAAAAACTATTATTTTTCTCTAAATAAATTAGTTTTTGGGGAATACTCACATTTATTATTATATATGACCCCTTACGGGTATATAAATGAAAGTAGACATATTATTGATGCTTAGCTAATTTTTTTAATTGTTGCTGTCAATTTGTAGGTAGAGCCATGGACAACACTGCGCGTTATCCGTCAATATTTGATTCATCGAAAAAGTATAAATTATTGCTTCAAAATTCAGTTTAAATTATTTAGATACGATATAGTATGTTAATCTTTCAAAGAAAGTAAAGGCTTACTATGAAAAATCAGAAATAAAATAAAACAGACTATGGTTAAGTCATGTAAAATGGCATGAAGGAACGCGGACCTCCACCAAGACATCTCAACATATTAATAAAAAGCTGACTTTATTCGGAAATATCATAATATAGTAAATTTATACTATTTCTATATGAATGTTATTTCGGTGAAGAGTACTCAAGACGATGTCAGAACACATCTTTTCAAATTGCAGGATAGAAAAATTCCGCATGGCGGGAATTGTCGGTTAGAATTGCAGGTAAGCTTTACACCGGTTATATTTCTTACAATACATAATGCTTAAGATGTTTTATGTGAAACATATGATGGAGGAAAATGACATGTTAAATATTCGTGTGAAGACATCAACCTGTAGTGAAATGCAATTTTTCCAAAATATGCATTAATACTACAGTACAGGGAATTAGTAAAAAAAAATCCTTAAATATATTTCAATAACAGCAAACATATTTCAATAACAGCAAACAATAAAATGAAGTTAGGATAACGACTCTAGACACTGGAAGTTATGACAGCGGTCCAGCCTCATTCTTCTACCATTTCTGCGAGTATATTATATATTGTCTTAATAAAGCAAAAAACACGTCATTATTGATTATGACAGATGATAGTCACAAAAATTCGAAATTCAAGGATATTTCGAGCGAAAATTACAGTTTCCGGTCGGAATTGAAAATTTAAATATAAATCGAAAATTGTTTCTCGACAAGCGCAAATCAATTATTGTATTCATCCAAAACGAAAATAACATTAACAATAACATCAAAAACGAGAAACGCCATTCGAAATTTAAATGGCAAAACGGTAATTAATGTTTGCTTATCAAAAATCAAGAAATCAATTAAAAACATGTCTCAGCCAATCAAAAACGAGAAACGAAATTTAGAAATTAAAAACGCAAATCGCTATTTAAGGTAAACAAAAAAAAAGACGTCTTTGAAATGTTAATGACAACGAACATGTAATTCAAGTTTATTGTTCACCGCTAAATTGTATAGCGCAAAGTGTCATGTCAAAAAGATGAAATTTAAGTAAGCTTATTAATTCAATAATATCATATTTTGTCTGGAACCTCAGAGAAATAATACATTGATGATCCACGTGAGCTGCAGTGTAGTAAACTAGATATGTTAATCTAGGTATGTTAATTAAGCTGCAAAGACTGAATAATCAATTAATTGTAAAACAAAACCAAATTAAGAACAGAAAATAAAAAACAAAATAATTTGTTCTAACAATGTTAATATAAAGAATTTATTTCTATATTTGATATCATATCTTTATATATTTTTTACATTTGAATGTAACCTCCAGTCTTTATCAGCATTTCTGAAAAATATTTTGGGTTTGTGGGTTGAAATTTGATTTCAATGCAATCATATTTATAATATGTTAAAATCCAATATTGTAATCCGACCAATGAGAAAATGCAATCCATTTCCCTTTTACCAAGATTCGGTATAATGAGCCCATCCTTATAGTACCCTATCGTGCGGAAAATGGACATGGATGTATTTTATTTTGTAGAAGCATGTTCCTGGAGACCAGACAGTAGACGATGTTATCCAGGACACTGTACAGATGAATTAGCAACCAGATGTGTTTGTACTGATGGATTTGGAGGACGTCATTGTGAAAAAAGTAAATCATATACAGTTAAACCTGCCTTAAATGGCACCTCTATAAAACAAATCACTGTCTATAAAGGGCACCTCTATAAAACAAATCACTGTCTATAAAGGGCACCTCTATGAAACAAATCACTGTCTATAAAGGGCACCTCTATAAAACAAATCAGTCTATAAAGGGCACCTCTATAAAGCAAAACACTGTCTATAAAGGGCACCTCTATAAAACAAATCACTGTCTATATAGGGCACCTCTATAAAACAAATCACTGTCTATAAAGGGCACCTCTATAAAACAAATCACTGTCTATAAAGGGCACCTCTATAAAACAAATCACTGTCTATAAATGGCAGCATCATTTGTCCCATTAATGAATAGTCTATATAAAGGTATCTTCTATGGAGCAACTGATCATAAAGGGTACATTTTCAGGTTCCATTGAGTGCCCTTTATATACAAGTTCGACTGTATTCAATATTTTTTAAAGAAAATAGTACGGAACATATTATCGTAATAGAAATGTATAAAAAAAAATCTTAGCCAGCACACTGTTTTTTTATATTGATACAATGTAGGTATTATACAGTGGATCAATCTATAGTATTTTTTGTGCAATGATTTGCGGACATTGTTTGTCTTTTCATCTATTTTCTATTTGGCTAGTTTATTGTCTATCCTTTTCAGTCTACTGCTTCTGACTGCCCGTTTGGTATCTTCAAACTTTTGTTGATATACATTAATTCATATAATTAATGTGTACAAAAAAAACCCCAATACCATAGTAAACCTACAAGATACCAATGGCTTACAGCAATTATTTGTTTTAATATTGTTGGATAAAAAGCTATTTGAAAGGTTATTTAATTGTTGTATCATGTTTTGTTTTCAACGGTCATATCCAATAGGATTTTAATCAAAAGTGGGAATGCTTATTAACTATGTTGTAAATCTGTCAAAATGTAATGTGATGAGTATATATATCGTACTAAAATGTCATTTCAAAATGTATAACAACATTTCTTAAATTCAAAGTGATAAAACATGATATAGCTAACTCAAAGGTTCTCTTCAATTCTAACATTACGTCCTTCATAGGCTATATAAATAATACCGTGATAAAATTCCCGATATATTTTAATTCGCGTATCCACCAACAAATTATAAACATCATTCCTAAGTAAATTTGGGCCCGGGTGTTTCAATGAGTTAGGTAGTTGGATTACCTAACAACTCATACAAGCCTATCACCAATACGGCGTGGGTTCGCGCCCAGCTTTGTAAAGTACAAAAAGGGTGCATTCGACTCGCAGCGCAAGTGATAAGGCTTACCAGTTGCTTGCCCATGGTCGGTGGTTCTCTCCGGGTACTCCGGCTTCTTCCACCACTAAAACTGGTCGCCATGATATAGCTGAAATATTGCTGAAAGTGGCATTAAACACCAAATTTGTTTAAAAATAAAAAAAATCAACGTAAGTAAATTCATGTACATGTATTCATGGAGGACTGTGGTGCATACAAACGTAAACATTCTCGAATTGTTTCTTGACATATATTTTTTCCCGACTACCGAATTTGACGTTTGTAATTTGTCGTCTTCTGGTGACGTAATTTACTACAAGGAACGCTGGTGACATTGACACAAGCTGGTTACTGTTTCTGTTTCTGGTACGTGTAGAATCCCAAAAAGGCTTTTATACACGGTAAGAGAGAGCGCCGGTTTTATGGGCTGTATTCCTGCAGGGCGGTCTTGAATGCCTCTACGGAATCTGCACACACGACTTTGTCTGGCAGTTGATTCCAGTGGACGATTGTTTCCACGAAGAATGAATGCTTAGTTTGCTCTGTATTACAGTCTAGGACATTGAGGCCCTTTGAGTTCTTTATTAAGCGTCTTTCTATGATGTTTGTCGTTTCACAATCTGTATACGCTTTGGCTTTAATGTTCCTCTTAGGTTTGGCTGTTGTGACGAAGTCAGCAGTTGGTAGTGCTGGTACCAACCCCTCAACCACCTTATACAACAGGATCAGGCGGAGACTGTGTCGTCTTTCTTCTAGCATCTCGAGCTCTAATTGTCGTTTCAAGGTGGTGATTGATCCTGGCCCCCGGCTCCTATATTCCTTTTTTATGAAACGTATTCCTCTGTTTTGGATTCTTTCTAATTTATCTATATTCCCTTTTAGGTATGGGTTCCAGATGGTTGCTCCATACTCCATAGTTGATCTTACGAGGGATATATATGCTGTCTTTCTACATGTTTCTGGAACATTTCTTAGATTCCTTCTTAGAAAGCCCAAGGTGGCATTTGCTTTCTTACTGATGTTGTTTATGTGCATGCTCCATTTAAGATCGTTTGATATATGTAGACCTAGGTATGGGTTGTCTTGAACTTCTTGAAGGATGTGATTAGCAAGAGAGTAGAATTTATTCGATTTTTTGTTGATGGATAATATATAGCCTTTTTTGGCATTAAATCTCATGCCCCAGCCTTTTGCCCATATTTCAAGTTGTTTTGCTGTTTTGATTGTCCTGTATAGCAAACAGTCATCTGCAAATAGTCTAATAAAGGATGTAACACTATCCGGAAGATCGTTTATGTGGCAGAGGAATAGTATTGGTCCTAGCACAGTGCCTTGGGGTAATCCGGAGTCGACAGTGGTTTCATTTGATTTTTCTTCTTCTACGATTGCTCGCATTGATCTGGCTGTCAGGAAGTTTGTTAGCCACTTGTGGATTTTGCCTTTTATTCCATATTGGTGTAATTTATGGAGGAGTTTGTTATGTGGAACTGTGTCGAAAGCTTTTGAGAAATCTAATATTGCAACGTCTAATTGGTGTCCTTTGTCGTGTTCTTGTAGGAAGTCATTTATTGTCGTTAGAAGTTGTGTTTCACAGGAGTAGCCTGATCTAAATCCATGATATTTAAGTTTGTCAAAATCTTGTTCTTTTCCAAATGTTTAAGCAAATGTTTACAGATGATATGTTCTAGGATTTTACTGGTGACAGATGTTAATGAAACCGGTCTGTAATTCTCTGGAAGGTGTTTGTCCCCTTTTTTGAATATGCTTGATATATTTGCATCCCTCCAGTCTTTTGGAAGATCACCCGTATCGAGGGACTGCTGCAGTATTATTTGCAATATTGGTGCTACAGGTTCGGTACATTCCTTGAGAATACGATTTGGTATAGAATCTGGTCCATAAGCTTTGTTAGAGTTAACTTGTCTCAATAGTTTTTCTAGACCCATCTGCTCTATCTTAATTGGGGTGATGTCGGTTTTTGCTTGAATCCTTGTCTTTGGTAGGGTGTTATCTGTTGATTTAGTAAAGACTGACTTGAATTGGTCAAATAGGAGTTCTGCTTTCCCTTTGCTGTCGCTGATCAAGTTTGCTCCCTTTTTCAGAGGTGCAATTCCTTCTGCATCTTGTCGTTTTGATTTTATATATTTCCAAAATGGTTTGGTGTTGTTGGTTTTTAGCTCCTCGAAGATGTTTTGGTTAATATATTCGTACTCTGCTTTCCGTAGATGTCTTTTGCATTCTTTCTGGTATGACCTGTAGTTGGACCATTTCTTCGTTTTCCTAGCTTGTCTGTATAGCCGTTGTTTCTTTTCTTGCATTTTCCTTTCCTTTTTTCTTATCCATGGTATGCTGTTTCTAGATTTTATTTCTTTATGTGGGATGTTGGTGTTCATGATGCTTTCTAATTGTGCTTTGAATATATCCCAGAGATGTTGTACTTCAGCTCCTTGTTCTTTTTTCGTTTTGATCTCATCCAGGATGTTTTTAGGTCCTTTGTGATTTCTTCCCATTTGGCCTTTTTGTATGCATAGCATTTTCGTGGTGGTGTCTTTTGGTGGTGTACTTTAGCTTCGAAATCTGTGATTACTATTTCGTGGTTCGATATACCTAGCACGTTGGTTGATGTTTTAACTAAGGTTGGGTTTGTAACGAATACAAGATCTAAAAGGTTTTCCTCTCTAGTTGGTAGGTTATGTATTTGTGTCAAATTGAATGCTTCTGTTATGTCTATTAATCACTGCTGTATTTCTCTGTTTGGGCCAGTTTTCTGTTATGTCTATTAATCCCTGCTGTATTTCTCTGTTTGGGCCAGTTTTCTGTTATGTCTACTAATCCCTGCTGTATTTCTCTGTTTGGGCCAGTTTTCTGTTATGTCTACTAATCCCTGCTGTATTTCTCTGTTTGGGCCAGTTTTCTGTTATGTCTATTAATCCCTGCTGTATTTCTCTGTTTGGGCCAGCTACTGTTATGTCTATTAATCACTGCTGTATTTCTCTGTTCGGGCCAGCTACTGTTAGAATGTCCCATCTTATGTCAGGGCAGTTGAAATCTCCTGCTAGTATAATGTTCGAGTTTTTGTGGTTGCTAATCTTTGTTAGTGATTTTTGCAGCTCGTCTAGGTGTTTTTGTTCTCTGTGTGGCATGTAGAATGATCCAATAAGAAGGTCTTTTTGATTTTTGATTTTGATTTTTACCCACTATTTCTCCGTCTGTGATGAGGGATGTTTGCTCAACTGATGTGATTGATTTCTCTAACATTATAAACACGCCTCCTCCTAGAGTTCCTCTGTCATTCCTGTATACATTATAGTTGGGTGGGAAAATGTCACTGGATTTGATGGCATCTTTCATTGGGTTTGACCTTGGTTTAACTCCTTTTAGCCATGATTCAGTTGCACATACCACGTCTGGGTTTAGATAGTGAAGCGCTGTTTTAAATTCTTGTTGTTTATCTCTTATGCTTCTGCAGTTAACTGTCATGATGCGCAGGTTTTTCTTGGCTGGCATTTTGTAAGGATTGCTACTTAAATGGTGGGATCGTCTAGAGCTAAATATTGACTCAGAATTCGGTATGTTGGATGTCTCTCTCTTCTTTGGGCTGCTTGTTTTGAGTGGACTGAAGACAAATGGTATGGAGTCCAAAGTTAGGTCTATTCCTGTGATTTGTTCGTAAATGTTTGATGTTTCTAGTTCGTAGCTTCTGAAGGATTAGGTGCTGATGTTAATACTTTCGCATTTACAACAGATTAATTGTACATTGGAGTTCATAATCTTGTGAGCACAATTCTATGCAGGATATATGGTGCCATATATTGCATCCATCGCAGCATACTCCTCGACAGTTCCATGTGACTGGATACTCACACAGTCCGCAATGATAGACTGTGTCTTTTTTTGCTGGTCCTGGGTTTGGTTCGATGTCTCCATTTAGTGATATCAGTAGTATAGATATGTATTTAGTTTTAGTGTCATGTTTAGGGAGGCAGATTGGCTGTCTTTTAGCGTAATGTAATTTCCAGTTCAGAAGGTTGTAGGTGAGTTGCTGATGGGTCTAATATTTTGAGGTATGAACTGAGATCGTGAGTAGGATGTATACCAGAGTAATGGTAACTACAAACATGGTGATTTAGTATAGTGTGGAAAAACCCACGCTGACTAAATCTGAATGCAGTTACTTCTAGTTTGTTGAATCAAGTTGAAAGTGTCAGAGTGGTGGTAACTACAAACATAGTGATTTAGTATAGTGTAGAAAAACCCACGCTGACTAAATATGTGTGTAATTACCTCTAATTTGTTGGTGGTGCATGTACCTCTTCCCAGCAGTCTCTCTTCGATTGTTCCGAGATTTTCTTCAGCCAGCTTTTTGCTAGAAGGTTTCTTGGATGTATGCCATCGTTATATAGTCCGAAGTCGTAGGTTTTTGTAGATTTCAGCTTTCTGTCCTTTCCACAGTGATATTTAGTGTTGTTGCTAATATCAGAAGAGAATTCCGGTGAGTGGCTGATTTATTTTACGATTCTGTGAGCATTTTTCTTGTTTAAGTAGCTAAATTCAAAATGACATCAAATTGGAAAATATCAGTAATTTAATTGCTTTTTTTGTTTGCTTGTTTGATGAGTGTTTAACGACACTTTGAACAATGTTTCAGTTTTATCGTGACGGTCAGTTTCATTTCTGGAGGAAACCGTAGTCCTATCACATAGTACCTCGGGTGGCGATGTTTACTATTTGTTTTCTATTTGCTGCCACCGCGAATTCCGCATGAAATAAAAAATTAAAAAATCCCAATGAAAACGTAAAATATGAATATGGAATGTAAAGTCATATGTCACAGGACTAGAGGAAACTGGAGGACCCGGAAAAAACTACCGACTTGTCGCAAGTCATTGACAAAATTTCACATAATGTTGTACACCTCGCCCTGATCTAGATTCGAACTCACAACATCAGTGTTGATAGGCACTGTTTAATACCAACTACCATACGATCACGGCCATGACGTCCCCGTAATTTAATTGCATCACTGTCTAGTTATCCATGTAGAAAAAACAATTGTAAACATGAAGGTTAGTAGATTTTGTTATTACATGCATTTCGATTATTGACTTCCACTTCAAAATATAAGTTACATTTTTCCTACTAGAATCGATATAATACATGACGGCCATAGTTTGTATAACGTTTTAACATGGGTAACATTATTTTCGTTGTATGTTATACCTTGTTGTCGCTCAGGGTAAAATATTTACGAAAATAATGTAACCCATGTTAAAACTGGATACAAACTATGGTTTCCATAAATTATTTCTTAAATAATCATATAATTTGTTTTTCTGTTCAATTCTTAAATTACCAAAAGAAGCAATGTATATTTGTAGTGTCCATTATTCTTCATTATATTTTGCTTTCACCGTTAACGTTTGTTTCTTCGTGTTTTCTGTTCGGAACATACTAATCATCTTTGTGGAAACTTTCCAAAAAGATAAAACTATATCTAAGCAAACATTCAGTAGTGGTCTACCTTTTCTATTTTAGTCACAAATGATGTTGAAATTTTAGAAAACACAGTCAAGCTTGTTCATCCAAAAGACGACGACCCATTAGAGTTTGACCCAAATGATCCAAATGACCAAGATATTCGCTGGACAAACATGGGGGCATGGAAATCCTTGTTGATCAAAATCGAATTGCAGTATAAATCGTCAGTAACAAAACCCGACGCGGACCACTTTGTGAAGAGCTTTAAGTATGGTATAACATATGCCATTGTGAATATTGAACATCATATAGCAGGTAGTTTTAATATTTATTATACTCACCTCTATATTTGATTAGCCATTATTGATGTATATATGAATCGTATTCAACAAAGTTTTCAAAACACTTTCAGCTGTATTAATTACACTAAAACGTCCATGGCATTGGGCTGAGCTTATCACCATATTCATATGAACCTCTGATTATACTACGAAGCTTACGTTTCGTCTTTGACATTGTGTGACTGATTGTTGTTATATTCAGGTAAGTAATTTTCAGCCATATTATATCGCGAACAAGCTTATTTTGATTAGATGATGTCTGGTTTGTACTACACCAGCATGCTGAACCTGCTTTTCATACTGCTGGATGATTTAAACGAAGGTCCAACGAAAGATCAGCCGCTACACTCATGCACAATATCCTGCCTCCTAGAGAACCAGTCTTTGCTCTTTCTCCTGTGTGTATATCAGTTGCTACACTCAGGCCTATTATTCTGCCTCCTAGACAACCAGTCTTTGCTCTTTCGCCTGTGTGTATATCAGTCGCTACACTCGGGCCTATTATTCTGCCTCCTAGACAACCAGTCTTTGCTCTTTCTCCTGTGTGTATATTATACTGCCTCCTAGACAACCAGTTTTTACTCTTTCTCCTGTGTGTAGATCAGTCGCTACACTCGGACACATTTTCCTGCATCTTAGACAGTCAGTCTTTGCTCTTTTTTCTGTGCATAGATCAGTTGTTACACTCCGACACATTATTCTGCCTCCTAGACAACCAGTATTTGCTCTTTCTCATGTGTGTAGATCAGTCGTTACACTTTGACTCATTTTCCTGCCTCTTAGACAGTCAACCTATGCTCCTTTTCCTGTGTTTTGATCTTTCACTACACTCGGGCACACTATCCTGCCTCCTAGATAGTCAGTCTTTGCTCTTTCTCCTGTGTGTAGATCAGTTGTTACACCCAGACACATTATCATACCTCCTAGACAACCAGTCTTTGCTCTTTTTCCTGTGTAGATCAGTTGTTACACTCAGGCCTATTATTCTGCCTCCTAGATAGTCAGTCTTTGCTCTTTCTCCTGTGTGTAGATCAGTTGTTACACCCAGACACATTATCATACCTCCTAGACAACCAGTCTTTGCTCTTTCTCCTGTGTGTAGATCAGTCGCTACACTCGGACACATTATCATACCTCCTAGAAAACCAGTATTTGTTCATTCGTCTGTGTGTAGATCAATCGCTACACTCGGACACATTATTCTGCCTTCTAGACAACCAGTATTTGCTCTTTGTCATGTGTGTAGATCAGTCGCTACACTCGGACACATTATCCTTCCTCCTAGACAGCCACTCTATGCTCTTTCTCCTGTGTGTAGATCAGTACCTACACTCGGGCACATTATTCTGCCTCCTAGACAACCAGTCTATGCTCTTTCTCCTGTGTGTAGATCAGTTGTTACACTCGGACACGTTATCTTGCCTCTTAGGCAACCAGTCTTTGCTCTTTATCATGGGTGTAGATCAGTCGTTACACTCGGACACATTATTCTGCCTCCTAGACAACCAGTCTTTGCTCTTTCTCCTGTGTGTATATCAGTCGCTACACTCGGACACATTATTCTGCCTCCTAGACAACCAATATTTGCTCTTAATCATGTGTGTAGATCAGTCGCTACACTCGGACACATTATTCTGCCTCCTAGATAGTCAGTATTTGCTCTTTCTCCTGTGTGTAGATCAGTCGCTACACTCGGACACATTATCATACCTCCTAGAAAACCAGTATTTGTTCATTCGTCTGTGTGTAGATCAATCGCTACACTCGGACACATTATTCTGCCTTCTAGACAACCAGTATTTTCTCTTTGTCATGTGTGTAGATCAGTCGCTACACTCGGACACATTATCCTTCCTCCTAGACAACCACTCTATGCTCTTTCTCCTGTGTGTAGATCAGTACCTACACTCGGGCACATTATTCTGCCTCCTAGACAACCAGTCTATGCTCTTTCTCCTGTGTGTAGATCAGTTGTTACACTCGGACACGTTATCTTGCCTCTTAGGCAACCAGTCTTTGCTCTTTATCATGGGTGTAGATCAGTCGTTACACTCGGACACATTATTCTGCCTCCTAGATAACCAGTAGTTGCTCTTCCTCCTGTGTGTAGATCAGTCACTACACTCGGACACATTTTCCTGCCTCTTAGACAGTTAGTCTATGCTCTTTTTCCTGTGTTTTGATCTTTCACTACACTCGGGCACATTATCCTGCCTCCTAAACAACCAGTATTTGCTCTTTCTCCTGTGTGTATATCAGTCGCTACACTCGGACATATTATACTGCCTCCTAGACAACCAGTATTTGCTCTTCTTCCTGTGTGTAGATCAGTCGCCACACTCGGACATATTATACTGCCTCCTAGACAACCAGTTTTTGCTCTTCTTCCTGTGTGTAGATCAGTCGCTGCACTCGGACACATTTTCCTATCTCTTAGACAGTCAGTTTTTGCTCTTTTTTCTGTGTGTAGATCAGTTGTTACACTCGGACACATTATTCTGCCTCCTAGACAACCAATGCTCGTTTTCATGAGTGTAGATCAGTCGCTACACTCGGACACATTAACCTGCCTCCTAGATAGTCAGTCTTTGCCCTTTTTACTGTGTGTAGATCAGTTGCTACACCCAGACACATTATCTTACCTCCTAGACAACCAGTATGTGCTCTTTCTCATGTGTGTAGATCAGTCGCTACACTCGGACACATTATTATACCTCCTAGACAACCAGTATGTGCTCTTTCTCATGTGTGTAGATCAGTCGCCACAATCTGACACATTATTCTGCCTCCTAGACAACCAGTATTTGCTCTTTTTCCTGTGTGTTGATCAGTCGCTACACTCGACACATTATCATACCTCCTAGACAACCAGTATGTGCTCTTTCTCATGTGTGTAGATCAGTCGCTACACTCGGACACATTATTATACCTCCTAGACAACCAGTATGTGCTCTTTCTCATGTGTGTAGATCAGTCGCCACAATCTGACACATTATTCTGCCTCCTAGACAACCAGTATTTGCTCTTTTTCCTGTGTGTTGATCAGTCGCTACACTCGGACACATTATCATAACTCCTAGACAACCAGTATGTGCTCTTTCTTCTGTGTGTAGATCAGTCGCTACACTCGGACACATTATTCTGTCTCCTAGACAACCAGTATTTGCTCTTTCTCCTGTGCGTAGATCAATCGCTACACTCGGACACATTAGTCTGCGTCCTAGACAACCAGTATTTGCTCTTTCTCCTGTGGGTAGATCAGATGTTACACTCGGACACGTTATCTTGCCTCTTAGACAACCAGTATTTGCTTAATTTCCTGTGTGTAGATCAGTTGTTACACTCGGACACATTATTCTGCCTCCTAGACAACCAGTCTATGATCTTTCTCCTGTGTGTTGATCAGTTGTTACACTCGGACACGTTATCTTGCCTCTTAGACAACCAGTATTTGCTTATTTTCCTGTGTGTAGATCAGTTGTTACACTCAGACACATTATTCTGCCTCCTAGACAGTCAGTATTTGCTCTTTCTCCTGTGTGTAGATCAGTCCCTACACTCGGACACATTATTCTACCTCCTAGACAACCAGTCTATGGTCTTTCTCCTGTGTGTAGATCAGTTGCTACCCTCGGACACATTATTCTGCCTCCTAGACAACCAGCATTTGCTCTTTCTCCTGTGTGTAGATCAGTCCCTACACTCGGACACATTATTCTACCTCCTAGACAACCAGTCTATGATCTTTCTCCTGTGTGTAGATCAGTTGTTACACTCGAACACGTTATCTTGCCTCTTAGACAACCAGTATTTGCTTATTTTCCTGTGTGTAGATCAGTTGTAACACTCGGACACATTATTCTGCCTCCTAGACAGTCAGTATTTGCTCTTTCTCCTGTGTGTAGATCAGTCGCTACACTCGGACACATTATTCTGCGTCCTAGACAACCAGTATTTGCTCTTTCTCCTGTGGGTAGATCAGATGTTACACTCGGACACATTATCTTGCCTCTTAGACAACCAGTATTTGCTTAATTTCCTGTGTGTAGATCAGTCGCTACACTCGGACACATTATCCTGCCTCCTAGACAACCATTATTTGCTCTTTCTCCTGTGGGTAGATCAGTGGCTACACCCAGACACATTATTCTGCCTTCTAGACAACCAGTATTTGCTCTTTCTCATGTGTGTAGATCAGTTGTTACACTCGGAAACAATATCCTGCCTCCTAGAAAACCAGTATTTGCTCTTTCACCTATGTGTAGATCAGTTGCTACACTCGGGCACAATATCCTGCCTCCTAGACAACCATTATATTCTCTTTCTCCTGTGTGTAGATCAGTCGCTACACCCAGACACATTATCATGTCTCCTAGACAACCAGTCTATGCTCTTCTTCCTGTGTGTAGATCAGTCGCTACACTCGGACACAATATCATGCCTCCTAGACAACCAGTATTTGCTCTTTCTCCTGTGTGTAGATCAGTTGTTGCAATCGGACACATTATCTTGCCTCTTAGACAACCAGTCGTTGCTCTTTTTTCTGTGTGTAGATCAGTTGTTACACTCGGACACAATATGCTGTCTCCTAGAAAGTCAGTCTTTGCTCTTTCTCATGTGTGTAGATCAGTTGTTACACTCGGACACATTATCCTGCCTCCTAGACAACCAGTATTTGCTCTTTCTCCTATGTGTAGATCAGCTGCTACAATCGGGCACAATATGCTGTCTCCTAGACAACCAGTCTTTGCTCTTTCTACTGTGTGTAGATCAGTTGCTACACTCGGAAACATTATCCTGCCTCCTAGACAACCAGTCTATGCTCTTTCTCCTATGTAGATCAGTTGCTACTCTCGGACACATTATCCTGTCTCCTAGACAACTAGTCTATGCTCTTTCTCCTGTCTAGATCAGTTGTTACACTCAGACACATTATTCTACCTCCTATATAGTCAGTATTTGCTCTTTCTCCTGTGTGTGGATCAGTTGTTACACTCGGACACATTATTCTGCCTCCTAGACAACCAGTAGTTGCTCTTTCTCCTGTGTGTAGATCAGTTGCTACACTCGGACACATTATTCTGCCTCCTAGATAGTCAGTCTTTGCTCTTTCTCCTGTGGGTAGATCAGTTGTTACACTCGGATACATTATTCTGCCTCCTAAACAACCAGTCTTTGCTCTTTCTACTGTGTGTAGATCAGTTGTTACACCCAGACACATTATCATACATCCTAGACAACCAGTCTTTGCTCTTTCTCCTGTGTAGATCAGTTGCTACACTCGGACACATTATCCTGCCTCCTAGACAACCAGTATTTGCTCTTTCTCCTGTGTGTAGATCAGTCGCTACACTCGGACACATTATTCTGCCTCCTAGATAGTCAGTCTTTGCTCTTTCTCCTGTGGGTAGATCAGTTGTTACACTCGGATACATTATTCTGCCTCCTAAACAACCAGTCTTTGCTCTTTCTACTGTGTGCAGATCAGTGGTTACACCCAGACACATTATCATACCTCCTAGACAACCAGTCTTTGCTCTTTCTCCTGTGTGTAGATCAGTCGCTACACTCGGACACATTATTCTGCCTCCTAGATAGTCAGTATTTGCTCTTTCTCCTGTGTGCAGATCAGTTGTTACACTCGGACACATTATTCTGCCTCCTAGATAGTCAGTATTTGCTCTTTCTCCTGTGTGCAGATCAGTTGTTACACCCAGACACATTATCATACCTCCTAGAAAACCAGTCTTTGCTCTTTCTCCTGTGTGTAGATCAGTTGCTACACTCGGGCACATTATTCTGCCTCCTAGATAGTCAGTCTTTCCTCTTTCTCCTGTGTAGATCAGTTGTTACACTCGGATACATTATTCTGCCTCCTAAACAACCAGTCTTTGCTCTTTCTCCTGTGTGTAGATCAGTTGTTACACTCAGACACATTATCATACCCCCTAGACAACCAGTCTTTGCTCTTTCTCCTGTGTGTAGATCAGTTGTTACACCCATACACATTATCATACATCCTAGACAACCAGTCTTTGCTCTCTCCCCTGTGTAGATCAGTTGCTACATTCGGACACATTATTTTGCCTCCTAGACAACCAGTATTTGCTCTTTCTCATGTGTGTAGATCAGTTGTTACAATCGGGCACAGTATTCTGCCTCCTAGATAGTCAGTCTTTGCTCTTTCTCCTGTGTGTAGATCAGTTGTTACACCCAGACACATTATTGTGCCTCCTAGACAACCAGTCTTTGCTCTTTCTCCTGTGTAGATCAGTTGCTACACTCGAACACATTATCCTGTCTCCTAGACAACCAGTCTTTGCTCTTTCTCCTGTGTAGATCAGTTGCTACACTCGGACACATTATCCTGTCTCCTAGACAACCAGTCTTTGCTCTTTCTCCTGTGTAGATCAGTTGCTACACTCGGACACATTATCCTGTCTCCTAGACAACCAGTATTTGCTCTTTCTCCTGTGTGTAGATCAGTTGTTACACCCAGACACATTATCATACCTCCTAGACAACCAGTCTTTGCTCTTTCTCCTGTGTAGATCAGTTGCTACACTCGGACACATTATCCTGCCTCCTAGACAACCAGTATTTGCTCTTTTTTCTTTGGCTAGATCAGTCGCTACACTCGGACACATTATTCTGCCTCCTATATAGTCAGTATTTGCTCTTTCTCCTGTGTGTAGATCAGTTGTTACACTCGGACACATTATTCTGCCTCCTAAACAACCAGTATTTGCTCTTTTTCCTGTATCTAGATCAGTCGCTACACTCGAACACATTATTCTGCCTCCTAGATAGTCAGTCTTTGCTCTTTCTCCTGTGTGCAGATCAGTTGTTACACTCGGACACATTATTCTGCCTCCTAGACAACCAGTCTTTGCTCTTTCTCCTGTGTGTAGATCAGTCGCTACACTCGGACACATTATTCTGCCTCCTAGATAGTCAATCTTTGCTCTTTCTCCTGTGTAGATCAGTTGTTACACTCGGATACATTATTCTGCCTCCTAAACAACCAGTCTTTGCTCTTTCTCCTGTGTGTAGATCAGTTGTTACACCCAGACACATTATCATACCTCCTAGACAACCAATCTTTGCTCTTTCTCCTGTGTGTAGATCAGTTGGTACACCCAGACACATTATCATACATCCTAGACAACCAGTCTTTGCTCTCTCTCCTGTGTAGATCAGTTGCTACATTCGGACACATTATTCTGCCTCCTAGACAACCAGTATTTGCTCTTTCTCATGTGTGTAGATCAGTTGCTACATTCGGACACATTATTCTGCCTCCTAGATAGTCAGTATTTGCTCTTTCTCCTGTGTGCAGATCAGTTGTTACACTCGGACACATTATTCTGCCTCCTAGATAGTCAGTATTTGCTCTTTCTCCTGTGTGCAGATCAGTTGTTACACCCAGACACATTATCATACCTCCTAGGCAACCAGTCTTTGCTCTTTCTCCTGTGTGTAGATCAGTTGCTACACTCGGGCACATTATTCTGCCTCCTAGATAGTCAGTCTTTCCTCTTTCTCCTGTGTAGATCAGTTGTTACACTCGGATACATTATTCTGCCTCCTAAACAACCAGTCTTTGCTCTTTCTCCTGTGTGTAGATCAGTTGTTACACTCAGACACATTATCATACCCCCTAGACAACCAGTCTTTGCTCTTTCTCCTGTGTGTAGATCAGTTGTTGCACCGATACACATTATCATACATCCTAGACAACCAGTCTTTGCTCTCTGCCCTGTGTAGATCAGTTGCTACATTCGGACACATTATTTTGCCTCCTAGACAACCAGTATTTGCTCTTTCTCATGTGTGTAGATCAGTTGTTACAATCGGGCACAGTATTCTGCCTCCTAGATAGTCAGTCTTTGCTCTTTCTCCTGTGTGTAGATCAGTTGTTACACCCAGACACATTATTGTGCCTCCTAGACAACCAGTCTTTGCTCTTTCTCCTGTGTAGATCAGTTGCTACACTCGGACACATTATCCTGTCTCCTAGACAACCAGTCTTTGCTCTTTCTCCTGTGTAGATCAGTTGCTACACTCGGACACATTATCCTGTCTCCTAGACAACCAGTCTTTGCTCTTTCTCCTGTGTAGATCAGTTGCTACACTCGGACACATTATCCTGTCTCCTAGACAACCAGTATTTGCTCTTTCTCCTGTGTGTAGATCAGTTGTTACACCCAGACACATTATCATACCTCCTAGACAACCAGTCTTTGCTCTTTCTCCTGTGTAGATCAGTTGCTACACTCGGACACATTATCCTGCCTCCTAGACAACCAGTATTTGCTCTTTTTTCTTTGGCTAGATCAGTCGCTACACTCGGACACATTATTCTGCCTCCTATATAGTCAGTATTTGCTCTTTCTCCTGTGTGTAGATCAGTTGTTACACTCGGACACATTATTCTGCCTCCTAAACAACCAGTATTTGCTCTTTTTCCTGTATCTAGATCAGTCGCTACACTCGAACACATTATTCTGCCTCCTAGATAGTCAGTCTTTGCTCTTTCTCCTGTGTGCAGATCAGTGGTTACACTCGGACACATTATTCTGCCTCCTAGACAACCAGTCTTTGCTCTTTCTCCTGTGTGTAGATCAGTCGCTACACTCGGACACATTATTCTGCCTCCTAGATAGTCAATCTTTGCTCTTTCTCCTGTGTAGATCAGTTGTTACACTCGGATACATTATTCTGCCTCCTAAACAACCAGTCTTTGCTCTTTCTCCTGTGTGTAGATCAGTTGTTACACCCAGACACATTATCATACCTCCTAGACAACCAATCTTTGCTCTTTCTCCTGTGTGTAGATCAGTTGGTACACCCAGACACATTATCATACATCCTAGACAACCAGTCTTTGCTCTCTCTCCTGTGTAGATCAGTTGCTACATTCGGACACATTATTCTGCCTCCTAGACAACCAGTATTTGCTCTTTCTCATGTGTGTAGATCAGTTGTTACAATCGGGCACAGTATTCTGCCTCCTAGATAGTCTGTCTTTGCTCTTTCTCCTGTGTAGATCAGTCGCTACACCCAGACACATTATTCTGCCTCCTAGACAACCAGTATTTGCTCTTTCTCCTGTGTAGATCAGTTGTTGCAATCGGGCACATTATTCTGCCTCCTAGACAACCAGTATTTGCTCTTTTTCATGTGTGTAGATCAGTTGTTACAATCAGGCACAGTATTCTGCCTCCTAGATAGTCAGTCTTTGCTCGTTCTCCTGTGTGTAGATCAGTTGTTACACTCGGATACATTATTCTGCCTCCTAGACAACCAGTCTTTGCTCTTTCTCCTGTGCGTAGATCAGTTGTTACACTCGGATACATTATTCTGCCTCCTAGACAACCAGTCTTTGCTCTTTCTCCTGTGTGTAGATCAATTGTTACACTTGGATACATTATTCTGCCTCCTAGACAACCAGTATTTGCTCTTTTTCCTGTGTCTAGATCAGTCGCTACACTCGGATACATTATTCTGCCTCCTAGACAACCAGTCTTTGCTCTTTCTCCTGTGTAGATCAGTTGTTACACTCGGATACATTATTCTGCCTTCTAAACAACCAGTCTTTGCTCTTTCTCCTGTGTGTAGATCAGTTGTTACACTCGGATACATTATTCTGCCTCCTAGACAACCAGTCTTTGCTCTTTTTCCTGTGTGTAAATCAGTTGTTACACCCAAACACATTATCATACCTCCTAGACAACCAGTCTTTGCTCTTTCTCCTGTGTGTAGATCAGTTGTTACACCCATACACATTATCATACATCCTAGACAACCAGTCTTTGCTCTCTCTCCTGTGTAGATCAGTTGCTACACTCGGACACATTATTCTGCCACCTATGCAACCAGTCTTTGCTCTTTCTCCTGTGTGTAGATCAGTTGTTACACCCAGACACATTATTCTGCCTCCTAGACAACCAGTCTTTGCTCTTTCTCCTGTGTAGATCAGTTGGTGCAATCGGGCACATTATTCTGTCTCCTAGATAGTCAGTCTTTGCTCTTTCTCCTGTGTGTAGATCAGTTGTTACACCCAGAGACATTATCCTGCCTCTTACACAACCAGTCTTTGCTCTTTCTCCTGTGTAGATCAGTTGCTACACTCGGACACATTATTCTGCCTCCTAGATAGTCAGTCTTTGCTCTTTCTGCTGTGTGTAGATCAGTTGTTACACTCGGACACATTATTCTGCCTCCTAAACAACCAGTCTTTGCTCTTTCTCCTGTGTGTAGATCAGTTGTTACACCCAGACACATTATCATACATCCTAGACAACCAGTCTTTGCTCTCTCTCCTGTGTAGATCAGTTGCTACACTCGGACACATTATTCTGCCTCCTAGACAACCAGTATTTGCTCTTTCTCCTGTGTGTAGATCAGTTGTTACAATCGGGCACATTATTCTGCCTCCTAGATAGTCAGTCTTTGCTCTTTCTCCTGTGTGTAGATCAGTTGCTACACTCGGACACATTATCCTGCCTCCTAGACAACCAGTCTATGCTCTTTCTTCGGTGTGTAGATCAGTTGTTACACTCAGACACATTATTCTACCTCCTATATAGTCAGTATTTGCTCTTTCTCCTGTGTAGATCAGTTGCTACACTAGGACATATTATCCTGCTTCCTTAACAACCAGTCTTTGCTCTTTCTCCTGTGTGTAGATCAGTTGTTACACTCGGAAACATTATTCTGCCTCCTAGATAGTCAATCTTTGCTCTTTCTACTGTGTGTAGATCAGTTGTTACACCCAGACACATTATCATACCTCCTAGACAACCAGTTTTTGCTCTTTCTCCTGTGTGTAGCTCAGTTGTTACACCCAGACACATTATCATACATCCTAGGCAACCAGTCTTTGCTCTTTCTCCTGTGTGTAGATCAGTTGTTACACCCAGACACATTATTCTGCCTCCTAGACAACCAGTATTTGCTCTTTCTCCTGTGTAGATCATTTGTTGCAATCGGGCACATTATTCTGCCTCCTCGACAACCAGTCTTTGCTCTTTCTCCTGTGTAGATCAGTTGCTACACTCGGACACATTATTCTGCCTCCTAGACAACCAGTATTTGCTCTTTCTCATGTGTGTAGAACAGTTGTTACAATCGGGCACAGTATTCTGCCTCCTATATAGTCAGTATTTGCTCTTTCTCCTGTGTGTAGATCAGTTGTTACACTCGGACACATTATCATACATCCTAGACAACCAGTCTTTGCTCTTTCTCCTGTGTAGATCAGTTGCTACACTAGGACATATTATTCTGCCTCCTAGACAACCAGTATTTGCTCTTTCTCCTGTGTAGATCAGTTGCTACACTAGGACATATTATTCTGCCCCCTTGACAACCAGTATTTGCTCTTTCTCCTGTGTAGATCAGTTGCTACACTAGGACATATTATCCTGCCTCCTAGACAACCAGTATTTGCTCTTTGTCCTGTGTCTAGATCAGTCGCTACACTCGGACACATTATTCTGCCTCCTAGATAGTCAGTCTTTGCTCTTCCTCCTGTGTGTAGATCAGTTGTTACACTTGGATACATTATTCTGCCTCCTAGATAGTCAGTCTTTGCTCTTTCTCCTGAGGGTAGATCAGTTGTTGCACTCTGATACATTATTCTGCCTCCTAGATAGTCAGTCTTTGCTCTTTCTCCTGTGTGTAGATCAATTGTTACACCCAGACACATTATCATACCTCCTAGACAACCAGTCTTTGCTCTTTCTCCTGTGTAGATCAGTTGCTACACTAGGACATATTATCCTGCCTCCTAGACAACCAGTAGTTGCTCTTTTTCCTGTGTCTAGATCAGTCGCTACACTCGAACACATTATTCTGCCTCCTAGATAGTCCGTCTTTGCTCTTTCTCCTGTGGGTAGATCAGTTGTTACACTCGGATACATTATTCTGCCTCCTGGATAGTTAGTCTTTGCTCTTTCTCCTGTGTGTAGATCAGTTGTTACACCCAGACACATTATCATACCTCCTAGACAACCAGTCTTTTCTCTTTCTCCTGTGTAGATCAGTTGCTACACTAGGACATATTATCCTGCCTCCTAGACAACCAGTAGTTGCTCTTTTTCCTGTGTCTAGATCAGTCGCTACACTCGAACACATTATTCTGCCTCCTAGATAGTCAGTCTTTGCTCTTTCTCCGTGGGTAGATCAGTTGTTACCCTCGGATACATTATTCTGCCTCTTAGATAGTCAGTCTTTGCTCTTTCTCCTGTGTGTAGATCAGTCGCTACACTCGAACACATTATTCTGCCTCCTAGATAGTCCGTCTTTGCTCTTTCTCCTGTGGGTAGATCAGTTGTTACACTCGGATACATTATTCTGCCTCCTGGATAGTCAGTCTTTGCTCTTTCTCCTGTGGGTAGATCAGTCGCTACACTCGAACACATTATTCTGCCTCCTAGATAGTCAGTCTTTGCTCTTTCTCCTGTGTGTAGATCAGTTGTTACACCCAGACACATTATCATACCTCCTAGACAACCAGTCTTTGCTCTTTCTCCTGTGTAGATCAGTTGCTACACTCGGACACATTATTATGCCTCCTAGACAACCAGTATTTGCTCTTTCTCATGTGTGTAGATCAGTTGTTACAATCGGGCACAGTATTCTGCCTCCTAGATAGTTAGTCTTTGCTCTTTCTCCTGTGTGTAGATCAGTTGTTACACCCAGACACATTATTCTGCCTCCTAGACAACCAGTATTTGCTCTTTCTGCTGTGTAGATCAGTTATTACAATCGGGCGCATTATTCTGCCTCCTGTATAGTCAGTATTTGCTCTTTCTCCTGTGTGTAGATCAGTTGTTACACTCGGACACATTATTCTGCCTCCTAGACAACCAGTCTTTGCTCTTTCTCCTGTGTAGATCAGTTGTTACACTCGGACACATTATTCTGCCTCCCAGACAACCAGTATTGGCTCTTTTTCCTGTGTCTAGATCAGTCGCTACACTCGGACACATTATTCTGCCTCCTAGATAGTCAGTCTTTGTTCTTCCTCCTGTGTGTAGATCAGTTGTTACACTTGGATACATTATTCTGCCTCCTAGATAGTCCGTCTTTGCTCTTTCTCCTGTGTGTAGATCAGTTGTTACACCCAGACACATTATCATACCTCCTAGACAACCAGTCTTTTCTCTTTCTCCTGTGTAGATCAGTTGCTACACTAGGACATATTATCCTGCCTCCTAGACAACCAGTAGTTGCTCTTTTTCCTGTGTCTAGATCAGTCGCTACACTCGAACACATTATTCTGCCTCCTAGATAGTCCGTCTTTGCTCTTTCTCCTGTGGGTAGATCAGTTGTTACACTCGGATACATTATTCTGCCTCTTAGATAGTCAGTCTTTGCTCTTTCTCCTGTGTGTAGATCAGTCGCTACACTCGAACACATTATTCTGCCTCCTAGCTAGTCCGTCTTTGCTCTTTCTCCTGTGGGTAGATCAGTTGTTACACTCGGATACATTATTCTGCCTCCTAGATAGTCAGTCTTTGCTCTTTCTCCTGTGGGTAGATCAGTCGCTACACTCGAACACATTATTCTGCCTCCTAGATAGTCAGTCTTTGCTCTTTCTCCTGTGTGTAGATCAGTTGCTACACTCGGACACATTATTCTGCCTCCTAGACAACCAGTATTTGCTCTTTCTCATGTGTGTAGATCAGTTGTTACAATCGGGCACAGTATTCTGCCTCCTAGATAGTTAGTCTTTGCTCTTTCTCCTGTGTGTAGATCAGTTGTTACACCCAGACACATTATTCTGCCTCCTAGACAACCAGTATTTGCTCTTTCTGCTGTGTAGAACAGTTGTTACAATCGGGCACATTATTCTGCCTCCTATATAGCCAGTATTTGCTCTTTCTCCTGTGTGTAGATCAGTTGTTACACTCGGACACATTATTCTGCCTCCTAGACAACCAGTCTTTGCTCTTTCTCCTGTGTAGATCAGTTGTTACACTCGGACACATTATTCTGCCTCCCAGACAACCAGTATTGGCTCTTTTTCCTGTGTCTAGATCAGTCGCTACACTCGGACACATTATTCTGCCTCCTAGATAGTCAGTCTTTGCTCTTCCTCCTGTATGTAGATCAGTTGTTACACTTGGATACATTATTCTGCCTCCTAGATAGTCAGTCTTTGCTCTTTCTCCTGTGGGTAGATCAGTTGTTGCACTCGGATACATTATTCTGCCTCCTAGATAGTCAGTCTTTGCTCTTTCTCCTGTGTGTAGATCAGTTGTTACACCCAGACACATTATCATACCTCCTAGACAGCCAGTCTTTTCTCTTTCTCCTGTGTAGATCAGTTGCTACACTAGGACATATTATCCTGCCTCCTAGACAACCAGTAGTTGCTCTTTTTTCTGTGTCTAGATCAGTCGCTACACTCGGACACATTATTCTGCCTCCTAGATAGTCCGTCTTTGCTCTTTCTCCTGTGGGTAGATCAGTTGTTACACTCGGATACATTATTCTGCCTCCTAGATAGTCAGTCTTTGCTCTTTCTCTTGTGTGTAGATCAATTGTTATACCCAGACACATTATCATACCTCCTAGACAACCAGTCTTTGCTCTTTCTCCTGTGTAGATCAGTTGTTACACTCGGACACATTATTCTGCCTCCTAGATAGTCCGTCTTTGCTCTTTCTCCTGTGGGTAGATCAGTTGTTACACTCGGATACATTATTCTGCCTCCTTGATAGTCAGTCTTTGTTCTTTCTCCTGTGTGTAGATCAATTGTTACACCCACACACATTATCATACCTCCTAGACAACCAGTCTTTGCTCTTTCTCCTGTGTAGATCAGTTGCTACACTCGGACACATTATTCTGCCTTCTAGACAACCAGTATTTGCTCTTTCTCATGTGTGTAGATCAGTTGTTACAATCGGGCACATTATTCTGCCTCCTAGATAGTTAGTCTTTGCTCTTTCTCCTGTGTGTAGATCAGTTGTTACACCCAGACACATTATTCTGCCTCCTAGACAACCAGTATTTGCTCTTTCTCATGTGTGTAGATCAGTTGTTACAATCGAGCACAGTATTCTGCCTCCTATATAGTCAGTCTTTGCTCTTCCTCCTGTGTGTAGATCAGTTGTTACACTTGGATACATTATTCTGCCTCCTAGACAACCAGTATTTGCTCTTTCTCCTGTGTAGATCAGTCGCTACACTCGGACAAATTATTCTGCCTCCTAGATAGTCAGTCTTTGCTCTTCCTCCTGTGTGTATATCAGTTGTTACACTTGGATACATTATTCTGCCTCCTAGACAACCAGTCTTTGCTCTTTCTCCTGTGTAGATCAGTTGCTACACTAGGGCATATTATCCTGCCTCCTAGACAACCAGTATTTGCTCTTTCTCCTGTCTAGATCAGTTGCTACACTAGGGCATATTATCCTGCCTCCTAGACAACCAGTCTTTGCTCTTTCTCCTGTCTAGATCAGTCGCTACACTAGGACACATTATTCTGCCTCCTAGATAGTCAGTCTTTGCTCTTTCTACTGTGGGTAGATCGTTTGTTACACTCGGATACATTATTCTGCCTCCTAGATAGTAAGTCTTTGCTCTTTCTCCTGTGTGTAGATCAGTTGTTACACCCAGAAATATTATCATACCTCCTAGACAACCAGTCTTTGCTCTTTCTCCTGTCTAGATCAGTTGCTACACTAGGACACATTATTCTGCCTTCTAGATAGTCAGTCTTTGCTCTTTCTCCTGTGGGTAGATCAGTTGTTACACTCGGATACATTATTCTGCCTTCTAGATAGTAAGTCTTTGCTCTTTCTCCTGTGTGTAGATCAGTTGTTACACCCAGACATATTATCATACCTCCTAGACAACCAGTCTTTGCTCTTTCTCCTGTGTAGATCAGTTGCTACACTAAGACATATTATCCTGCCTCCTAGACAACCAGTATTTGCTCTTTGTCCTGTGTCTAGATCATTCGCTACACTCGGACACATTATTCTGCCTCCTAGATAGTCAGTCTTTGCTCTTTCTCCTGTGTGTAGATCAGTTGTTACACCCAGACACATTATCATACCTCCTAGACAACCAGTCTTTGCTCTTTCTCCTGTGGGTAGATCAGGCGCTACACTCGGATACATTATTCTGCCTCCTAGATAGTCCGTCTTTGCTCTTTCTCCTGTGTGTAGATCAGTTGTTACACCCAGACACATTATCATACCTCCTAGACAACCAGTCTTTGCTCTTTCTCCTGTGTGTAGATCAGTTGTTACACCCAGACACATTATCATACATCCTAGACAACCAGTCTTTGCTCTCTCTCCTGTGTAGATCAGTTGCTACACTCGGACACATTATTCTGCCTCCTAGACAACCAGTATTTGCTCTTTCTCATGTGTGTAGATCAGTTGTTACAATCGGGCACAGTATTCTGCCTCCTAGATAGTCAGTCTTTGCTCTTTCTCCTGTGTGTAGATCAGTTGTTGCACCCAGACACATTATTCTGCCTCCTAGATAGTCAATCTTTCCTCTTTCTCCTGTGCGTAGATCAGTTGTTACACCCAGACACATTATCATACCTCCTAAACAACCAGTTTTTGCTCTTTTTCCTGTGTAGATCAGTTGCTACACTCGGACGCACTATTCTGCCTCCTAGACAACCATTATTTGCTCTTTCTCATGTGTGTAGATCAGTTGTTACAATGGGGCACATTATTCTGCCTCCTAGATAGTCAGTCTTTGCTCTTTCTCCTGTGTGTAGATCAGTTGTTACAATCGGGCACATTATTCTGCCTCCTAGATAGTCAGTCTTTGCTCTTTCTCCTGTGTGTAGATCAGTCGTTACACTCGGACACATTATTCTGCCTCCTAGATAGTTAGTCTTTGCTCTTTCTCCTGTGTAGATCAGTTGTTACACTCGAACACATTATCCTACCTCCTAGAGAGCCAGTATTTGCTCTTTTTCCTGTTTGTGTGGGGGGTTGGTGGAGGATATTCGATGGGGGAGGGTTATTGGCTGATGTGAGTGTGGGTGGGTTTTGGGTGGGATTGATATTAGCATTTTCTTCTTTAATGTCAAGTTTTTTTTCAGTGCACGATAAGTCGTCTGTTTGCGTTAGAGTCAGGGTTATGGTGATTAGTGTCACTTTCAACAACATTTCAGTTATATCGTGGGTCAGTTTTATTGGTGGAAGGAATAGGAGTACCAGGAGAAAACTATCGACATGTCACACTTCACTGATAAACTTTGTCACATAATGTTGTATCGAGTACACCTCGCCATGAGCGGGATTCAAAGTCACAACTTTAGTAGTGATAAGCACTGATTACATAGATAGTTGTAAATCCAACTACCATTTCATCACGACCACGACGGCGCCTTGGTTGCATTAGAATAAGGGACCGACCATCTAACTTGAAAGGGGGGGTTATGGTTTTTTGTTTCGTTCAGAAATGGTTTTCAGACAACACGAGAGTTAGAATATTTTTTTTCCCAGAATTCAACATTAGGTTATATGACAAAAACTCTGAATCACATTATTTTTTTTCCTCCACCAAATCAGAATATTTTTTTAGAATAAAACCATAACTCCCCCCCCCCCCCCCCTTACAAGTTAAATGGTCGTTCCCTAACAGTAATAATTAAAATGTCACAAGGCGTTAATATATAGTATCATAAAGTTTCATTCGTTGTTTTCGTAGGTTATTAAACTTGTAAGAGAAACTAAGTAACAAAGTATTGATTTCTATTCATTTAGATATCTTAAGTCAGAGTTGAACTGAGAAATGATTTTGCTAAATTGACAGGGTGGTGTAAGTACAAATAAAGTTCCTTTTTATTATTAAGCAGATGCGTGAATAGAAATGTACGAATTGAATACATTCATGTTTTGCACATTTTCTTAAACATTGTTATTTTCATTAAAGGTTCATTTGGCAGCCAGATACACTATAAGTGTTTTTCTAATAGAAATGAACCGAAACATGACATTACTTGCTCCCCAACTGGACGGAAGAAGAGGCAAATTGATAATGGTATATCATCCTGGGATTACAGACATGCGGATACGTAAGCGTAATTTATTATAGAGCTTAATACTTAAACTTTGTGTTACTTAATTATGTTTTATTGTGGGTTGGAAATTGTACTTTAAAAATAAAGCTGCATGTAAACAACACTGTGTCTAAGCCATAAATCTTTCTTGCTTTAAAACAATAAAATTCTATTTATATCTAACATGTACAGATCTAACACCCCTTTGGTGTTCTCTAACGTTTATTTAGAACTTGTGGTAAACATTCTTGACATCAATAATATCACGAAATGGCAATGGATGTATAAAATTCATTAGATATGATCCTGCATTATATCTTCTTCATTATCTCGCATAAATTCTCATATAAAATTATGTATTTATATTCATATAAATGTTATACTGTTTTATCATGCATTGCTTTGTACAAATCAAGATCGATGTATATTTACTATATAAATCCTTGTACAAATAAAAAAAAAAAACTGATCAACTAAACATGTTTATGTTTTGTACAAATAAACAAAGACTGGTCAACAAAGTATTTTTATGTTTTGTACAAATAAACAAAGACTGATCAACAAAAATGTTTATGTTTTGTGCAAATAAACAAAGCCTGATCAACAAAGTATGTTTATGTTTTGTACAAATAAACAAAGACTGATCAACAAAGTATGTTTATATTTTGCACAAATAAACAAAGACTGATCAGCAAAACATGTCTATGTTTTGTGCAAATAAACAAAGACTGATCAACAAAAAGTTTTGTACAAATAAACAAAGACTGATCAACAAAAAGTTTTGTACAAATAAACAAAGACTGATCAACAAAACATCGTTTGTTTGTACAAATAAACAAAGACTGATGGACAAAGCATGTTTATGTTTTGTGCAAATAAACAAATAAACAAGGACTGATCAACAAAACATGTTTATATTTTGTACAAATAAACAAAGACTGATCAACAAAGTATATTTATGTTTTGTACAAATAAACAAAGACTGATCAACAAAGTATGTTTATATTTTGTACAAATAAACAAAGACTGATCAACAAATCATGTTTATGTGTTGTACATAAACAAATAAACAACGATTGATCAACAAAGCATGTTTATATTTTGTACAAATAAACAAAGACTGATCAACAAAACATGTTTATGCTTTGTACAAATAAACAAAGACTGATCAACAAATCATGTTTATGTGTTGTACATAAACAAATAAACAAAGATTGATCAACAAAGCATGTTTATGTTTTGCTTTGTATATAAATAAATATATGACCAGCGAAAATAAAGAAAACACGTTTTACAAATTGTCTTAAAAGTATTTATATTATAATTACACCTTATATGGGACGAAGTCCCAACTATGGTAGAAATAGCAATATTTTGATTCTAGATCCATATCACTAATGGCTTAAATTTCATGCACCGGAAATGATACACCGAAACCAATACATGGTTAAATCTGCAGAAAATCGGATGTGCAGTAATCTGGAACTACTTCCGGTTATGAATGTTAAAAGTCGTCCCGGATATATCTCGGCCCTAAAAGAAGTCGTCCCCGATATAGCTCTGGCCAAAAAATCTCGACACTATTTTGATCCACTGAATGAGCGTGAAATTGGTAGATAATTTTCAGATTTTGATTGGTTAATAGCATCTGTATTTTTCGTGTATTTTCATATTTAGGATTAATTTCGTTAATTTTTACCGCTGCCATGAGAATTTAACTTTTTTACCCTCGCGTGCATCAAACCGCCAAATTCATTGGGAATATTTCTTCTTTACCTTTATACGTAAAGTAACGTGATTAATACAATTTGAAACCCGAAGTGTTCCGAAGTAAAGGATTTAACTTTGTTTCCCTCTGCCGTGGTATTTGCGAAAACGTATTTCACTTTTTTACCCTCACGTGCCGCAAACCGCCAAATTCATTCGGAAAACTTCAAGCACTGTCTAACAAAACAAATCGAAATACTACCACTGTACCTGCCGAAGGGAACCGTTCAAAGCGTCCTATAGTATTTAACAACTGCCAAGTTACAAACAATAAAAAAAGAATATTCCTGAAAACGACAAACAAAAGATATTATTTATTTAGCCAGTGTTCTAAATAATACTCGGTGTAATTAAACAGATATATCATGTTTTGGAGGGGTATTTGCGAAAAAAGACCAGTCTTGAGACTAAATTTCGCTCGCCTTTCGGCTCGGGAAATTGTTCGTCTCTCGACTGGTATTTTTCGCAAATACCCCTCCCAAACATGATATATCTGTTCGTAGTTGTGGTATGTAATAATAACGAATTATTCACGTTTTGACCGGTTATGTGATATATAGACATGCTTTCATTAGTTATTACAATTTGTTTACTATTAGAGAATTATTGTTTTGTAAACGTTAGATTCGTACCGAGTTTTTATACTTAAATTGTTGGTGTAAAAGTATATATGCGTGGAAGTAATATACCCTCTACGATATGGGTATTAACTCAGCATTAGTCCTAACGTGAGCACCGTATATTGCGGTTAGCTTATGTTTGTGATGCCGTGTGCGTGCGTGCGGTTTTGTCCTTTTCTGTAGGTGCTTGTCTGCTTCATAGATTTTTAGTTGGATTTGATACATTTTGATGTTATGAAAAAAAAATTATAATATAAAAACCACATTATTCTACATAGGTTATCGATATCATTCACTGCCACCAATGGCGGTAAGATAACATTTGAGGACAGGGAAAAGAAAAGGCTAATAACAAAAGATATCACAGGAAGAACAATTAACAGACGTTATGTTTTCAAGTGGGATTTGGTATTACCATTTCAAGATTGTGTTTCTTCGTTTGGCACATGTAATCAGCCACCAGTAGATGCCAAGGATACTAATACTAATGTATGTAGTACGTAAGAAATAATTAAGTTCTTCAGTAGATAATGTATTCTAGTCCAAACAAGGATACTAATACTAATGTATGTAGTACGTAAGAAATCATTAAGTTCTTCAGTAGATAATGTATTCTAGTCCAAACAAGGATACTAATACTAATGTATGTAGTACATAAGAAATCATTAAGTTCTTCAGTAGATAATGTATTCTAGTCCAATCAAGGATACTAATACTAATGTATGTAGTACGTAAGAAATCATTAAGTTCTTCAGTAGATAATGTATTCTAGTCCAAACAAGGATACTAATACTAATGTATGTAGTACGTAAGAAATCATTAAGTTCTTCAGTAGATAATGTATTCTAGTCTAAACAAGGATACTAATACTAATGTATGTAGTACGTAAGACATCATTAAGTTCTTCAGTAGATAATGTATTCTAGTCCAAACACGGATACTAATACTAATGTATGTAGTACGTAAGAAATCATTAAGTTCTTCAGTAGATAATGTATTCTAGTCTAAACAAGGATACTAATACTAATGTATGTAGTACGTAAGACATCATTAAGTTCTTCAGTAGATAATGTATTCTAGTCCAAACAAGGATATTAATACTAATGTATGTAGTACGTAAGAAATCATTAAGTTCTTCAGTAGATAATGTGTTCTAGTCCAAACACGGATAATCACTCAACTTTTATTTCATACTTACAAGGAACACTGTTAACTAACACCTGGTATGGGAATGTAATCGAGTAGTCGTTCGACTATATAATACATGCTCGAGTAATCGACTTTCATTTCTTAATAAAAATTATGTATAAAATGAATAACAAAGAAAACAACATACTGTCAGAACAATTCCAAAACCAAAAATGTCAAATTCGTAGAAAGTGGCATGACCAATGCCCTTATAAACACACAACACATGACCAATGCCCCTATTAACACACAAAACATGACCAATGCCCCTATTAACACACAACACATGATCAATGCCTCTATAAACACACAAAACATGACCAATGCCCCTATCAACACACAAAACAAGACCAATGCACCTATAAACACACAAAACAAGACCAATGCCCCTATAAACACACAAAACAAGACCAATGCCACTATAAACACACAAAACAAGACCAATGCACCTATAAACACACAAAATAAGACCAATGCCCCTATAAACACACAAAATAAGACCAATGCCCCTATAAACACACAAAACAAGACCAATGCCCCTATAAACACACAAAACATGACCAATGCCCCTATAAACACACAAAACAAGACTAATACCCCTATAAACACACAAAACAAGACCAATGCCCCTATAAACACACAAAACATGACCAATACCCCTATAAACACACAAAACAAGACCAATGCCCCTATAAACACACAAAACATGACCAATGCCCCTATAAACACACAAAACAAGACCAATGCCCCTATAAACACACAAAACAAGACCAATGCCCCTATAAACACACAAAACAAGACCAATGCCACTATAAACACACAAAACAAGAGCAATGCCCCTATAAACACACAAAACAAGACTAATACCCCTATAAACACACAAAACAAGACCAATGCCCCTATAAACACACAAAACAAGACCAATGCCCCTATAAACACACAAAACAAGACCAATGCCCCTATAAACACACAAAACATGACTAATATCCCTATCAACACACAAAACAAGACCAATGCCCTTATAAACACACAAAACATGACCAATGGACCTGTAAACACACAAAACAAGACCAATGCCCCTATAAACACACAAAACAAGACCAATGCCCCTATAAACACACAAAACATGACCAATGCCCCTATAAACACACAAAACAAGACCAATGCCCCTATAAACACACAAAACAAGACCAATGCCCCTAGAAACACAAAAAACATGACTAATGCCCCTATAAACACACAAAACATGACCGCTCACTTTCCTGGCTTGGTACAGGGATTTCAAAATAAAATTGGTGAGGTCAGACAAAACGGGTGCTTTGTCAGTCTCATATATAACATGTTGGTCTTTATCATTGAAAATGAGTATTCAATTCCGTTCAATACACACTTTGGTGATTATATATCAACAAGAAATAGCTGACAATGGTTTTACTGTTACCTTGTTCCTCCTGTTACCTTGTTCCCAAAACATCATATTATTTGGCTTTCTAATGTCTTGATTATGAACGTACTCAATGAAGTTTATTCCGGTGTCATAGAGTAAACCTTCCCCCATAGTAGATTAACTCCCCGGAAGATTTACTATATAGTAAACCTTCCCCCATGGAGGAACGTTTACTATATAGTATTTATTCCGCATAGTAAACCGTCCTACCTACTCAAATACTGCAAAATGTCTCCGTACATTTTTTTTTTACCTTTTAATCATAACCGAATATAATTAATGGTATATAACAATTAAAATTAACACGATTAAGGTGCTAAATTCCGAATCAAAAGTAATTATCCGGATTAAAGGGGAACATATACTATAAAGCAAAATATCTGGGGGGATGATCGGCTATGAATGGGGGAATGTTTGCTATATAGTAAATTTTCCCACGGGGGAATATTTACTATATAGTAAAGTATCCGGGGGGAAGGTTTACTATATAGTAAACATTCCGGGGGAAGGTTTGCTATGCGGAAGGTTTACTATACGACACCGGAACGAGCCATGTGTACTAAATCAGATTTCTACGTTTTTATTACTATCACTGTGCCATTGTCTCTCTTGGTGGATATTATGAGTTGGGATCCCATTAACTGGTTTAACCCCACCCCATTGTTTGTGCATGTCTCAGGCCATGAACTGTATATCATACCATATGTTGTGGTCTTTGTTTATGTTAAATGATTTGAGGTGACAGGTACACCGGTGATTGTTTGCTTTGTTGATTTTGGTGCAATTGTTGACTCTCGTTTTAATCCGCACAGTATTAAGACACTGACATTGTTTATTATTGAAATTAACAGTTCCTATAAAGTTGTACCGAGTACACTTCGCACATGACGTAGAATATTGGGGGACACAAATTAATGTAATTGATAACATATTGGACATTTAAATTTGTAATAATTAAGCATGTTTTACATATTTTTAAGCCGAAGCAATTGATTTCATGGAGAAGATGGAAAGATGATTTATCAGGGATTGAACATTATAATTTGGAAGTTTTTGAGTTGTTTTTTGATGGATCGCAGTTGAAACAAAGAGAGGAGATTATAACAGAAAAAACACTAATTGACAGGAGTAAATCAGAGGTAGGTTTAGTCTTTATGTAGGTAATATTCATTTTTGTTTTTATGGTGTAGTAAGCTAATAATACCTTTTTTTATGCACTCAAATCCACAATTTTTAAGAGCTATTCAAATTAAGGTGTGGCAACATCATAAAAGAAAACTTTTTTGATAAATAAACCCACTTCATTGGGCAAAGAAGGAGTGCTGACTACTAAAGATCGTTTCACAATGCAATAATCCAGTAACAAAACCAATTTAAACAATTTTATGACTAATGTTTTAGATTAAAATTTGAAGCAAAGGAGTTGTCAGAAGCCGTAAAAGAAGGATAACTTGCAATGCAACGGCCAAAATAGAAAAGGACAAAGGGACAAACTTTAACCTACAAAACTCTACACAAAAAACTAAAGATTGAGCAACACGAACATCACTAAAAAACAGGAGTGAATTCATGTGTTCCCGAAGGATAAGCAGTTCCTGCTCCACTAGGGACAACCGTCGTGTTTCTATTGTAGCAACCCCAGTGATATGCTATAAATCAGAAAAGGAGCAGATAGGGCTTACGACAAATGGAACATATCCATGGTCATTTGTGGTGACGACCTATCTATAAAGATACTGTGGATATGAGAACATGACATTTTGTCAACTAAAAAAAAACTTTCAATCCAGCTTATTGTAAAAAAATGAATTATGTTAACAGACATACATTGTTGACTCGACATTTAAATGTTAGCATCACCATATCCTATTGTGTATTGTACATTGCCCACAATTCGCTTTATGTCCGCCTTTAGTAAATATTCCAGAATTTTTTTTTTTTAATTATTATTTTAACTAGTGCACTTAATAGCATCGTGTTATCGGTTTTCATGCTATTATCGATTTTCAGATATAGCGATTAACAGTGTTAACCCTTCATTCATATGACGATTGGAATTTTCAAAGAATGACTAGTTAAATATTTCTTTGTACATAAGATTGTTTTTAAAGCCATTCTTGTATTTTAACATACTCTCGATTATCTGGCAACTTTTGCTGTCAGTAAAATGGCGTCATCTGTTTTCGTGTGAAGTAAAAACAAGGCCGATATACGGGATGGAAACAAATATATAATCCGGAAATGTCTGGTTTTAAAATTTCATGGTTCTGGCCATCTACCAAATCATACTACATCTAAATAAAATAACACAATGTTTGAAAATGACCACTTTCAAAATTGTGTTTACTTCTTTTTTTTTTTAGTGCTGAAACCACAATGCACTGCAAAGTGACATGTATTTTATATAAGAAACAGGCACATTTCAGTCAGCTCTTTTGTTTACAAGTACGATCAGTGACTCCATGACAGTTACATGACAGGAAGAGCCGGTGCCTGAGAGACAAACGACATAGTTCAATTTTATATAGCCCTTCTGGATTTTTTTTCAGCTACTTTATAAATGAAGTAAATTTTTAGCATTACAAAAAGTATGGTTCAGTAGGTAGGTTCACTGTTTTTGGTACTTACGTCTTTAAAAGCAAACTTTAACATCTTTAACAGATGTCACACTGTAGTCTTGTTTATCTTCCATAAATAGAAACCGGAAGACACGTCAAAAATAATGCGTGTGCTGTGGAAATCAAAATAAAATGGATAAAACGAAAACAGATGACACACGAAAACACATACCGTGACGATAAATATGAAACAAAGTATTTGATGTAACGTCTATGAATACAATCGATTTACTTATTTTTATAAGTGTATCACAACTTCTGTTAAAGTTCTTGATAAATTTCGTTCTTTTGATTGTAAATAAAACAAATATATATATATATATCTAATTTAATGCACATGGCGTGTGTCTGTATTTTATCGACAGCTATGTCTTATCTATCTCGTATGCCCAGCTAAACTTACAACAGTGAAATTTAATTATTTAATAAATGGTAATTCCTTTAATTTAGTAGCAATTACTTCTGCTGTAGTCATACATAATACATTACTTTTTTTCAGTGACGAAAAAAAAACCAACCAACGTGATAAATGTTTTAGATAGATTTGTGAGGACACAACATTAGCTTGTGTTCTAATGGGAGTTAATATTGCTCTCCCGTTTGATGACTTATTTTGTTTACACTTATCAATCCAAATTAGTGGTTCAATTTCTAAAAGACGATTTCTTAATGTATATAATTTTGATTTTCTTACACATGCTAAGCACATTTAACTTAAGGAATTGACTTTAACCAAAGCTAACATCAACAGTAACTAGACATTTACCTCACTGAAGGTAAATTTAACACATGGTTTAATAACAAAACATATTATTTTCTTCCATAGAGTAACTTTTTTGGGGGACGATAATGTTCATATAGCCCCATTATAGTACTTTACAACAAAATATATGATTTCAATTTTCCCATTGTGAACTTTCTATTTAAATGTAGCAAAATTCCAGCAGCACCTGCATATAAAGTATATATCTCTCAGTTTATCCGATATTCCAGAGCTTGTGGTTACTATCAGGATTTGTTTGATAGAGGATTGCTGCTAATAAGGAAGCTACTAAACTAAGGATTCATATTGGTTGAGTTGAAGTCATCACTTCGAACGTTTAGCGGTCGCCATCAGGCTTGGTTAACCTTTACGAAACATCTGTGTCACAAATGACCACGGATATGTTATTTTTGTCGTAACCATGACTTATCACCGAGTTTGTAGCAACGGGTACCACTAGGGGATCAGGAACTGCCTATCCTTCCGGAGCACATGAGTTCACTCCCTCACGTGGGGAGGGGGGTGGAGGGTAACCCGTAACAGAGGTATTATGTTCTGTTTCTATACACCTGGGTTCTCTCGAGGCAGTTTTTATTTATAAATAAAAAATTATTTAATGTCTAGTTTTTTACCTTTTGAATGTGATATAGAAGTATAAATAAAACCGGCAGTTAAAATGATTGAAGATCTGTGCAGTATACTTTTAGTGATTCTAATTTTTAAAAATGAAGTTTAGAATCCAGTTTTAATCCATATTTCTGGAGACGTCTGGCAGTACATTCATAAGAACGGTAGATATATGTTGGATAGAGAGAAAAAAAGAAAGTGTGAAGATACCAAAGGGGTAATCAGAATATCTGGGGGGAAAAACTGAGGAAATTTGTTAATCATAAGTTTATTATATGTACAATTATTTTATGTAAATAATCTAAGATATTTTGCTTCAGGAGTTCCTGACATTTCCTAAACCAGGAATGTATTCTGTTGTACTAATTGTATTTGATAAAGCAAAGAATAAGAGGTTCGCAAGATGTCTTGTATTCTATGATAACATGTCAACAAATGAAGTTAAGAGTGGTAAAAGGATCATCGTGAAGCAATCATCATTAGAAACAAATCACACGTGGGTTTCAAAGGATGACTTGACGCTTATTGTACTGTGGACCGATCGGTTCCTCAACAAAAGACATAAACAACATGGATGGTTGAACAAAGTTGAAAGCTTAAAGCATATTGCAAAAGAATACGATGACATATATGGAGTTCGAACTGTATCGCAGATACCAAACATCCATGGTAAAATTTTATTTGATATAAATATTATAAAGTATTAATAAAATGAAAAACATAAAAATACCACAATGTCTGAACAATTCCAAAATACCACAATGTCTGAACAATTCCAAAATACCACAATGTCTGAACAATTCCAAAATACCACAATGTCTGAACAATTCCAAAATACCACAATGTATGAACAATTCCAAAATACCACACTATGAACAATTCCAAAATACCACAATGTATGAACAATTCCAAAATACCACACTGTATGAACAATTCCAAAATACCACAATGTCTGAACAATTCCAAAATACCACAATGTATGAACAATTCCAAAATACCACACTGTATGAACAATTCCAAAATACCACAATGTCTGAACAATTCCAAAATACCAGAATGTCTGAACTATTCCAAAATACCACAATGTCTGAACTATTCCAAAATACCACAATGTCTGAACAATTCCAAAATACCACAATGTCTGAACAATTCCAAAATACCAGAATGTCTGAACAATTCCAAAATACCACAATGTCTGAACAATTTCAAAATACCACAATGTCTGAACAATTCTAAAATACCACAATGTCTGAACAATTCCAAAATACCACAATTTCTGAACAATTCCAAAATACCACAATGTCTGAACAATTCCAAAATACCACAATGTCTGAACAATTCCAAAATACCACAATGTCAACAATTCCAAAATACCACAATGTCTGAACAATTCCAAAATACTACAATGTCTGAACAATTCCAAAATACCACAATGTCTGAACAGTTCCAAAATACCACAATGTCTGAACAATTCCAAAATACCACAATGTTTGAACAATTCCAAAATACCACAATGTCTGAACAATTTCAAAATACCACAATGTCTGAACAATTCTAAAATACCACAATGTCTGAACAATTCCAAAATACCACAATGTCTGAACAATTCCAAAATACCACAATGTCTGAACAATTCCAAAATACCACAATGTCTGAACAATTCCAAAATACCACAATGTCTGAACAATTCCAAAATACCACAATGTCTGAACAATTCCAAAATACCACAATGTCTGAACAATTCTAAAATCTAACAGAAAAATACCACAATGTCTGAACAATTCCAAAATACCACAATGTCTGAACAATTCCAAAATACCAGAATGTCTGAACAATTCCAAAATCTAACAGAAAAATACCACAATGTCTGAACAATTCCAAAATACCACAATGTCTTTTGAACAATTCCAAAATACCAGAATGTCTGAACAATTCCAAAATACCACAATGTCTGAACAATTCCAAAATCTAACAGAAAAATACCACAATGTCTGAACAATTCTAAAATCCAACAGAAAAATACCACAATGTCTGAACAATTCTAAAATCTAACAGAAAAATACCACAATGTCTGAACAATTCTAAAATCTAACAGAAAAATACCACAATGTCTGAACAATTCCAAAATCTAACAGAAAAATACCACAATGTCTGAACAATTCCAAAATACCACAATGTCTGAACAATTCCAAAATACCACAATGTCTGAACAATTTCAAAATACCACAATGTCTGAACAATTCTAAAATACCACAATGTCTGAACAATTCCAAAATACCACAATGTCTGAACAATTCTAAAATCTAACAGAAAAATACCACAATGTCTGAACAATTCTAAAATCTAACAGAAAAATACCACACTGTCTGAACAATTCTAAAATCTAACAGAAAAATACCACAATATCTGAACAATTCTAAAATCTAACAGAAAAATACCACAATGTCTGAACAATTCCAAAATCTAACAGAAAAATACCACAATGTCTGAACAATTCCAAAATACCACAATGTCTGAACAATTCCAAAATACCCGAATGTCTGAACAATTCCAAAATCTAACAGAAAAATACCACAATGTCTGAACAAATCCAAAATACCACAATGTCTGAACAATTCCAAAATACCAGAATGTCTGAACAATTCTAAAATCTAACAGAAAAATACCACAATGTCTGAACAATTCCAAAATCTAACAGAAAAATACCACAATGTCTGAACAATTCTAAAATCTAACAGAAAAATACCACAATGTCTGAACAATTCCAAAATCTAACAGAAAAATACCACAATGTCTGAACAATTCTAAAATCTAACAGAACAATACCACAATGTCTGAACAATTCTAAAATCTAACAGAAAAATACCACACTGTCTGAACAATTCTAAAATCTAACAGAAAAATACCACAATGTCTGAACAATTCTAAAATCTAACAGAAAAATACCACAATGTCTGAACAATTCTAAAATCTAACAGAAAAATACCACAATGTCTGAACAATTCTAAAATCTAACAGAAAAATACCACAATGTCTGAACAATTCCAAAATACCACAATGTTTGAACAATTCCAAAATACCACAATGTCTGAACAATTTCAAAATACCACAATGTCTGAACAATTCTAAAATACCACAATGTCTGAACAATTCCAAAATACCACAATGTCTGAACAATTCCAAAATACCACAATGTCTGAACAATTCCAAAATACCACAATGTCTGAACAATTCCAAAATACCACAATGTCTGAACAATTCCAAAATACCACAATGTCTGAACAATTCTAAAATCTAACAGAAAAATACCACAATGTCTGAACAATGCTAAAATCTAACAGAAAAATACCACAATGTCTGAACAATTCTAAAATCTAACAGAAAAATACCACAATGTCTGAACAATTCTAAAATCTAACAGAAAAATACCACAATGTCTGAACAATTCCAAAATCTAACAGAAAAATACCACAATGTCTGAACAATTCCAAAATACCACAATGTCTGAACAATTCCAAAATACCAGAATGTCTGAACAATTCCAAAATCTAACAGAAAAATACCACAATGTCTGAACAATTCCAAAATACCACAATGTCTTTTGAACAATTCCAAAATACCAGAATGTCTGAACAATTCCAAAATACCACAATGTCTGAACAATTCCAAAATCTAACAGAAAAATACCACAATGTCTGAACAATTCTAAAATCCAACAGAAAAATACCACAATGTCTGAACAATTCTAAAATCTAACAGAAAAATAACACAATGTCTGAACAATTCTAAAATCTAACAGAAAAATACCACAATGTCTGAACAATTCTAAAATCTAACAGAAAAATACCACAATGTCTGAACAATTCCAAAATCTAACAGAAAAATACCACAATGTCTGAACAATTCCAAAATACCACAATGTCTGAACAATTCCAAAATACCACAATGTCTGAACAATTCTAAAATCTAACAGAAAAATACCACAATGTCTGAACAATTCTAAAATCTAACAGAAAAATACCACACTGTCTGAACAATTCTAAAATCTAACAGAAAAATACCACACTGTCTGAACAATTCTAAAATCTAACAGAAAAATACCACAATGTCTGAACAATTCTAAAATCTAACAGAAAAATACCACAATGTCTGAACAATTCCAAAATCTAACAGAAAAATACCACAATGTCTGAACAATTCCAAAATACCACAATGTCTGAACAATTCCAAAATACCCGAATGTCTGAACAATTCCAAAATCTAACAGAAAAATACCACAATGTCTGAACAATTCCAAAATACCACAATGTCTGAACAATTCCAAAATACCAGAATGTCTGAACAATTCCAAAATACCACAATGTCTGAACAATTCCAAAATACCACAATGTCTGAACGATTCCAAAATCTAACAGAAAAATACCACAATGTCTGAACAATTCTAAAATCTAACAGAAAAATACCACAATGTCTGAACAATTCCAAAATCTAACAGAAAAATACCACAATGTCTGAACAATTCTAAAATCTAACAGAAAAATACCACAATGTCTGAACAATTCTAAAATCTAACAGAAAAATACCACACTGTCTGAACAATTCTAAAATCTAACAGAAAAATACCACAATGTCTGAACAATTCTAAAATCTAACAGAAAAATACCACAATGTCTGAACAATTCTAAAATCTAACAGAAAAATACCACAATGTCTGAACAATTCTAAAATCTAACAGAAAAATACCACAATGTCTGAACAATTCCAAAATCTAACAGAAAAATACCACAATGTCTGAACAATTCCAAAATCTAACAGAAAAATTGCCGCTCACTTTTCTGGCTGAGCATAGGCACCTCAATAAAAATTGTGGCGTGGTTAAGCTAGCTTTGTAGGCCTATATGAACGAATAAACATCAAATAATGTCGATTGGAATACCCTCCTTTTTGACTCGGAGGGTGTTGATGAAATGTGTAATTGTGTCATCGAGGCATTCTTCAAAATCCCAAGAGAATGCATTCAAACCAAAATGGCCACTGTACGTAATATTGATCTATCATGGTTTAATATCGAACAGTCATATATCGACAAATACAAGATAGAAAAAAATCAAAGTTAAAGATTTAATAAAAATAGCTAAAGAACATTTTGAAAAATAATTAGACAATATTATCTTAGAAAAAATAAAAAATAAACAAAAATTACTGGAAAATATTGAAGATGCTAATTAATTTCTTCAATGGACGATGCCATTGTTCCTCTTCCAGATATTGAACATCAGACCAATGATGTTCTACGAGATTTAATCATTACTACAGATGAGATTGCTGATATTATTAAAATATGTGACCATAACCGATTTTGGCTAACTTGTTTAGTTTAGGCCCTTACGTGTACTTGCTCCCCAAGACTTTTAGATTATTTGGCATTCCAATCTTTTGATTATGAGCAACCAGATAGTTATTTACAAATAAAAACTGCTCATATAAACATAATGAGCAAATAAACAGTCAAAATATAGACAATTCTGAATGTTTTGGTGTAAAATTTGTTGAAATCTATCTAGAAATGACTTCACAATAATATTTTGAAAAAATATGGTTTTGGTTGATTGTAAAGGGAATTTTTACATGTGGCAATACTTTTGGCCACATACTGTATATAGTAATGAATGATGTACTTAATGATAAATAAACTTGATCGTAAATCCATCCTATATGTATCAGCATCGATCAACATCGACACAGAAATATATATATATTTGTTTTCTTAGATATTTATATATCATGCGTATACTGTCTTAATCCTTTATGAAATATTATTTGTCATTTTGTATTATTCGGCAGGTATTGTTCGATTTGAACTTCAGTATAAAGTCTATGGTCCAGATTTGAAAAACCAACAGTATTTCTTACCTACAAGTAATGTGTTGAGCCAATCAGAAGATCTAAATATTCACTGGAAAGATGGATATAGACTTGATATAACTGTAAGAGCATATGATATATTTGATGGATATGTAGAGGACACAACAACCGTCTATAAAGATACCAGTCCTCCATCTCTCAAAGATCTATGGCTGACCAAAGGTGATCGAGTTAACATATCGATACACAGTATTGCAGATTTCACAGAAATGATGTATGTAAATCAATTATTATGATCATACAGGGTTACCTTAAAATTTTCCCATCATTCAATTTTTTTAAATTTGCATCATGGAATAGTTATGTTGTCTAAATACATTATCTGCCAAAGTTTCAAAAAATTTCACTGTGCCGTTTTCTCCATAGCACATCCTAAATATAGCAATTTTGGGGGTATTCTTGACGCCAGATGGTAATACTAGTTTCGGAAGATTCCAATAGATATGCACATTTATTTCTGATTGAAAGGGAATATTTTGGCTTCAATACACTTGAGTGTCGTTGTTGAATAAATATGAAATATTTAGCATATTTGAATATCCTGTTTGGAGATAATCACGTGCAAAACAGTGGAAACTCAAAAAAAGGGGGGATGCCCTGAGGACCTGTCGATTAATTTCCACCAAAAAATGTCACACTGAAGAATAGACATATAGACTTCATTGCACCAAATTTTACAAACTTTTACCGTCAGATTTTTAAAATATTTAAATTTATGTTTTTCATGGATGGCACCCAGAAAAAAATGAAATTGTCGAGGAAAGTTATCACACATCCATCCTTTGCCAGTTTCTTTGTTTGTGAGATAAAATATGACTAGTTACCAATAACAAAAAGCTTTTGAATTCTAATAATTGACACAGTGGATGTCCAAACTACCAAATGACTGCATTTGTCTTTTTTATTTTCAAGTCGGCTGGGGAGGGGGAGGGGTGGTTTGAGGGTGACTCTACTTGATTAATTCATTGCAAGAAAACATCAAAAAACACAGACAGCCACCCAGCTGTATTATTAAATTCCTTCAAATGTTGTGCTCCAGTTGTATTCGTTTGATTCTGGTTATTCTTTAGTTGTCTTATGAGAAGGGGGCGGTGGTATAAGAGAGGATCAGATATTACAATTTTTTTCCCAAGCATAGCTTTCTATTTTTTTACTACCATAAAATGAATTTGTTCTATAGTTTCATAATATCTAAGATTCTGGTGTATATATTTAATTTTTTTTTTTGACAAACCCTTGAAATTCAATAGAAAAAGGTTGTCACAAATTGTGTTACATTTCTGGCATTTTTGACAACATATTTCGATGAACATTTTTCTGGAAAGAGATATTTCAATGATATTTAGTGGGCACCGGCGTATAATAATAACACACTGCCTGACACTGGCATATAAGCAGCAATAAGATATAAAAATACAAGGAACACAGCTATGGAAAGGTAAAAGGAAAAGGAGTCATTTTTTTAACTGGCGATATCCAATGTAAACAATCTTTGTCACCAAAAAGCTTGGAATTGAGGGGGAATTTTCAAATGCACAGATGATCATATATTTGAGAAGGCACTGAAAATAGAGTTATCTCCCATACCCCAGGCCTACACCCTTAAGACGACAACTAATTTGACACATGAAAGAAATCTAGGAGTATGATGCTGCAAATATTTAAGTTATTTCTGCTCTTTGAATTGCACCCGTCATGCGATCCCCATGTACAAAGTCTATGTCTAATTAATATATGGTCAATAGATGTAGGCTTCTTGAATAGTTATTTAAGGAACATCTCTTCAAGGGGTTTAGAAATGGAAATACCGCAATGGTCAACCAAATTATGATGACGATTATATTATTTTGAGGGAATGCGGGTACTAACTCCAAAATAATCTTGGGATACATAAACCCTGCTCGCGCGAGAGATAGTAATATAACTATCTGCATACCATCAAACTCGAACGTAACCTTTCTAGATCCTACCATGATTCCTTGAAATACTGGAATTGGAGTAAGACATTGATAACTTCTTTGGTAACGTTAAGTTTTAATATGTATTTCCAGCATAGAATGGAAGGCATTTGATTATGACAGTGGATTAAACCAAGTTGAATGGCGGTTATATAACAATTATACAAGAATAGAAGAGCATGGGAAAGCTGCTAAACCAGCACAAGGAAAAGCAAAGGTGATCCTGTATAGAAAGAAGGAAACAGTTACTTGTTTAAGAAGAGTTTGAAGATACCAAAGGGGTAATAAGAATCCCTATATCGAAGAAGAACAGACAATACACCTGACCAAATGTCATATGATATATTTCCATCACTTGATGTTAACCGTCGGAAATATTTTATTTTGTTTAAATTTCGCTTTCCAACTCGCTAGGGCGAGACACCACTTAAGAAGTTGTATACCAGAAATGCCGATCTGGTGCATAAAATTAATAGAAATTGTAGGTATCCTGGATGTTTATTAATCTTCTCCTCAGAAAACACTAGGTCAATTGGAAACAGGAAAGGCGTATTGAAAGTTCTCATTTTGTTCTCTGATTGCAGGACAAACTACAGTACCGATTGAACCGAAACTCTATCATTCTTCCCTCAAACATATTTGGTATTTGCTTCCAGCGTTGTATCTGATATGGTCATCAGGTGTAAAAAAAAATTCTCCTCTGAATAATAACTATGATGGTCCTTTACATTTTATCATTCCGTGCAAAATTGGAAAATTAATATGCCATCCATGAGTAATATTTGCTTCTAATTGTGTGAATCGTGTCCGCTTAGACTAAAGGTCAAATAAAAAGAATAAAAATGTAGTTATGCAAAATGTACATAAAAATGACTCCTTGCTGCAATCCATTAGACATGGTATGCATATGAGCTTTGTCACCATGATCGCTGCAATGTCGTAGTTTCCTCAAGGTAGCGACAATGTAATACTTGCTGCAAGGTGGAAGCAAAACAATCTTTAGCTGTAACTATGCCACACGTAACTGAAATTAGTATAACATTATTAACCTATTAAGAGAGGAACATTTCCAAGGAATTCCTATAAACAGACCACACGCAATTCCAAACACAGTTGTTGCTATTGAATCATGTTGCATCATAGGTCTGTTCTATGTTCATTTGGAATTTCACCCAAAGATGAAGAACTGGATCTACCATCACTGTACTGGATTCCTAAATTACACAGGTGTCCTTTCAAACAGCACTATATTGCTGGATCTGCCAAATGCTTCACAAAACCTCTTTCCAAATTATTAACATGTATTCTATCGGCGGTCAAAACCGGGTTTCAGAGTTACTGTGACACTAGCTACTCGAGGAGTGGTGTGAATCAGATGTGGATATACAATTTAGGCCCCTCTCCTCCTGCAATAGCATCAAAATATTTGACTTCTCTACCCTCTACACAACTATTCCTCACTCTAAGCTGAAGGACAAATTGAGGGAGTTTGTCCAACTGTGTTTCATAAAAAGGAATGGCCAACGTAGATACAAATACCTTGTGCTAAGAATGGACAGATCTTATTTTGTAAAAAAACACTCAGATTCTACAAAAAAGTTTTCTGAAACTGATATCATCAACATATCTGTTATCTTTGGTGAACGTGAACTGACAGTCGGTATACCTATGAGTACAAACTGTGCTCCTCTTCTCGCCAACTTGTTCCTTTATTCGTATGAAGCAGACTTCATACAGGGGCTTCTCAAGAGAAGCGAAAAGAAACTAGCCCGATCCTTTAATTTCACGTTCCGCTATTTTTAGTTGATGTCCTTTCACTAAATAATTCTATCCCATTGAGCTTGAAATAAAGGATACCACATATACAGATAGATCTGCTTCATACCATGACCTACACCTCGAAATTGAAAGTGAGGGGCGGTTAAGAACGAGACTTTACGACAAAAGAGATGATTTCAATTTTCCCATTGTGAACTTTCCATTGATATGTAGCAACATTCCAGCAGTGCCTGCTTATGGAGTATATCTCTCTCAGTTAATATGATATTCCAGAGCTTGTGGTTCCTATCAGGATTTCCTTGATAGAGGGTTACTGCTAACAAGGAAGCTACTGAACCAAGGGTTCCTCTTCGTTAAGTTGAAGTCATCACTTTGAAAGTTTTACGGTCGCCACCATGACTTGGTTGACCGCTATGGAATATCTGTGTCATAAATGACCACGGATATGTTCCACTTGTTGTAAGCACTTCCCGGTCTTTTCCTGATTCCTGACTTATAACCGGGTTTGTAACTAGATTAACATGACGGGTGTCACTAGTGGAGCAGGAACTGCTTTCCCTTCCGGAGCACCTGTGTTCACCCCGTTTTTAGTGGGGTTCGTGTTACTCGATCTTTAGTTTTATGTGTATGTTTTGTAGATCGTTGTTTGTCCTTTTGTACTTTTTCTCATGGCCATTGTGTTGGCTGTTCTTTGATATACGGATTCTGATTACCCCCTTTGGTATCTTCAAACTCTTCTTGTACAATTGTATTTTATGCATGATCATCTGATAGCAAATTATGCAATTTATTTCTAATTATCTATCGCCTGGACCGCTAAAACTTATCTACCCTTTCTGGGAGGTTGCATGGTGAGTGTGTTGTGGTGTTTAGCGACAGAGTAAAGAGTAAAGACAACCTAAGCTCATATATAGAACTATATCTCTGTTGAAATTTAATTGAAAGCATGAATTCTATAGTTGGAGTACAATGGCCTAACGTTGATGATATGCTATGTTGTTACTGAGTACATTTCTGTACATTAATGATTAGACAATTTGTCTCTGTTTTATGCAACAGACGTTTTTGGAATTGATGCCTCAAATATTCTTTTTTCAATATCCCAAACTACCTCACTGGTTGAATGGTCAACATGTTCGCCTTGAATGGTGAAGATCGTGGGCTCGAACCATGGTCGGATCAAACCAAAGACTAAAAAAATGGTATTTGCAATGCTTAATTAATGTATACGTGTATAAACTACAAATAATAACAAAACTAGTATCTTGTTTTGCTTCAGAATCTACAAGAGTGTCAACAGAAATATAACAACGAACCCAGAGGTCCATCATGTTACTGTACTATGTTCCATGGGTGCTATCACAAATCTTTCCACGTGAAACCACTGGTTGTTAATGATTCCGGTATCACCCCAGGCAAAGAGAAAGGTGTACACGATTCTGATTACTATGTAGAAGTAACTGTCATCAATAATGCATTACTGAAAACCACAAAGACTATAAAGGTTGGTGTTTATGCCTGTGCCGCTCGACGTATGGGGGCATTAAGCTTTATCTATATTCATGCATACGTCTGTTCGTCCATCGATCCCGCATATGATTTCCACACGTTAACCTAAGTTACTCTGACGCAAATCATTTCAAATTGATACACAAGGTCAGTGACAATAAAGGCAGACTAAGTTCAAATTCGGTCTTTACCACCGTTTCCCGTATTGGATTTATGCTGATAGCGGAGGCATCCGTACCCTATGGACACATTCTTTCATTTTTTCGTTCATAAAATTATCTTTAGCTACTGTAAAATTTAATGTAATCTTTAAGTTTTGAATTTAGTTAGAACAGTGGTGTGGGTTATGTAATAATATACTTTTAACAACCCATGTTTCCTATGTATTGCTCTGTTTTAGTTCTGCCTACCGATATCGAAGTTGCCTGTGATTTCCGATCGCCGGATTGATAATTTGCTCAGGACTAATATTTGTCACAAAGCATGCAACATGTACAATACATTTCATTGGGATGAACGGAATAAAGACAGGTTACCGTAATAAAAATATAACAATACAATGGATACAAGAACCATATTTATTTGTACGTTCCAATTATCTATTTATATCTCCCCCACTGGATGTCAAAGCTACCTAAAATACTAGATAATATATATTTATCCTGCACTGGTTCTATTTAAGCAGTAAATCGCATTAACAGGATATCATTTGATATATACGGTTACTAACCAAGATATATCTTTTCTGGTACCTGATTCATATAGAGCGACGATAAGAAATGGCAGCAGTATAAACGTATATGCAACAAAGGACTCCATTGAAAATGATTAAAACAGCGCTTGTTTCTGCTATTTTCAGACAATCTGGCAGTTGTTTTATAATTTTTGACATTGCAGGATAAACACAACATACGTACTTTGTCGGTAAATATAAAATGAATTTGCACTCGGTGCGAAACAGTCCAGAAACTTCACCAGAGACTCGCTTTTCTTCCTGTTTCTGAAGTTCATACACATAAATTTTATATTTGCTACCAATGTATGTATACTGTCTATATATTTCTTTTATTGATTTAAGCAAGACACATTTCTTAAGGATGTAAAATAACATGTCTGTAAATAATTGTTCTACCATTAATAACATGTATTGTTTTGTTATTAGATAACAATTGACATTTCACCACCACATGAGGGATTTGTTCATGATGGAATAAAAGGTTATCCAGAAATTGACTATCAACAGGATTCACTCCTCAAAGCCCACTGGGAAGGGTTTTTTGACCGTGAAAGTGGAGTAGATTTTTACTATTACGTTTTCAGTGAACATTGTTTCACAAATCAAGAAATGCATCTAAGTACCCAGGTATAACTTTTAACGCATGTTCTTTTTTTTGTATATATTGATATTGAAATTTGAAAAACATACAAATTGATACAACAATAAGTAAAATATTATTTTGCTTGTGAAAAGTCTTGATTTACCAGCTGTATACAAGTGTGTTATATTAGAAAACAATTAAATACTAGTATTTCTAGTGTTTTAAATGAAATAGTAACATTTTGTATACACTTAATTTCTTTTTTCAAGTTTTAGTGGAAACATTTTCCAAATGGATATATTAAATAATATATGGACATACAGTATATATAATCGGTTCATTTTTATAAATATGTTTTATCATTATATTCATTTCTGCGGTCCAAAACAGTTCAAGATAATTTCTTTTCTCTTTGAATGTTGTTTTTTAATTAAACCGTGAAAATGACTCCACTTATAATGTACACATATTATCATAAAAGTGTTTCAATGTTGTCTCCATATAGAAACAGAAAACGTACAACACGTTTGCTTCATTCAATGCTCCAAGAGAAGGAACTTACTTTATATCTGTCACTGCTGTAAATAGAGCCAGTGAAAGCTCCAATGTTGTGTGTTCTGACGGAGTAACATTCACAACAACTGTTCCATATGTCACTAACTTTACATTTGACGGAGTTAGACGAAAAGATCAGTTTATTATTGACGGCAATGGTACACTGTGGTTGGTTGATGGGGTTATGATACGACATAAAGCTGAAAATGTTACCAATGTCTGCAGGTAAACAAAGGTTTCTTACATAAGTATTAATGGTACTCGTGTACTTACAATTTGATATTTTTCATATGTTTATACATTTGTACAATGAAGCACAAATTAATATGCTGCATTTACATTCTATACAAGTGATTGACTAAAGTATGAATTACCTCAGTGATGTACTGGTAAGTGTACTTGAATAGATTTGTGATGTAGTATAGGTTCGATCCCCAATGTTACGAGTGTCTCTGGATTGTCCATTCCTTGTTTAACCTTTTGGTTTTCTCTAATGTTTGTTTATAAGATTGAATATTAAACTTCTAATTCAATTCCAGTCTGATATTAGCATTGGTCCAAAATAGAATACTATTTTTGTCATTTCTATCAATAATTTAAATATTTCATTGTAAACATGATCATTTTAATTAACTTTTAAACAGGCACAAAATATACATGACGATCCTGATATTGTTTCTACCAAATAAACGTTAGTAAATACGGAAGGCGCAATCAATACTGGACATTCCACAGACACAGGCAATGTAGGACACAAGAAACAAAATCAAGACGACGAAAACAAAAAACACTACACGTAAAACACGGACCCACCAACAAACGGGGGTACGTGAACCCAGGTGCTCACGACTGGTAAGCAGTCTCTCTTTCTTATATGATACCTGCCATGTTTCTCAAGGTCAAGTACGGTAAACATCTTGTTGGTGATAGAGGTGAGGAGAAAAAAATCTATGTTACAGGAAAAAGAGCCATTGCCATCTGAGAAACGGATATTTCATAACGGTTAATCAGTTCGTAATGACGAATGTTATACAGCTTCTATAGATCGATGCATACCAGTTGAAACTAGATTGAATTATGTTTAATATAAAACAAATTCGTCACTCGCTATCATAAATGAATTATATGTGAAAACACAAAACTGTTGAATGTTTGACATCTACCTATATGTAATGGTTCCGTGGCGTTAGTCCGAAGGTTCATTGGTCCGAAGGTCCATTAGTCCGAATGTTCGTTAGTCCGAAGGTCCATTAGTCCGAAGGTCCATTAGTCCGAAGGTTCGTTTGTCCTAATGTCGGCCACCCATACGTCTGAAGTCTGTTATTTCTGGTTTGAATAAACGTATATATTCATCCCGTATTAGTTTAATATTATTTTATTGCAAATAAAACAGCAATGGGATTGGACAAAAAGTTATCACAACTTATGGACTGTCCTCTCCCTACAAATAATACACATATAATAATGTCAACAAAAATAGCACATACACAAATATAAATAATATTTAACACAATATAGTGAAACATGGGAAATAAATTGATGTAGATGTAAACAGATGACCGACCACTGATTATAATCTTTTTATTTGTCTACAACCCGTATACCCTTTTTGTCCCGCGCCGCGTTCGTCCGTCCGTCCTTGTGCAAACATGTATCTTAAAGTAGTGTTACTAGAAATTAAGGTATAAAACAACAAAGTACCGATATTGCAGGAAATAATGATTTTTTTTTCTAGTTTAACCCGTACGTTTTTTCCTACATGTAATATGCATAAAACATTTGTTAGATGATCATTTATGATACTATATTATATTTTGTTTCTGATGCGTGTATACCTACATTGTGTAAGTACCAATCTTTGGAATTTCTACACTAACAACAGACTGTTTATTCTTCTACAGTATGCCACTTGGTTAAAATATCTAAGGAGACCCCTTATCTGGTATACACGTATCGGGTAAAGGGTACTTGTATATGTCGAGCCATGGAACACGGTATTCTGGAATTACATAGATGTAGAATTTGGTATGCATATGCTTAAGTTGTTGCGGTAGTTGATTGGAGTTTTCAATATTCCATAATAATTGGTATATATTTGAGGTTACAATCCGTATTTTGCGACCACCAGTTGTACATTACAACGTCCGTTCAATGATTTTATGTATTCTCTTTTTAATGGAATGTACTTGTCCCTCACAAAACTTAATTTCAGATGTGCTTTTTTGTTTTCTAATCCCTTTCTCAGAGTTCGTCTCTTTTGTGTCGTACCAAAAGGGCTCTTTCAGTATTTCGTAAAGAGTAAATGACAAGTCTGAATTTGTTTTCATTTTATTTGTATGTTGTTACTATGTCTTTGTTTATTTGACTTGTGTACGTTGTTTAATTTGTATATATTCTTGTAAAGTTGTATATGCCTTCAACCCTTCCGGGTAAAATTGTGCATTGAATACAATTATTATTATTCTGAAGTGTTTGTTAAGCAAACAATCCCAGTTGTTAATTGGATCAACAACGGGTCTTAAAAATAATCTAATATGTAGATATCTTTTAAGTTTTAAGCTTAAACATATTTGGTTAAGATCAGAGTTTTAGTGGAGGGTTTCTTCATTGGAATGATTTCCATATATTTCAGAGACGACGCATTTTTTTTCTATTTTTTTTTTTAGACTTAGCACGCTTGGATCCATAATTACAAAACAGGGTTTTGGTGCAATTTTTTTCGTGTTTTCTACAAAATGCTTTAAGTTTTACCTATATTTGCCGATTACACATTTTTTTTTGCTAGCAAAAGCCGGGCGTACAGCCTACAACCCACCTGGATAGGCCACTGCTTAGTCAGGTTGAGAATATGAGTATATTGCTTCTCTTACTTAATTTGATAAAGGACTGAATATAAAATCAATTCAACACTGTTTGATACCTATCCTTTGGTCGAAAAACAAGACTAACGGACCTTAAAATGTTCGGACTAACGGACCTTCGGACTAATGAACCTTCGGAGTAATGGACCTTCGGACTATCGAGCGGTCACCATATGTAATATATAGAGAAAGAAAAAAACCATCAGACATACATGGAAATAGAATTTAAATTCCTGTAAGATATTATCTAGCCATACACATTAATATAACAATGGATAATTTGTAATTAGTGTCTTTATGTAAATATAATGAAATTATTATCAAAACTAGGGTCCCCCCTCAGGCATAGGTGACTTTAACCGATGTTGGCTATCCTATTTAGGCCCTCTTTATGTAAATATAATGAAATTATTATCAAAACTAGGGTCCCCCCTCAGGCATAGGTGACTTTATCCGATTTTGGCTATCCTATTTAGGCCCTCTTTATGTAAATATAATGAAATTATTATCAAAACTAGGGTCCCCCCTCAGGCATAGGTGACTTTAACCGATGTTGGCTATCCTATTTAGGCCCCCTTTATGTAAATATAATGAAATTATTATCAAAACTAGGGTCCCCCCTCAGGCATAGGTGACTTTATCCGATTTTGGCTATCCTATTTAGGCCCTCTTTATGTAAATATAATGAAATTATTATCAAAACTAGGGTCCCCCCTCAGGCATAGGTGACTTTAACCGATGTTGGCTATCCTATTTAGGCCCTCTTTATGTAAATATAATGAAATTATTATCAAAACTAGGGTCCCCCCTCAGGCATAGGTGACTTTATCCGATTTTGGCTATCCTATTTAGGCCCTCTTTATGTAAATATAATGAAATTATTATCAAAACTAGGGTCCCCCCTCAGGCATAGGTGACTTTAACCGATGTTGGCTATCCTATTTAGGCCCCCTTTATGTAAATATAATGAAATTATTATCAAAACTAGGGTCCCCCCTCAGGCATAGGTGACTTTATCCGATTTTGGCTATCCTATTTAGGCCCTCTTTATGTAAATATAATGAAATTATTATCAAAACTAGGGTCCCCCCTCAGGCATAGGTGACTTTAACCGATGTTGGCTATCCTATTTAGGCCCTCTTTATGTAAATATAATGAAATTATTATCAAAACTAGGGTCCCCCCTCAGGCATAGGTGACTTTAACCGATTTTGGCTATCCTATTTAGGCCCTCTTTATGTAAATATAATGAAATTATTATCAAAACTAGGGTACCCCCTCAGGCATAGGTGACTTTAACCGATGTTGGCTATCCTATTTAGGCCCTCTTTATGTAAATATAATGAAATTATTATCAAAACTAGGGTCCCCCCTCAGGCATAGGTGACTTTATCCGATTTTGGCTCTCCTATTTAGGCCCTCTTTATGTAAATATAATGAAATTATTATCAAAACTAGGGTCCCCCCTCAGGCATAGGTGACTTTATCCGATTTTGGCTATCCTATTTAGGCCCTCTTTATGTAAATATAATGAAATTATTATCAAAACTAGGGTCCCCCCTCAGGCATAGGTGACTTTATCCGATTTTGGCTATCCTATTTAGGCCCTCTTTATGTAAATATAATGAAATTATTATCAAAACTAGGGTCCCCCCTCAGGCATAGGTGACTTTATCCGATTTGGCTATCCTATTTAGGCCCTCTTTATGTAAATATAATGAAATTATTATCAAAACTAGGGTCCCCCCTCAGGCATAGGTGACTTTATCCGATTTTGGCTATCCTATTTAGGCCCTCTTTATGTAAATATAATGAAATTATTATCAAAACTAGGGTCCCCCCTCAGGCATAGGTGACTTTATCCGATTTTGGCTATCCTATTTAGGCCCTCTTTATGTAAATATAATGAAATTATTATCAAAACTAGGGTCCCCCCTCAGGCATAGGTGACTTTATCCGATTTTGGCTATCCTATTTAGGCCCTCTTTATGTAAATATAATGAAATTATTATCAAAACTAGGGTCCCCCCTCAGGCATAGGTGACTTTATCCGATTTTGGCTATCCTATTTAGGCCCTCTTTATGTAAATATGATGAAATTATTATCAAAACTAGGGTCCCCCTCAGACATAGGTAACTTTAACCGATTTTGGCTATCCTATTTAGGCCCTCTTTATGTAAATATAATGAAATTATTATCAAAACTAGGGCCCCCCCCTCAGACATAGGTGACTTTAACCGATGTTGGCTATCCTATTTAGGCCCTCTTTATGTAAATATAATGAAATTATTATCAAAACTAGGGTCCCCCCTCAGGCATAGGTGACTTTATCCGATTTTGGCTATCCTATTTAGGCCCTCTTTATGTAAATATAATGAAATTATTATCAAAACTAGGGTCCCCCCTCAGGCATAGGTGACTTTATCCGATTTTGGCTATCCTATTTAGGCCCTCTTTATGTAAATATAATGAAATTATTATCAAAACTAGGGTCCCCCCTCAGGCATAGGTGACTTTATCCGATTTTGGCTATCCTATTTATGCCCTCTGTATGTAAATATAATGAAATTATTATCAAAACTAGGGTCCCCCCTCAGGCATAGGTGACTTTATCCGATTTTGGCTATCCTATTTAGGCCCTCTTTATGTAAATATAATGAAATTATTATCAAAACTAGGGTCCCCCCTCAGACATAGGTAACTTTAACCGATTTTGGCTATCCTATTTAGGCCCTCTTTATGTAAATATAATGAAATTATTATCAAAACTAGGGTCCCCCCTCAGACATAGGTGACTTTAACCGATGTTGGCTATCCTATTTAGGCCCTCTTTATGTAAATATAATGAAATTATTATCAAAACTAGGGTCCCCCCTCAGGCATAGGTGACTTTATCCGATTTTGGCTATCCTATTTAGGCCCTCTTTATGTAAATATGATGAAATTATTATCAAAACTAGGGTCCCCCCTCAGACATAGGTAACTTTAACCGATTTTGGCTATCCTATTTAGGCCCTCTTTATGTAAATATAATGAAATTATTATCAAAACTAGGGCCCCCCCTCAGACATAGGTGACTTTAACCGATGTTGGCTATCCTATTTAGGCCCTCTTTATGTAAATATAATGAAATTATTATCAAAACTAGGGTCCCCCCTCAGGCATAGGTGACTTTATCCGATTTTGGCTATCCTATTTAGGCCCTCTTTATGTAAATATAATGAAATTATTATCAAAACTAGGGTCCCCCCTCAGGCATAGGTGACTTTATCCGATTTTGGCTATCCTATTTATGCCCTCTGTATGTAAATATAATGAAATTATTATCAAAACTAGGGTCCCCCCTCAGGCATAGGTGACTTTATCCGATTTTGGCTATCCTATTTAGGCCCTCTTTATGTAAATATAATGAAATTATTATCAAAACTAGGGTCCCCCCTCAGACATAGGTAACTTTAACCGATTTTGGCTATCCTATTTAGGCCCTCTTTATGTAAATATAATGAAATTATTATCAAAACTAGGGTCCCCCCTCAGACATAGGTGACTTTAACCGATGTTGGCTATCCTATTTAGGCCCTCTTTATGTAAATATAATGAAATTATTATCAAAACTAGGGTCCCCCCTCAGGCATAGGTGACTTTAACCGATGTTGGCTATCCTATTTAGGCCTTCTTTATGTAAATATAATGAAATTATTATCAAAACTAGGGTCCCCCCTCAGGCATAGGTGACTTTATCCGATTTTGGCTATCCTATTTAGGCCCTCTTTATGTAAATATAATGAAATTATTATCAAAACTAGGGTCCCCCCTCAGGCATAGGTGACTTTATCCGATTTTGGCTATCCTATTTAGGCCCTCTTTATGTAAATATAATGAAATTATTATCAAAACTAGGGTCCCCCCTCAGGCATAGGTGACTTTATCCGATTTTGGCTATCCTATTTAGGCCCTCTTTATGTAACTATAATGAAATTATTATCAAAACCAGGGTCCCCCCTCAGGCATATGTGACTTTATCCGATTTTGGCTATCCTATTTAGGCCCTCTTTATGTAAATATAATGAAATTATTATCAAAACTAGGGTCCCCCCTCAGGCATAGGTGACTTTATCCGATTTTGGCTATCCTATTTAGGCCCTCTTTATGTAAATATAATGAAATTATTATCAAAACTAGGGTCCCCCCTCAGGCATAGGTGACTTTATCCGATTTTGGCTATCCTATTTAGGCCCTCTTTATGTAAATATAATGAAATTATTATCAAAACTAGGTCCCCCCTCAGACATAGGTGACTTTAACCGATGTTGGCTATCCTATTTAGGCCCTCTTTATGTAAATATAATGAAATTATTATCAAAACTAGGGTCCCCCCTCAGGCATAGGTGACTTTAACCGATTTTGGCTATCCTATTTAGGCCCTCTTTATGTAAATATAATGAAATTATTATCAAAACTAGGGTCCCCCCTCAGACATAGGTGACTTTAACCGATGTTGGCTATCCTATGTAGGCCCTCTTTATGTAAATATAATGAAATTATTATCAAAACTAGGGTCCCCCCTCAGGCATAGGTGACTTTAACCGATGTTGGCTATCCTATTTAGGCCTTCTTTATGTAAATATAATGAAATTATTATCAAAACTAGGGTCCCCCCTCAGGCATAGGTGACTTTATCCGATTTTGGCTATCCTATTTAGGCCCTCTTTATGTAAATATAATGAAATTATTATCAAAACTAGGGTCCCCCCTCAGGCATAGGTGACTTTATCCGATTTTGGCTATCCTATTTAGGCCCTCTTTATGTAAATATAATGAAATTATTATCAAAACTAGGGTCCCCCCTCAGGCATAGGTGACTTTATCCGATTTTGGCTATCCTATTTAGGCCCTCTTTATGTAAATATAATGAAATTATTATCAAAACCAGGGTCCCCCCTCAGGCATAGGTGACTTTATCCGATTTTGGCTATCCTATTTAGGCCCTCTTTATGTAAATATAATGAAATTATTATCAAAACTAGGGTCCCCCCCTCAGGCATAGGTGACTTTATCCGATTTTGGCTATCCTATTTAGGCCCTCTTTATGTAAATATAATGAAATTATTATCAAAACTAGGGTCTCCCCTCAGGCATAGGTGACTTTATCCGATTTTGGCTATCCTATTTAGGCCCTCTTTATGTAAATATAATGAAATTATTATCAAAACTAGGGTCCCCCCTCAGGCATAGGTGACTTTATCCGATTTTGGCTATCCTATTTAGGCCCTCTTTATGTAAATAAAATGAAATTATTATCAAAACTAGGTCCCCCCTCAGACATAGGTGACTTTAACCGATGTTGGCTATCCTATTTAGGCCCTCTTTATGTAAATATAATGAAATTATTATCAAAACTAGGGTCCGCCCTCAGGCATAGGTGACTGTAACCGATGTTGGCTATCCTATTTAGGCCTTCTTTATGTAAATATAATGAAATTATTATCAAAACTAGGGTCCCCCCTCAGGCATAGGTGACTTTATCTGATTTTGGCTATCCTATTTAGGCCCTCTTTATGTAAATATAATGAAATTATTATCAAAACTAGGGTCCCCCCTCAGGCATAGGTGACTTTATCCGATTTTGGCTATCCTATTTAGGCCCTCTTTATGTAAATATAATGAAATTATTATCAAAACTAGGGTCCCCCCTCAGGCATAGGTGACTTTATCCGATTTTGGCTATCCTATTTAGGCCCTCTTTATGTAAATATAATGAAATTATTATCAAAACTAGGGTCCCCCCTCAGGCATAGGTGACTTTATCCGATTTTGGCTATCCTATTTAGTCCCTCTTTATGTAAATATAATGAAATTATTATCAAAACTAGGGTCCCCCCTCAGGCATAGGTGACTTTATCCGATTTTGGCTATCCTATTTAGGCCCTCTTTATGTAAATATAATGAAATTATTATCAAAACTAGGGTCCCCCCTCAGGCATAGGTGACTTTATCCGATTTTGGCTATCCTATTTAGGCCCTCTTTATGTAAATATAATGAAATTATTATCAAAACTATGGTCCCCCCTCAGACATAGGTGACTTTAACCGATGTTGGCTATCCTATTTAGGCCCTCTTTATGTAAATATAATGAAATTATTATCAAAACTAGGGTCCCCCCTCAGGCATAGGTGACTTTAACCGATGTTGGCTATCCTATTTAGGCCTTCTTTATGTAAATATAATGAAATTATTATCAAAACTAGGGTCCCCCCTCAGGCATAGGTGACTTTATCCGATTTTGGCTATCCTATTTAGGCCCTCTTTATGTAAATATAATGAAATTATTATCAAAACTAGGGTCCCCCCTCAGGCATAGGTGACTTTATCCGATTTTGGCTATCCTATTTAGGCCCTCTTTATGTAAATATAATGAAATTATTATCAAAACTAGGGTCCCCCCTCAGGCATAGGTGACTTTAACCGATTTTGGCTATCCTATTTAGGCCCTCTTTATGTAAATATAATGAAATTATTATCAAAACTAGGGTCCCCCCTCAGGCATAGGTGACTTTATCCGATTTTGGCTATCCTATTTAGGCCCTCTTTATGTAAATATAATGAAATTATTATCAAAACTAGGGTCCCCCCTCAGGCATAGGTGACTTTATCCGATTTTGGCTCTCCTATTTAGGCCCTCTTTATGTAAATATAATGAAATTATTATCAAAACTAGGGTCCCCCCTCAGGCATAGGTGACTTTAACCGATTTTGGCTATCCTATTTAGGTCCTCTTTATGTAAATATAATGAAATTATTATCAAAACTAGGGTCCCCCCTCAGGCATAGGTGACTTTAACCGATTTTGGCTATCCTATTTAGGCCCTCTTTATGTAAATATAATGAAATTATTATCAAAACTAGGGTCCCCCCTCAGGCATAGGTGACTTTAACCGATTTTGGCTATCCTATTTAGGCCCTCTTTATGTAATTATAATGAAATTATTATCAAAACTAGGGTACCCCCTCAGACATAGGTGACTTTAACCGATTTTGGCTATCCTATTTAGGCCCTCTTTATGTAAATATAATGAAATTATTATCAAAACTAGGCCCCCCCCTCAGACATAGGTGACTTTAACCGATTTTGGCTATCCTATTTAGGCCCTCTTTATGTAAATATAATGAAATTATTATCAAAACTAGGGTCCCCCCTCCGGCATAGGTGACTTTATCCGATTTTGGCTATCCTATTTAGGCCCTCTTTATGTAAATATAATGAAATTATTATCAAAACTAGGGTCCCCCCTCCGGCATAGGTGACTTTATCCGATTTTGGCTATCCTATTTAGGCCCTCTTTATGTAAATATAATGAAATTATTATCAAAACTAGGGTCCCCCCTCAGGCATAGGTGACTTTATCCGATTTTGGCTATCCTATTTAGGCCCTCTTTATGTAAATATAATGAAATTATTATCAAAACTAGGGTCCCCCCTCAGGCATAGGTGACTTTATCCGATTTTGGCTATCCTATTTAGGCCCTCTTTATGTAACTATAATGAAATTATTATCAAAACCAGGGTCCCCCCTCAGGCATATGTGACTTTATCCGATTTTGGCTATCCTATTTAGGCCCTCTTTATGTAAATATAATGAAATTATTATCAAAACTAGGGTCCCCCCTCAGGCATAGGTGACTTTATCCGATTTTGGCTATCCTATTTAGGCCCTCTTTATGTAAATATAATGAAATTATTATCAAAACTAGGGTCCCCCCTCAGGCATAGGTGACTTTATCCGATTTTGGCTATCCTATTTAGGCCCTCTTTATGTAAATATAATGAAATTATTATCAAAACTAGGTCCCCCCTCAGACATAGGTGACTTTAACCGATGTTGGCTATCCTATTTAGGCCCTCTTTATGTAAATATAATGAAATTATTATCAAAACTAGGGTCCGCCCTCAGGCATAGGTGACTGTAACCGATGTTGGCTATCCTATTTAGGCCTTCTTTATGTAAATATAATGAAATTATTATCAAAACTAGGGTCCCCCCTCAGGCATAGGTGACTTTATCTGATTTTGGCTATCCTATTTAGGCCCTCTTTATGTAAATATAATGAAATTATTATCAAAACTAGGGTCCCCCCTCAGGCATAGGTGACTTTATCCGATTTTGGCTATCCTATTTAGGCCCTCTTTATGTAAATATAATGAAATTATTATCAAAACTAGGGTCCCCCCTCAGGCATAGGTGACTTTATCCGATTTTGGCTATCCTATTTAGGCCCTCTTTATGTAAATATAATGAAATTATTATCAAAACTAGGGTCCCCCCTCAGGCATAGGTGACTTTATCCGATTTTGGCTATCCTATTTAGTCCCTCTTTATGTAAATATAATGAAATTATTATCAAAACTAGGGTCCCCCCTCAGGCATAGGTGACTTTATCCGATTTTGGCTATCCTATTTAGGCCCTCTTTATGTAAATATAATGAAATTATTATCAAAACTAGGGTCCCCCCTCAGGCATAGGTGACTTTATCCGATTTTGGCTATCCTATTTAGGCCCTCTTTATGTAAATATAATGAAATTATTATCAAAACTATGGTCCCCCCTCAGACATAGGTGACTTTAACCGATGTTGGCTATCCTATTTAGGCCCTCTTTATGTAAATATAATGAAATTATTATCAAAACTAGGGTCCCCCCTCAGGCATAGGTGACTTTAACCGATGTTGGCTATCCTATTTAGGCCTTCTTTATGTAAATATAATGAAATTATTATCAAAACTAGGGTCCCCCCTCAGACATAGGTGACTTTATCCGATTTTGGCTATCCTATTTAGGCCCTCTTTATGTAAATATAATGAAATTATTATCAAAACTAGGGTCCCCCCTCAGGCATAGGTGACTTTATCCGATTTTGGCTATCCTATTTAGGCCCTCTTTATGTAAATATAATGAAATTATTATCAAAACTAGGGTCCCCCCTCAGGCATAGGTGACTTTAACCGATTTTGGCTATCCTATTTAGGCCCTCTTTATGTAAATATAATGAAATTATTATCAAAACTAGGGTCCCCCCTCAGGCATAGGTGACTTTATCCGATTTTGGCTATCCTATTTAGGCCCTCTTTATGTAAATATAATGAAATTATTATCAAAACTAGGGTCCCCCCTCAGGCATAGGTGACTTTATCCGATTTTGGCTCTCCTATTTAGGCCCTCTTTATGTAAATATAATGAAATTATTATCAAAACTAGGGTCCCCCCTCAGGCATAGGTGACTTTAACCGATTTTGGCTATCCTATTTAGGTCCTCTTTATGTAAATATAATGAAATTATTATCAAAACTAGGGTCCCCCCTCAGGCATAGGTGACTTTAACCGATTTTGGCTATCCTATTTAGGCCCTCTTTATGTAAATATAATGAAATTATTATCAAAACTAGGGTCCCCCCTCAGGCATAGGTGACTTTAACCGATTTTGGCTATCCTATTTAGGCCCTCTTTATGTAATTATAATGAAATTATTATCAAAACTAGGGTACCCCCTCAGACATAGGTGACTTTAACCGATTTTGGCTATCCTATTTAGGCCCTCTTTATGTAAATATAATGAAATTATTATCAAAACTAGGCCCCCCCCTCAGACATAGGTGACTTTAACCGATTTTGGCTATCCTATTTAGGCCCTCTTTATGTAAATATAATGAAATTATTATCAAAACTAGGGTCCCCCCTCCGGCATAGGTGACTTTATCCGATTTTGGCTATCCTATTTAGGCCCTCTTTATGTAAATATAATGAAATTATTATCAAAACTAGGGTCCCCCCTCCGGCATAGGTGACTTTATCCGATTTTGGCTATCCTATTTAGGCCCTCTTTATGTAAATATAATGAAATTATTATCAAAACTAGGGTCCCCCCTCAGGCATAGGTGACTTTATCCGATTTTGGCTATCCTATTTAGGCCCTCTTTATGTAAATATAATGAAATTATTATCAAAACTAGGGTCCCCCCTCAGGCATAGGTGACTTTATCCGATTTTGGCTATCCTATTTAGGCCCTCTTTATGTAACTATAATGAAATTATTATCAAAACCAGGGTCCCCCCTCAGGCATATGTGACTTTATCCGATTTTGGCTATCCTATTTAGGCCCTCTTTATGTAAATATAATGAAATTATTATCAAAACTAGGGTCCCCCCTCAGGCATAGGTGACTTTATCCGATTTTGGCTATCCTATTTAGGCCCTCTTTATGTAAATATAATGAAATTATTATCAAAACTAGGGTCCCCCCTCAGGCATAGGTGACTTTATCCGATTTTGGCTATCCTATTTAGGCCCTCTTTATGTAAATATAATGAAATTATTATCAAAACTAGGTCCCCCCTCAGACATAGGTGACTTTAACCGATGTTGGCTATCCTATTTAGGCCCTCTTTATGTAAATATAATGAAATTATTATCAAAACTAGGGTCCCCCCTCAGGCATAGGTGACTTTATCCGATTTTGGCTATCCTATTTAGGCCCTCTTTATGTAAATATAATGAAATTATTATCAAAACTAGGGTCCCCCCTCAGGCATAGGTGACTTTAACCGATTTTGGCTATCCTATTTAGGCCCTCTTTATGTAAATATAATGAAATTATTATCAAAACTAGGGTCCCCCCTCAGACATAGGTGACTTTAACCGATGTTGGCTATCCTATGTAGGCCCTCTTTATGTAAATATAATGAAATTATTATCAAAACTAGGGTCCCCCCTCAGGCATAGGTGACTTTAACCGATGTTGGCTATCCTATTTAGGCCTTCTTTATGTAAATATAATGAAATTATTATCAAAACTAGGGTCCCCCCTCAGGCATAGGTGACTTTATCCGATTTTGGCTATCCTATTTAGGCCCTCTTTATGTAAATATAATGAAATTATTATCAAAACTAGGGTCCCCCCTCAGGCATAGGTGACTTTATCCGATTTTGGCTATCCTATTTAGGCCCTCTTTATGTAAATATAATGAAATTATTATCAAAACCAGGGTCCCCCCTCAGGCATAGGTGACTTTATCCGATTTTGGCTATCCTATTTAGGCCCTCTTTATGTAAATATAATGAAATTATTATCAAAACTAGGGTCCCCCCCTCAGGCATAGGTGACTTTATCCGATTTTGGCTATCCTATTTAGGCCCTCTTTATGTAAATATAATGAAATTATTATCAAAACCAGGGTCCCCCCTCAGGCATAGGTGACTTTATCCGATTTTGGCTATCCTATTTAGGCCCTCTTTATGTAAATATAATGAAATTATTATCAAAACTAGGGTCCCCCCCTCAGGCATAGGTGACTTTATCCGATTTTGGCTATCCTATTTAGGCCCTCTTTATGTAAATATAATGAAATTATTATCAAAACTAGGGTCTCCCCTCAGGCATAGGTGACTTTATCCGATTTTGGCTATCCTATTTAGGCCCTCTTTATGTAAATATAATGAAATTATTATCAAAACTAGGGTCCCCCCTCAGGCATAGGTGACTTTATCCGATTTTTGCTATCCTATTTAGGCCCTCTTTATGTAAATAAAATGAAATTATTATCAAAACTAGGTCCCCCCTCAGACATAGGTGACTTTAACCGATGTTGGCTATCCTATTTAGGCCCTCTTTATGTAAATATAATGAAATTATTATCAAAACTAGGGTCCGCCCTCAGGCATAGGTGACTGTAACCGATGTTGGCTATCCTATTTAGGCCTTCTTTATGTAAATATAATGAAATTATTATCAAAACTAGGGTCCCCCCTCAGGCATAGGTGACTTTATCCGATTTTGGCTATCCTATTTAGGCCCTCTTTATGTAAATATAATGAAATTATTATCAAAACTAGGGTCCCCCCTCAGGCATAGGTGACTTTATCCGATTTTGGCTATCCTATTTAGGCCCTCTTTATGTAAATATAATGAAATTATTATCAAAACTAGGGTCCCCCCTCAGGCATAGGTGACTTTATCCGATTTTGGCTATCCTATTTAGGCCCTCTTTATGTAAATATAATGAAATTATTATCAAAACTAGGGTCCCCCCTCAGGCATAGGTGACTTTATCCGATTTTGGCTATCCTATTTAGTCCCTCTTTATGTAAATATAATGAAATTATTATCAAAACTAGGGTCCCCCCTCAGGCATAGGTGACTTTATCCGATTTTGGCTATCCTATTTAGGCCCTCTTTATGTAAATATAATGAAATTATTATCAAAACTAGGGTCCCCCCTCAGGCATAGGTGACTTTATCCGATTTTGGCTATCCTATTTAGGCCCTCTTTATGTAAATATAATGAAATTATTATCAAAACTATGGTCCCCCCTCAGACATAGGTGACTTTAACCGATGTTGGCTATCCTATTTAGGCCCTCTTTATGTAAATATAATGAAATTATTATCAAAACTAGGGTCCCCCCTCAGGCATAGGTGACTTTAACCGATGTTGGCTATCCTATTTAGGCCTTCTTTATGTAAATATAATGAAATTATTATCAAAACTAGGGTCCCCCCTCAGGCATAGGTGACTTTATCCGATTTTGGCTATCCTATTTAGGCCCTCTTTATGTAAATATAATGAAATTATTATCAAAACTAGGGTCCCCCCTCAGGCATAGGTGACTTTATCCGATTTTGGCTATCCTATTTAGGCCCTCTTTATGTAAATATAATGAAATTATTATCAAAACTAGGGTCCCCCCTCAGGCATAGGTGACTTTATCCGATTTTGGCTCTCCTATTTAGGCCCTCTTTATGTAAATATAATGAAATTATTATCAAAACTAGGGTCCCCCCTCAGGCATAGGTGACTTTAACCGATTTTGGCTATCCTATTTAGGCCCTCTTTATGTAAATATAATGAAATTATTATCAAAACTAGGGTCCCCCCTCAGGCATAGGTGACTTTAACCGATTTTGGCTATCCTATTTAGGCCCTCTTTATGTAAATATAATGAAATTATTATCAAAACTAGGGTCCCCCCTCAGGCATAGGTGACTTTAACCGATTTTGGCTATCCTATTTAGGCCCTCTTTATGTAATTATAATGAAATTATTATCAAAACTAGGGTACCCCCTCAGACATAGGTGACTTTAACCGATTTTGGCTATCCTATTTAGGCCCTCTTTATGTAAATATAATGAAATTATTATCAAAACTAGGCCCCCCCCTCAGACATAGGTGACTTTAACCGATTTTGGCTATCCTATTTAGGCCCTCTTTATGTAAATATAATGAAATTATTATCAAAACTAGGGTCCCCCCTCCGGCATAGGTGACTTTATCCGATTTTGGCTATCCTATTTAGGCCCTCTTTATGTAAATATAATGAAATTATTATCAAAACTAGGGTCCCCCCTCCGGCATAGGTGACTTTATCCGATTTTGGCTATCCTATTTAGGCCCTCTTTATGTAAATATAATGAAATTATTATCAAAACTAGGGTCCCCCCCTCAGGTATAGGGGACTTTATCCGATTTTGGCTATCCTATTTAGGCCCTCTTTATGTAAATATAATGAAATTATTATCAAAACTAGGGTCCCCCCCTCAGGCATAGGTGACTTTATCCGATTTTGGCTATCCTATTTAGGCCCTCTTTATGTAAATATAATGAAATTATTATCAAAACTAGGGTCCCCCCTCAGACATAGGTGACTTTAACCGATGTTGGCTATCCTATGTAGGCCCTCTTTATGTAAATATAATGAAATTATTATCAAAACTAGGGTCCCCCCCTCAGGCATAGGTGACTTTATCCGATTTTGGCTATCCTATTTAGGCCCTCTTTATGTAAATATAATGAAATTATTATCAAAACTAGGGTCCCCCCTCAGGCATAGGTGACTTTATCCGATTTTGGCTATCCTATTTAGGCCCTCTTTATGTAAATATAATGAAATTATTATCAAAACTAGGCCCCCCCCTCAGACATAGGTGACTTTAACCGATTTTGGCTATCCTATTTAGGCCCTCTTTATGTAAATATAATGAAATTATTATCAAAACTAGGGTCCCCCCTCCGGCATAGGTGACTTTATCCGATTTTGGCTATCCTATTTAGGCCCTCTTTATGTAAATATAATGAAATTATTATCAAAACTAGGGTCCCCCCTCCGGCATAGGTGACTTTATCCGATTTTGGCTATCCTATTTAGGCCCTCTTTATGTAAATATAATGAAATTATTATCAAAACCAGGGTCCCCCCTCAGGCATAGGTGACTTTATCCGATTTTGGCTATCCTATTTAGGCCCTCTTTATGTAAATATAATGAAATTATTATCAAAACTAGGGTCCCCCCCTCAGGCATAGGTGACTTTATCCGATTTTGGCTATCCTATTTAGGCCCTCTTTATGTAAATATAATGAAATTATTATCAAAACTAGGGTCTCCCCTCAGGCATAGGTGACTTTATCCGATTTTGGCTATCCTATTTAGGCCCTCTTTATGTAAATATAATGAAATTATTATCAAAACTAGGGTCCCCCCTCAGACATAGGTGACTTTAACCGATGTTGGCTATCCTATGTAGGCCCTCTTTATGTAAATATAATGAAATTATTATCAAAACTAGGGTCCCCCCCTCAGGCATAGGTGACTTTATCCGATTTTGGCTATCCTATTTAGGCCCTCTTTATGTAAATATAATGAAATTATTATCAAAACTAGGGTCCCCCCTCAGGCATAGGTGACTTTATCCGATTTTGGCTATCCTATTTAGGCCCTCTTTATGTAAATATAATGAAATTATTATCAAAACTAGGCCCCCCCCTCAGACATAGGTGACTTTAACCGATTTTGGCTATCCTATTTAGGCCCTCTTTATGTAAATATAATGAAATTATTATCAAAACTAGGGTCCCCCCTCCGGCATAGGTGACTTTATCCGATTTTGGCTATCCTATTTAGGCCCTCTTTATGTAAATATAATGAAATTATTATCAAAACTAGGGTCCCCCCTCCGGCATAGGTGACTTTATCCGATTTTGGCTATCCTATTTAGGCCCTCTTTATGTAAATATAATGAAATTATTATCAAAACCAGGGTCCCCCCTCAGGCATAGGTGACTTTATCCGATTTTGGCTATCCTATTTAGGCCCTCTTTATGTAAATATAATGAAATTATTATCAAAACTAGGGTCCCCCCCTCAGGCATAGGTGACTTTATCCGATTTTGGCTATCCTATTTAGGCCCTCTTTATGTAAATATAATGAAATTATTATCAAAACTAGGGTCTCCCCTCAGGCATAGGTGACTTTATCCGATTTTGGCTATCCTATTTAGGCCCTCTTTATGTAAATATAATGAAATTATTATCAAAACTAGGGTCCCCCCTCAGGCATAAGTGACTTTATCCGATTTTTGCTATCCTATTTAGGCCCTCTTTATGTAAATAAAATGAAATTATTATCAAAACTAGGTCCCCCCTCAGACATAGGTGACTTTAACCGATGTTGGCTATCCTATTTAGGCCCTCTTTATGTAAATATAATGAAATTATTATCAAAACTAGGGTCCGCCCTCAGGCATAGGTGACTGTAACCGATGTTGGCTATCCTATTTAGGCCTTCTTTATGTAAATATAATGAAATTATTATCAAAACTAGGGTCCCCCCTCAGGCATAGGTGACTTTATCCGATTTTGGCTATCCTATTTAGGCCCTCTTTATGTAAATATAATGAAATTATTATCAAAACTAGGGTCCCCCCTCAGGCATAGGTGACTTTATCCGATTTTGGCTATCCTATTTAGGCCCTCTTTATGTAAATATAATGAAATTATTATCAAAACTAGGGTCCCCCCTCAGGCATAGGTGACTTTATCCGATTTTGGCTATCCTATTTAGGCCCTCTTTATGTAAATATAATGAAATTATTATCAAAACTAGGGTCCCCCCTCAGGCATAGGTGACTTTATCCGATTTTGGCTATCCTATTTAGTCCCTCTTTATGTAAATATAATGAAATTATTATCAAAACTAGGGTCCCCCCTCAGGCATAGGTGACTTTATCCGATTTTGGCTATCCTATTTAGGCCCTCTTTATGTAAATATAATGAAATTATTATCAAAACTAGGGTCCCCCCTCAGGCATAGGTGACTTTATCCGATTTTGGCTATCCTATTTAGGCCCTCTTTATGTAAATATAATGAAATTATTATCAAAACTATGGTCCCCCCTCAGACATAGGTGACTTTAACCGATGTTGGCTATCCTATTTAGGCCCTCTTTATGTAAATATAATGAAATTATTATCAAAACTAGGGTCCCCCCTCAGGCATAGGTGACTTTAACCGATGTTGGCTATCCTATTTAGGCCTTCTTTATGTAAATATAATGAAATTATTATCAAAACTAGGGTCCCCCCTCAGGCATAGGTGACTTTATCCGATTTTGGCTATCCTATTTAGGCCCTCTTTATGTAAATATAATGAAATTATTATCAAAACTAGGGTCCCCCCTCAGGCATAGGTGACTTTATCCGATTTTGGCTATCCTATTTAGGCCCTCTTTATGTAAATATAATGAAATTATTATCAAAACTAGGGTCCCCCCTCAGGCATAGGTGACTTTATCCGATTTTGGCTCTCCTATTTAGGCCCTCTTTATGTAAATATAATGAAATTATTATCAAAACTAGGGTCCCCCCTCAGGCATAGGTGACTTTAACCGATTTTGGCTATCCTATTTAGGCCCTCTTTATGTAAATATAATGAAATTATTATCAAAACTAGGGTCCCCCCTCAGGCATAGGTGACTTTAACCGATTTTGGCTATCCTATTTAGGCCCTCTTTATGTAAATATAATGAAATTATTATCAAAACTAGGGTCCCCCCTCAGGCATAGGTGACTTTAACCGATTTTGGCTATCCTATTTAGGCCCTCTTTATGTAATTATAATGAAATTATTATCAAAACTAGGGTACCCCCTCAGACATAGGTGACTTTAACCGATTTTGGCTATCCTATTTAGGCCCTCTTTATGTAAATATAATGAAATTATTATCAAAACTAGGCCCCCCCCTCAGACATAGGTGACTTTAACCGATTTTGGCTATCCTATTTAGGCCCTCTTTATGTAAATATAATGAAATTATTATCAAAACTAGGGTCCCCCCTCCGGCATAGGTGACTTTATCCGATTTTGGCTATCCTATTTAGGCCCTCTTTATGTAAATATAATGAAATTATTATCAAAACTAGGGTCCCCCCTCCGGCATAGGTGACTTTATCCGATTTTGGCTATCCTATTTAGGCCCTCTTTATGTAAATATAATGAAATTATTATCAAAACTAGGGTCCCCCCCTCAGGTATAGGGGACTTTATCCGATTTTGGCTATCCTATTTAGGCCCTCTTTATGTAAATATAATGAAATTATTATCAAAACTAGGGTCCCCCCCTCAGGCATAGGTGACTTTATCCGATTTTGGCTATCCTATTTAGGCCCTCTTTATGTAAATATAATGAAATTATTATCAAAACTAGGGTCCCCCCTCAGACATAGGTGACTTTAACCGATGTTGGCTATCCTATGTAGGCCCTCTTTATGTAAATATAATGAAATTATTATCAAAACTAGGGTCCCCCCCTCAGGCATAGGTGACTTTATCCGATTTTGGCTATCCTATTTAGGCCCTCTTTATGTAAATATAATGAAATTATTATCAAAACTAGGGTCCCCCCTCAGGCATAGGTGACTTTATCCGATTTTGGCTATCCTATTTAGGCCCTCTTTATGTAAATATAATGAAATTATTATCAAAACTAGGCCCCCCCCTCAGACATAGGTGACTTTAACCGATTTTGGCTATCCTATTTAGGCCCTCTTTATGTAAATATAATGAAATTATTATCAAAACTAGGGTCCCCCCTCCGGCATAGGTGACTTTATCCGATTTTGGCTATCCTATTTAGGCCCTCTTTATGTAAATATAATGAAATTATTATCAAAACTAGGGTCCCCCCTCCGGCATAGGTGACTTTATCCGATTTTGGCTATCCTATTTAGGCCCTCTTTATGTAAATATAATGAAATTATTATCAAAACTAGGGTCCCCCCCTCAGGTATAGGGGACTTTATCCGATTTTGGCTATCCTATTTAGGCCCTCTTTATGTAAATATAATGAAATTATTATCAAAACTAGGGTCCCCCCCTCAGGCATAGGTGACTTTATCCGATTTTGGCTATCCTATTTAGGCCCTCTTTATGTAAATATAATGAAATTATTATCAAAACTAGGGTCCCCCCCTCAGGCATAGGTGACTTTATCCGATTTTGGCTATCCTATTTAGGCCCTCTTTATGTAAATATAATGAAATTATTATCAAAACTAGGGTCCCCCCTCAGGCATAGGTGACTTTAACCGATGTTGGCTATCCTATTTAGGCCCTCTTGTTTATTGCTCCCTTTATTTTAAATTATTTGGTTTTCCAATATTTCAATATTGAGCGTCACCCGATGAATGTTATTCCAGAAATGCATCGTGCGCACTTAATTTGATATTTACCTTTTTTCTACTTTAATTTAAATAAAAATCAATTCTGCAAATTATTAAAATGTATGCTAAAAAAAGGGGGCTAACTCTATTCATATAGCTTTTTAACTGGCTTCTTCCAAATGTATACATATTTCTATCTAAGTGATGTACTTTGAAGATAGGTTACTCGCTTTATCCTGTAAGAAGAGTTTGAAGATACCAAAAGGGTAATCAGAATCCGTAAATCGGAGATGGACAGACAACACAATGGCCAAAAGATGGACAGACAACACAATGGCCAAAAGATGGACAGACAACACAATGGCCAAAAGATGGACAGACAACACAATGGCCAAAAGAAAAAGTACAAAGGAAACACAACGTTCGATTTACAAAACATTACACAGAAAATAAAAGATCGAGTAACACAAACCGATAGTATCACATTTGTTTCCATAGTCCAACCTTCATTTTTACAATTCACTTAATGTGATACATTCCACTTTTAAAGAAATAACGTATATTCCCTACCTCTGCGTTGTACGACAATATTTAACGTCTGTATTATTTTTTCATGTAATCAGTAATATAGTTCCACTGGGCGATGTTGTAAATCTACTCCCGGAAGGTGATCCCATAGACAATATTGACATGACAGGTTGCAAAGAAACCATTAATAGCAGTATTCTGGCCATTTTACCTGGGATTTCATTGGTTTGTATATCTATTTGTATTTTCCCACGTAAACAATCTAAAACAAGTATGTACATGTATTTACAATTTGTGTATTTGAAATTTCCAAACATTATAACTACAAGCATTCTCCATATAATCACATCTTAAAGTAATTTGGTGAATTGCATACATTTTTATTTGTTTAAAACTTCTTTATTACCCAATAATAAAATGTTATTTTGAGGCATTTCTTTATTAATTTCTTTAATAGCATCAACTCTGAGGTCAATTCTAGGTGTTATCTTTCCGGAAAGTTCTCATTTGGATGTATTTAGTATATAATATACAATGATTAGTTTCAGATGACATGGAATAATGGTATTGATGAGAACCTTATATACAATTACGAAATTGGATTATCTTCGACAACAAGAAATAGAGCACCTGATATCTATGCATTTTCTTCGTCAAAGCACCACAAACATTGTCAGTTACGTAATCCTAACCTGGTTGATGGGAGAGAATTTTATGTTGTGATTAAAACAATTGGTCAATCGGGCATGAGAGGATATCAGGTAAATTTCCACTTCCTATGTATATATGTCGTTGATCTATTATGTTCATATTCAAATAAACATATTCATAGAACATGTAAATATGTCACCACATCTTCTCCACTACTTACTTACTTACTTAGTCCTTGCTATACCTCATGGCACATACACTAGTTATACGGTTATTGTGTTCATGACTTAACGTTACAGAATATCAGTGTTATGGATGACTATGGATGTGGGAAATGTTTTGTTTGTCACATGCGCAATCCCGTCGTTCTTTTCTCGTTGATGACTTTTTTTCACCAAATATGATTTATTACCGGATTCTTCACATGAGTAAAAAGAGAGGTGGGATTAGTGGAGTAATAACTGCCTACTCTTCCAGAGTATCTGGGTTCAGCAGCTGATTTAAGTGGGGTTCCTGTTGCTCAATATTTAGTTTTCTCTGTAGTGTTTTGTTTGTCTTTGTGACATTTGTCGCTTGGCCATTGTATTGTCCTCTTAGATTTATGACTTTTGATTGTCAGTTTTGTATTTCAAACTATTCGTAATATGCATATTTTATTTGCAGGACATTGGTCCTTTCATCATTGATACTACTGCCCCATTGTTCAACAAGGAAAACATTTATGTTACACGCCATAGTGAATATTTAGTTGTACGGTGGTCCATAGATGCCTTCAAAGATCAGGAAGATCCTTTCCCTTTACAGTATGAATTTGCTGTCGGTAAAGTATTATATTTACCATTTTTACAAATATACAAATATTGTCTGGTTTGAATTTGATTGTAAATATCTAGACCTTAAACGAATTTATGTTCGTAAAATATTATCTCCGGTTTGAAAATTATAACAACTTTTGATTGGTTAAAAGCCCGGGTATAAAAAGCCCATATTCCCGGGTGTTACTAGGCCATATTACCGGGTGTATCTAGCCATTTAACCAATCAAATGTTGTCATAATTTTCAAAACGGGGAAAATATGAAGTTAAAGCTCGCGACGTTCCGCTCCAAAATCAAATTTAGTTAATTTTGGCTATATATTGAATATAAAGCTGTTACTTTGATCAACTGTAGGGTTCTACCAAAAGTAGTACCCTACACCGGGTAAAAAAACACTCGAAACCTTCATATATTTTACTTATTCTTTACAAAAACAAAGAAAACGTAACTTTTACGTGGGCCGCCGGGGTCCAAAATGTCTTATTATTGACTATAACCGGGGATAAATTCGTTTTCTACGTTCCTATCCGTAGATATGGAGATTTTAACACTCTTCAGTAGCATGTACACCCTTCGGCTGCTTCTCATTGTGTACTTGGCTATTTCAGGGTGTTAAAATCTCCATATCTACAGATAGGAACGTAAATAACTTATATTGTTTACTAATTTGATAGTATTCAGACAGCTGCAAACGTGTAAATTTGGATGCTTTGCGTTTAGCAAAACACAAGAAATAAACTAAACCTATATTGTAGTCAATCATATTATTGTTCCTCTTGATTGCTAAATCCATCTACTGTATGTTCATAACATTGCACACAGATAGTGTGTGATATTCTGGTTTGACGAATGTGTGTATATGTTTATACTGTTATTGTATGTTTATGTGGTTGCTGCAGATCTTTATTGCAAGAAGAAAGGATTAGAATACCATTATCCACTTTAACATAGTCCTACTTTGTGCATGTCGCATACTAGGACATAGATTTCCATTGGTTGTCATTTTTGTACTTTGAGTTTTGACATGAGTTTTGACAGAAGATTGGTATGTGTTGCTATGGTCGGTTAGATTTTCTACCATAGCTCTTTAAGGTTTCACAAATGAGTGGTGCCTTTCATTGTAGATATTGATATTGTTGTCTATTACTGTTTGGAGTTTGATAGAATATAGATCCACATTGTAGGGATAGCTATATACTTGACTATTGCTGCTAGAAATTTTCCAAATCGTGGTTCCTATTGTTGTGGTATCATATATTGTTGATCATTAATGTTTGTGTTTTCACAGAGGAGTCGTTCATTTTGTCGTTGGCTATATGGTCGGCAATTGCTATTTGACGTAAGACCGAGGAGTGGTCTGTATTGTTGTGGTTAGTTATAATGTCGGCCATTGCTATTTGACGTAAGACCGAGGAGTGGTCTGTATTGTTGTGGTTAGCTATAATGTCGACAATTGCTATTTGACGTAAGACCGAGGAGTGGTCTGTATTGTTGTGGTTAGTTATAATGTCGGCCATTGCTATTTGACGTAAGACAGAGGAGTGGTCTGTATTGTTGTGGTTAGCTATAATGTCGACAATTGCTATTTGACGTAAGACCGAGGAGTGGTCTGTATTGTTGTGGTTAGCTATAATGTCGACAATTGCTATTTGACGTAAGACCGAGGAGTGGTCTGTATTGTTGTGGTTAGCTATAATGTCGGCCATTGCTATTTGACGTAAGACCGAGGAGTGGTCTGTATTGTTGTGGTTAGCTATAATGTCGACCATTGCTATTTGACGTAAGACCGAGGAGTGGTCTGTATTGTTGTGGTTAGCTATAATGTCGGCCATTGCTATTTGACGTAAGACAGAGGAGTGGTCTGTATTGCTGTGGTTAGCTATAATGTCGGCCATTGCTATTTGACGTAAGACCGTGGAGTGGTCTGTATTGTTGTGGTTAGCTATAATGTCGGCCATTGCTATTTGACGTAAGACAGCGGAGTGGTCTGTATTGTTGTGGTTAGCTATAATGTCGGCCATTGCTATTTGACGTAAGACCGAGGAGTGGTCTGTATTGTTGTGGTTAGCTATAATGTCGGCCATTGCTATTTGACGTAAGACAGAGGAGTGGTCTGTATTGTTGTGGTTAGCTATAATGTCGGCCATTGCTATTTGACGTAAGACAGAGGAGTGGTCTGTATTGTTGTCGTTAGCTATAATGTCGGCCATTGCTATTTGACGTAAGACCGAGGAGTGGTCTGTATTGTTGTGGTTAGTTATAATGTCGGCCATTGCTATTTGACGTAAGACAGAGGAGTGGTCTGTATTGTTGTGGTTAGCTATAATGTCGGCCATTGCTATTTGACGTAAGACCGAGGAGTGGTTTGTATTGTTGTGGTTAGCTATAATGTCGGCAATTGCTATTTGACGTAAGACCGAGGAGTGGTCTGTATTGTTGTGGTTAGCTATAATGTCGGCCATTGCTATTTGACGTAAGACAGAGGAGTGGTCTGTATTGTTGTGGTTAGCTATAATGTCGACAATTGCTATTTGACGTAAGACAGAGGAGTGGTCTGTATTGTTGTGATTAGCTATAATGTCGACAATTGCTATTTGACGTAAGACCGAGGAGTGGTCTGTATTGTTGTGGTTAGCTATAATGTCGACAATTGCTATTTGACGTAAGACCGAGGAGTGGTCTGTATTGTTGTGGTTAGCTATAATGTCGACCATTGCTATTTGACGTAAGACCGAGGAGTGGTCTGTATTGTTGTGGTTAGCTATAATGTCGACCATTGCTATTTGACGTAAGACAGAGGAGTGGTCTGTATTGTTGTGGTTAGCTATAATGTCGACAATTGCTATTTGACGTAAGACCGAGGAGTGGTCTGTATTGTTGTGATTAGCTATAATGTCGGCCATTGCTATTTGACGTAAGACCGAGGAGTGGTTTGTATTGTTGTGGTTAGCTATAATGTCGGCCATTGCTATTTGACGTAAGACCGAGGAGTGGTCTGTATTGTTGTGGTTAGCTATAATGTCGGCCATTGCTATTTGACGTAAGACCGAGGAGTGGTCTGTATTGTTGTGGTTAGCTATAATGTCGGCCATTGCTATTTGACGTAAGACAGAGGAGTGGTCTGTATTGTTGTGGTTAGCTATAATGTTGACAATTGCTATTTGACGTAAGACAGAGGAGTGGTCTGTATTGTTGTGGTTAGCTATAATGTCGACCATTGCTATTTGACGTAAGACCGAGGAGTGGTCTGTATTGTTGTGGTTAGCTATAATGTCGGCCATTGCTATTTGACGTAAGACAGAGGAGTGGTCTGTATTGTTGTGGTTAGCTATAATGTCGGCCATTGCTATTTGACGTAAGACCGAGGAGTGGTCTGTATTGTTGTGTTTAGCTATAATGTCGGCCATTGCTATTTGACGTAAGACCGAGGAGTGGTCTGTATTGTTGTGGTTAGCTATAATGTCGACAATTGCTATTTGACGTAAGACCGAGGAGTGGTCTGTATTGTTGTGGTTAGCTATAATGTCGGCCATTGCTATTTGACGTAAGACAGAGGAGTGGTCTGTATTGTTGTGGTTAGCTATAATGTCGGCCATTGCTATTTGACGTAAGACCGAGGAGTAGTCTGTATTGTTGTGGTTAGCTATAATGTCGGCCATTGCTATTTGACGTAAGACCGAGGAGTGGTCTGTATTGTTGTGGTTAGCTATAATGTCGGCCATTGCTATTTGACGTAAGACCGAGGAGTGGTCTGTATTGTTGTGGTTAGCTATAATGTCGGCCATTGCTATTTGACGTAAGACAGAGGAGTGGTCTGTATTGTTGTGGTTAGCTATAATGTCGGCCATTGCTATTTGACGTAAGACCGAGGAGTGGTTTGTATTGTTGTGGTTAGCTATAATGTCGTCAATTGCTATTTGACGTAAGACCGAGGAGTGGTCTGTATTGTTGTGGTTAGCTATAATGTCGGCCATTGCTATTTGACGTAAGACAGAGGAGTGGTCTGTATTGTTGTGGTTAGCTATAATGTCGACAATTGCTATTTGACGTAAGACAGAGGAGTGGTCTGTATTGTTGTGATTAGCTATAATGTCGACAATTGCTATTTGACGTAAGACCGAGGAGTGGTCTGTATTGTTGTGGTTAGCTATAATGTCGACAATTGCTATTTGACGTAAGACAGAGGAGTGGTCTGTATTGTTGTGGTTAGCTATAATGTCGACCGTTGCTATTTGACGTAAGACCGAGGAGTGGTCTGTATTGTTGTGGTTAGCTATAATGTCGACCATTGCTATTTGACGTAAGACAGAGGAGTGGTCTGTATTGTTGTGGTTAGCTATAATGTCGACAATTGCTATTTGACGTAAGACCGAGGAGTGGTCTGTATTGTTGTGGTTAGCTATAATGTCGGCCATTGCTATTTGACGTAAGACCGAGGAGTGGTTTGTATTGTTGTGGTTAGCTATAATGTCGGCAATTGCTATTTGACGTAAGACAGAGGAGTGGTCTGTATTGTTGTGGTTAGCTATAATGTTGACAATTGCTATTTGACGTAAGACAGAGGAGTGGTCTGTATTGTTGTGGTTAGCTATAATGTCGACCATTGCTATTTGACGTAAGACCGAGGAGTGGTCTGTATTGTTGTGGTTAGCTATAATGTCGGCCATTGCTATTTGACGTAAGACCGAGGAGTGGTCTGTATTGTTGTGGATAGCTATAATGTCGGCCATTGCTATTTGACGTAAGACCGAGGAGTGGTCTGTATTGTTGTGTTTAGCTATAATGTCGGCAATTGCTATTTGACGTAAGACCGAGGAGTGGTCTGTATTGTTGTGGTTAGCTATAATGTCGACAATTGCTATTTGACGTAAGACCGAGGAGTGGTCTGTATTGTTGTGGTTAGCTATAATGTCGGCCATTGCTATTTGACGTAAGACCGAGGAGTGGTCTGTATTGTTGTGGTTAGCTATAATGTCGGCCATTGCTATTTGACGTAAGACCGAGGAGTAGTCTGTATTGTTGTGGTTAGCTATAATGTCGGCCATTGCTATTTGACGTAAGACCGAGGAGTAGTCTGTATTGTTGTGGTTAGCTATAATGTCGGCCATTGCTATTTGACGTAAGACCGAGGAGTGGTCTGTATTGTTGTGGTTAGCTATAATGTCGGCCATTGCTATTTGACGTAAGACCGAGGAGTGGTTTGTATTGTTGTGGTTAGCTATTATGTCGGCCATTGCTATTTGACGTAAGACCGAGGAGTGGTCTGTATTGTTGTGGTTAGCTATAATGTCGGCCATTGCTATTTGACGTAAGACCGAGGAGTGGTCTGTATTGTTGTGGTTAGCTATTATGTCGGCCATTGCTATTTGACGTAAGACCGAGGAGTGGTCTGTATTGTTGTGGTTAGCTATAATGTCGACAATTGCTATTTGACGTAAGACAGAGGAGTGGTCTGTATTGTTGTGGTTAGCTATAATGTCGACCATTGCTATTTGACGTAAGACCGAGGAGTGGTCTGTATTGTTGTGGTTAGCTATAATGTCGGCCATTGCTATTTGAGGTTAGACAGAGGAGTGGTCTGTATTGATGTGGTTAGCTATAATGTCGGCCATTGCTATTTGACGTAAGACCGAGGAGTGGTCTGTATTGTTGTGGTTAGCTATAATGTCGGCCATTGCTATTTGACGTAAGACCGAGGAGTGGTCTGTATTGTTGTGGTTAGCTATAATGTCGACCATTGCTATTTGACGTAAGACCGAGGAGTGGTCTGTATTGTTGTGGTTAGCTATAATGTCGGCCATTGCCATTTGAGGTTAGACAGAGGAGTGGTCTGTATTGATGTGGTTAGCTATAATGTCGGCCATTGCTATTTGACGTAAGACCGAGGAGTGGTCTGTATTGTTGTGGTTAGCTATAATGTCGACAATTGCTATTTGACGTAAGACCGAGGAGTGGTCTGTATTGTTGTGGTTAGCTATAATGTCGACAATTGCTATTTGACGTAAGACAGAGGAGTGGTTTGTATTGTTGTGGTTAGCTATAATGTCGGCCATTGCTATTTGACGTAAGACCGAGGAGTGGTCTGTATTGTTGTGGTTAGCTATAATGTCGACCATTGCTATTTGACGTAAGACCGAGGAGTGGTCTGTATTGTTGTGGTTAGCTATAATGTCGGCCATTGCTATTTGACGTAAGACCGAGGAGTGGTTTGTATTGTTGTGGTTAGCTATAATGTCGACAATTGCTATTTGACGTAAGACGAGGAGTGGTCTGTATTGTTGTGGTTAGCTATAATGTTGACAATTGCTATTTGACGTAAGACCGAGGAGTGGTCTGTATTGTTGTGGTTAGCTATAATGTCGGCCATTGCTATTTGACATAAGACCGAGGAGTGGTCTGTATTGTTGTGGTTAGCTATAATGTCGACAATTGCTATTTGACGTAAGACCGAGGAGTGGTCTGTATTGTTGTGGTTAGCTATAATGTCGGCCATTGCTATTTGACGTAAGACCGAGGAGTGGTCTGTATTGATGTGGTTAGCTATAATGTCGGCCATTGCTATTTGACGTAAGACCGAGGAGTGGTCTGTATTGTTGTGGTTAGCTATAATGTCGGCCATTGCTATTTGACATAAGACCGAGGAGTGGTCTGTATTGTTGTGGTTAGCTATAATGTCGGCCATTGCTATTTGACGTAAGACCGAGGAGTGGTCTGTATTGTTGTGGTTAGCTATAATGTTGGCCATTGCTATTTGACGTAAGAACGAGGAGTGGTCTGTATTGTTGTGGTTAGCTATTATGTCGGCCATTGCTATTTGACATAAGACCGAGGAGTGGTCTGTATTGTTGTGGTTAGCTATAATGTCGACAATTGCTATTTGACGTAAGACCGAGGAGTGGTCTGTATTGTTGTGGTTAGCTATAATGTCGGCCATTGCTATTTGAGGTACGACCTAGGAGTGGTCTGTATTGTTGTGGTTAGCTATAATGTCGACAATTGCTATTTGACGTAAGACCGAGGAGTGGTCTGTATTGTTGTGGTTAGCTATAATGTCGGCCATTGCTATTTGACGTAAGACCGAGGAGTGGTCTGTATTGTTGTGGTTAGCTATAATGTCGACAATTGCTATTTGACGTAAGACCGAGGAGTGGTCTGTATTGATGTGGTTAGCTATAATGTCGGCCACTGCTATTTGACGTAAGACCGAGGAGTGGTTTGTATTGTTGTGGTTAGCTATAATGTCGACAATTGCTATTTGACGTAAGACCGAGGAGTGGTCTGTATTGTTGTGGTTAGCTATAATGTCGACCATTGCTATTTGACGTAAGACAGAGGAGTGGTCTGTATTGTTGTGGTTAGCTATAATGTCGACCATTGCTATTTGACGTAAGACCGAGGAGTGGTCTGTATTGTTGTGGTTAGCTATAATGTCGGCCATTGCTATTTGACGTAAGACCGAGGAGTGGTCTGTATTGTTGTGGTTAGCTATAATATCGGCCATTGCTATTTGACGTAAGACCGAGGAGTGGTCTGTATTGTTGTGGTTAGCTATAATGTCGACAATTGCTATTTGACGTAAGACCGAGGAGTGGTTTGTATTGTTGTGGTTAGCTATAATGTCGGCCATTGCTATTTGACGTAAGACAGAGGAGTGGTCTGTATTGTTGTGGTTAGCTATAATGTCGGCCATTGCTATTTGACGTAAGACCGAGGAGTGGTTTGTATTGTTGTGGTTAGCTATAATGTCGGCGATTGCTATTTGACGTAAGACCGAGGAGTGGTCTGTATTGTTGTGGTTAGCTATAATGTCGGCCATTGGTATTTGACGTAAGACCGAGGAGTGGTTTGTATTGTTGTGGTTAGCTATAATGTCGGCCATTGCTATTTGACGTAAGACCGAGGAGTGGTCTGTATTGTTGTGGTTAGCTATAATGTCGGCCATTGCTATTTGACGTAAGACAGAGGAGTGGTCTGTATTGTTGTGGTTAGCTATAATGTCGGCCATTGCTATTTGACGGAAGACCGAGGAGTGGTCTGTATTGTTGTGGTTAGCTATAATGTCGACAATTGCTATTTGACGTAAGACCGAGGAGTGGTCTGTATTGTTGTGGTTAGCTATTATGTCGGCCATTGCTATTTGACGTAAGACCGAGGAGTGGTCTGTATTGTTGTGGTTAGCTATAATGTCGACCATTGCTATTTGACGTAAGACCGAGGAGTGGTCTGTATTGTTGTGGTTAGCTATAATGTCGGCCATTGCTATTTGGGGTTAGACAGAGGAGTGGTCTGTATTGTTGTGGTTAGCTATAATGTCGGCCATTGCTATTTGACGTAAGACAGAGGAGTGGTTTGTATTGTTGTGGTTAGCTATAATGTCGACAATTGCTATTTGACGTAAGACCGAGGAGTGGTCTGTATTGTTGTGGTTAGCTATAATGTCGACAATTGCTATTTGACGTAAGACCGAGGAGTGGTCTGTATTGTTGTGGTTAGCTATAATGTCGACAATTGCTATTTGACGTAAGACAGAGGAGTGGTCTGTATTGTTGTGGTTAGCTATTATGTCGACCATTGCTATTTGACGTAAGACCGAGGAGTGGTCTGTATTGTTGTGGTTAGCTATGATGTCGGCCATTGCTATTTGACGTAAGACAGAGGAGTGGTCTGTATTGTTGTGGTTAGCTATAATGTCGACAATTGCTATTTGACGTAAGACCGAGGAGTGGTTTGTATTGTTGTGGTTAGCTATAATGTCGGCCATTGCTATTTGAGGTTAGACAGAGGAGTGGTTTGTATTGATGTGGTTAGCTATAATGTCGGCCATTGCTATTTGACGTAAGACCGAGGAGTGGTCTGTATTGATGTGGTTAGCTATAATGTCGGCCATTGCTATTTGACGTAAGACAGAGGAGTGGTCTGTATTGTTGTGGTTAGCTATAATGTCGGCCATTGCTATTTGAGGTTAGACAGATGAGAGGCATTGTTGTTTGTTATATTACCTACCGTGACTGATTAGGTTTAACAGAGGAACGGTTTGTGTTGGTGTGGTTTGCTATATTGTCAACCATTATTTTCTTTGGGGTTTGCAGAGATGTGGTTCATGTTGTTGTGGTTGTTATATTGTCGACAATTAGTGTTAACTTTTTATTTTCTATTTCTATCTGCACAGTTTGAGTTTAATATGATACAACTTTGCTTTCAGGCCAGCATGCCTTTGAGCACAACATACAAGAGTTTTTTGGTATCAAAACTGGTGGACCATGTACAACAACTGCACCACCAACTTGTACTGTGGTCTCAATATCCACCCTGAAATGGTCTTTACATTCATACCATGATTATTACATCACTTTAAAAGTAACCAATGCAGTAGGACTTTCTACAACTGTATCGTCGTTACCGTATAGGCATGACCCACACTTACCTACGAAGGGTGTAGTATTTGATATTCTTCCCTCTGATATACATACAAGGGGATTTAAGGTAATTACACCTTTAAATTTGCATGCGGTTACTGAAATAAAAACTTGACATTTGCATGTGGTTCATGTAATAGCACCTTTAAATTTGCATGTGGTTCATATAATAACAATTTGAAATGGCCATGCAGTTCACGTAGTAGCAAATTTAAATGTGCATGCAGTTCATGTAACAACACCTGGACATGTGCATGTGGTTCATGCAACAACACCTTGACATGTGAATGCGGTTCATGTAACAACATCTTTACATGTGCATGCGGTTCATGAAATAGCACCTTTAAATTTGAATACGGTTCATGTAATAACACCTTGGAATTTGCATACGGTTCACGTAAACAGTAATGAATAGTCCTTCATATTGTTTGGTCACGCTTTATTATATTCCAATCCACTGGTAGAACGAGAGAAATAGTACAATTTATTTCATATTATATTGCTATTGTTTATTGAATACGTAATTCCAACAAATTAATGACATATTTATTTTGTCTCCCAAAAAGATAACTAATGGCAATAGATGCTTATCGTATCTAATTGATATTAAATCTGTTAGAATCTTCAGTTATGGTTTATGTTTGTCCTTAGAGTGGTGCTAAGCAAGCAGATTCTACATTTTAGGTAGTTGTCAGTTGAATTTGAATATTCGCTGACCATGATATTGTACTGGCTATGATTATGTTGTCATTCATTTGTGTTATATTGTTTCATCTTTTTAAGTGGAAGTGAATCATTGCAGGGTTTTTAAGTGGAAGCGAATCATTACAGGGTTTTTAAGTGGAAGCGAATCATTACAGGGTTTTTAAGTGGAAGCGAATCATTACAGGGTTTTTAAGTGGAAGTGAATCATTACAGGGTTTTTAAGTGGAAGCGAATCATTACAGGGTTTTTAAGTGGAAGTGAATCATTACAGGGTTTTTAAGTGGAAGTGAATCATTACAGGGTTTTTAAGTGGAAGTGAATCATTACAGGGTTTTTAAGTGGAAGTGAATCATTACAGGGTTTTTAAGTGGAAGTGAATCATTACAGGGTTTTTAAGTGGAAGTGAATCATTACAGGGTTTTTAAGTGGAAACGAATCATTACAGGGTTTTTAAGTGGAAGCGAATCATTACAGGGTTTTTAAGTGGAAGTGAATCATTACAGGGTTTTTAAGTGGAAGCGAATCATTACAGGGTTTTTAAGTGGAAGTGAATCATTACAGGGTTTTTAAGTGGATGTGAATCATTACAGGGTTTTTAAGTGGAAGTGAATCATTACAGGGTTTTTAAGTGGAAGTGAATCATTACAGGGTTTTTAAGTGGAAGTGAATCATTACAGGGTTTTTAAGTGGAAGTGAATCATTACAGGGTTTTTAAGTGGAAGTGAATCATTACAGGGTTTTTAAGTGGAAGTGAATCATTACAGGGTTTTTAAGTGGAAGTGAATCATTACAGGGTTTTTAAGTGGAAGTGAATCATTACAGGGTTTTTAAGTGGAAGTGAATCATTACAGGGTTTTTAAGTGGAAGTGAATCATTACAGGGTTTTTAAGTGGAAGTGAATCATTACAGGGTTTTTAAGTGGAAGTGAATCATTACAGGGTTTTTAAGTGGATGTGAATCATTACAGGGTTTTTAAGTGGATGTGAATCATTACAGGGTTTTTAAGTGGAAGTGAATCATTACAGGGTTTTTAAGTGGATGTGAATCATTACAGGGTTTTTAAGTGGATGTGAATCATTACAGGGTTTTTAAGTGGAAGTGAATCATTACAGGGTTTTTAAGTGGATGTGAATCATTACAGGGTTTTTAAGTGGATGTGAATCATTACAGGGTTTTTAAGTGGATGTGAATCATTACAGGGTTTTTAAGTGGATGTGAATCATTACAGGGTTTTTAAGTGGATGTGAATCATTACAGGGTTTTTAAGTGGATGTGAATCATTACAGGGTTTTTAAGTGGATGTGAATCATTACAGGGTTTTTAAGTGGATGTGAATCATTACAGGGTTTTTAAGTGGATGTGAATCATTACAGGGTTTTTAAGTGGATGTGAATCATTACAGGGTTTTTAAGTGGAAGTGAATCATTACAGGGTTTTTAAGTGGATGTGAATCATTACAGGGTTTTTAAGTGGATGTGAATCATTACAGGGTTTTTAAGTGGAAGTGAATCATTACAGGGTTTTTAAGTGGATGTGAATCATTACAGGGTTTTTAAGTGGATGTGAATCATTACAGGGTTTTTAAGTGGAAGTGAATCATTACAGGGTTTTTAAGTGGATGTGAATCATTACAGGGTTTTTAAGTGGATGTGAATCATTACAGGGTTTTTAAGTGGATGTGAATCATTACAGGGTTTTTAAGTGGATGTGAATCATTACAGGGTTTTTAAGTGGATGTGAATCATTACAGGGTTTTTAAGTGGATGTGAATCATTACAGGGTTTTTAAGTGGATGTGAATCATTACAGGGTTTTTAAGTGGAAGTGAATCATTACAGGGTTTTTAAGTGGATGTGAATCATTACAGGGTTTTTAAGTGGATGTGAATCATTACAGGGTTTTTAAGTGGAAGTGAATCATTACAGGGTTTTTAAGTGGATGTGAATCATTACAGGGTTTTTAAGTGGATGTGAATCATTACAGGGTTTTTAAGTGGATGTGAATCATTACAGGGTTTTTAAGTGGATGTGAATCATTACAGGGTTTTTAAGTGGATGTGAATCATTACAGGGTTTTTAAGTGGATGTGAATCATTACAGGGTTTTTAAGTGGATGTGAATCATTACAGGGTTTTTAAGTGGATGTGAATCATTACAGGGTTTTTTGGTATTGTTTTGTTTATATCTACATCTACATCTACGTTGGGTTTTTATTATCAAGACCAAGTTGGGATTCAACAAACAAGTTCAACCCTACCACATGTGTTTGCCTGTCCAAGGACAGGTCCGGGAATATGTCGTGATATTTTTGTTGTGTTCAATGATTTGAGGTGAGAGCTAGTTGTTTGTTTTGATGATAATGGTGGATTTTTGACCATCACCGTTTAAAATGGATATATTTTTCAGCTTGCACGATGATCTTGTTGAACGCAAAGCTATCTACATTTTGATTATAGCACCACAATAAGTTTGGGTGTATATAAATCAAAACTAGATATCTAGTTAAGTCAGCACGACACACTACTGGTTGAACCTTCATCAGGTACGCACATAGAAAAAAGATTGGAAAGCCAAATAATTTAAAATTCTTTGGGGTCGGGTAAATCAAAGGGCATAAATACGATAGCCACAATCAAATAAGGTTAGTTACCTATGCATGGGAAAGACTGACTTTAGTTTTTATTAATTCAAAGTTCAAATATAGTACTCAGGAGTTCTGTTAGTGTTTTTATTTCTGTCCGTCCGCACCTTCAAACATTTATTTCTCTGAAACCAATGATTGGAATTTAATGGACCTTTCATGGATTATTTGGTAACTAATGCCATTATGCACCTCTTATTTTATTTTTTATCCAAATGATCATTAGGGTTTCCCCATCTCTATGAGCCATGAGAGGGTATGCATCCCACTCAGCAAGTTCAATGAAACCAGTGAAGTGATTTCAATGAAACTTTCGTTTAATTCATTAGTAATTACATCCACTGTGCACCTCCTATTCCATTTTTTATCCAAATAATGATTGGGGTTTTCCTACAATAAACAATGTTGCTATTTTATATTATATCATATATTGTCATATACTTTGTTGCCGTGAGTATACATCTAACAGAAACATATGGAATGATATCAATACATTGTATGATGTGGTTTGGTTTAGGTGTATGGTGTTTAACGCCACTTTCAACAATATTTCAGTTATATCGTGACGGTCAGTTTTATTGATGATAGGAAACCGGAGAAGACCACCGACCTGTCGCAAGTCACTGACGAACTTTATCATATAATGTTGCATCGAGTACATCTCGCCGTTAACGGGGTTCCAACTCACAGCTTTGGTGGTGATAGGCACTGATTGCACAGGCAGTTATAAATCCAACTACCATACGATCACTACCACGACAACCCTTGTATGATGTGGATGCGGGGGTATATGTGACTCACATCTTTTCATGGTTATTATAACCTCCATCAATACCGGTAATAAATTTTGAATTTTCTATTCAAGGATATTGAAGATGTTGATTTCACATCTAACACAAGATCTATTGCTGTAGTATGGTATGGATTTCATCATCAACACGGAGAAATAAAATTCAGAGTTTGTTTGGGTACTAAGCCAAACATCTGCGATATTCTATCAAGACCAGAGGATTACTCAACAGATACAAATCACACATTCAGAGGTTTAGATTTGACTTTGTTTAAGGTAATGATTTAGTTTTGGTCATCTAGATTTTTATATCCATAGTAAGCATTTTCATATCACAGTTTAACTGATATTATGGTGTCAAAATTGAGTTGAAGTTTTCATACATGTAATTTTAGATGTAAATGTGCTTTTTGAATCTACAAATCTTGAGAGAAAAATATGTTATCTTTTTTTGCTTCCAGGCAACCATTCTGATAGAAAATATCGGACTATCTTGATTTATACGATTTCATGACCATTTTGATATTACATTTTTCAGACATATTTTATGACAGTCGAAGCGACTTCGTCATCTGGTAGTGTGAGTGCAGCAACAGATGGTTTCACTGTTATATCTACAACTAAAGTACTTAAAGGAATACTACTCAATGATGGTACCAACTGCTCAAGTAAGACTTCTATCTCTTTTACAGAAAGACGATTTTATTAATAGTATCTGATAGTATAAGACAACACAAAATCCATGCAAGATATTTGGCTTTTGATAAAATTGCTACATATATGATGTGTACTACAACATTATTTTTTGAGAACAACTGCAGATTAGCTGGGAAAAGAGGGTGAAGTAACAAAATTTTCTTCTTGAATTTTGTCGGCACAAACTTGTCCATTCCCTTTCATGTGGTTCGTTTTTGGATAGTAAGTACAGGGGGCATTAGTATATGTTCGAGATACCACCTTAAGCCAACCACAGTTGCTACACCCAGAAAGCTGTGGGGTGGTGATACTGTTTGTTTCCCATACAAACTGTATCTGTAGACATTACGAAAAATTTCGTGCTTGTTTTTTTTCCTTCAGATCTGCTCTTTAGAAAAATTAGAGTTGAGGTTAGGGCTATGGTGTTTAACGCCACTTTATTTCTGCTGCATGGTGGCACTCTGTTTTATTGGTGGAGGAAACCGGAGTACCCGGAGAAAGCCACCGACCTGTCGCAAGTCACTGACAAACTTTATCACATAATGTTGTATCGAGTACACCTCGCCTGAGCTGGATTCGAACAAACTCACAACTCTAGTGGTGATAGAAACCGATTACATAGGTAGTTGTAAATCCAACTACCATACGATCACGACCATGACGGCTCCTATGAAGAATTTTTGCAGATTAATAATTACTATGGATAAAACATTATTCTAACTCTTTTGCGTACAGTGGTATCCAACACAGATTGTGTTTTTCTTAGTCTTGTGTACCCTATGTTTCCAGTTTCTCTAAATTTTCCATATTTGATTGGCCCTTCGGGTTTCTCTGGCGTTTATTTATTATCTGAAATAACCTAATTTAGTGTTGTTTTTTCTTCTTTAAAGGTGCAGACGATTTACAGTCAACTCACCATGAAATAGTAAGTATAAACTATTAATAACTAAAAACTAATGATAACGTTAGTATGAACAATTGGACCAATTGCTCGTATTGACAGCAGCAGTAATTGATGTCAGACGATTTTTTTCTCCTCTGAAAACGAATTGTTCATACAGCCACCATTTTGAATGTGGAGATACTATGATATTATGAAATATTAACCATTGGGATTACCGCTTACAGTGTCTTCATTCAAAGTTGAATGATTTAAACTACATCGACCACATTTTGAGCTTCAATGTTTAAACAAAATATTTCCGAGTTCAATGAAGACAGGGAATCTTTATTGTTCTTAAAATAGTATAGCTATGAGTAATCATGTCCAATTTTGGACATTTTCGTCTAGAATTAGTTGAGTCCCAAGACAGAAGTGAGCTGGGCAAAATGTCGTTGTTACACTTCCTTGCTATAATAGTATATATAGGAGCTTGGGTCATTCTATGTAATGATTGTTAACAGCACTGTGCACAAACCTCACAAAAACAGTGATGTTATGTCGTTAAAGCTCTACGTGCCTTTTACATTACTCAATAGGTAAATTATCCTTATTCTTCTTTCTTAGAATACACGACCTACATGTTCATATGACATTGATTGGCAGATATCAACATCATCAGTCAGTGCTTATTGGACTATTCCATTTAGTTACTTGGACTATACCAAAGAGGCTTACATATCAATAGATGAACGAGCACCTATTGGCGGTATGTATGATTATTTCAGGGGGAAAGGGTATTGATTTATTTAAGAAGAGTTTGAAGATACCAAAGGGATGATCAGAATCCATAATTCGAACAGGAACAGATGGCCAAAAGAAAAAGGACAAAGGGACAAACAACGATCTACAAAAGATACACATAAAACTAAAGATCGAGTAACAGGAACCCCACTTTAATATTTGCACATATGTACATTTCAACTATATTGGTGAGACCTTGTTTGGAAAACACTGTTGGTACACATTATTCTGGTCTGCATGTCAAGTGTATAGATACCTGGTTAAATAGTTGTCTGTTTGTACTAGTGTAATTTCTGGGTATAAAAATAATATGTCATGATATGAGGGCACCTAATATAGTGTCGTCGATAATTTAACCGTAGTCAGAATTTAGTGAGTGAGTTAGTGTTGTTTAATGCCAAGTGAGCAGTTTTTCAGCTATATATCATGGCGAGAACAAGTTCGATGAGATAATGGTGATGATTTCCGCTTTGTACTAGACCAACACGCTCAGTTGGATTTTTTCCATAGTGCTACTTCACTGAAGCAACAGTCCTCGGGTATACATGTCGCTCAAATCGGAAACATTATCCAAACCAACCTGTCTTTGCTCTTACTCCTTGATGCTGCGTATTTAGCGGGGAAGCAGCAAATACCAATTTTTTGTTTTTGGCTTAACACGACCTGTGTTTGAACCCACGATCTACGGCACTCGAGGCAAGCATGATAATCATTACACCACCGATGTTCGGCTTACCTTACTATTGTTAAAATGACTACCATTTTTCAGTACAATTACTGAGTCATCTTAACATTTTGCTTAACTCTTTTAAAATAACTGTTTCTTGCTGCAACAATGTAAAGTCCCGGTTGGTGCAATAATAGCTGTCAGTGATTGACACATGGATAGAACGAAATACATATGAATATTTTATTCTGGGTTGTTCAGTTTATATCAAACTTGTATTTGTGAATAACAGTCATCATAATTATAGATCTAGATTATATCCATATTACTATACACTTATCTTTTTGTTTCAGAGTTCTGGAAGCAGTTTGTGAATTATACATATGTCGGAAAACATTTATTTGCCCATTTAGGGAATTTAAACTTGCAACCTGGACGATTTTACCGTACTAGCTTGAAATTATGTGTTGAGGATTTGTGTTTCCCACCTGTAAAAAGCAATGGTTTTATTGTGCTCCACAATTATCCAAAGATTGGCACTTTATTTATTAACATTGGAGAACAACAGGTATATTTAGTATTTCGGGAATTGTTATTTATATCCAAGAAATAAACAAATATCATGTTTAATATACTGGTATACTGTGATATCAGTGTATATTGAAGAATACAAATGGTTATTGTCAGCTAATTTTCTTTCCAAAGGATCATAGCCACTGCACTATATTTCTCAAAATTATCGGAAGGCACTTCAAGCAAACTTGTTTATCATGATATAACATACTTCATTTACAAATTTAGTTACTAATGATTCTCTTTTTGTCATACAATATCTCTTATCATATCAGTATTACATTGTCCTCAATTGTGTATGCACATACACAAATTAACTTAAAGCATATTCTTACAAAAAGACCACAGTATGGAGCAGCAAAACTAAATACTGAACAAATTGCAAATATTGTTTTTGTCAAATGAATTAATAAGTAAGACAATATTTTCTGAAAACAGTAAATATGCTTGATCCTTTCTTAATATTAATAAATGTTTTTTCAGCTTGAAGTAACATTTGAAAAAATGTATGATCCGGATATTGATGATTTTGACGAGGCTCTGAGTGTTGTTAACATGTATGAATGGGCAATAGGGAATGATATTGGCATTCACACAAGATGGAACCTCGTAAACAGTACGAAATTAAACAATCTTACTCATGTAATTATTTTTTATCGTTATTTTAATAGTTTTAAAAGTTACTGCATAAAATACTTACGACAGATCAGACTAAGCAGAACATCATGTATGTAATCAAAGCGTATCAAACACGACCTACCATAACATCAGAAATTTGGAAGATTATTTTTAGCTCACCAGATCTAAAGGCTCAAGTGAGCTTTTCCCATCACTTGATGTCGTCCGTTAACTTTTCACATTTTGATATGCCTCTCAAGAATCAATCTACAAAATTTGTCAAGACTTGCATGTGATGCCCCTTGGATGGTTCTCTTAAAAAATTGTGTCCGGCAACCTTGTCATACATCCAATAAAGCTTCTTTCTGATTGGTCGAAAAATTGAAATATTTTGAAAATATTCTTATTCAGATCCACTGGAGGGATTGAAATTTAGTCCAAATACTCCTTGATCCCCTTCCAAAATTATGTTCATTGACTTCGTCAATCATCCAATGCAAGATGGCCGCAATGGCGGATTATGTCATTTTTGGTTTCAATTATTATCATAAAATCTGACATCTGATTTAACTAATATTTTCTTATTACATTAACATTGATAGAATACAGGTCAAGTTTGACTATTTTTAAGACTTGGTATGTCGATTGATTGTTTTCTAATAAAGGTATCGTTTCATCGGAAATTCTAACAACATCAGGGTTGTGTTGGGTAATTGATATTTATGATCACTTTCAGTATTTTGGAAGCAATATCGTAGCTACTGGACTAATAGCGAACTGATCATTGAAGTGCTCAGTCTTGGTTACATGTATGGAAACATTAACACTTGGGGTATTAGGCTTCGTGGGGCGAGTCTACGTCGGTATTGTTAGGCCTGTGGTCTGAAGTCAACGAGCTGGGTTTCTCTTGGTAAACAGAAGTCAAACATTGAATGACAGACAATACAATGACCAAACGAAAAAGGACAAAAGAACACACAATGCTCTACAAAACACTAAATAGAAAACTAAAGATTGAGCAACACTATCCCCCACAATACCAATAGTAGGAACGCAGTATAATTCAAATATACAAGTTTGTCTTAGATTAAATGCATAGCATTTATTTGTGCTTCTGGATGTCCTATATTAAATTACTTACTTATTGAGTATTATTGTACTGACAGTTATATCAAAAGAGTGTGATTAATTAATACATTATTTTAATAGATTGGTTTTGTCATACCCCTGAACGGAAGTCTTGATTTCTCTAAATGTAGAAAGATATATGTCCGTGGGTATAATAAGGCTGGCATGTGGTCTGTGGTATCTTCAGAAATAAAACAATGTAATGTAAAAGACAGTGATGTCTTGATTGTACCTAATATGGTTATTGATGCTTTGGGGAAACAAGAAATAAGTGGAGGTAAGGCATGTTTTTTTTTATATAAGCATATTTTATTGTTCAAGTAAAACAATTGGATCAGACACAAGTTTTACAACGTATTCTCGTCTTCTCCGTGTTTTTTTGTTACTAACACATATAGTATTTTAGGAAATTTTGCACTTGTTACCACACTGTTGTAACAGTTCCAACATCCAATAAAAACATTAGAAATAGGCAAAATCTATACCCCAAACACACAAATACACGACTGTTCACTTTCCTTGTTTGGAGCATGTACTTCAATAAAAAGTTGCAGAATTAAATTAGTTCTATGGACCAAAACTTTCCCTCATATTGAAATGATGCTGTCATGCAAGTGTAACTGAAATATTGTTGACAATTACATTTAACAGCCATACTCCATAATACACCCACATTTACACAGGACGAAATACTATATATTCATTGTGTTACTCCAATACACATTACATTCCATTTTGTAATAAAGGCCTTTATCTCTAGTTACTGTTGTCGGTTACTATGGTTCGACCGACGGAGCTGCTAAGCATGTTCTCGTATTTCGGGTAGGGATGCCCTCTCGATTAAGACTGACACGTCAGAATGCGGAAACACTGACTGTTGCCCATAGTGTATGTATATTAGGAGAGTGTCATTGCTTTCTCTTGCACGTTAAAGATTCTTGTGTAGATTTGGAGAAAGAGTAGGTACATTGCAGCCACCATGAAAAGCTAAATGTTGCATTCATATCCAACTCTCCATACTTTTCAAGTGGCAGATACAAGTTGTTGCACCGGCTGCCTTATCTCATTCGTATTCCCCTGTAATATGTATTTATTGTTTGAACTTGTTCTCGTGTTGAATATGCATTAACTATTTCGGCTGGAATTTAAGCAGCCAATAATCTATTTATTGTTGCAGTATATTTAGAAAAGAAGTTATATACTTTCGTATGTAAATAGCTGTAGTGTCATATATTAAACAAAACAGCAGTGTAATACCAACATTACTTCCTACCATGTGTGATGTGATGAACTCTAAATAATATTTATATTTGTTATGTAGTCTAGCTCCTATCTTGGAAGGAATATGTTTCAAACCACAAGAATACTAAGAATGTACAACTTTTTTTTGTTCTGCACTAGAATAATGATTAATCAATTAAGGTTGATATTGATTGTCAAATACTATATCACATACTTACCATGTCCCTTGGAAATTGACATCGTACTATTGAAAAGATATAAATGCTTTACGAAATATTAATTGTATTAAGTGTGTTTTTCTTTTCCATGTTGTACACCTTCTTTATTAGTACAAAAGGTGTAAAATTGAAAAGATAGACACGTAAATTTCTTCACGTTTCAGATGGACAGGTTCGCTATGGGTTTGGTCGTGACATATTTCTTGGCTTAAATGAGGATTGGAAGGCTCCCGATGCTGACTACACTCCTTACAAAAATGTTTTATCTGCAGTCTGGCCAAAATTACACCATAGGAATTATACTTGGGCCTTGATTGAAATTAAAAATCTAGATATCACAATGTACTATAAGGATGAAGTACCATTGTTGACAGATCCTTGCTCTCATCCTGATGTAATTAGATGTGGTAAAACAGGTAATATAAGTATTTATTTTCTGTATGATTTCTATATTGTTGGATCTTTATTTTGATTTTGAAGTATTTCAATTGAAAATGGTGTTATTCAATGTATATTTATAAAGTCAAATTTCATTTCATATTCATACCACTTTGAGGTAGGGCCTAAATCAATTTTACTTGAATGTGGTAAATTAATTCAAATTAATCTACACCGACTGGGTAAGAACTTAAATTAGTATACCTGTCTCAAGTAAATCTAACAGACAAAGCTAATAATATATGCCAAATTAGTATACCTCTCACAGGTAAAACTAACAGACAAAGCTAATGAGATATGCCAAATTAGTATACCCCTCTCAGGTAAAACTGTCAGAGTGGGCTAATGAGATGTGCCAAATTAGTATACCCCTCTCAGGTAAAACTAACAGACAAAGCTAATGATATATGCCAAATTAGTATACCTCTCACAGGTAAAACTAACAGACAAAGCTAATGATATATGCCCAATTAGTATACCTCTCACAGGTAAAACTAACAGACAAAGCTAATGAGATATGCCAAATTAGTATACCTCTCACGGGTAAAACTAACAGACAAAGCTAATGATATATATGCCAAATTAGCCATACCTCTCACGGGTAAAACTGTCAGATTGAACTAATGAGATATGACTCCAGGTATTATGAATAACATTTCTATTGGAAGTGCCAAGTGCTGGACAATCATTTTTTCATGTCGTGTTTGTTTCAATTCCAATAGTGAATTGTGAGAAAACAAAGCGAAAAGACAGAAAAGAAAAGAAAGCTTAAACAGTGATAGTCAAATATTTGCCAATATCAATATGACTACCAACTACCTCTCGCAACACAACAAAACACGACATATGGGGATGTAAATGCATGTGCTGGCTTGGGAAATGCACACAAATGTAGCGGGGTTCAATTGGTTATTGGAATCCCAACACCTCCCCCCCTCTTGGTAATTGGATCTCCAAAGGCAAAACAGATATAAATAATAATAAATACATGCATAGATTCGATTTTGCTGAAATAAAGAACATACAATATCACAAAAATGAATTACAGCATAAACATGGCCAATACAATGGAAATTAAGGTCAGTGAATGCTCGCAGTCTGACTAATAGCGGAGAAGGGAAAACAAATCATAACTGATACTTCAAACAGATTTAATATTAGGAAGTAAACATCTATTGTATTTTTGTTATTTTGATTCTTTGTACGTGTAGTTCAATAATTTGCCTCAATAGTTGTTGTCAGTACCCTGTTTCAAACCCAAAGTTATGCTTTGTAGACAGTGCTTCTGGGATTTAGTGTTTACATTCTTCTCTTTGGTTTCTTAGTAACGCAATAATAATAAATACCCGTATTAGGTCCTTTAGTTCTTACTAGTATTGAAAGGCTGGACATCTAATGCTCTGTAAATGTACTGTTCTTTATTTAATAACACAAGCTCATGGTGTTGTTAAATGATGAGCAAAGCAATTCAGATTTTATTTCAGGGAAGGAATTTGCAAATGTTCTGTTTCGAAAAGACCAGGTACTTCAGCATGGAAAACGATATCGTTTTTGTGTTTATGCTCCAAAAACTTCCGTTAGTTATGAAAAATGGATAGAAATGCTAGAGGAGACATATGCTTGTAGTGATGGTATCACAGTGGATTTAACACCTCCCATACCTGGACGTGTGTGGATAGGCATTGATCCTTCCGAACATTATCAGGTACATTTTTTGTATAAAATACTTAGTTAGTATTACGTGCAATTGCTTTTTGAGTAAGAAATTATACATGTATTTCCCATGTTATAAGGAGACTCAAAGAATTTTTCACCTATGGAAAGTCATGACTTTTTTAAGTGGGAGAAAATCGTCATGTCCTCCTTTCACAAGGAGAATATTTATTATATCTTATCCAGTATATCGAGACAACGTCCATATTTGAATTGTCTGCATAATCACTCCATATACTTACCGTTAGTTGTTAGCTCATCATAAAATAACGGAACGTGCAAAATAAAGAGACCTAATGAACTGAACTTTTACGTCCAGAGCAAAGCACCATATTTTGTCTATTATCAGGTGACCTGCTCTAGGCTAATCAAAACGTCAGTATTGGATGATAATTTCTGCGTGATGTAAACATATTTCTTAGTTTTTGTAATATTTACAAAAGAAAGATAATTGCCATGAAATGAAAGTTTAAGCAGTGATGATCAACAATTCTACCTTTATAATACATTTCTCTCACATCACTCTATTGTTCGAACAGTGGATTATTTTTAAGAATCTACAGTTTATTCTTTTGTTCTTGAAATATGAACTTTAACCTTTTACTGTTTTAGGGTTAAAAAACGTGGTGTACATATTATGGGACTTTCGGGTATCGAACCACTGCTCGGCTTTTTCAAGTCTACTTTGACTTTCAAAACTTCCATCTAACCACTTCGCCATGGTGACCACACTACTATACGCTATTATTAGTATATATAACTCTTGATAGTAAACGTTGTTAAAAAAAAATATCAACAATTTGCTTAAACAAGCAATTGATCAATATATACAAGACACGAGTATTTCAGGTCTGGCATAATTTATGTTCAGAACTGACGAGTATGTGAACTTTTAAAATGTATTCTCGCAATACAAAAACAATTAACGAACCGATCGCAAGTAATAACAAATCAGACAGACCACAGGTGAACATTTGGGACAATTGAAAAACCTTGAAATGTCTAAATATAAATGATTATATTCACTTGAAAGACCTTGAAATATCTAAATATAAACGAGAATCGAAAGCACGAATGCCGATACAATTTTGTTGTTTATTTTTTGTTAATTGTGGCTTATTTAGTTTTCTGAACATTAAAAAGGTAAAAATATAAAATGAAAACACTGTTGCAGATAGAAATGTATTATGTAAGAGAATACACTCCAACTTGTAGATTCTTAAAAATAATCAACTCTACCCTTACGTGTCCAGGGGCGGATCCAGGATTTGTGGTTAGGGGGGGAGGGGGGGCGTGAGTAGGCGAAGGGTCTGGGGACCGCTTAATGTCCCCAGCGGGTCGTAGGCAGAGCCCTGGTAGGGGGACCAGGGGGGCGAAGCCCCCTCCTAAGCTCTGGGGGTTTGAGGAATTACAGACATTTAATTGAACGACAATTTTGAACCAACTTACCACACCATTTTTATCAGACCAAAAAAAACTTGACTTTGAGTCTTAATTTTGTCGGATAATTGTTAACAGTATGTTTTTGTCCGATTATAAGAACTTTTTTTGAACAACCGTGATGCGAATTGTTCAACTCATGACTGATCGATCACGATATTTTAACCCTTCAAAAAACTATTGGTTTAGTTTTAACGCATTCCTCATTTCACTAATTGGTCTGTTCTTTCGGTGCTTGTCCTTTCGGGTGGTTCTAGTTAATACTGCCCCGCATCCGGATGGAGCTTTTCTTTTCGTCGTTTGATTCATTCATTGAAAACGTATGATTCGACCATTCTTGTTTATAGACAAACAAAAGCAGAAAGTGTCAATACATCATGTGTAGGAATATTTTACTACAGGTCACGAGTTAACTATTCATGAAAAAGTTGTTTGTTGAACTGACTACATGTACTTAATTAACGTTTAATAACTTATGTTTTGCGAATTTTAGGGGGGCGCACGCCCCGCACGCCCCCCTCTAAATCCGCCTCTGGTGTCTCATTGATTATTGTTAAGAATCTACAGTTGGAGTGTATTCTCCACAACATCAACAATATGAACACAAATTAAAAAACAATGCTGACTTCAAATCATTGAACAATAACAGATCAGGACATTTGCCGTGAACGTTTGAAAGGTATATGTCGTAATGTATAAACAGTTGTACAGTCTACTTAAAGGCTTGAATTGTTTTTTTGAAAACCTTGATTCCCTATGACGGTTTTAATCAAGTTATGATACAGATATGTTTGGTATGTTGTATTATGTCCTGGTTTCCAAACAATTTCAGACAATAGGGTTAGGGGTTATGGTGCTTAACCCCGCTTTCAACAATATTTCAGTAATAGAGATTTGCCATGTACATTGTAAGCATCTCTGCAATCATCAGTTTGGACACATCAATTCTGAATGAACGAAAATAATGAGTTTATGTTTATATTCCTCACAATTCGCAAAACAAGGGTACAGTAGTTACCGTTTGGGATACAAACATTCCCAAAAAGGTTTTGGAAATATCGCTACACAAAAAGTAGAACTTAGTATAATTGTGAAAGGAGCGTATTAATAGTATCTTCATTTGGAATATGTATTGCTAAGAACGGTATGGATGTGAAAAAAGTAAGTTCTTTCACATCTAAATTAATGTATCCGTGTTAATAACAAGAAAAAGACACTTGTGTATTGAGTCATGTTAGTGAATTTTGAATGTATGTTTATTATGTGGTACCTCAATCATATTGATAATAACACTGAGTTTCAAAGACTGTAATTTAAGATCTTTTGGTTTTGTGATCCATCACATATGTTGTGTTGAGCTTCTACTGACAGTTGTGTAATTTAATTAAGGAAAACATATTAAGGTGGACTGCTCGAATCTTTTTTTTGGGGGAGGGGGGGGGGGAGTTATACCCCCGCCGCTAGGCGTCATGAGGCATTAAGTTTTACCCATATCCGTACATACGTCTATACGTCATCTTTTCCGTTTGTCCATCCCGCATTTGACTTCCACTCAATAACTTAAGTTCCCCATAAACAAATCATTTGAAACTACTAGTATACACGGGGTCAGGTCATTATTCCGACAGCCCATTGCTCCGACGGCCCATTATTCCAACAGCCCATTGCTCCGACAGCCCATTTTTCCGACAACCCATTATTCCGTCAAAAATGGTCAAAAGTAGTATAATTATCTTAAAATCTGTTGTTTTTCTTCTATACCTAACGAAAGACTGACTTTAATCTTTATACTCATTGGGCGGATTGTTTCTGTATTAAACAAAAGGGTAAATATGGGGTCAAAGTCAAATGTCATGGTGCTAGCAGATTCCTTACATCATGACGACATGAGAAATATCAGTACCAATTTCGGATGGTCTAACACTTCTACATTTTGGATTTAATCATGAAAAGTTTACACCGCCACCGTTACGCGAGACGACACAAAAATTATTGGAGGGGGGGGGGAGATTTTTTTTTTAATTTCTTGCCCTGATTTTTACCGAAAACAAAATCTGTCCGGACAAAAATCCGAGCCCCCGCCCCCGCCCGTCCATAAACCTTGTAACCCTTCAAAACCGTCCAAAGTATTTTTTTTATTAAACTTTACACAAAGGAGTACACCATATGTAGATGTGCATGAAATAATTATAAAGGTTTGTTTTGACATTAACGGTTGCATTTAGGATACAGAGCCATTGTGAGTGAGCTAGTCTAGTTTGATCCTGGATCTGGAGAGAAAAAAATGCCATTACCGTACATTATGATTAATACAATAAAAAAATTCCATAAACTCCAGGAGGTCCCCCCCTCCTGGAGTTTATGGAATTTTTTTATTGTATGTAAAATTAAATAATAAAGATTTAATTTTAAGCAAAATTCGGTTGTTGTCGGGAGTATCACGTCTAAACTCCCACAATCTGTGACCGGAGAGACACTACCTGATGCTGTTCAACCGTATTGCGTTTTCTAATACGTTTTAGATACATTGTAAACCGATGAATGCCTCCTTCACATGTATATTTAATGCCCATTAAATGCGCATCGCATGCTCTAAACGGTTCACACCTATGACAAGGAGTTTTCAGTTGGCATAAGTTACGACTGTAATAATACTATTTTTTGCATGTAGAGAAAATGTAAATATTTTCACGTAAATAATGGAAAACGCAAACGTGTGAAGGCATTAACCATGTTGGATGCGCATTCAATTCGCATCATGAAACGTACGTCGGAATGCAGAATAAATGAACGTGTGTGGAAGCGGCATAATGCATATGGAAGGCGTTCTATTAGCGCATATGTTGGTTGCCAATCGTGCTTCAACAGAAGTGATCGATGTATTTATTGACCTGTACAAGGGAACTGTCTACCTATCTTCGGAGCTTTTTCCATTCTTCTGCATGTACATTGTGCTCACTTTCTCTCCTTTTCTACTATATAAGTCCTTCTTCAATTCTTAACTCTCCTTGCTTCCATGCGTATTGCTATCTTCCGTCATTTTGTCTTTCTCGTGCTTCTCCCGGTTTACACTTTTTTCCTTCACTCCTCTTTTCTGGTTCCTTTGTGCAATGTGCACAACTTTTTCTTCAATTTTTAACTTTCCCCATACCAGGTCAGTCGATCATAATTGCCTTGAACGGGGATGTACAGCCTAGGATAAAAGCTCCTTTTCCTTTCCAGAACATTCGTCTAGGCCATGGTCCGTCAAGATTAGCCTGACCGACGGAACATCCTGTTGGATACACCTGGTTAAACCATGGATTTGTGGATTAAGTTCTATTTTGCATTGTCGGAAAAATGGGCCGTCGGAGTAATGGGCTGTCGGAGTAATGGGTTGTCGGAGTAATGGGCTGTCGGAGTTATGGGTTGTCGGAATAATGCCACGCATCCGTATACACAAGGTCAAGAACCATAAAAGGAAGACCAAGTTTGATTTCTGATTTTACCGCTTTTTCCGTTTTGGCGTTATACCATTTGGCTGAAAATTACCAGTTTACTTTAGCTAACAACGGGGGCGGCCATCCGTGTCCTATGGACACATTCTTCCATTTTTTCTTCAAGTGATCTGTTAAATTTTGCTTACAGTTTTTGTATAAAATGCGATTGACTAATAAATGATTTATTCTTACAGTATTCGACTTCAGATATTTATGTGAGTTGGGAATCATTTACTGATGTGGAGGAATATAAGACTTCAGTCCATAGTTATGGAATAAAGGAATACCATATAGGTATAGGTATGTACATTTATATAAATATATACATTATAGAACCTTCTTAAGATTTATTATGTAGCTATCTGTATATATGTTTGTTTGTTTGTTTGTTTGCTTGATGGTGTTTAACGCCTCTTTCAACACTATTTCAGTTATATCGTGGCGTCAGTTTTATTGGTGGAAGAAACCGGAGAAATTTGGACCTGTCGCAAGTCACTGACAAACTTTATAACATAATGTTGTACACCTCGCCCTGATCGAGATTCGAATTCACAACATCAGTAGTGATAGGCACTGATTGCATAGGTAGTTGTAAATCCAACTACCATATGATCACGGCCACGACGGCCCCTCTGTAAATATGTAGGTTCGTATTGTATAAGATATAATATATCAATTCAACTGCTTTTTCTATATAAATCCATTTGATTGATGCAATCTGATGATAAATGTATGTGCCAAGAATTTAAATAGTAAAACATATATTTATATCCAGCTACGCTACTATCGTAGAAACTGTAGGGTGTGTTTGATTTTGTCTAAATGACGATCTGATGTTAAATGAATTTAAATAGTAAAACATATATTTAAATTATACCCAACCACGCTACTGTGGTAAAAAACAATAGGATGTGCTCGATTTTGTCTGACAAAAATTGAAAATTCGGCAAGATCGCTAACAGATAAACTATGCTCAAAATGGTCTCAGAGTGCATCTACTGCACTCTGAGTTTTCTGGTGATAAACTCATTGATAAGGACAGATGTTAATCCGTTTCTGTAGAATTTCTTGTTGTTTGACGTTTTGTTTCACCTGTGTTTTTAATGTTTTTTTTGTTAGTGTGTGTGTTTTTTTTTTTTTTGGTTTTCTATCCCTTTTACGGAAATGTCTTTTCAAACCTGGTTTCTCTGTATCTTCTTCTGCTTTGGAGATTTTGATATCAAGAGAGGAGTTTTGGAACGTCATTAACCGCTACAGCTCCGCCACATGTGTGTCAGTCCTAAACCAAAACATAAATTATCATCAGCTTCTGTCGTGTCTGTGCTTAGAAGTTTTAGGTTGGAGAGCGAAGAGTTTCATCTTATGTTTACTATTGCTATTATTTTTTAATTCATTCAAATATATATAAAAAACCTTTCAGGTTCGACGATTGGAGGAATAGATATATATCCATATACAAATGTTGGTATCGTGAACCATTTAACTCTCCATGATCTACGACTACAGAACGGACATGAATACTTTGCATCTGTTAAAGGTAGCATAATATCTATCTCTGTGCTTCATTGATTAAGTTTTGCTTTATAGGGGAATTAAAACCTAATAATAACTAATCAGAATATAATTAGTTATGTCCAAGTGGTAGACTACTTTAATTTAACGCTTAAACACATTTGAATGAATAAATCAATGTTAATGTAATATTAAAGGGGTTAGGGTTATTGCGCTTAACGCCACTTTCCTATTAATTTATGCACTATTTCAATCACTCTTTACCAGGTCAGCGTTTCAGTCTCTAGTTAATTTGAAGTATTGTACATTTTTACTCTGAGCATAAAGAAACAGTTCAGATTTCCAAAAATAATTACAGATAACACACACACGTAATGTCATGCTTTTTGAGACATGAGTAGTAATTATGTATAAGGAAATGGGAAAAATGAAAATATCTAATGAAATCAAATATTTAAAGGTGGATTGTGAAGCATCCATATAACGATTTAAAATTATAAGATTTAAGGATATGTGAAATCTTGACACATACCGAATATAACTAAATAAAATGTTCTCAGATAAAAGATATTGACGAATGGGTAAAAGAGTGGAAATAACAATTTACAAATGCGTTCTAAATTGGATAGAACCATCAAGTTATCATATAAACTGATTCCCAATAGATAAACTTTGTTAAGATAATTGGCATAGCTTTGAATATTTCCCTGGACATTCAAAACATAATTTCACAGGGATACTTCAGAGGACTTTGGCTTTGAAGTAGAAATGTAACAAGATATATTGAATAAAATCTGTGATATTGGTACAAAAATATAATCGGTACACTGTACGAGTGTGGTCATGCATTGATCACGTAGTCATAGACCACATGCCATGAAAATTACTTTACAGTAGTGCAAAATTGTGTTCTTTTACAAATGTTATGTAGTATTGAACTTCCCCCTTCCGTTGTCACTTTTGTTATACATTTATCAAAGTACAAGTCTTTTATTTACGCTCACACTATGCACATTTTATTAGTCTCTGCTGTGCTCATGTAAAAAGAAGCATAAACAATAAAACATAGTATGGTTAGAAAACAAAAATACAGAAAACTTTACATTCTAGCATTTGACTTCACTGGGAAGAGTTCTATCGCAAATTCGCAACCAATCAAAATAGATAATACTGCACCAGAGCAGACGTCAAATCAGATCACGATACAAGGAAGGCACCTGTCAAATATGACTTCGTTCAACGCTTGGTAAGAATATTTGTAATGTTTATAAAATAAAACCAAATTATTTGTCATGGTAATATACATTTTCATTTCAAACCATTGTTACGTTTACTAGGGTCTTTTCCAAAAAATGATTTCAAGCAGAAATTTACAGTTCACATACGTTATTCTAGAGTTTATGACCAGTACAGTGATTTTCTAGACAGACCTCTGCTACTGTCAAAGGACCTACTCAACAAGCTGTGTTGCTCCTAGGCTATGAAAATTGCTGCAAAAATTATACGGTGGTGATCACTAACTGATTGACCGTTACAAAATATCAATTTTTCTTTTACATCGATTTTTTCTTTCCTCTATCAACGATAAGACTTTTATCGGACTTGTTTATGAGCAACACTGCGGGCATTTTCAGTAACCTACATCTGATCACACTCAAATTACTCTCCACTCATCACACGTGGTTCAACTGACAGAGAAATCCTTGTAGTCATGTTTTATTCATCTCGAATCTGATTCTGAGTCTGGAGGACTTACTATTTGCACTTATATTTCATCTGCTGAACCAGAAAATTATTTTACACAACTTTGTTCCTTTATTTGGATAGGTCCGAGGAAAAACATGGTTTTCTATTAATTTATTTTTATTTTTGTGACCTACAGTCCAATTGAAAATTTAAGTAATGTTATGTTGCTATAGCAACTTCTAAATACAGGATCAATAATCAGACATCTTCTAAGCAAATGTAATTTTTTTCAATTTACCCACTGGCGATGAGTGGAGAGTATCAGACGACGGGTGTCACTAGTAGAGCAGGAACTGTTAACCCTTCCGGAGCACCTGAGTTCACCCCCGGTTTTGAATGGGGTTCATGTTTTTCGAGCTTTAGTTTTATGTGTATGTTTTATAGATCATTATTTGTCCATCTGTCCTTTTTCTTTAGGCCATTGTGTTGTCTGTACTTCTTTAAATCACGTCTTCTGATTACCCCTTTGGTATCTTCAAACTTTTCTTATTACATAAAGTTGTTTCGAGTACACCTTGTCATGAGTGGGATTCGAACTGACAACTTAAGTCGTAATATGCACTGATTGAATAGGTAGTTAAGAATCCAACTACCATATAATCACGACCACGATGGTCCCACACATGTCAACTATCTTTTAAATAAACTTGTATATTTGTAGCTGGAGAGACGTATTCATAGACAAGGAAAGCGGTGTTGACCACTATCTATGGGGTGTTGGTTCACACAAGGGGTATGACGATATAGTCCCGTTTAGTAAAACGTTGCTCGACTGCAGTGTATCTGCAAAACATGAAGACTTCGTAATACATGAAGGCCATGCATACTTTATTACTGTTAAGGTATATAATATCATGTATTTTATAATCAGTGTAGAGTTTGTTACAATGCCAGGGTATACTTTCGTAGATGTAGATCAGTATTAAAACGGCATGTGTTTACATCATTTATTCTCTACGTTACAATATGAATTTTCTTTTATGTCCATTCTGGAATAACCTTTATCATGTACAATCATAGTAAAACTACTGGAAAGTCAAGCAGTTTTAAAATATTTGGGATCAAATAAACCAAAACACCTAAACATGATCTAAACAGAACAGCCAAAGTCGACTAAGGCTAACTGTGACTGTCCTTAGTTTTGATAAATGTATTTAGGAACTGTGAATTTCAATCATAATATAGTTTGTAGCGAACTAATTTACTTGCAATAAGCATTTGTGTTTTCTACATGTTCTACTCAATTATATGATTGTTTTTATTTGTAACTGAACGTGTTTCTGGATATATTCTAATTTGGCTTATAATGGGTTCATATTACAATATTACGAAATTGTTGAAATAGAGAAATATTCTAGTGATTCTATGTTATTTTATTTTCCAGGCAGTAAATAGAGCCCATCTGGTAACCTCAGCATCTTCATTGGCGTATTTATATGATCAGTCACCTCCTGTAACTGGAAGCGTATATGACGGCGTCCGTCATCAAACGTCATTGGACAGAAAGGACAAAGACTATCAAACAATCTCCAATAGGTTGTCTTGTTACTGGGAAGGCTTTCACGATCCACATTCAACAATTAAAATGTACTATATCAGCATAGGAACTTGTCATCGTTGCCATGATGTTATAATGAAACAAGCTGTTGGAATAACATCTAGTAGGTTTTAAAGGAGATCTTTATTTCAGTTGAATAATGCAGGCAAGAAAAGTTTGACGATACCAAAAGGATAACCAGAAGTCGTAATTCGAAACACAGACAATATTATGGTGTGCAAAACACTACCAAGAAACTTAAAGATTTAGCAATACGTACCCCAATAAACAAAGGATTGAGCAATACATACCCCACTAAACAAAAGATTGAGCAATACGTACCCCACTAAACAAAGGATTGAGCAATACGTACCACACTAAACAAAGTTCACCTTGCAATATGTACCCCACTAAACAAAGGATTGAGCAATACGTACCCCACTAAACAAAGGATTGAGCAATACGTACCCCACTAAACAAAGGATTGAGCAATACGTACCCCACTAAACAAAGTTTACCTTGCAATACGTACCCCACTAAACAAAGTTTACCTTCCATTGTCTAATTTGACTACATTCTTTTATATGTAACATAATAAATTATCTACTTGTTTTCTTATTTTAACAATTTTAGCCATCACAAGTACAATGACATAATAAGTAAACATATCATGCTCTAAATATATAATGATTAAAAAACATATTAATATAATATGTCATATGTAGTCATTTTTGCAGGTTTAAACAAATTTATATTTTGTTTTTCGCACAGAGCTTGAAATATAAAAATACACAGCTTCTGTAAGACCAACTTGCATACGCTATAGTATTTTTTATTTTCATGGGATTTCTTAAACATTTAAGGTTTCGGAACATTTAACTACAATCTATATTATAAATCTATAATTGTTTGACTATTTAAAGTGTGGGTATTACCACGGATATGTTTCGTTTTTCAAAGTCAGAATCTGGTCCTCATCTTCTCATGTGTGACTTGTAACCAGATTTTTATCACGAATACCACGACAGGTACCACTAGTGGAGCAGGAGCTGCTAACCATACTGGAATATCCAAGTTCACCTCCAGTTCTTAGTGTGGTTTGTGTAGTGTTTTATGAATCATTGTTTGTTATATCGGCCTTTTTCTTTTGGCCATTGGATTGTTTGTTATACCGGCCTTTTTCTTTTGGCCATTGGATTGTTTGTTATATCGGCCTTTTTCTTTTGGCCATTGGATTGTTTGTTATACCGGCCTTTTTCTTTTGGCCATTGGATTGTTTGTTATACCGGCCTTTTTCTTTTGGCCATTGGATTGTTTGTTATATCGGCCTTTTTCTTTTGGCCATTGGATTGTTTGTTATACCGGCCTTTTTCTTTTGGCCATTGGATTGTTTGTTATATCAGCCTTTTTCTTTTGGCCATTGGATTGTTTGTTATATCAGCCTTTTTCTTTTGGCCATTGGATTGTTTGTTATATCGGCCTTTTTCTTTTGGCCATTGGATTGTTTGTTATACCGGCCTTTTTCTTTTGGCCATTGGATTGTTTGTTATATCAGCCTTTTTCTTTTGGCCATTGGATTGTTTGTTATACCGGCCTTTTTCTTTTGGCCATTGGATTGTTTGTTATATCGGCCTTTTTCTTTTGGCCATTGGATTGTTTGTTATACCGGCCTTTTTCTTTTGGCCATTGGATTGTTTGTTATACCGGCCTTTTTCTTTGGCCATTGGATTGTTTGTTATATCGCCTTTTTCTTTTGGCCATTGGATTGTTTATTATATCGGCCTTTTTCTTTTGGCCATTGGATTGTTTATTATATCAGCCTTTTTCTTTTGGCCATTGGATTGTTTGTTATATCGGCCTTTTTCTTTTGGCCATTGGATTGTTTATTATATCGGCCTTTTTCTTTTGGCCATTGGATTGTTTGTTATATCGGCCTTTTTCTTTTGGCCATTGGATTGTTTGTTCCTCATCGAGTTATAGCTTCTGATTACCACTTAAGTATCTTCAAACATTTCTTAGAATCTGATTATGATAATCAAAATGTAGTAATCGAATACAAATTATGTTTATAGAGAAACTTACTCATAGCGAACTTCCAAGGTCCTTTAACATAATTACTTTGCTGGCCCAAAAGTTGGTAACGATTTGTAGATATTTTTCACTGTAAGGACAAGAAGATAAATTTTCAATATAACTGATCTTTTTGACAAGGTTTTACATATCTAAAGTGCTATGTTTTAACCTTTTATTGCTTTTAGCTATTTTTATGTAATATTGAATCTGTTATATGCATGTTATACAATGATTGGATGCCATCTTTTGATAATAAAAACTCATTATGGGGTTTTCATGCTTTCAGAGATGCATCATGTATATGTCATATATCAGATATATACCGGATCATGAATTGGCTTCACCGCATAAAACTGGCATAACATATGTACTGTTTATTGCAGATTTTACTCTTTTTCCCGTGCATTTAGTACAAGGGTATCGTTATTATTCTACTATTATGGCTTGTAATACAGCTGATTTATGTTCTTCTGTGACATCAGACGGTGTTATTATTGACAGTAGCCCCCCAACTGTTGGCGTCGTCCAAGATGGTGTAGAAGTGTACGATACACACTACCAGTCAATGAGGTATATATGTTTGTGATCTTAAAGCTTTGTGTCATGTTGTCAGTGAAGCAAAAACTAATCCGTACTAAAGACAAAAGCAGACATGTCTTTTAGATAAGAGTAGAGATTATTATTTTTTTTTATATATATTTTTTTTCAAATTCCAACAAAATACAAATCAATAAATACATCATATAAAGGTTGAATTACTAGAAAAATATAATACTACATAAATATATACATAACGCAATATTGGTTGTCAAAACAATTATATTTACAAAAGTATCATATAAATTCATATTGTAATTTGTTGGATTTTGTTTAAAAGAGAATGAAAGAGAGGAAAGAGAAGATATGTAAGAATTACTAAGGAGAAAGTGAGGAAACTAGATTGTCAGTTGTGATTCTGGTGTTAATATTAGTGAGCTGTTTTTTTCAATATGATAAGATAGACTGTCCGATTCATGTTTTATTCAAATGTAACAAAGTACTGTGTAAACAAAATACAAAAAGACCAGAGTAGAGATTATTGACATGTTTTATCTTTGTTTCAATGATCATCATTCAAGTGGAGTCTTAATAATATAATTTATTAAAACTAGAGTTAATCACCTTCAGTGACACGTGACCTTAGCCGTATCTGTCTATCCTGCTTAGGTCCTGTCGTTTCCTTGCTCACACATGCTTCATTTATTTTGCTTTCCAATCTTTTGACTGTGAGCGTACCACCTGGTATAGATTATTCCAGAAATACATCATGTGTACTAACTTAAATATATAGGATCTTGTTTTTCTTACATTGTACTAATGCGAATACCACATAAATTTTTTTTTAATTTTTTTTTCATATATAGTCAGGATTGTATAATTCCCTTACATCGCCTCCTGACTAAGGTGTGCCAGGGGTTTTCAAAGCAATACATTTTGTGACTACATGGATTTTTTATTTTGATATAAACAAATAAAGAAATATATAATAGTAATAAACACTTTCATTCATCATTCACACACATTCTCTTACAATTTTGTTTTCAAAAACATTAAATTGCTCCCAAAATTTTGCACAGACAAAAGAATCTCATCAATATATGAACAAACAAACAAAAATATTATGCTTAGTGGAACATATATGTAAGGGGGGTCCACATTTTTATACACCCCGCTCCCCGAAGTGGGAGGGGGGTATACTGTTTTACGTCTGTCCGTCCAAGATATTTTCGTCACATTTTTCTCCGTAACTGTTGATGGCAGAAATCTGATATTTGGTCACAAGCGTCATATAGGTATACCATATTGTGGGTAGCGTTTTTGGACCCGTCAGATTCCTACTTCCTGTTTGCCAACTTTGTTGATTTTTATACACATTGAATGTATATGCTCATTTTTCGTCGCATTATTCTCAGCCACTATTGATGGCAGAAATCTGATATTTGGTCACAAGCTTCATATAGGTACCCCATATCGTGGGAAGCGTTTTTGGACCCATCAGATTCCTACTTCCTGTTTGCCGACTTTGTTGATTTTTATACACATTGAACATACATTTTGTATATTATGCCCATTTTTCTCAGCAACTATTGATGGCAGAAATCTGATATTTGGTCACAAGCTTTATATAGGTACCCCATATCGTGGGAAGCGTTTTTTGACCCGTCAGATTCCTACTTCCTGTTTGCCGAAGAGCGGGGGTATCATAAGTGAGAATTAGCTCACAGTTCATCTTGTTTTCAAATTCTAAAAATGTATTGTTTTTCTTTGATATAATATATTGTTCAAGTGAACGGTACCACATAATTGTATGCTTAATTTGTTAAAATGCTTAAATACCACATAGATTAGATCTCTAGTACTTCATTAAATGTGTCTCATTCACCTTGTCTGTCTCAATGCAACAATTAAAAACATAGATATCAAATTTAGTGAGCACAACACGTTTCTGGAATAATCTACATCAGGTGTGTTTAAAGCCTAAATATTGGAAAGCCAAATTATTATATCATTTAGGGACCAGATTGACAGAGAAACAGATCACAACGAATGTACTTCTTCTGCAAACATCATATTTATCTTAACAATGTTTTTTTTTCTCTCCAGAAACTATATAGCGGGAAAGTGGTATGGTTTTATAGATCCACAGTCTGGTCTACACAGCATGACATGGAGAGCTGGGACAAAGTCAGAACTAGATGATATCATTACTTCTACACATTTACCAATTTCTGCTTTAATTATTGAACCAAATTTATCTAAGCCACTTCCTATAGGAAGAAGAATATTCATTACAGTGAGAATATATAATAAAGCAGGTATAGCATCTACATTTAAGAGATTGTCGAGCATAGGAACTATATGGATGCAAAAACAAGAACAAAGCGAACACAATATAAACCAAAACAAAACAACAAAAGTTTGAAAAACACGAATTCACACAAAAAAACGTGAATGAGATGTAGTTTCGTGATAGGGTAAGTATGTCCTGCCCCATATATGGCACCCGTCATGTAGTCATAATTTCCAATGCCAGCTAGGATTTGACAACAGATGACATTATATTTTCTAATAAGTTTCCATGTGGTGTTGAAAACAATTATTTTTTCCAGTTCTGAAGTACCTTCCCAATGCGAAAATCTGTCAGAAAAACTTCCGTTAAATAGTGTGTACTAAAAAGAATTTGCCACTGTCGATATTGAACCAATATTTCTCCATAGCACGTTTTGAAATTTATTATAATTTCACAACTGCCGTAATGTCTAGACCTGCATTTTGAATATTACTTGTGTTAAGTCAGCATATATTTTTTTCTTATTTCTGTAAACATTTAATGCATGAAGTGTCTGTCTCATTATCAAATAAACATGATATAACTCTAACTTCAAATTGTCAATAATTTGTATTATGTAACCTCAATTTTAATTTCCCTGACAGTGTATTTCATCTTGATTAAACCTGCTTATAGTGGCTGCCTGTCTTATTTGGAATGTCTTATTAGACAGGTTTAACTGCATATTTATTAATTCTTAAACATGAAGGCTTTTTTCTTTAGGGTTGTTTTCTGAAGCATCATCAAACGGTTTCATTGTTGATGTAACTGCACCGATTATAAGAGAAAATGTCTCTTTAAATCGTGATTTTGGATCAATTAGGCCTAATTCTGTAGTATTCAGAAGTAGTATTAACGTGAAGTGGGCTGTAGAAGACAAAGAATCGTTTATAGAACGCCAGTATATTTCTATATCTCCCCACCAGGGTGGCGATTTTAATGCATCTTCTATTCAGGTATGTATGTATACATGGTATTTCTATTGATGTCTAACCGCATCATCGATGGTGTAATGGTTAGCGTGCTCGCCTCGAGTGCGTTAACTCACGAGGAGAAAGAACAAAGACTGGTTGGCTCGGAATCAGAATAATGTGTCAGACTGGCAGAGCTAGCACAATAAATCTCCAACCCAGCGTGTTGGTTTAGCACAAAGCAGGAGAAAAGAATGTTAGTTTCCAATTATCATTTTTAATTTAGGTAAATTAGTTCAATACACAAATCATGAACATATTGATTTAAAGACATTGTCTTGTGAAACGATATGTGTGTCTCCACAATAAACCACACAACAATTTAAGCTAACATTTATTTCCCTTTTAACAACAAGGTGAACCAGGAGTCAGACTTCCACACTCTTTCTACGAAAGCCAAAAGGGAGTCACTCTAATATTCAAAATAATCAAAAATGGAATACTTGATACAATACATCTTCATTTACCTACATAGCCAATACTTCACATATAACACAGAGGTTAGGGTTATGTTGTTTAACGCCACTTTCAACCATATTTCAGTTTTATCGTGGCGTTCAGCTTTATAGGTGAAGGAAACCCGGAGTATCCGGAAAAATCACTGACCTGTCCCAAGTCACTGACAAACTTTATAACATAATGTTGTATCGAGTACACCTCGCCATGAGCAAGATTCTAACTCACAACTTTAGTGGTGATAGGCACTGATTGCATATATAGGTAGTTTTAAATGCAAATACCATACGATCATGACAACGACGACCCCTCAGATTACATGGAGAGTAGAGCACAAGTGTGTTTACTACATTAAATATGGCAAGCATCAACAATCTGCACAGCATACCTCGCCTCAATCAAGAGTAATAGTCCAGCAGCACCTGTTTATGGAGTATATATCTCTCAGTTGATACGTTATTCTGTTCCTATCAGTATTTCCATGACAGAGGGTTGCTAGCATAGAAATTACTGAACCAAGGGTTCCTATTAATAAAGTTGAAGTCGTCACTTCAAAACATTTATCGCCTCTACCATGACTTGATTGGCCGTTACGGAATATATGTATCACAGATGACAACAGATATTTCCGGAAACGTTTGTCACAGTCGCAATACCGTCCTTCTTTCCTCATTCTTGACTTATTACCGGATTCTTAACATAAGTATCACGACTGGTGCTATAGGAGCAGGAACTGCTTACCCTTTTTTTGAACCTGGTTTTTAGTGGTGTGCGTGTTGCTGAATCTTTTGATTTCTGACAAGTGTTTTGTAAACAATTGTCTTTTTGTCTTTGTGGTATTGCATTGTCTATCGTTTTATTTACAGCTTCTGATTTTCCCTTTGATATCGTCAAGCTGTTCTAACCTCTCTACTAATAATAGATATGGCCCATTATTTCATGGATAATTTGTAATTTTATAAGATGTATTTTGATCAAACTCATTTGCTAGTACATGTTGCTTATATGAGGAGAGATTATATTTGTGTATTCATATCATTTATCTTTAGCTAAATGGGATTGTACGGGAATATACATTTTCTCGTACTGATCTTCACGATGGTGTCTCCTACACTGTTCATCTTATTGCGTGTAACAGAGCAAAATTGTGCACTGAATCCGTATCAGAGACCATTTTGGTAGACAGTTCACCTCCAACTCCAGGTAACGGAGCAATGATGTATTTATCTAATAAAACTTAAGGTTTTATGATTTTAGCTAATGTTAACTCATGAAGTTTCACTAACAGGTGAGGTTTAGAGCCATATAGCTAGTTTAGCACCGCCACTTTTGTTGAAATGCCTGTACCAAGCCAGGAAAGTAAGCGGTCATGTACATTGTGTGCTAGAGATATCGATTTTGCCTCTGTTTCGACGATTTTTCGATTAGATTTTTGAACTATTCTGACTGTTTTTCTGTTCATTTTATTGGAAAATAACGATATTTCACAGTTATCTATGCAAACAATATAGTGTCACTAATCCAAAACTGAGTATTGAAATACTGTCAAGCCTCCCTTGAAAGACACCTCTGTATAGCAAATCACAGTCTATAAAGGGCAGTCTCATTTTTCGCCTTAATGAGTAGTGCATATACGTTTATCTTGTATATAAAGGGCAAGTGCTCATAAAGGGCTCATTTTCAGGTTTCAACGAGTGCCCCTTATATACAGACTTGACTTTATCTACAGACTTGACTGTATATTAGCTAAAGTATTCATTTTACTGATTACTATGGACGAAAAAAGTTAAAAACAACCAACCAAGTTGTCATTTGCAATTGTTATTGTGACGTCACGACAATAATTTAATTTCACATGTCAAATATCAGATTCATTGCACTTAGAAATAACAGTATTTCATCACCATCTATGTTATAAACTATTGTACTTTATAGGCATGTTTGCTATACATACCGATCATGCTGCAAATCTAAAGAGGCATATAGATGACTGGATGACCTGGTCACGTTATAGCTACAAGATATGGCTGTCATGGCTCGGATTTACTGATATACATACTGGAATTCACAAGTATTATGTTACAGTTGGAAGCAAATACATGCAAGATGATCTTAATGAGGTAATAATAGATAAGACCTTGATTTTGATTCTCCGCTAAGCAAGTAGCATTAAGGATTATCAGCAAAGACTGGTTGGCTTAGAATCAGGATAACGTGCTCGAGTGCATTGACATGTCTAGCCACCTAGTACTAGCATTAGCTCTCTAAATATTCAACTAGGTGTATTAGTCTAGTACAAAGCTAGCGTCATCGTCTTCATCATCTCATCGAAATGTAACTTCTTCTCGCTGTGATATTAATGAAAAATTGTTCATCAGGTGTTAAATAACAATCACTCACTCACTGACCTGATTTTGTTATATTGAGGTATAAATAATCTAATTAAGGAATTGTATTGTCTTTAGAACTACTATGGTCAAATCAAATGATTTCTTTGATTTACCCACATTTAAAACTTAGGACGAAGTCAGGTGCTTCCCCAGTTTCTGCTCCAGTAGTGGAATCCGTTGTGTTAATCATGTGTAAAAATCTTTAAAAAAATATATATTAAGTAATGAACGAAGACAAAAGTATTGTTATAATGACAAACGGAACATAATCATGACCATCTGTGACACAGATATTCTGTAAGAGATAACAAAGTCATGGTTATGACTGTAAAACTTGCAAAGTGATTTTCGTTCAATGGTTTTCTTGTTAGCAGCAGATGATAGGAAACATAAGAGTCAAGCTCTGAAATATTGTATTAACTGATAATTATACTCTAATTTGAGGTGCTGCTTGAATGTTGCTACATTTAAGGATTGATCGCAATTTTGTTTGGTTCATTCGAAATAACTTCAATCATGTTGTACACACTGTGTAACCCGCGTAGCGTGTTACGCAAGGCTGTGTACAACTAACCTCAATCAGGTTGTACACACTGTGTAACCCGAGTAGCGTGTTACGCAAGGCTATGTACAACCTGATTGAGGTTATTTTGAATGAACTGAACAAATAATTTCGATCAATCCTTATAAATTAATTCAAACATTTTGTGTTATGATATTGAAAAATATATTTATTTTTTCAAAATAAAGCAAATAATTGGAAATAAATTTAAATAACCCCAAAGGTGCCTCATTTATAGAAAATCACCTGATGACAACGGCATGCAACGCCTTGAGAATGACGTCTATTTTTCGATTCCGTACATTGACAAATAACCTCAACATTTTAAACCAATCAAAACACGTATAAAATGACATGTGACTCTAAAATTAATTAATATACATGTAAAGTTCACAATAGGAAAATCGAAATAGTCTCTGTTCTCGTAAAGTTTCATTCTTACCCGCCCTCACTGTCCATTTCTTTGTGTATGTAAAGGTATAAAGCTTTATTTGTGGTATCCTTTATTTTAAGTTCAATTTGGAATATGAGACCACATAGCCACCCAACTTTGAATTATTCAGTTAAATAACGTCATCTAAATAGTAAAACGTGAAATTATAGGACTGGCCATGGGGTAGATTATTTTCGTCTTTTTTTTGTGCATGAAGTTAGAGTACAACAATCAACATTCTCTTTGCAATTTTACATTGATCTCTTGAAAGCTGACAGGAAAATGAAAACATTTGTCCGATAAGTATCTCTGTATTTTTAATTACATATAATATATATATATATACAATTGCTCAGATTAAGAGGGTTATGTAGTAGGTGTCCTTGTTAATATTCCCACTATTATAATGTACTATTAGGGCTAAGTCGTGTGGTGTGTTATGGTGTTGAACGCCCCTTTCAACAATAGTCGGGCTAAGTCACCATTCAACCCATCATTCGACTTCTAATAACTTCAATCACTAACCTTGTGTTTACTTGTAGGTTCCTGGGTCTCCACAAGAATTTGTTCACAATACGTCTGGTCTAGATAAAGGTGATGAAGGACTCGTTCAAACTTTTGTGATTAGAACTCAAAATCTGAGACAATATGAACATGTATTTGTCAGTGTTTGGGCAGTTAATACAGTATGTTTATTATGTTAATATTGTAGTTGTTTTATTAGGCTTTACAATACTGATTCAAAATGGATGATTAGCTCAATATTTTATTTCAACACGATTTATTCCTCCTTGTACTGACATTTCTTGAAATTCGTCACTTCAGTTGATATATTATTCATTAATATGGTTGTACCCTGAAAATGCTTTTCATGTTTTTTTTTCTTCATCTTTATAACATGATATGGCTGAAATATTACTTATGTTCACGTTAAGTACCAATCAACCCATCTAATCTGTAGGAGAATATATACATGCACTGCTCTTAATCATTTTTCTTTCCTAACATATTGCAATATTTCGTAAAAAAGCTATACTGACGTGTGTTTGTATGAAAAAGGATTTAAAATTCCACCAATATCAACAAAACGAATAATTATCTCTCATCTCAAAAATTGAATATATAAACACACCACGACATAAGTCGATAGAAATCAGAGTCCAGATTTGGGACAGGCAGAAAACTGTGGTGGTGTTAACCGGTTATCATTTTGTTTTATTTCTACTGACCGTTGCACAATCTGTACATTGTCACCGTTTTATTTCTGAAGTCGTAACCAACACAACAGCATCTTTAGCCTATTAGATAAAATTTACGATTCAAGACGTGAAACATTGGATACATGAAACACACACTTATGTTAATTCTGGTTAATGTTAGGGACATAAAGGTTATCCTCAGATAATAAAGAAAAAATACATTTAATTTGTATAATTAGTTTGTAATATATTATGTATAATAACTTGGGATGAAAGTGCTACTTTTTGCGTAGGTTACAATTTGTCACCGTTCTATTTCTGATTTAATTTGATTTGATTTTTGGTGTTTAACGCCACTTTCAGCAGTATTTCAGCTATATCATGGCGACCAGTTTTAGTGGTGGAAGAAGCCGTAGTACCCGGAGAGAACCACCGACCATGGGCAAGTAACTGGTAAACTTTATCACTTGCGGCTGCGAGTCGAGTGCACCTTTTTTTGTAATTTACAAAGCCGGGCGGGAACCCACGCCGTATTGGTTCTATTTCTGAAGTCGTAATCAACAGCATATGTAACCTATTAAGTAATGGTTACGATTCATTGGAGACATGAAACACACACTTATGTTTTTGATAGTTAATATTAGTAACAAAAATATACCCACAGATAATAAAGAAAATCAAATTTTATTTATATAATTAGCTCCCAATATCTTGGGAAGAAAGTTCCATCTTATTCGTAGGTTACAAATTGATACAATATTTAATTCAAGGTTGGATTACAAAGCCAGATGATACACTCACAGTTTAGATTAGTACCAGGTGGTTCTTTAGAACTTATTAGGCGTTGTTCATCAGTAACATGTAATGGCCATTGTGTTTGTTCTTCACAAGATGGCCGATGTGCACTAACAGAACTTCCTTGCCATGACATTACTAACGGTAATAAGATATATCTTAGTTTATAATTGATAGTGATGATCACAAATTTTATACCAGAAAATTAATATAATATTTACACATTGTCATTTATACTCAATATTTCAAAATATAAAACAAACACATCGAAAAAGACCATAATACTGAACACCTCGGTTATATTCCTTATCATTAGTTATGGGCTAAAAGTAGGGTTTTTTTCTCATCATCTGTCATTTGCATTTATTTATGTTTTATGTTTACAAATCCAAAGGCAGTGACATCTGGGTACATTATGTGTTAAATGGAGAACAGACCGGTAATATAAAGACAACATCAATGCAAATGAGATGCACATATGTGAGTATAAGAAACAATAGTAAGATTATATTGCTCCATATGAGCTCTGTATCTTTTTCTACTGTTTTTAGATCAAAATATGAGCAACCTGTATTTTTCAGATAATCCGAATACTTTGATCCACGTATATGACATAACTGATCTTTACAGTACTACTTTGCGTGACGTGAAGTATACAGCGGCAAATTTAGAACTCGCTGCAAGATGGCAAATAGTTCATGTACAAGGATTACTTCCCCTGTGGTAGGTTTTAAAATACAACTAAATCTGTGGGTGTTTTATCGACCTCTTTATTTAAGGAATATTTTCGAACAGGTTATAGGATACATCCTAGATTGGGGCAGTTTTCGTAAACTTTTTCAAACCTGGTAATACAAGTATAACCTGTTCACTTATTCATCATTCTGTGTTCGCTACAACAACTCTGCTCACCCAGTCATATGTGAAGGAGGGTTGGTATTTTACTCACATGTAATATATACTGACATGAACGAATCATTCCACTAAGAGGGAGGCTTGGACCCATAAATCTAGTTTAACCCTGCCACTTTTGATTGAAATGACTGTACCAATCCAGGGTAATGACCGGTCATGTGTATATGTGTGATATGGGTATCGATTTTTCTCTTATGTCTACAATTTTTGTGATTAGATTTTGGAGCTGTTTCGACAGTGTGGTATATGTTGTTTTCCAGTTAATAATTCTAATGAAAACATTAAATTTCATATTTTTTTATAGATAGTTATGTAATTCAAATACATCTAAAAGATAGTAAATGTCAATATATTTAGGTATGAGTGGAGTGTAGGCCTTACTTCAAAGGATTCACCGGAAGGTGTCTTTGATAATTTGAAAGGAAAGGTGTGGCATCATGCCGGAAAAACCAATCAAGCATATTCTAGCTTGAAACGAGGCAAGTACAAATATATTTATTTTAAGAAAAAACCTTCTTCATTCCCATCTGTTGCATGGATTTTTAGGAGGTTAGAGTTATGGTGTTTAACATCACTTTCAACAATATTTCAGTTATGTACTTATATATAGAAAAAAATTAATTTGTTATATTGACCATGTGTTTTAAATATATCTCTGACATTTTATGTTTATTTACCATTTCGTTTAATCACTATTCCTGATACTTGTAAGATATTTATTTTATTTCTTTGCTTTCTTGGTTTATACAGGGAAAACACCACTAAAGGAGTGTATTTCCTATTCTTTTTTTGTTCGGGCATGGTATAGTGATTCAACATTTGCAGATTTCAAATCGGATGGGGTAACAATACTTTCAAGATCATTGGCGAAGTCAAAATTGAAAGGAACTGCGGTATGTATAAATTGGTTTTTATCCAAATACAGAAATGTTTGCGTGTAAGCAATATGTTGTCCAGTTGCCATTGATTTCCTGGCTTAATATTGTTCTTTATAGGGTGAGTAGTTGTTGTTTAATGTCAAGGGAGCAATGTTTCAGCTATGTCATGGCAAGAACAATCTTCTTTCGATTAGATTATGATAATGGTCACTTTGTACTAGAACAACATGCTGAGTTGGACTTTTATTGTGTTACCTGCCTGAAACAACAGTCTGATACCAGTCTTTGTTTTTACTCTTTAATGCTGCGTCTTTAGCGAAGAAGCAGAACATGTCAGTTTTGTAATCTTTGGTTTAACCCGACCAGGACTTGCACCCATAAAATTGTTTTGCACTCGAGGTGAGCAAGCTAACCTTTACACCACAAATAACGTTATTCATCTTTATATTTGTATAACACAAATAAAATATTTGATTTTTTTTAGATCTATAAATAGCATATTCAATATTCAAGTAACTTGCATCAATACAGATTTTCATAATTTATATTTCATTGTCACAGTAATTAGGGAATAACCGTATTGTATTTTAAAGTGTTTACCTGGCAACAATAACATGTGTTTACATAATAAGCTGTTTTAAATCAATTCATTGCACCCTTTCACACAGCATATCTGCCAAATAGATCCGTAATTACAAACCTTTTTTTCGGTGAGAAATCAAACGCTTTATTTTAAATATTCAATGATCTATTATGTAATCATAACCGAAAATATCAACTCTTACAATTTTATTTAGCTTAAATAACAATTTTAATATGTGTCACTTCAAATCAATATTCGTTCAACAGTTTCCACCAAGGTAAAACGTAAAATTTACTCTGACGTGTAAATTTATGCAATTGACCAATGAAATTAATTGTTACATTTCCAATTGCATCAGAATAAAAGTTATATATGCCACCATCAGTATGATAGTTTGGATATACATTTACATATGAAATAAGGGTGCTTGAAAGTTGAGAGTTCGATTCCTTGGCATTTTAATGTGTCCCGATATAACTTTATATTATAATGTTTGTCAATGCCGTGCAGATCTGTGGTTTTCAGAGTATTTGGTTTTCCTATGTAAAACTGAGCACCATGATAAACCTTAAATATTTTTGAAACTGGCGTAAACACCATACACCTAAACTTCCATCAACATTCGAATGAATCAATGTTACCCTTGATCCAACTCAATTACTTTTCATGTTATAATTTTGAAATAAATTAAGATAAAATACAAATCAGAAAACATATACCGACGATACGCTGATTCTTAAAAAATAGTTTTAAAGGAAGTCCATATTATCAAACTTTTCAGTAGTTAAAATGTTTTTTTCCTATTGTGGCTTGGGACTATTTTGCTACTGTAATTTAAATACAAAAACAAAAAACAAATGTTAGCAAGGTTTGGTTTCTAAATGTCACAGATTTGTCAATATCATGATAAAAATAATTCCTGTCGAAGTACACAACTTTTCTGGTGATATTTCCTTACGCTATCATTCATATAGGATAGTACTTTCCATCACAGCCACTAGTTGGATAAAAAGAGTTTGAAGATCCAAAAGGGTAATAAGAATCCATAAATCGAAAAAGGAGACAAAAAATCTCCAAAAGAAAAAGGACAAACAGCGATCTACAAAACACCACACAGAAAACTAAAGATCGAGAAACAAGATGCCCACTAAAAACTGAGGGTTGTAATCAAACATATGATTAGTCAGCTCTGGTGGTAGTAGGTGACATATTTGAGCATTCTTATTCAGATATGTGAGCAGATGCCAGGTCATTGGAAGAAAGACATAGATTATATAAAACCAGGCTATCCGTTTACAATAAGATGGTCCAATGTATTTATTGATGCTGCTGACATTATTGATAGATTTAACATATACCTTAGTACCTTTCCTGGTGGTGAGTCCATCTATTTTATCAAACTGACATTTCGAATTTGCATATCATGCAATAGATGATTTCACGACAGTCCTGCCACTATATAAGTACCACAAATGTGGCACGTAAAACAAGTAATATCACATAGTAATTCATGCAATAGATGATTTCACGACAGTCCCACCACTATATAAGTACCACAAATGTGGCATGTAAAACAAGTAATATCAAATAGTAATGTTATTTTTTAATGTTTGAAGAATCAACACGCAATCAATTTCCACCTTTTTCTCTCTAATTCCTAATTATTCCATTGAAATCCTTAGTTCTGGGAATAGGGGTTAGGGTTTTGATGTTTAACGCCACTTTCAACAATAGTTCAGTTATATCGTGGCAGTCAGTTTTATTGGTGGGGGAAACTGGAGGATGCGGAGAAAACCACCGACATGTCACAAGTCACTGACAAGCTTTATCACATAATGTTGTATCTAGGACACCTCGCCACGAGCGGGATTCGAACTCACAACTCACAAACTTATCAGAGGTTTGTCAATATATTACATCGATATGAAACTGACTATTCAGTTCAAACCATATTTTCCCTCAGAAGTAGCACACACTTCACTTTAAAACTAGCAGCAACAGTTCAAAACACATAATATTTTGATTAACAATTTCAACAACGCTATGGATGAATTTAGTATAACAATGGAGAATAGACAGCTCAGAAAGGTTTATATAAGTAGAATGTTAGAATATAACTCTTAATCTTATTATAGAAATATGAACATTAATTTCTGTCTTTCTTAATATACTTTATCATGATAGAAAGAAACATACTTAAATTCACATGTTTTAGTCAAAACTCAATATAAACCAACTGTTAGCTGTTACACCTCAAAAGATCGTATTGATAAGAACACAAGTAGGAATTTGATTTCAGGATATGATGTAAACGTTGCCGACGTTGATTTACCTGGGACAGTCACATCGTATAACATCAGTCGTATACCATTAACTCCTGGCGTTGTGTTCTTTAGTAATGTTGTGGCATATAGTTATTCTGGAATACATTCAACAGCAAGCTCTGATGGAATTACAGTTGATATTGATGTCCCAACGGTTGGATTTGTTAAAGATGGAATTGGTAAGAGTATATATATATATATATATATATAAGTAGTCTATCACCAGATTTTTAAGAAGGGTTTTTTCCCAGATCGAATGCAGTAACATTATGAAGAACCACGAACGCCCTTATTTTTTTAATTAAAACGTTAAGTACGAAAAGATGAATCCGATAATGCTGAAAACATATTTATTTTTAAAACACAAATTGGCCACATAGCTGTTCGCTAAAAATGTTTAACTCTGTTCAAGGCTGAAAAAACATATATAAAATAATGTCTTTGGAAAAAGGAATTCACACTTTTCAAAGAATTCGAATACGGCATCTATAAATGATTTAGGTACCCCCCCTCCCCCCCCATTGTTAAATGTGATTGGTAAGTGTGAGATATATTAAGAAGATGAAGCTAATACAGATATTGTTTTAGTACTGTTATGGAGAGAAAACTTATTTTGCTAGTAAAAACTTATATCCATGAGTAACTCGTGTATAGAGAGTGTCATGTTTCTTAACTTGCAGATCTTTATTTGTTAACACTTTTACTTGTGGCAATGCTGTTCATTGTTCTGCAATAATGCTCACTATGTGTTCAACAATCAACCAATTATGGTGTACAGTAGTCACCCTTTCTATAGGGTCACTCCTTCTGCAATGAAAAAGTGGCCTTATGAGAGAGGTCTCCCCTTTCTATAGGGTCACTCCTTCTGCAATGAAAAGTGGCTTTATGAGAGAGGTCTCCCCTCTCAAGAGGAATAATTTACTGGTATTTTACTATCTTAAGTTCATCTGAAATTTGATTTGATAAGAAGAGTGGCCGTGGTGAGAGGGGTCTTATTAGAGGAAGACTAATGTAGTTCTTGTTATTACTGTCATAACAGAACAGACAACATTAAAACAACGTCACTACTTCATTTCAGTCCAGATAACATGATAACCTGACATACAGTCACATCTGTTCATGCAGTCACCTCTATTAAGCAGTCACATGTATTAATAGGTCATTTTTTCTTGTCCTGTCACAGAAAATGTCATATGAATTGAACCTCTTTTAAGAGGTCACCTGTCTTAAAAAGCCACTTTTTCGTTGTCCCAAAGGTGACCTCTTAATACAGGTTAGATTGTATTTTTTTTTTTAAAGGGATGTTTGACATTGATTATCAAGATAATAATAACAGTATTGGAGCATCCTGGCATGGTTTTTCTGACAGAGATTCTGTTATAGCCCATTATATGTGGTGTGTTCAAACAATCCCAGAAAGTCAACCGTGTAATATCAGAAACTGGGAAAATGTTGGTATACAGACGTCCGTGACTCGTGCACTGAATGAATCGTTTCTTCTTCCAGGTATGCATCATCAGGTTTCCTAATTAATCTGTTTTGTGAATATTTTCATATTTTTTATACAGCCGAATCTCGTGAATTCCAATTAATCGTTTATGTTTCTTCAGAATAGCCGAGTATTTGAGTTACCCTGCTAAGACGAACTGACCACATGTTTATGTAGAGTTATTGAAGGAAACTATTTAGTCACTACGAACTGACCACTTGTCTATGTAGAGTTATTGAAGGAAACCATTTAGTCACTACGAACTGACCACATGTCTATGTAGAGTTATTGAAGGAAACCATTTAGTCACTACGAACTGACCGCATGTCTATGTAGAGTTATTGAAGGAAACTATTTAGTCACTACGAACTGACCACATGTCTATATAGAGTTATTGAAGGAAACTATTTAGTCACTACGAACGGACCACATGTCTATGTAGAGTTATTGAAGGAAACTATTTAGTCACTACGAACTGACCACATGTCTATGTAGAGTTATTGAAGGAAACCATTTAGTCACTACGAACGGACCACATGTTTATGTAGAGTTATTGAAGGAAACTATTCAGTCACTACGAACTGACCACATGTCTATTTAGAGTTATTGAAGGAAACTATTTAGTCACTACGAACGGACCACATGTCTATGTAGAGTTATTGAAGGAAACTATTTAGTCACTACGAACGGACCACATGTCTATGTAGAGTTATTGAAGGAAACTATTTAATCACTACGAACGGACCACATGTTTATGTAGAGTTATTGAAGGAAACTATTTAGTCACTACGAACGGACCACATGTCTATGTAGAGTTATTGAAGGAAACCATTTAATCACTACGAACGGACCACATGTCTATGTTGAGTTATTGAAGGAAACTATTTAATCACTACGAACGGACCACATGTCTATGTAGAGTTATTGAAGGAAACTATTTAGTCACTACGAACTGACCACATGTCTATGTAGAGTTATTGAAGGAAACTATTTAATCACTACGAACGGACCACATGTCTATGTAGAGTTATTGAAGGAAACTATTTAGTCACTACGAACGGACCACATGTCTATGTAGAGTTATTGAAGGAAACTATTTAGTCACTACGAACGGACCACATGTCTATGTAGAGTTATTGAAGGAAACTATTTAGTCACTACGAACGGACCACATGTCTATGTAGAGTTATTGAAGGAAACTATTTAATCACTACGAACGGACCACATGTCTATGTAGAGTTATTGAAGGAAACTATTTAATCACTACGAACGGACCACATGTCTATGTAGAGTTATTGAAGGAAACCATTTAGTCACTACGAACGGACCACATGTCTATGTAGAGTTATTGAAGGAAACTATTTAGTCACTACGAACGGACCACATGTCTATGTAGAGTTATTGAAGGAAACTATTTAATCATATCCAACATAAGGAGGTCTGACTACATATACGAGTTCTAAAATTGTTGCAAATATGATGATTTTAAATTGCCAAATATAAAGTCCAATTTTTCATGTAGTATTATTATGAATTATAGTGTATCACTATTTTCAACATATATTTAAGTTTTTTTTTTATAGAAGTTAGTTTTTGTAATAGTAAAACAGGGGTACAGGGTGGAAATCACATTATGCTGCATCAAGTACACCTGGTCATGGACAGGAGTCAAACTTACAGACATCAATGATTTTTTTAGTATTATTCTGTCTTCCCACATAAGGGACATAATACAATAATAAATACACTTTTCACTATTTTTGCACGTCAATTTTAAAGGGATACATGTTAAATCGGAAATGTTTTATATCGTTAGCATGATGTTGTCGACCATCACACGTCTTCTTTGACTCTGAGTGCAAATAGACATATTGATATACCCTGATTAACAAGTAAGGATGGCTGTTACCATGAGTGTTTTACACGAAGCAGTTAAAATGTTTCATGAAGGCATTTAATGTAAGGTCAGTTTGCAAAAATTATTGAATGCAAGTTTTTGATAAAGAGGTGCTTACAAGTATATAGGATAACTAAATTTAATACGAATATTCTTTGTCAGAAAAACGATTTTAAACCACATATTTATTTCAGGGACAAGACTCCAAAGTTTGGTATTTGCAGTTGACATTGTCGGACATAAATCTGACATAGGAAGGTCAAATGGTGTCTATGTTGACACAACACCCCCGATACCTACCGACATGATACATGTAGACGACAATATGGCTACCAATCCTTCTTTTGAGATGTCGAACGGTCAGTTTGTTGAATGGGACGATATATACGATATAAAGATATGTGAATTGAATGAAGACTTTCAACCGTTTGGTTGGAACATCAGTTTTGGTAGCTGTGTCGGAGTAATCAAGTCTCACAAGGATATTGCTTACGATGGTCGTTCCTGCATTGTGTTGTTTGGATATTTTTCTCAAACTATAACAAATCTTACAGTCGGTAATCTGTATCGTGTGACTTTTGTTACATCACATTCACCATTCTTTGGAACAGAAATTGCACACAAAGAAGGCTTTGTTGCCATGGGGGATAACCAACATGTATTTTTGCTATACACAAAACAAGATGAACAGACATCAGAAACCAGTAAGGTGTCATGGCATCATCATACATTTTATTTTCGATCTTTTTCAAAAAGTACAGAATTCAGACTTGGTTCTCTATCTGGAAAGACAGGCTTAATTTTTGATGATCTTAAAATTCAGCCCGTGTTTTACACCAAGCCAAAGAAGGAAAGCATCAGAGGAGAGATAGTACATAGGCATATGGTAACGATTCATGATTGGTCATCAGTTCATGCTTCTTGGAATTTTATTGATCCAGAAAGTCCAATTATTGACTACACCTGGGCAATAGGTATAATTATAATTACCATTAGCCTAATCATATCTGACACAGCAAACAATGGTCTATGATTTTTTTTAATGTGGTTTATTTGGGAAAAATTAACAAAATGAACAACCACCTTCCGCCTCAAGTCATAGAACATAAAAAAAACCCATGACATAGGACATTGAAAATCCGGGTTCTAGTTTGGGATGCATTAAAATGTGGCAGATTTAAATCGGTTAGTGAGATCCCAACCCAACGCCAATACAGATATAAATAAACGATTAAAAAACCTGCACATATTCGGTTCCACTCAAAAGACCACATATTAGGGACTGACCATTTAACCTAAAGGGGGAGGTTATGGTTTTTTGTTCCGTTCAGAATTTTTTTTTCGGACGACACGAGAGTTAGAATATTAATTGTTTTCCAGAATTCAACATTAGGTTATATGACAAAAACTCTCAATCAGATTATTTTTTTTTTCCTCCACCAAAATCAGAATATTTTTTTCAGCAACATTGGGAATCAGCATATTTTTTTAGAAAAAAACCATAACTCCCCCTTCAAGTTAAATGGTCGTTCCCTTATCACAAAAAGAAATGACAACATAAACATGGACAGTACAAGAGCAGGGTCAATGAATGATCATAAGCATCTCTTGTTTAAAGACCTTTACAATTAGAATAGCAAAAGTCATAACTGATACTCCTAACAGATTTAATATCAATGAGTCATAGATATCTAATGGAATTAATAGTCTTCGTGGGAGACCAAAATAAATAGGCTATCGGTAACTATTTCTGCTGTAATCGTCAATGACGTCTTTAATAAATACAGTTGAATCTCGTTATTTTGAAGTTCACGTGACCATTGCAATATTTCGAGTTATCCGAATTCGACTTTCATGAGGGAAGTAAGGGATTAAGTAAGATTGGCTACTCTGTCCGGTAAGCTTGACAAATGTGGGTGCAAACTATAATTGTCAGTCATACGAAATATCGTTCATCATTTGTACATATTGTGTACATACTTTTAACACGTGCGTAAGTATTGATTTTTGTATGTTTTATTTTTTGGCAGAAAAAAATTAATAAAAATTTGAATTTTGTATATTTGACTTCAATGGTGAAATGAATTATGAAGCGTATGGTACACTGATAATGTCAGGAAGGTGTGTATTTATTAGTTGTATGTAAACACATCATGCAATATGTGTTCAAAATATCCTTCAAATAACATAAGGAAAATTTCAACAAAAAAACTGAAGAAATTTTAAGAAATAAAGATAGCTACATGTATTACTACCCACATATATACAGTCAAATCTGTATATAAAGACCACTCTGGGGAACCTGAAAATATGGGCCTTATTGGCAGTTGTCTTTTATTTACAGGTTAAAATTATATGCACTATTCATTAATGGGGAAAATGAGACTGCCCTTTATAAACAGTAATGTGCTATATAGAGGTGCAGATTTTTATTATATATACATTAAATATACATTAGAATGAATGCACCATTTAATCTTGGTTAACATTTCAGGATACACAGAGGGCAGTACAGAAGTTCAGCATTTTACCAGCATTGGTGTCAATAATTTTGCATACAACTATAATGTTACTTTAGCCCATACCTCAGTGATTTATGTTACAATAATCGCTACAAATGCTGCTGGTTTGATGACGAAAGTTCACGCCAGAAGTTTGCTTGTCGACTTGACGCCACCCAACATTATATTTGTGAATGATGGAATAGGTATGTGTATATAGATTGTATTATGTAGGAATTGTATTGTGGTAGTCTAACATTTCAATAACACACATAGAACAATCAGTAATAATAATAATATTGAAGATACAGCCTTATATATAATATAAGAGGAGATGTTATATAAAATCCAGACTTCTGAAACCAAGTCACCAGATAAGTAATATGGGGTTAGGGGTTAGGGTTATGGTATTTTTAACACCCTTGTCAACAATATTTCAGTTATATCGTGGCAGTCAGTTTATTGGTGGAAGAAACCACTGTATCCTGAAAAAAACAAGTCACTGACAAACTTTACCACATAATGTTGTATCGAGTACACCTCGCCATGAGCGGGATTCGTACTAACAACTTTGGTGGTGATAGGCACTGATTGCACAGGTAGTTGTAAATCTCACTACAAAACTATCACGACCATGACGGCCCCTTGTTGTAACGTGTTGAAATGTTTGGAAAATATTTCAGGTGTATGTATCAATAAAAGTATAAATAAATGTACTCCTAAGTCAATTCAGATTCAGATGTCGGATAATTTTTTAGCAAGAACTTAAACTTTCCATCAAATCTCTTAAGATGTGCCTACACGAATGTAAAATGTGGACCCTTTTTGTTTCTTATAATCATCCATTCTTACAAGACCACTAACGTTTGTTACTATGATGTATGTACTTTTATCTTCATAGGATCCGATATTGATGCTCAGACGGTAGCCGAAATATCTGCAAACTGGGAAGTTGAAGATGGTGAATCTGGTTTAGAGCTATGTGAATGGGCAATTGGTAAGTGTGACAACCGATCAGCAGGGCCGTCTTAACAGCATTATAGGGCCCTGACAAAGCAGTGCACAGGGTCCCATACCTACAAAACCCCCCACAGGAATAAAAATGTAAATGTCGATAAAATTAAACATATATTTATTGCATTGGTACAGTACAGTCAGAGACATAGCATGATAAATCACTGATTCACTGATTCACTCATCTTAGTGATACTGATATATTGTTTGTTCTGTTTAATATATCTTCAAAATTTCTTTTCTATTTAGAGTGTTACTTGCTATCACCCAAAATGAACAAGAAAGTAAGTAAATAGATTAAACTGACCAAACGATATATCAGTATCACTAAGAAGAGTGATACGTCTATCACAGTGATTTATCATGGTATGTCTCTGACTGTACTGTACATCCAGCAAAATCAGTGTTTAAACATTAAGAACATGCTGTATGCAACATACATAGATTAGCATGGGGTCACTATGCTCGTGGGGCGACCGGGCAACTGCCCAACGTGCCCATGCGTTAAGACAGCACTACTGATCAGACTACATATTGTAACTGTTAGCCAGGAAAAGTTTATTTTGATCATTTCAATAGCACCACGTGATGCAATGTCATAATTGAATATAAATAAACAAAATAATAATGGAAAATTGTGTATTTCATTGCTTTGTGCATAACAACATGACCTTCACAAATATATAAAAAGTGTGAAATAAATGAAAAGCTGGTACTGAACACAATACATGTCATGGCAATGAAACTAAAAGACAAAGTGAATTATCCTAAACTGGTTGAAACATGTGCAAATATAGTAGTAACATAGACTGTTAATTGCTGGGAACACTACCGCTAACATATATAATGAGTTGCTGGGAACACTACCGCTAACATATGTAATGAGTTGCTGGGAACACTACCGCTAACATATGTAATGAGTTGCTGGGAACACTACCACTAACATATGTAGTGAGTTGCTGGGAACACTACCGCTAACATATGTAATGAGTTGCTGGGAACACTACCGCTAACATATGTAATGAGTTACTAGGAACACTACCGCTAACATATGTAATGAGTTACTGGGAACACTACTGCTAACATATGTAATGAGTTACTGGGAACACTACCGCTAACATATGTAATGAGTTACTGGGAACACTACTGCTAACATATGTAATGAGTTACTGGGAACACTACCGCTAACATATGTAGTGAGTTGCTGGGAACACTACCGCTAACATATGTAATGAGTTACTGGGAACACTACTGCTAACATATGTAGTGAGTTGCTGGGAACACTACCGCTAACATATGTAATGAGTTACTGGGAACACTACCGCTAACATATGTAGTGAGTTGCTGGGAACACTACCGCTAACATATGTAATGAGTTACTGGGAACACTACTGCTAACATATGTAGTGAGTTGCTGGGAACACTACCGCTAACATATGTAATGAGTTACTGGGAACACTACTGCTAACATATGTAGTGAGTTGCTGGGAACACTACCGCTAACATATGTAGTGAGTTGCTGGGAACACTACCGCTAACATATGTAATGAGTTACTGGGAACACTACTGCTAACATATGTAATGAGTTACTGGGAACACTACCGCTAACATATGTAATGAGTTACTGGGAACACTACTGCTAACATATGTAATGAGTTACTGGGAACACTACCGCAAACATATGTAATGAGTTACTGGGAACACTACTGCTAACATATGTAATGAGTTACTGGGAACACTACTGCTAGCATATGTAATGAGTTACTGGGAACACTACCGCTAACATATGTAATGAGTTACTGGGAACACTACCGCTAACATATGTAATGAGTTACTGGGAACACTACCGCTAACATATGTAATGAGTTACTGGGAACACTACTGCTAACATATGTAATGAGTTACTGGGAACACTACTGCTAACATATGTAATGAGTTACTGGGAACACTACTGCTAACATATGTAATGAGTTACTGGGAACACTACCGCTAACATATGTAATGAGTTACTGGGAACACTACCGCTAACATATGTAATGAGTTACTGGGAACACTACCGCTAACATATGTAATGAGTTACTGGAAACACTACCGCTAACATATGTAATGAGTTACTGGGAACACTACCGCTAACATATGTAATGAGTTACTGGGAACACTACTGCTAACATATGTAGTGAGTTGCTGGGAACACTACCGCTAACATATGTAATGAGTTACTGGAAACACTACCGCTAACATATGTAATGAGTTACTGGGAACACTACCGCTAACATATGTAATGAGTTACTGGGAACACTACCGCTAACATATGTAATGAGTTACTGGGAACACTACCGCTAACATATGTAATGAGTTACTGGGAACACTACCGCTAACATATGTAATGAGTTACTGGGAACACTACCGCTAACATATGTAATGAGTTACTGGGAACACTACCGCTAACATATGTAATGAGTTACTGGAAACACTACCGCTAACATATGTAATGAGTTACTGGGAACACTACCGCTAACATATGTAATGAGTTACTGGGAACACTACTGCTAACATATGTAGTGAGTTGCTGGGAACACTACCGCTAACATATGTAATGAGTTACTGGAAACACTACCGCTAACATATGTAATGAGTTACTGGGAACACTACCGCTAACATATGTAATGAGTTACTGGGAACACTACCGCTAACATATGTAATGAGTTACTGGGAACACTACCGCTAACATATGTCATGAGTTACTGGGAACACTACAGCTAACATATGTAATGAGTTACTGGGAACACTACCGCTAACATATGTAATGAGTTACTGGGAACACTACCACTAACATATGTAATGAGTTACTAGGAACACTACCGCTAACATATGTAATGAGTTACTAGGAACACTACCACTAACATATGTAATGAGTTACTGGGAACACTACCGCTAACATATGTAATGAGTTACTGGGAACACTACCGCTAACATATGTAATGAGTTACTGGGAACACTACCGCTAACATATGTAATGAGTTACTGGGAACACTACCGCTAACATATGTAATGAGTTCCTGGGAACACTACTGCTAACATATGTAATGAGTTCCTGGGAACACTACCGCTAACATATGTAATGAGTTCCTGGGAACACTACCGCTAACATATGTAATGAGTTACTGGGAACACTACCACTAACATATGTAATGAGTTACTGGGAACACTACCGCTAACATATGTAATGAGTTCCTGGGAACACTACCGCTAACATATGTAATGAGTTCCTGGGAACACTACCGCTGACATATGTAATGAGTTACTGGGAACACTACTGCTAACATATGTAATGAGTTCCTGGGAACACTACCGCTAACATATGTAATGAGTTCCTGGGAACACTACCACTAACATATGTAATGAGTTACTGGGAACACTACCGCTAACATATGTAATGAGTTACTGGGAACACTACCACTAACATATGTAATGAGTTACTGGGAACACTACTGCTAACATATGTAATGAGTTACTGGGAACACTACCGCTAACATATGTAATGAGTTACTGGGAACACTACCGCTAACATATGTAATGAGTTATTTTATATTAGAAATTAAAAATAAAAACATTTCTGAATTTGTTATTAATTTTTTGTATGTGTGGAAAAATGGGATGAATACAGATAAAGAAAAACAACATGTTACCGTCCACATATATATTTATACATATGTATCAAATGTTTTTAAAAATATAAATCATATAATAAATATTGTTATTTACATCCCTGATACAACTTGAAACATGTCGAGAGCATTACTAGATGTTGTCGTATCTTTTGTTTTTGTTTGGTTCTATTTATCTGATGCTGGAGTTGGTAATTTTTGCACTGTTCCTGGCGATTGGTAACTTACATTTTTCATTTAAGATGGGACGAATTATAACAGTGAGCAGATTTGTCTATGTAGTAATCTCTCTAAGGTGTTACACCATAAGTCACTTTAATTTTGTATATCTAATTTAATTAAGTGGCAAAGTTGAAGTCATTATGTCTATGGTCACCATCATGACTGGGTTAACCGCTATGCAATACAGTCTTATAGATGACCACCAGTGCCGGATTTACCATTGTGCTTAGGTGTGCTTAAGCACAGGGCCCCGTTGGCCAGGCGGGGGCCATCTTCCTGCTAAAAAACTGGATTACAATGGATTTTTGCTTATGTGGTGCAATTTTAAATTTGAAGGCGTTCTGTTTTGGAGCGATTCCAGATGCCTGACTGTCTATGTAGGCCTACCGGGTCTACTTCCTTCAGGGCCCAAGTAAGGGGCCTCGTAACTTACCTAGCACAGGGCCTCATTTGTCCTAAATCCAGCACTGATGACCACAGATATGTGTTGTTGTCAAAATCTGTCCTGTCCTCGTGCATGACTTATCACCAAATATTACTTGGATTTGATGTTGAACGTTACTTCCGATTTCTAGTGGGGCTCATGTTGCTTATTTTGTAAAATTATTTGTGTGGACCATTGTTTGTCTATTCTATATTTAATGTGTCTAAATAGTAGTCAACATCATTCTTACGTTGGTCCTTGATCATTGATACCGTACAGGGGAAAAAATGGTGAAACGTATAAAATGTGTACATCAACACAATAAAAATAAATGTAAAAGGGTGAATAAAAATATACTTAAACCAATAAATAGTTCTAATTACAGATATGATTAGTCAATACTACGATCCCAGTATCAAAATTACATCGTTAGTATGTGTTATACAGGTAGAAGGAATATATGTGTTATACAGGTAGAAGGAATTTAACAGTCAATATCAATGAACAGTAAAAAAATACATTCTATACGTCCAAAATCGACCTATTTTTAAAAAGCATCTGTGTTGTATTTACGTATTAGTGGTGCATTTAAGTATTTGTAATGTATTTAACTATTCGTTTTAGTATTGTATTTCAGTGTTTGTGTTGTATTTCAGTATTCGTGTTGTATTTCAGTGTGTGTGTTGTAGTTCAGTGTTTGTGTTGTATTTCAGTGTTTGTGTTGTATTTCAGTATTTGTGTTGTATTTCAGTGTTTGTGTTGTATTTCAGTGTTTGTATTGTATTTCAGTGTTCGTGTTGTATTTCAGTGTTCGTGTTGTATTTCAGTATTCATTCTGTATTTCAGTATTCATACTGAATTTAAGTATTTGTGCTGTATTTAAGTATTTTTACTGTATTTATGTATTTGTGTTGTATTTTACAGGTTATCAACCATATGGCAATGAATTACAGTCTTTTGAGAAACTACCAAATTATTTAAAGTTGATTACTAAAGTTTTCAATTATGAACTGTTGTTTATGCGGACAATTCATGTCACTATAAGATGTAAAAACAATGCTGGCTTACAGACATCCTTATCATCAGATGGCGTTGTCGTGTCTGATCGTCCCCCATCTGCAAAGAATGCTCAGCTGGAAATTATATCTCTTTCAAAATCTGAATATAATGCTAGAAATAATTATCAAACGAATAATCATACTGCTAGATTAAAGTGGACAGGATTCATGGATATTATTGGATTAGATTCATATTTGGTAAGAAACATTTCATCCTTTAAATATAGTCTTTATACATTGTCATAGATTACACAGCTTGTGTCTAACTGAACTCTCCACCATACAAACCCCTCCCGATTAGTTTGGACACATGAGTAATTTAACTTTTCTGGAATTTGTATTTATCACCTGCTTATATGTGTGGGGTGGGGTGGGGGAGGGTTATCATTTTACTCACATGTGGAAAGGTCTTGTTTTACTGCATTATTTCACTAAGAGTGGAGGTTTGGGCCTGAACCAAAACAGAAAAGTGAGTTTTCATGTATCTGTGTGTTAGGAGTATCAACTTTTCCTCTTTCTTGATATTTATGTCTCGCCTTCGAACGAAGGGAGACATATTGTTTTAGTCTGAATTTTTCTTCCACTTCTTCTCATCGAAGCTTGTCCGGACCATAACTTTTTTGTCTTTCCAGATAGGTCAATTATATTTGGTATGTGGGTGCATGACCATAAGGTGGTGTGTTGCGTACTGTAATGACCTTTGTGAGACCTTGACCTGTGACCTCAAGGTCAAATAATACTTTTTTAAACAGTATTTTCTTGTCTGGGCCATAACATTTTTGTCTTTCGAAATAGGTCAATGATATTTGGTATGTGAGTGCATGACCATAAGGTGGTGTGTCGTGTACCATAATGACCTTCATGGGACCTTGGCCTTTGACCTCAAGGTCAAATAATTGTTTTTTAAATAGTATCATTTAACTCATAATGTGTAACTTATTGTTGTTCAGATGGCCGCATTAAGGGGAGACATAAGTTTTAGTTATCTAAAACAGTTCTTCCTAGTTGATTTTTGAATTGTTCCGAAACTGGTATTTTTGTTTTTGTTTTTCAATTTATCACTAGGCAACGAAGGTCAAAGTTATTATAACCAAAAAAAAAACAAAAAACAAACGACTCTCCTGCCAATATCTCAAACTGCAGAACACAAATATGATCATTCCATTATTAATCGTTTTTGGTTGTGTCTGTGTTGCTCATCGTTTTAGTTTTCTGTGTTGTGTTTTTGTTTTGTTTGTATTCGTGCTGAGTTTTTGTTTTGTTTGTATTCATGCTGTGTTTTTGTTTTGTTTGTATTCGTGTTGTGTTTTTGTTTTGTGTGTATTCGTGCTGTGTTTTTATTTTGTTTGTATTCGTGCTGTGATTTTGTTTTGTTTGTATTCATGCTGTTTTTGTTTTGTGTGTATTCGTGCTGTGTTTTTGCTTTGTTTGTATTCGTGGTGTGTTTTTGTTTTGTTTGTATTCGTGCTGTGTTCTTGTTTTGTTTGTATTCGTGGTGTGTTTTTGTTTTGTTTGTATTCGTGCTGTGTTTTTGTTTTGTTTGTATTCGTGGTGTGTTTTTGTTTTGTTTGTATTCGTACTGTGTTTTTGTTTTGTTTGTATTTGTGCTGTGTTTTTGTTTTGTTTGTATTCGTGCTGTGTTTTTGTTTTGTGTGTATTCATGCTGTGTTTTTGTTTTGTTTGTATTCATGCTGTGTTTTTGTTTTGTTTGTATTCGTGCTGTGATTTTGTTTTGTTTGTATTCGTGCTGTGTTTTTGTCTTGTTTGTATTCGTGCTGTGTTTTTGTTTTGTTTGTATTCGTGTTGTGTTTTTGTTTTGTGTGTATTCGTGCTGTGTTTTTATTTTGTTTGTATTCGTGCTGTGATTTTGTTTTGTTTGTATTCATGCTGTTTTTGTTTTGTGTGTATTCGTGCTGTGTTTTTGCTTTGTTTGTATTCGTGGTGTGTTTTTGTTTTGTTTGTATTCGTGCTGTGTTCTTGTTTTGTTTGTATTCGTGGTGTGTTTTTGTTTTGTTTGTATTCGTGCTGTGTTTTTGTTTTGTTTGTATTCGTGGTGTGTTTTTGTTTTGTTTGTATTCGTACTGTGTTTTTGTTTTGTTTGTATTTGTGCTGTGTTTTTGTTTTGTTTGTATTCGTGCTGTGTTTTTGTTTTGTGTGTATTCATGCTGTGTTTTTGTTTTGTTTGTATTCATGCTGTGTTTTTGTTTTGTTTGTATTCGTGCTGTGATTTTGTTTTGTTTGTATTCGTGCTGTGTTTTTGTCTTGTTTGTATTCGTGCTGTGTTTTTGTTTCGTGTGTATTCGTGCTGTGTTTTTGTTTTGTGTGTATTCGTACTGTGTTTTTGTTTTGTTTGTATTCGTGCTGTGTTTTTGTTTTGTTTGTATTCGTGCTGTGTTTTGTTTTGTTTGTATTCGTGCTGTGTTTTTGTTTTGTTTGTATTTGTGCTGTGTTTTTGTTTTGTTTGTATTTGTGCTGTTTTTTGTTTTGTTTGTATTCGTGCTGTGTTTTGTGTACCCAATGTTGCCAGTTTCTATAAAATTAGTATTTGTTGCTTCTCTGCTAAGCACGCAGCAATAAGGATAAAGAGCAAATACTGGTTGGCTCGGAATCAGGATAATGTGTCTGTAATCAGGATAATGTGCCAGAATGGGACCACATGTCTATCCGCGGGCTGTATTTCAGTGAGCTAGCACTATAAAATACAAGGTAGGCAGGTTGGTCTAGAACAAAGCAGACCTCATCATAATTGCATTAAAAACTATCCTGTTCTCGCCATAATATGGCTGGAAAATTGCTGAGTTGGCGTTAAGCAACAATCACTAACTCACTCTATCTGCTGTACAGTCAATGGATCCACTAGTTTCATGTTAAAGATCCAGATGATGTCACATGATGTTAATTGTTTTATTTAAGGTTATATTCAAGAACATGGACACAGAAGAGTCAGTTATTACACGGTCCATAACGGCTGTAGAACAAGACATGACATACTGCATTCTTCAAGATATGGATTTACCAGACGGAAATTATGCCGTTAGTGTTAAAGCTGTTAACAAAATGTTTGTCCGCAGTGATCCAATTTTAGCCCGTATAACCATTTCATCAAGTAAACCAAAACTAAACAGTGAGTAATTAATTAAAAGATACTGTTATTGTAATGAATAAAGACTTTCAGGTGGCGTTAAACACCACACACCAAACCAATATGCTAACGTTATCAATCAGTTTAATTTTGTTGAAGAAATTCGAGTGTCCAAGCATTTAATAAGTTCCCTATTCCATATAGCGAACATGTAGAACACACACATATATATGTGCCAGTGAGGAACGAACCTTTGTAGGGGATAAGATTTGATTTTATTTCATTTATTGTGTTTAACGTCACTTTCAGCAATATTTCAGCTATATCATGGCAACCAGTTTTAGTGGTGGAAGAAGCCGGAGTACTCGAAGAGAACCACCGACCATGGGCAAGCAACTGGTAAGATTTATCACTTGAGGCTGTGAGTCGAGTGCACCCATTTTTGTAATTTACAAAGCCGGGCGTGAACCCACGCCATATTAGTGATAGACTTGTATGAGTTGTTAGGTAATCCAACTACCTAACTCATTGAGCCACCCGGGCCCTCTGTAAGGAGATAAGGTTCTTGTACTTACAAATTATGAACAATTTAGATCACTGAGCATTCCATGACGGGTGTCACGCATAGAGCAGGTGAATCTTATCCTGTTGAATACCCTGGCCTACTTTTGTTCATAATTTATAAATCATTCAAGTACGGTTATTGTACTCGTACTCGGACAAAACCAATCAGACTACTGTATATAAATATACAAAGTCTTTTGATTGGAGGATTTCTGAGTATAAGTTCTAAATTCGTAATGCCTGAACTCACTCTCAGTTTTCATGTGGATAGTTGTCCTCATATATTTTAAATGCATCGCTATGTATTATGAAGATGAGTGTGAATTCCGTACATTGTTCGGCTTGTCACTCCCCTGTATTTAGCAATTTAACTCGTCCCTGTTAGATCACCCTACTAGTTGTATTTAGAAGGGCTCAAGTGTAAGGCACACCATTAAAATGTAATGGTTCCCTTTCATAAAGAGATGAAGTTCGGGCCCATAAAACAGTTAAGTTTTAAGCTGTCACTTTTTATCTACATACATGTACGTAGGCAGAGGAGTGAGCGGTCAATTATATGTGTATTAGGGGCATCTATTTTGCCTCTTGTTTCTTCGATTTTACGACTGTATTTTGAACGGTTTTAATTTTAATTTTATTGTTAGTTTGTTTGTTCATATTACTACACATGTATATACAATGTATCTATTACTACTTACTTTGTCTTTTTTTTTCCAGTGGATTCAGCATTAGATATCGTCGCTACAGATCGTAGTGTGAAAGTTTCATGGAAAAAACTTTTTTCTACACATCAATATATATTTTACGAAGTTTCTGCTGGAACTGTTTTGGGTAGTGCAGACATCATACAGTGGCAGGAAACAAAAAATACATTCATTGAATTTGCCATTCCTCCACAAATTAAATCTTTATCAGGGTTAATTATTTATGTCACTATTCGTGGAATTAATGATAATGGAATGTATTATATTTATAAAGATGTGGTCAAGCTAAATTAAAAGTAAGATATAAGCCTCTAATATATTTATAACCACATCAGTGGTGTAATGGCTAGTGTGCTCGCCAGGAGTACGGTAGTTCGTGGTTGAGTCCCAATCTGGTCAAACCAAAGACTATAAAATTGGTATTTGCTGCTTCTCCGCTAAACATGCAGCCTTAAAGAGAAAGAGCAAAGACTGGTTGGCTAGGGCTGATGATAATGTGTCCGAGTGAAGCGACATGTCTATGAAGAGTATGAACATACCAAAGGCGTAATCAAAATCCGTATATCGAAGAAGCACAGACAACACAATGACCAAACAAAGAAGTACAAAAGGACAAACAACGATCTGCAAAACATACATATAAGACTAAAGATCGAGTAACACAAACCCCACTAAAAACCGCGGATTGTTGTTTCAGTGAGCGAGCACTATAAATATCCAACTAACCTGGTGGTCTATTACAAAGCTGACCTCGTCATCATCTCATTGCAAATTAACTTGTTCTCGCCATGATATAGCTGAAAAATTGCTGAGTTGGCGTTAAACAACAAGTACTTACTCACTCTAATATATATTTATTGAAATACGATATGTCACAATCAGTTTTACTTCTATCTGTGAAAGGATGGGAACAAGGTGACCGGGAATGTAGGCAGAACCAGTTTTGTGGCCCCTTCACTAGTCACTGGGGGCTTGGAGTTTTACGCATGTCCATCCGTACCTACGTATGTACTGCTCATGAAAAACAAGTTTGAAAATACCAAAGGGGTAATCAAAAGCCTTAACCAAATCATTGAAATTTATACACAAGGCCAGGAACCTTATTTTCTCCCTCGTTTCACTCCTCCCAAAAAAAAAAATTTCTTGACTAAAATAATGTAAAATAAATAAAACTAAACAGTGTAGGGTTGTGCATTCGTTACAAAATCGCATTTAATATTAGAATATATTAGACATAACAATGCCCTCAATAATCTGTCCTTTCTACGCCTAAAAAGATCAATATACAACTGAATATACAAGTAGTTGAAATGCTATTGGTATTAATTTGGATTGGGGAGGAGTGGGTGGGGTGGGCGGATGTCTATAACACATAAAGCACAAACTTTTGTCGTACTACACTTGTAACAAACCTCGCATTAATCGAGCAAGCCTAACATTTTCTGTATATACCAACTGCCAGAATCGTCTGTGTGGAAAGGAATTCAATACTAATTTGCATATCTATAACGTTAATGTAAAACATTATACTGTGATGAAATTTAAATAAAGTCAGGCCAAATTCAATTTCGATTTCGGACATTAACACTTTTTCTGTAGCTGGAAGCGGATATCTGTGTTCATTTGACATATTCTTCCATTGTTTTTATTAAATACGAGCTATGCATCTGAATGTCTTGGTAATGTTAGTATATATCAACATGTACATAGCTAAGATTATGCAAAGTAAGCAAAAAATACCACTCATTCGGCAAGGGGCATAGATAGCGGAGTTTAATGTGCACTCGACAGACATTGATAAGATGGCGACGACCATGTTGTAGTTTGTAAACACACATCTATTTACTCCTGTTATTTATTCTGAACACATTATGCATATTCTGTTGTATATAAAAAGAGTATAAACGTATGTACATTTCTAATTATTTCAGAATATTAATTGTGCATTAGGTGCAAACAATCCAAAACGCCACCGTTGGGTTTTTGAAGTGAAAATTTTGAAATAGTGCGATCACACAAAATATCGGAAAACAGTTTAAATAGATCAATAATCGTCCATATAAATAATGGGATAATATGAAACAGCCGGCCGCGATACTGGTATTACCAGTATTTTACCAGAATCTTCCAGTATCTGCAATACTGGTACAGATACTGGTAAATACTAGAATCCCAGTATCTTCCAGAATTTTCCAGTATCTGCATTACTAGAAGATACTGGTCATTGCCAACATATGAGTATTGCAGATACCGGTAGATTCTGGGAAATACTGGTTATACCAGTATTGCAGATACTGGAAGATTCTGGAAAATACTGGTTATACCAGTATTGCAGATACTGGAAAATACTGGTTATACCAGTATTGCAGATACTGGAAGATTAGGTACGAAGTTGCGGAATGTACTTGTATATTGAATGTTTTTTTTGGGGTCCTGTCTGTGCGTCTGTTATGAGAGGACTTAGGCTCTGCCCACTCATGTCAAATTACCAGAGCAATACATAAAAATGCCCTTCTCTTCATGTTATTTTTGGTGGGGAATTAGGGGGGGTCAATTCGGCATCTACCTGATGGAAGCAGGTCAAATTGGCCCCAAACCAAATCGGCCCAAAGTCAAATCGGCCCCAAATTAAATCGGCCCCAAGTCAAATCGGCCCCAGTCAAATCGGCCCCAAGTCAAATCGGCCCCATTTTTGTTGTTTACTATTGTCAACATGCAAAGTTAAATAGTTTGAACACTATTCAGCAAAATATTTAAATATATCCAATACGTTTTAATTAGTAAAGAATTAAAACTGTCTAGTAAGTACAGTTGTGTTTTGTACCAGTAAATGTTTACCATTGATACGAAAATAAACTAAATATAAAGTTGGTCAATTACTTGGTTGTTGGTTTTCTATTACCGTAAAACCGAAATATTGTTGAGAGTGGCGTATACGGTAAACCATTAAAAAATAAGATTAAAACGATATGAAATATTTTGCCAGCTTTGACAGGAGTCACATTTTAAGGCATGCTGTCTTGGTCTAACATCATTATAACATATTACACAAGGAAAAGACATAATGAAGTATTCAAAAAGAATGATCGCGATTGAAGTTGACTCTCTTTTATAAACTAAAGAATTTCTCAATCCGAGTTGTTTTTCTTGGCTTGGTTATTTAGATGCCCTCTTTTTATTAAAAGGCCAATTTATAGACAATAGAAAAAATCATCAAAGAATGTTCCTAATCAACATAAAGATCATTATATAATTGCCGCCAATCACGTTTTATGTAAATTGCTAATCACTTAATTATGCCATAAATTAATCATTAATTAATTTCTTTGATCCTTTCAAAAGAATCCGCTCACCAATAAGATTTAAATTTTACATCTTTTAACTAAAAATATTAATTTATATTAATAAATAATTTTTATTTATTTATTCGTTTTTTATTTTTATTTTTTTGGGCCGATATGACTTTCAATTTGAGGCCGATTTGACTTGGGGCCGATTTGACTTGAGGCCGATTTGAATTGGGGCCGATTTGACTGGAGCCAATTTGACTGGAAATCTACCTGATAAGTCAATTCGGCACCTGGTAAAATCAGCACTTGGTCAGTTGGACAACAATCATTGGTTAATGTATTGTAAAGTTTACCAGTTATTTGCCCAAGGTCGGGAGTTTTACTGGTGTGTGTTTTACAATACTAGTATTACCAGTATTGCTGGAAGAAGAATACTGGAGATTCCGGTATTGTGCGTTTTACAGTGCTAGTATTACCAGTATTGCTAGATGAAGAATACTAGAGTTTCCAGTATTGTGTGCTTTACAATACTAGTATTACCAGTATTGCTGGATGAAGAATACTAGAGTTTCCAGTATTGTCATAGCCAGAAATGATGGGTACTTTGTTCATTTGCATATCTAAGATGGCGACGCCGGGACGTCTACAATTTTCATATGATCTATATAGACGATATCATTCATAATTGCATGTGTGTCATTTTCTGAACTTGAAAATGATACATTGAATCAAGCTGAATTAAATGAAATAAAAATTAATGACTAAATGAAAATCCGAGGCTTTAAGAGTCTATGCAAAAATGTCTGAAATACATGAAACTGGTGGCGTGTGACACAAAATTTAACAATGAATGACATTTGGCGACATATTTTCTGAAATTAATTTAGATTCCTCAATGCAATATGTAATTATATTAACTAACCTTATATTTCTAGCTTCTAACCTCGGGGTTCCCACATTAAATATAATATGATCATTTTTGCATGATCGCGATATCAAAGACATGTCTAAAATCGTTACAAAACAAAAATATTTGAATTTTGACAGAAGAAAAACTTTGCGGAAATAAACAATAACTTTTAATTTTCGAATCATTGACGGACACATTGAATTTCCGTACTATATACTATTTTTTGACAAATCTAATAAACGATCCATCAAGCTTGAAACTGCAGTCACGTGATCAAAATCTAATTTAAATATGATGAATATTTATGAGGAAAGTACCCTCAATTTCTGTGTGCTTTACAATACTAGCATTGCCAGTATTGTTGGATGAAGAATACTGGAGCTTCCAGTATTGTGTGCTTTACAATACTAGTATTACCAGTATCACGGCTGGTAATCGGCACAAGCAGAACAGTCGGTTCTGCAAAGAAATTCGTGAGGATAACTTCCGGTTTTGGTGGAGAAGAGTTCACAAAGACGCTTCGCAAGGTATGTACATGTCAAAAATTGAAATTTCCTTTTTTACTGCTCGAATATTGCAAAATCAGAGAATGCTATGCTGTGGCGAATGCTTTCACGATTAGAAACATGTATAGTTTATTGTTGTATATGAAGTGTAACTCTCGCAAAATCAATCGTCCCACGAAAAACATGACGAAAATTGTGACACTCTTACATTTCTAAGTTGTTCTTGACACAGATGCAAGTTATATTTTCAATATTTTTTTTTCATCGTGGGAGTCTAAATGTAATCCGGGATAAATTCCGATTCGTCAGAAGTAAATTGAAGTCTAGATAAATCTACAAACTGTCAATTTTCTCGTTTTCACTTTCAATTGACACTTTAAAACATAAAACTGATAAATACTCTAATCAAAATAAACTATTCTCTGTCCACTTTCAGGAGATACCAGGATTCAAGGGAAAGAGGAAAAGGGGACTGACATTGACTCTTTACAAAAAACCATATCGATAAAGATAAATATATTTAGGTAAAGCTTGAGGTGTTAAGTAAACGCTACATCAATCCATGGTAGACTTATATCCATCTGAAAATTTGAATGCATGAAATCTTCTTTCTGTCCAACATTTTGTTTACAAGTTGCTATTTCACGTGCACTTGCCTCGTTTTTGGAGATATCCTTATTTGGATCGATTGCCGTAAACATCGTAGTAAAAGTTTTCCATATTTGGCATTCAGATCCATATATGGATAGGCTCCGGCCATCACGAGAGTCTACGTAAGGTGTCATGGCGGACAAGAAACAATTTTCGAATACGAAATCGATCGTGATGGTAGAAACAGATATTGTAACACTTATTTCGTATCACCATTACTTAAAAATTGTAGGGAATAATAAGTTATGACCACATATGCAAAAAGAAAGTTGAAATATTCACGGAAAGAAAATTTTATTTTGCTCCATTACGTTGAATGGGACCGAATCGTAACCCTCACTGGACGCACAAGCGGACTGCGGGTTACGTTATCGTATCTACTATTCGGCGTAACATTTTTACTAAAGATGACGGAAACTTCACCGCAGATCTACAACATGTTTCCTTTATGAGTCTTGATGAAAGTATAGGCAAGATAGAAGTTGACCCGAAGGAAGAAGCTTCAGTAGCTGAAGTTTTTCAAGATGTTCTTGACAAACTTTCTGATGTTGGGAAAAAAAACAAGCTATTGAAATTCTTTAAATTAGTACAAGATGGAAAATTCCCTTTGAATAACATTGCATTTGAGTTGTTTTTGGACATTGTAGAATGGTTTGACTAAGATGAATCACGTCAAATGAGATATTCGCCATCAACTCTCCAATTTTTGTGGCTTGGGAGAAAATTATTTGGTGGTCGCTTCATTCGGTTTATGTCTGGCCCAAAACATGAAAGTGACATTTTAACAGGATCTTCAACGCCGAATAGGTGTGGAAACCCGTTTGAAAGGATATAAATATTTTGAAATTGAAAGAGATTTTTTTAATAAACTTGGTGTCCTGATTGATGGGGATTTTAAATTTGGTTGTACTGCTACTTGTTTTTGTTCGTTTCCTTGGCGGTAATACAGGCAATCTATATCGAAATGGTTTTTTGTAAAGAGTCAATGTTAGTCCCCTTTTCCTCTTTCCATTGAATCCTAGCATCTCCTGAAAGTGGACAGAGAATAGTTTATTTTGATTAGAGTATTTATCAGTTTTATGTTTAAAAGTGTCAATTTATCAATTTTGCAGAAAACAATTAACAAAACTAGCAAATCTCCTCATGCATTCGCAATGTGCTCTATCAGAACCGATCTCCTCAAGCAGGAAGACGAGAAAATTGACAGTTTGTAGATTTATCTAGACTTCAATTTACTTCTGACGAATCGGAATTTATCCCGGATTACATTTAGACTACCACGATGAAAAAATATTGAAAATTTAACTTGTATCTTTGTCAAGAACAACTTAGAAATGTAAGAGTGTCACAATTTTCTTCATGTTTTTCGTGGGACGATTGATTTTGCGAGAGTTACACTTCATATACAACAATAAACTATACATGTTTCTAATCGTGAAAGCATTCGCCACAGCATAGCATTCTCTGATTTTGCAATATTCGAGCAGTAAAAACGGAAATTTCAATTTTTGACATGTACATACCTTGCGAAGCGTCTTCGTGAACTCTCCTCCACCAAAACCGGAAGTTATCCTCACGAATTTCTTTGCAGAACCGACTGTTCTGCTTGTGCCGATTACCAGCCGTGCAATATTGCTGGAAGAAGAATACTGGAGATTCCGGTATGGTGTGTTTTACAATGCTAGTATTACCAGCATTGCTGAATGAAGAATACTGGAGCTTCCAGTATTGTGTGCTTTACAATACTAGTATTACCAGTATTGCTGGCTGAAGAATACTGGAGCTTCCAGTATCGTGTGTTTTACAATACTAGTATTACCAGTATTGTTGGATGAAGAATACTGGAGTTTCCGGTATTGTGTATAGATAAGATAAGATAAGTTTTATTTCTATCCTGCAATCAGTACATTTGCTGTACAAATATGCTATATGAATAAATTTTTGCTTTATTCGTAGTAGACGAATAAACTTTTCGTACTATGCGAATAAACTTTTCAGCCTACGAATAAACTTTCCTGGTACCCTGTAGCTATGCACAGCGGAGGGCGCAGACAAGTATGAAACTGGTACAGTTAATGTAATGCGGACCACGAAGAAGACACCATTGACAACATTTATGAAAGGCGAGGAATGACGCTTGTTTCTGTCCTTTTTGTTTAAATCTGACAAGTTTTCCGAGTTTTTTTGACATTGCAGGATAAACACAATATATGTACATTGTCGTTAAATATAAAATTCATTTGTACTGGCTGCGAAGCAGGCCTGAAAAGCTCGCCGAAGGCTCGCTATTCTGCCTGTTTCTAAAGCTCGTGCAAATAAATTTTATATTTACCGACAATGTACGTATATTGTATATATAGTCGGCATATATAATATTAGTTATATAGGCTTTAGACAGGTTATATGAGCCCGTATTACCTGTCTAAAGCCTATATAACGAATTTGTCATACTGCAATACCATGGGTCCATATTACCTGTGTAAAGCCTAAATAAAGAACATGACTACTAAACATGTATTGTCTCATGAACATTTAACCCCAGATATGACTTTGCTTTAAAGAAGAAATTAATTCTTCAACATATTTAATAAACAACTTAACAATTTTAACAGAAAAATAACAAATGATTTAAAATTGCCTCAATATCGCGTCAGCGTGACAGGCGAACCTGGGGGTCGCCATCTTGATTGCGTATGATTTCAAAATGAGTTATCTTTCTTGGCACGTGCTTTCATATTACCGGCTAGAGCCGTATAATATGGATTAGTAAAATCGAGTAAATAACCAATCGGATCACTTAGATTTTCTATTGCAGTATGACAAATAGCAATACAACACAAGCCCTAGTGGTATTCCAGTATTGTAAATGCACGATACTGGTACAACCAGTATTGTATAATACTATATATACGATACTGGATTTCCGGTATTGTAGCATTACAATACTGGTATTTCTAGTATTGTACAGTGTTACAATACTGGTATTACCGATATCGCGATGTAACTGTAAAGATAATGCATTGCTATATAAAATTATACTGTATAAAGTTGCAAGCCTCCATTTTTGAAAAAAATTACATTTTTCCATGGCTCTCATATTGGGTGATAAATTTCCAATATGGCGGTGATCAAATCGTTGATCACACCTGCTGTCGGAACTATTGCACAAACGGGCTCAAAATTTGGTATTTCACAAAATGTTTTGTGAATGGACATATTAGCAATAATTATGAAGAATGTCGATACTGGTAATAAAAACCTGTAATTCACAATAGCAATAATATATAATGAATGTTCATATAATGATTAAGTGTCGGGAGTGTCACTAAAGAAAAGAAACAGATGCAGGTTGTTTGTAATTCTACTATTCCATTGCACCAAATACACACTATCTATCTTTTTATTTGTATTTGAGGGCCCGGGTGGCTCAGTGAGCTAGGTAGTTGGATTACCTAACAACTCATACAAGCCTATCACCAATACGGCGTGGGTTCGCGCCCGGTTTTGTAAATTACAAAAAGGATGCACTCGACTCGCAGCCGCAAGTAATAAAGCTTACCAGTTGCTTGCCCATGATCGGTGGTTCTCTCCGGGTACTCCGGCTTCTTCCACCACTAAAACTGGTCGCCATGATATAGCTGAAATATTGCTGAAAGTGGCGTTAAAACATCAAAAATAAATCAAATCAATCCATTTGTATTCTGCAATCTCCTTCTGTAGTTTTCGCACCTCAGCTTCGAATATTCCTTTGATTTCTCTCCTGAGCAGGGGTTCGATACCTACAAGTCCTCAAATATTTACAACATGTTTTAAAGCCTGAAATGATAAAAGGTTAAAGTTCATATACGTAAGAATAAATAAACTGTAGATTCTTTAAAATAATCCACTCTCGGAACAATAGATCTGAAGATAATGACGAAAAATCTTTTGAATATTTAAGATTGATATATATGAACAAATTAAAATAAGACGAGTTGGGAATGATAAACTTTTTTTCAATACATGGATGGTACCACTCGTTCATCATTTGATTGTCCTAAGGAATTATAAGTCTGACGTAGTTAATATTGGATGACAAACTTTATCTAGTCGACTCGTGCTGAAGAGTAATTGTGGCTTTGTGTACTATCTAATATTTAAATAAAAGTTGAGACCATCGACTCTCTTTAATAGAATTAATATTAAGCATATGACAACTTGTGTCGAAGGTTAAATATATTATGCATAATGTTCAAGATTATAGCATTGTTTATAATAAAGTTTTTCGCCCGGTATTATGTGAGGGTTGACATTTTACTTACATTTGGAAAACACTTGTACGACAGCATCATTTCACAAAGGGGGGAGGTTTGGGTGCATAAAACTAATTTAATCTCGCCACTTTTATTTATTTACGTGTCTATACCAAGCCAGAAAGTAAACGGTCATGTATTTGTGTGCTCAGGTGTCGATTGTATTCTCTTACAATTTAAATGTCCGGTTCGTCACAACCAATAGCTATGTATGTATGTATGTGTGTCGTTTTTTTTAAATTTAATTACTTATTTGTATGAAGGGCATATGCGAGGGTTGCTGCTAACAAGGAAGCAACCAGACCAAGTGTTCCTAGCAGCTAAGTTGAAGTCATCATTTCGGAAGTCTTACGATGACCTGGTTGACCGTTACGTAATAATATTTGTATCACAAATGACCAGGGATATGTTCCATTGTCGTAATCATCTTCCTGTCCTTTCCTCGTTCGTGGCATATCGTCAAGTTTGTAACAAGAGTAACACGACAGGTGTCACCTGTGAAGCAAGAAACTGCTGGCGTTCATTCCTGGTTTTTATTGGGTTTGTGTTGCCATACCTTAGTTGCTGGTGCAATATTTTGTAGATCATTGTCTCTCCTTTTTGGCCATTGTATTGTCTATCCTTTTTGGCAATTGTATTGTCTATCCTTTTTCGATTTATGGCTTCTGATTAAGCTTTTGGTATTATCAAACTTTTCTTTATGTTTATGCGTTAATTGGTGTATTTCGATGTCAACAGGGAAAGTTTGCATAAACATGATCCATCTATATACTCAATGGGTGTCATGCAGAAGATGCTGACATTAATACTATTTAAACTTTGGAATTGTGAGGACCTGGTAGTGTGGCAGTTTTTTATATTTTCATTTTATAGGTTTCACTCAGTTTTTTATATTTTCATTTTATAGGTTTCACTCAGTTTTTTATATTTACATTTTATAGCTTTCACTCAGTTTTTTGGTTTGTTTGTCAGACTGTTCTCTATATTTGCCATTTTTCCAAATCATTCGAGTTGGCAGTGAGAAGATATAATTAATATTCAAAATGCATCCTGATTATATTCATAATGGTTCATTTAATGTACTTTCAACACCATAATGCTTTAGATAAAACACATGATAATTTTATAATTAAGACGTCTGTATCCAATTACTGTGAGTACATGTTTTATCAGTGAAGAAAGGCTAACAGCTGTTCTATATATCATGTACTACTAATCGTTATTTAAACGCAATGTGAATCCTTGGAAGTTACCAGAAATACAATGGCGCAGTTTCTAGGATGTTGGAAATTAGACAGGAATTCCTACACAAATTTCGATGAGTTTTGTAAAGTATCAGGTATCTATTTTTTTACTTTTAATTATTTTTCACATTTGTAATTACAAGAATTTGTACATCATGGCTAATACCAATGATGTTTATATTACTTTATTGAATTCTGTAATCTTTCACTGGTAAATGTTTTTTCTTTGAATTATTATGCTAATTTATTGAAGGTTGTAAAAACGGAAGGGAATATTTATAGAATGTGACTAATGCTGTTTTGATTTATACATCTCTTAACATATTGCACAGATGCAAATATTTAACATTTGACGAAGAAATTATTTGAATGTAAGCGATTTCGGTATCCTATAATTAGAAGTAACTTAACAAAACACCATGGAGGTTCTGTGGTTATTTCTGGACATCAATCACTCGCAACATTTATAAACTTGAATTTATTGATACTGAAAATGTGATGTGGCGATGTTTAGTGTAAGATTGATATCCGATTCGTCAAAAATACACAAATTAATGAATTATAGCTATATGGGTCGTTATCAAAAAACACGCAATTTTCTGTTATTACGCAATTAAAAGACAAATATCAACCAAACTGATTGGAGAAAACATGTTTTGGATGAAGGCACATTAGCTTTCTATAGTTTTACCATCTAAATCCAGATTGGTCCAATTGCGAATTTATACTAGCTACACGAAGACCTGTTTTTTCCTTGGTGTTACGTGTTATTTTTCCAGAATGACTTACTTTTAGTCATTTGTACTATTCAGATGTTATGATTTTATTCGATCTTTATATTATTTTTGAACTATTCCTAAAACTCTAATAGCACAACATTATTGTTGCTTGATATATATTGATATTTAAAAAGAAAATTAGCAAAAACCTGCTGTTATAGATTTTCATGTCTGTGGTGTTACCCTTCCTATTAAGGCTGGTAAGAGTTAGCTGTCTTGTCATATTTGAAGCAAAAATAGTTTCTCCCTTTGCTTATTTCCTGTTTCATGACATGTGCAGACGACAAAAACAAAAGTGATCCATAAACTAATGTAGAGCCGAAAAGATGCGTGCGATTGGTATAGTATATAAATTTTATGTCTGTGGTGTACTTCTCACTACTTCTTTTTACTAGAATTGAACAAAAAGTAAAAATATACAATACATTACATTTGGTATTCTTCACAGGATATACATATAAAATATAGTCAGGAAGAAATTATTTTCCTTTTATCCTGAAAATACTTACCTGTTTTTTGTGGTGTTACTGTCAATGGTGTTACCATAAAGATTGTGTAACACCACAGACATTTAGCATTAAAATTGTGAATAAACACATTATTCCATAAACAGTAATATACAGAACAAAATATTGCTCTTTAACTTATGCAGAAAAATTGTTCAAACATCGTCATTTATGTGTAAGATATAGTTTAACAAGCTGATGGGAGTATACTTTTTAGACCTGGTAACACCAGGGGCATATTTTCATAACACCATGGACATATCTTCATAACACCATGGACAAAACTGATATTGCTCATGCATCAAACCAATATATTGAAAAACTGAATATTGTACTGAAAACTTTAAGAAAACAACAAATATAGGTTGATAGTTGTGTTTTTTTCTTGAATTAAATGTTACATTCATGAAGATGTCCCTGGTGTTACTTTTGTCATCTGTGGTGTTACCTCTTGTCAATGGTGTTACCTCATGTAAATTGTTTCATATAAAGGATAAATGACATATTTGAAGTAAATTATATTATAGTTGAATAAAATTGACTTTTATAACTATGTATAAGTCATCTTTTCTTTATATAAAGTGAAACAAAATACAATTATGAAAACTTGTTTGTTTTATTATGCAGCTTTAATGGAATTCCACAACTACATATCCAAATATTGTGAAAAAAAACAAGTGCTCCAAAGAAAATATCCTACATTATGCATAATTTCCCTGTATATTATGTATGTAACCACTTTTTACATACAATTTATTTGTCAATTTCCTGAAAAGAATAATTTTATGTTGGTAACACCACGGACTGAAAGGTATTAGGGGGTGCTACATATCTAGAAATATTTTTTTCATGGTGGTTTTCCCGACTGCATATTATGTAAATATGTCATTGTAATGTAGGAAAAACTAATAGGCTAAAGCAAAACGGGAACGAAAATATTTGATGTCACCAAAATATGAACAGGAAAAAGTGCGTGTATTTTGATAATGACCCATATATAGACGTATGTGTTGTCCTTTAGTTACTGCTAAAATGTTATTTCTGTTCAATCATACAAACAACATATTGCATTTTATTACGATCTCGAATCCCCATCTTAATTCAGCGCTCCACAGACAATTCGTTGTTAATTACTTTCTGCATACACTTCCATTATCGCCACAACCCTTGCTACGTCCCTGTAGATATGTCTTTCTTAGCTCACCTGAACAAATTAAACTCCATGTGAAATTATGACATCATTTAAGCGTTCGTCGTCTGTTCGGCCTCCGTCGATCCGAGAAAGTTGCCATATTGTAATCGTCTCCAGTGAAATCACTGAGCCTTATGAATCGATACTATCCAGGAATTATGTTTGTTAGGTCCTATGCAAAAGGTCATTATTTCGTCCTGACCAAGAAAAATACATGACCGCCGTAGCCAATTCCTGTTTTTGGTTGGCCCCTTTTTTATTAAATACTCTTCTCTGAAACTAGAAATCAAAATAATTTGTTCGGTGGTATATGTACAAATAATGTATATAAGGTCCTCTACCTAATTACCTCATTAAAGGAAAAGGCCATGGTCTTAACAAGTTAGCGTGAAAATTTAAATGACAGTAAATAAAAGACATGTGTGCTAATGAATGTTAAAAATAATATACCGTAAGGTAGAATTTGGTGATTGAAGTTACCTGTAGCACCAAATAATGGGGATCGCCATTTTTCAAAACTCTTCAATGTGGAGGAGACAAAAGGCATAATCCATTCTCGGATTTATCCTGCCCGTGACGTCGTACAATCAGTATGGTATATATATAGAACAGTATTGATCAGGTACAATTTTATCATTAATAATTATGTAAATCGTAAAATAACGTCGTCTAGTTATCTTTTGATATTTACAATATCATTATGGCTTCATGTCAAACATTTTATTACACTAAAGCACGAAAAGGGAAAGTGTGAGAAGATTTTTTTTTTATAATTACCGGTCAGGACTATCCTTGTCAACACATCGACCAGTGACCACGAAAGACTCGAGCAAGTACGCTAGCATTGGCGACAAAAAAAGAAAAAAGAATGTTACGCATAAAATAAGTTAAAACTGACAGTTATTTAACCTACGGACATTCACGTAAAACATGAAATTATACGTAGTCTTGATCCGGTATATAATGGTCAGCATGGACAATTCTTGTGTCTTATTGGCTACAAACCTTCTCCTCCTCAAACGGTAATGTCCTGCACCAAGAATCCTTATTTCGTATTGATCCGACCACAAATGACCACTTTTAATTTTTTCTTTCTTTATGATTGGCTGAAGTTAAAGAAACTCTTTTCCTCAGAAACTACAATCCGCGATTTAAAATGCCATCAGGAGAGATATCATTTTATGCGATACAACAGAATTACAGAAGCTATGACCTTTAATCTCATATTGAGGTATATCGATAATGTTCTGTCAATTAAAAAACAAAATTTTGCTAATTGGATTCCATTGATATATCCCAAAGAACATGAGACAATAGAAGCAAAAATAAACTCAACTTCATCTTCCAATTTCTTGAGATGTGCCTCAAATTGTCACCAATGGTCGATTTTCCACTATCTTCTATGATAAACAAGATAAAACGACTTCAATTATGCCGTTATGAATTCTCTACACCTTGAGATATCACAACTCATATGTTACAATCGAAATTGCAGTTTGTATTCAGACTTTTTATTCTTGAAGTTTACAGATACGATACTTAATCTTCGTGAAACTGCATAGTATAAGTTATATGAAGGAGAGCCGATGACTTCAACCATTATTTAAACATTATATAGCACACAAGGCCATCGGGAGTCATAACAATGAAATAATAGTCAGCTTTGAACCTGAATCTAATTGCAAATGCCATTTCTAAGATAAACTTACGGGACTGTAAGTGTTAGTGAAAGTGGAAATCAATTATCTTGATTAAACAACATTAATAAGAAAAAAAACTGGTGGAACGTGCTATAGTGGGTCACGGGTCACTGTAATCGGGCGGCTGTATCGGGAAACAGATACGGTGTTGAAAAAGCTGTTGATACTCATAAAATATTGATAAATGTAATAAAATTGTATGTTTGTCTTCAAGAAATATGATAGACAAAACCATGTGTGAAGTTTTATGGCGAAATATCTCCGATTTCTATGTAAATGTACGAGTTGAAGTTGCGGCTGTATGGAGAAACAGATACGGTGTTGAAAAAACTGTTGATACTCATAACATATTGATAAATGCAATAAAATGTTATGTTTGTCTTCAAGAAATATGATAGACAAAACCATGTGTGAAGTTTTATGGCGAAATATCTCCGATTTCTATGTAAATGTACGAGTTGAAGTTGCGGCTGTATGGAAAAACAGATACGGTGTTGAAAAAACTGTTGATACTCATAACATATTGATAAATGCAATAAAATGTTATGTTTGTCTTCAAGAAATATGATAGACAAAACCATGTGTGAAGTTTTATGACGAAATATCTCCGATTTCTATGTAAATTTACGAGTTGAAGTGGGGAAACACCCACAGGTAATATTAGCGATGTATTTTTTTTTATCTTGGACAAGAATAATGAGCGTCCTGATTGGATGACCGATTTAAAACACACTGACTCCGCATGGTAAAAAGATGCATGTAAAAGAAATCTATGTTATATTTATTCATTTGTTTGATTCTGGAATATTGTTGATCATTGATTTAAACAAGAAAAAAGGGGAAAAGGGGAGGGGGTGAATTTTATTTGTTAATTTTACAGTTAAATAAATGTTATGTTTCAACAGTTTAAAGAGAAAAATAAAAACATGTTGCGACTAAAGCTTAAATCAGCGTTAAAAATTGAACAAATATCAGTGGTTTTGTAAATGAGATTGATTTTAAATAGAAAATCTGAATTTATTATTTATTAATTTATTATTAATGATACAATTTTATATCCCTTGGGAGGGGGAGGGGGGGTATGATGAAAATGTGAAATAAAAACACAGGACCGGACATTAAGCAAAAATGATAATCCAGCATTAGATTTTTACTAAAAAAATCCAGGACCCCTGTGTTCATGAATTTTTTTTTAAAGTTAACAAGTGTGGACACAGAAATGTGCTGTCCAAAAGGCAAGTGTGGATGTCAATATTTCATATTATTAACTTAAAAAAAAAAAATCATGGACACAGGGTCCTGGATTTTTTTTAATATAAAACTGTACCATTAATAATAAATTAATAAATAATAAATTGTGTTTTAAATTGGTCATCCAAAATGTCGAAACATAACATTTATTTAACTGTAAAATTCACAGATAAAATCCCCCCCCCCCCTGTTTCCCTGTTTAAATCAATGATCAACAATATTCCAGAATCAAACAAATGAATAAATATAACAGATTTCTTTTACATGCATCTTTTTACCATGCAGAGTGAGTGTGTTTTATATCGGTCATCCAATCAGGACGCTCATTATTCTTGTCCAAGATAAAAATACATCGCTAAAGTAAATTTACCTGTGGTTTCAGAGTAGAAGATTTTTAGAAATCGAACATAAAATTTCCCCACTTCAACTCGTAAATTTACATAGAAATCGGAGATATTTCGTCATAAAACTTCACACATGGTTTTGTCTATCATATTTCTTGAAGACAAGCATAAAATTTTATTGCATTTATCAATATTTTATGAGTATCAACAGTTTTTTCAACACCATTTCTGTTTCTCGATACAGCCGCCCGATTACAGTGACCCGTGACCCAGATTAACACATCCCAGCAGTTTTTTATTAATAAGGTTGTTTAATAATATGAAATATTGACATCCACACTTGCCTTTTGGACAGCACATTTCTGTGTCCACACTTGTTAAAAAAAAGATATATTCTGTCCAGTAGTGAAAGGAATAAGGACTACAAAATAGCAAGTACCTACCTGAAAAAAATGGAGCGATAGCCCCTAATACTAAATCTTATTTCAAAACTTATGATAGAAACAATGTTTAATAAACGTTAGAGAATACCGAGGGGGCAATCAAAAATGGACAATCCAGAGAAACTGGCAACATAGGGTAGACAAGACGAAGAAAAACAAAACAAACGCACAATATGTGTTGGACACCATTATACACAAACAAACACAAATAACGTAAATAAGACATGAACACTTCTACAAATAACTGGAGGTAAAGACGAACCGAACATCGTTTTTATGCGGAAATCGCAGACCCACCAAAACACGGGGGTGAAATCAGTTGCTTGCGAGGGGTAAGCAGTTCCTGCTTCTTATAAGACACCCGCCGTTTTACTCATATTTACAGTCAAGTCCGGTAAAAGCCTTGGTACAAGTGCAAGTTGATATATATATAATGTCATCGTTAGACAATGTCTGTCTAGGTTTTTTTTATTATCAAGGTTTTCCCGATGATATGATAGACAAGCTCAGAAATATGGAAACTACTATAGAACTTAAAAAAGATGGAGATATGTGGTCATATGAAATCAAAAGTTCTATAATGCCAGATAAAGTTGTCAAGTTTAAATCCGGAGAAGAAGTCGTTACTGATTTCATGGGGAAAGACGTGAAGGTAAAATATATGTATGTGGTTAAAACAATGATATACTTATGATCATGTTTTTGCTTCTCACAACATGGTATACTGCATAGCATGGACGTGTGCCATTAGTGAATTGTCGTATTTACTCCCCCCACCCCCCCCCCCCCACCCCCGCCGTACCACAATTACTTTCACAAACTATTAAAGTTAAACTTGATCCTTGGAATTTCGTATTTCCTCAAGTTACCAAAGTCGTTCACATTATGGATCTCTACCAATACCAATATCAATAGATCCTATTTGTTCTTCAGGTCATCCATATATCCTGTTGTCAATCAAAACATTTATCTATGTTCATATTCCAGGAACATCTATTAATACATATACCATTGTTTGTAAGCATGTTCTTTTGATGAATATAGCTGAAATACTGCTCACCTGACATCCAATTAATCAAATTAACGGTAGAGAAAACCAAAGGGCAAAGCAAGAATGACAAATTTAGAGACACTGGCAAGATTATGTACACAACACACAGGACGTAGACAAACAAAACAAACAACACAACACAGAAAGCTTAAAAGATGAGCAACACGGGCCCACCAAAAACCACAACACAGAAAACTACAAAGATGAGCAACACGGACCCACCAAAAACAGGGGTGAACAAAGGTGTTCGAGAATGGTAAGCAGTCCCTACCTCTTATAAGACACCCGCCATATTACTCATATAAACAATACGCATTGGACACCACTATACGAAACAAATACAAATAACATAAATAAAATATGAGCTCTCCTACAAACAACAGGAGGTAAAGACGAAACGAACATCGTTTTTAAGGGAAAATCTTTGCGAACATCACAACACGGAACTCAAAGCGTAAAGACATAAGAACTATGTTGGACATCATTATATACAACCAAACAAATATAACATAAATAATACATGACCCTTGGTACAAACAACTGGGGGTAAAGACGATCCGAACATCGTTTTTATGCGGAAATCGTGACGAATATCACAAGTATGCACAACACCGAACTAATGTTGTATGGAATTAAGTAATAATGGTGAGGATGATAGGAACATTTCCTTCAATGCTTAAATACTCCCGGTTCTTTTTTCCCCTCTTGTTTTCTTTGCTAATTCAGAATTGATTTGAAGTTACTTATATTGTGATTTGTTGTTTTCAACGTTTTCAATCAACATTTTATGTGGTAGCACCTGTAAATATAAACTATATAAACTTATTTTGTTTTCTTTCTCTTTTAGTTCACTATAACATTCGAATCGGATAGCAAACTAAAACAAATTGAAGCATCTGCTTTGAATGACTGGAAGCCAATGACAATTACACGGGAAGTGAAAGGAGATGTCATGCATTGTGTAAGTTAATATATACATATATTTATCGTATAAATAAGTTTCAAATTGATCAGTTTTTTCACAAATCTACATTTGCCATTAACAATGAACTAATATTTACATTGTTACTAAGCTAGGGGATGTATCAACACGATTTCCTTATCAGATGACATTCGTGTTGTCACTAGTGGTGCCGGAACTGCTAATCATTCCGGAGCACCTGAGTTAACCCCCGGTCTTAGTGGCTTCCTGTTGCTCGATCTTTAGTTTTTTGTGTAGTGGTTTGTAGATTACTGTTTGTCCTTTTGTCTTTCGGTCATTGTATTGTCAGTAATCCAATTAAGCGTGTTGGCCTAGTAGACCTTCTCATCATCTGATTGAAATTTAAAAGTAACTTGTTCCCGCCACGATAGTGCTCACTTGTTGTGAAACAACAATTACTCACTCACCCATAGAGTAAAGTTCAAGCGTTATGCCATTATGGATCTCATCTCATGTGTAACCTTTTAATCACCTTTGACTGCTCACTAATACACAAGACAGTTATATATATATTGACCAGCTATTGGTGTCTTACTCGGTTTTGATACCTAAAGACTTAGTAGGCTCATGGGTGATTTGTAAGTTGATGATATGAACCCTGACGTGATAATATGCGGAATGTCATTAAATGTTAGTGTATCGCCAAAGAAAAAACAATAAATATACAACAAGCATCTAATTTTTGTTTTTCCTTCCTCAATATTGTGTTGATCGTCTTCCATCACAAACATTAAAGAGATGTAGAATATTGTGTGTATACCATTAACATGTGAAGAACTTCGTGTTTATATAAAGTACCTTGGTCATCATAGAAAATTATTAGTTTGCTTATTAGAAAAACACACCATGTTATTTCATTATATATCTTAGACAAACCTAGGTCAAAAGTTCACTGTTAATTATAGCTTTATTCTTCACTGTAAGTGTATTTGCAGTTTATAATTACCCACACATTTAAGTGCGGCTTTCGATGCACATTGTTGAAAAACAGGAAGGCATTCCATAAGCATACATTTCCTTCTTTTTAATGGAAGTTTGGTTTTTAGACTGTTTGGGACGGTTGTCCTCCATTGAAAGCTTAAATACAGAAAAGCGCTGCTGGTGCGTTAAATCAATGGCGGTATCTCTACAGAGAAATTTATTATATATAATTTATAATTTTGAGTGGAAATCATACACAACTGCTAACACATCCAGCGCACGTGAGTTTGCCTCCGTTTATAGTCAGGTTCAAGTTGTTCATTTTGCCCAATTACCTTTTCCTTACGTTTCTAGTTCCGTGTTGTGACGTCCGCTACGATATTTGGTTCGTCTTTAATTCTATCTGTTTCTATAGGGGGTTCATGTTTTATTTGATATTGTATTGAATTACCTATACTGGTGTCTAACACGATTTCCATGTAAGATGATGTTCATGTCGTTTAAAAGTAAGACGACAGGTCCCACTAATGGTGTACCCGATTTCACCCGCTGTGCTTTGTGGGGTTCGTGTTTTTCTGTCTAGTGTTTATAGATAGCTGTTTGTCATGTTGTCATATGTCTTTTGGTAACTGTATTTTTGTCCTCCTTCGACTTACGGCTTTCGATTACCACTTTGGTATCTTCAAACTTTTCTTATAATTATTAGTAGTACTGATTTTTACATTATAATATAACATGTACATACATTTTGTATATCAGTATTCATTTAATCTAATTTTACAAGACGCTATGTTTTATTGCAGACTAACGAAATAGATGGTGTTCAAATGACATTACAGTTAACCAGGTGTTAAAAGAAAGTGTACCAGTGCGGCATTATCGTCAGTTGTTTTGAATCTGAACATTTGTCTGTGCTTTCTGTTTTCTTAAGTTGTTACATTGACGTTGTTGCGAACTATGTTGATTTTTCACGTATCTGCTATTTTTCTTTCATATCAAACTTCTCTTCTAATTATAATGTGACAAAACAAAATACAAACAGCAAATTCGTAGTTATCTATACCGTGGGTATTGAAGACTACTAGCCCAGTGAATCGCTATATCTAGTCCAATATCCTTAACCTTACACATTAAAGTAACATATGCTGTCCGATATCGTATATCTAGGCACCTCGAAGGATTATATACAGTCCAATATCTTAAATCTAACCCAATCATCTGTTTCTTTATTAGTATGAAAGGGGATCGTCGTGGTCGTGAACGCATGGTAGTTGGATTTACAACTACCTATGTAATCAATATCTATCATCACCTAAGTTGTGAGTTCGAATCACACTCATGGCGAGGTGCACTCAATACAACTCTATGTGATAAAGTATGTCAGTGGCTTGCGACAGGTTGAAGATTCCATCCGGTTTCCTTCACCAATAAAACTGACCGCCACAATATAACTGAAACCATAACACTAACTAGAAGAAACGAGTAAGAATAGCATTAAAATTAGATGATAACTGTTTTGTATTTGAAAATTTCACGGCATCAATTGGAGATTTGATGGTCGCAAATTGAGTTTACTGGCGACGCGTTAGCGGAGTCATTAAACGGATATTTGCGACCATTAAATCGACAGTTGTATGGTGACGGTCAGTTTTATTGGTGGAGGAAACCGGAGTGCCCAGAGAAAACAACCGACCTGTCGCAAGTTACTGACCAACTTTATCACATACTGAACTTGATCTTCAATTATGTTCCCAAAGCTCAACAGGCAACACATGAAAGGGATACCAGAAAAAAGCTATATTTCGGTCTGTGATTGTATCCGAGTCATTATCATAAATTGGCAAGTTTTAATTGTAAGGAAACTTGAAAATAAAGTTGTTTTGAATGAACATTTTAATATCGCAAAATGAAGCAGAACCATCATAGATCACACAATTACTGTTTGTAATTCTGAATTATCACCTGTCTGGAAACCATGGCAACACGAAATAAAGGTTCTTTCCTGTTACCATTGTACACATTTTTAAAAGTGATTTATGTCAACCAGAATGACATAGAAAACAAATAATTATGTTGTTAAATGTTACTAGAAGTAATATAATTTACAAAAAATATGTGGTAAATTACGGGTAATTCACACATTTTCATGAAACATGCAAATAACACGGATGTATAATGATGGTTACAAACCGTTGCATTTTCATTGCAAAACATATCTTGTACACACTATGCGATTATATATTTGCGAAATCAAATTTGAGAATCATGTAAGAGACAATCAGACATATACTTAACAAAAGAATTTAAGTTCAGATTCTAAGGCATGTTTAATTTAATTTAGGAGTAACATCATAGAAGTGGGTAACAGTTAACCTAAACTTTATTAAGTAAAGGGTTCTTTTCTAAGCTTCCTCCAGGTAAGTATCATTGTCATAAAACATTTACAAGCGTTCCTATGCTAAGCATATCCATGTTTTTGACTTGGCTCATAACCGATTTTTAATCTAGATTGTTATGTGCAGATAACTTTTCCTTTCCACAGTTTTCCATCATTTGTTCCTCGACTTACATTATCATTAATATTGCCAGCGATGTTCTCTGTATCCCTGTTGTTGACTGTTGTTCATGTAGTGTTCTTTGATGTTCTCAGTACCGCTGTTAATGGCCTCTGTGATCCGTTCTAAGCTTTATATTCCATCATCAATGTGTGTTTGTACTACCACAGTCTACATTGTACCAATGTCAACTTCGTCTTGTTCTCTGATATTCTTTATTCCAGTCAGGTCAATCAACATAATATTAAGTCCATTTGTATTTGTATTTGATATTTCCCATCCTACCTGCCTTCATTGTGACACAAGGTAATGGGCTTCATATCAGAAGAGTTTGAAGAACCAAAGAGGTAATCAGAATCCGTAAATCAAAGGACAGACAATACAATGGCTAAAGAAAAGGGACAAAAGGACAAACAACAATATAAAAAACAATACATAGAAAACTAAAGATAAGATCGAGTTACCAGAACCCAACTAAAAACAGAGGTTTTTGAAGGATAAGCAGTTCCTTCTCCACTAGTGGCACCCGTGGTGCTACTATAGTTACAAACCTTGTGATGAATGAGGAAATAACTGGGGAGTGCTTACGACAAGTGAAACTTATCGATGGTCATTTGTGACACAGATATTCCGTAACGGTTAAATAAGTCATGGTGTTGACCGTAAATATTTCGAAGTAATGACTTCAACTTGACCAATAGAAACCCTTGGTTCGATAGGTTCCCTGTTAGCAGCTACCCTCTTTCATGAAATACTGATAGAAACCGCAAGTTCTGGAATGTCCGATCAACTGAGCATACTCCATATGCAGATACTGCTGGAATGTTGTTACATATAAAAGGAAGGTTCATATAATGGGAAAATTGCAATCATCTCATTCGTAAGGTTTCGTTCTTAACCGGACATCACTGTCAATTTTGAGGTTTATGTCAAGGTATGAAGCAGACCTAGCTTTATCTGTGGTATCCTTTATCTAAAGCTCAATGGGATAGGTGGTATCAACGAAATCACCAAACTTAGAATTATTCATCTATATAGCGGAACGTGAAATAAAGGATTGGGCTAGCTTCTTTTCGTTTTACTTGAGAAGCCCTGTATGAAATCTACCTCATACGAATAAAGGAGTAAGTCGGCGAGAGGAGCACAGTTTGTACCCATTGGTATGCCGATTGTCTATTGAAAAACATGTCCACCAATAGGTTCCTAGATTATTCTCATTTCGGCGACATGACTATCATTGCCATAAACAAAAATATTCCTACAGCCTAGACGCCATTCACAATATGTCCTAACAAAAACAGGAAACACGGCTTTGTCGCTTGGTATATCATATGGGCATTAGTCTAAGGAAATCTAATATACAGTGGATCTTTATATATAACATGCTTCTCTGCTGTTACATATATAAATTCTGTGCTGTTGTATTACTTTGACTTTACTATGAAAAATCAAAAATAAAATAAATCAGACTGTGGTTTAGTCGTGGACAGGAAATTTGCCAATTTTTGATAATGACCCATCTAACAAATCTTCATCCAGTCAATGCAATTGCTCAAATAGAACAAGCGCAGATAAATATATGTGTACGAACTTGACCTCAAATGAGATCTTTTCATTGGCTATAGTCGGCATTTTAACAGCCGATGTGTATACAGAATGTAATTGCTCAAATATAACAAGTGCAGATAAATATATATATTGATGATAACACATCTAGATTACGTACATCCTTACTAATCCTACAAGTGATAATAGTTAACCCTCCTAGTATTTACACATGTATCTATATATTGACAATATTTTGGCAGATGCGTTCAAAGATTTATTATAGCCTTGACGACTTGCCAGTGTAATTTAGGTAGAACATGTTCCTGTTTCCTCATTACCTCAATAAATTTTTCCAGCAATATGCATTTTCACCTGTTATTTTTTAACAATAGGCTACCGTTTGTAGCAATATTGTTGGATCCAAAAATCAAATCTTTCATCAGGAACTGCCCTACCCTGCCTGAGTACCTGAGTTCACCCCAGGTTTTTAGTGGGTTCGTGTTACTCGATCTTTAGCTTTATGCGCATGTTTTGTACATTTTTGTTTTTCCTTTTGTACTTTTTCTTTTGGCCATTGTGTTGTGTGTTCTTCTTCGATATACATATTCTGATTACCCCTTTGGTATCTTCAAACTCTTCTTATGTTGGTGTGTCTGACATTCTAAATAAATGTCCATGCAAACATGAATCGGCTGTGTGCAGACATGATTAGTATGTGTGCAGACATGATTCGGCTGTGTGCAGACATGATTAGTATGTGTGCAGACATGATTCGGCTGTGTGCAGACATGATTCGGCTGTGTGCAGTCATGATTTGGCTGTGTGCAGACATGATTCGGCTGTGTGCAGACATGATTCGGCTGTATTCAGACATGATTCGGCTGTACTCAGACATGATTCGGTTAGGTGCAGACATGATTCGGCTGTCTGCAGACATGAGTCGGCTGTGCGCAGATATGATTCAAATTTTAATTTGTCGGTCATCGCTATATTCTTAGTTCTTTAGCAAAAAGAACGAATGCAAAATTAGACTGAGAAATATTTGTTAAATTTGAAGAAAAATTACCGATACCAATATGGCGGTAATCAAATCGTTGATCACACCTGCTGTCGGAACTATTGCACAAACGGGGTCAAAATTTGGTAATTCACAAAATGTTTTGTGAATGGACATATTAGCAATAATTATGAAGAATGTCGATACTGGTAATAAAAACCTGTAATTCACAATAGCAATAATATATAATGAATGTTCATATAATGATTAAGTGTCGATAGTGTCACTAAAGAAAAGAAACAGCATATGCAGGTTGTTTGTAATTCTACTATTCCATTGCACCAAATACACACTATCTATCTTTTTATTTGTATTTGAGGGCCCGGGTGGCTCAATGAGCCTATCACCAATACGGCGTGGGTTCGCGCCCGGTTTTGTAAATTACAAAAAAAGGGTGCACTCGACTCGCAGCCGCAAGTAATAAAGCTTACCAGTTGCTTGCCCGTGGTCGGTGGTTCTCTCCGGGTACTCCGGCTTCTTCCACCACTAAAACTGGTCGCCATGATATAGCTGAAATATTGCTGAAAGTGGCGTTATAACATCAAAAATCAATCAAATAAATCCATTTGTATTCTGCAATCTCCTTTTGTAGTTTTCGCACCTCAGCTTCTAATTTTCCTTTGACTTCTCTCCTGAGCAGGGGTTCGATACCTACAAGTCCTCAAATATTTACAACATGTTTTAAAGCCTGAAATGATAAATGGTTAAAGTTCATATACGTATTGTCTATCCTTTTTGGCCGTTGTATTGTCTATCCTTTTTGGCCATTGTATTGTCTCTCCTTTTTGGCCGTTGTATTGTCTATCCTTTTTGGCCATTGTATTGTCTATCCTTTTTGGCCATTGTATTGTCTATCCTTTTTGGCCATTGTATTGTCTCTCCTTTTTGGCCGTGGTATTGTCTCTCCTTTTTGGCCGTTGTATTGTCTCACCTTTTTGGCCATTGTATTGTCTATCCTTTTTCGATTTATGGCTTCTGATTAAGCTTTTGGTATTATCAAACTTTTGAGGACCTGGTAGTGGGGCAGTTTTTTATATTTTCATTTTATAGGTTTCACTCAGTTTTTTGTATTTTCATTTTATAGGTTTCACTCAGTTTTTTATATTTTCATTTTATAGGTTTCACTCAGTTTTTTATATTTTCATTTTATAGGTTTCACTCAGTTTTTTGTATTTTCATTTTGTTGTGTATTTGACTAAAACATTTCTATGTTCTTTAATGTCATTAAAGAAATAAAACACGACTGCATTCTAAGATTACATTTACTAAGACTAAACTTTCTCATGAATATAACAATGCATGCTGAAGTACAGAAGATAGAAACCAGATGTCAATTTTCACAGGATATAAGAAATATATAATCTATTTACAATATGGTAAATGATATATTGAAAGTAAAAGTTCACGGCGGGTCACACACATCATTAGTGACAAACGGATTAATCAAGTTAATGTCTTTCTTGATAATAAACATTAGTAAAGATAATATGGCAATACAATATATTTCCTCCCTGATAATTCCAGATGTACGCCTGAAATAATTTATCAATGAAACCTTAATCATGTGATTTGAAAATATAAACAAAGAATAAAGATAGAAAGATAGCACATGCATTTTTTTACAATATTTTCATATTTCATGCAAGATCAGACTATTGTCTGATATGACAACACGAGGATTATTATGCCTCATACCGTGTAGCCATACAGTCCTATTCATGCACAATTATATTTCTGTTATAAGTCTTTTCGGTGGATTTCTTTCTCGTCTAGGGTTACGACGCGGAGTTGTCTCAGGTACTTTGTGTTTCGGTGAATAAGTGTTTTCAGTGATCGATGTTGATTGTTCATCACCATCATGTACAACAATACAGTCATCAACATTCGGTGCTTCACGAGATTGTTCCATTTTTGTGGCTTTTAATTGTTCTGTGTGTCGTCTCCATATTTGTCCTTTGTCGGTTGCCACTTTATACATAAGTGGTCCCTCACGCTCACTGATATTTCCTGCTACCCACGGGTCTTTTCCTCTATAGTCTCTCGCAATAACTCTTTCGCCTACTTCGAATTTTCTATATTTCTTTTCCTGTCGCATTTCACAAGCTTTTTCCTAGTTACTTCTAACAGTGTTTTTAATATTTGGTTTTAACAAATGAAGTCTCGATCTTAATTCTCTGCCAAGAAATAATTTTGATGGCGTTTCATGGGTACTAGAGTGCGGGGTCTGTCTATATGTTAATACAAAATTAGCAATCTTTTTGTTCATATCACTAGTCTCCTGTTTCATCGCTTTCATTGACTGTTTGAATGTTTGAATAAATCTCTCGACTAGTCCATTCGTAGCGGGATGATACGGTGGAGATTGTGTATGCTTAATCCCGTTGCTACTCATAAATTCTCTGAATTCTTCTGAGATGAATGTTGGTCCATTATCACTGACGATTTGTGAAGGTACACCATTTCTTGCGAACACTTGTCTCATAATGTTTATGGTTTTAGTTGCTGTGATAGATTTCATTTAAAAAATCTCCGGCCATTTGCTGTGTGCATCCATCATAGCGAAAAACATTCGGTTCATGAACGGACCTGCGAAGTCAATATGGACTCGTTGCCATGGGGTTTAAGGCCACTCCCATGGATGTAACGGTGCAAGTGTTGGCGCGTGTTGTGTTGTCTGACATCCTGTACAACTCTTCACTAACTTTTCAATTTCATGGTCCATCCCAGGCCACCACACATGACTTCTTCTGGCTAGTGCCTTCATTTTCACCACTCCAGGATGACTACTGTGTAACAATTCTAGGATTCGGGTCCTGAATTTTACCGGAATAATAACTCTTATTCCCCACATTAAACAGCCATGACTCACTGTTATCTCATTTCTACGATTATAATACGGATTTAAAGTTTTATTGTCAGTATTTTCCCATCCATTCATGGTCTGGTTCAACACGGATGCTAACACCTTGTCCTTTCTCGTCTCCCGTTGTACTTCTGCACTTGTCACAGGTAAATCGTCAATTTGTGACATGTGAAATACATCATCTGCATCTGCAGTTTTCGTGTCATTATCATTTTGAACTGGCAATCTTGATAACGCGTCTGCATTATTGTGTCTCTTAGTACTTTTATATTCAATATCATACGTGAATCCAGAAAGAAAAATAGCATAACGTTGTAATCTAGCTGCAGTAGTGACAGGTATTGATTTCTCTGGATTAAAAATTGTGGTTAATGGCATATGATCAGTTAATAATGTAAATTTCCTACCGTACAAATATGTGTGAAATTTCTTCACTCCCCACACTATTCCAAGGGCTTCCTTCTGAATCTGCGCATAGTTCTTTTCCGTCTTTGCAAGACTTCTTGACGCGAACGCAATCGGTCTTTCATATCCATCCGGCATAACATGAGACAGTACTGCCCCCAGTCCGAACGGTGACGCATCACAAGCTAAACGTACCGGTAAATCAGTGTTGTAATGTGTAAGCACTTGATCTGAGGTAATCATTGTTTTTGTGTCCTCAAACGCTTTCTCACATTTATCTGTCCAGTCCCATTCTCTGTCCTTTTCAAGCAGTTCGTTTAATGGTTTTAGTACGGTTGCAGAATTCGGTAAAAACCTGTGGTAATAATTTACTAGTCCTAAAAAGCTCGTACTTTCTTTACATTTTTCGGGGTCGGTGTTTACCATACAGCTTGTATTTTGTCCGGCGTTTTTCTCAGTCCCTCTGCACTGATTTCATGTCCGCAATAGGTAACATTTTCCTTTAAAAACTAACACTTCTGTAAGTTCGCCCTCAAACCATAGTTCTGAAGTCTCTGAAGTACGTTTCTCAAGTTATGCGAGTGCATCTCATCACTGGATCCTGTGATAATCATGTCATCTAACATGCAATGAACTCCACCAAGTCCATTAAGCACTTGGTCCATTGTCCTTTGCCATATAGCTGGGGCTGACGCTATCCCAAATAATAGTCTGTTATATCGATAGAGTCCCTTGTGTGTGTGTATTGTCATTAATGGTTTTGACTCATCATCTACTTCCAGATGTAAATAAGCCAGACGAAGGTCAATCTTTGTGAATTTCTGTCCTTCTGCAAGCGTTGCAAAATTTTCATCAATTCGCGGGAGCGGGTATTGGTCCACGTTAAGCATTGGATTTACTGTTGTTTTGAAATCTCCACAGATACGTACGCAACCATTTGGTTTCATTACGGGGACTATCGGGGATGGCCACTCACTTGTGTCAACTTTTGACAATATTCCTTCATTTTCCAGTCTGGAAAGTTCACGTTCCACTTGCGGTTTAATTGAGAACGGTACGGGTCTTGCCTTAACAAACTTGGGAGTTGCATTTTCCTTCAGTGTAAGCTTGGCTTTTATTTCAGCAACACATCCTATTCCATCACTGAAAACATTTGAATATTCCTTCAGAAGTAAATCCAAATTCTCATTTGTATTCCCGGATACGGATATTTTATTTATCCACTTAAGATTTTTCCAATCAAGATTGATTTTCTTGAGCCACTCTCGACCAAATAATGCAGTGCCACCTTTTTGCACTACATACAATTTAAGACTTTCACACTGACCATTATATTTCACTTGAACATTAATATATCCCTTTGGAATCAATAATTCGCCTGAATATGTTTTCAGTGTGATTTTTGCACTTTCTAGCTTTTCATTTTCAAAATACTTTTTATAATCCAGCACAGAAATTATTGATACGGCTGAACCGGTATCCAGCTCCATTTTAATCTCCTTTCCATTCACATTTGATGTAATCCAAATTGAATCTTGTGCGTTTTTATTTTTCACACAATTAATTCCCAAATAATCATCATCATCACTACACCTCTCATTATGTACGGCATGAATTTTCTTTTGTGGTTTTTGTTTTGATTTCACAGCTGATTTGCACGCTTTACGAATATGTCCTCTTTTATTGCAGTTGTGACATATGACGTCTATGATCCCATCCTCGTCGCCAAAAATTGTTGTGTATTTGACTAAAACATTTCTATGTTCTTTAATGTCATTAAAGAAATAAAACACGACTGCATTCTAAGATTACATTTACTAAGACTAAACTTTCTCATGAATATAACAATGCATGCTGAAGTACAGAAGATAGAAACCAGATGTCAATTTTCACAGGATATAAGAAATATATAATCTATTTACAATATGGTAAATGATATATTGAAAGTAAAAGTTCACGGCGGGTCACACACATCATTAGTGACAAACGGATTAATCAAGTTAATGTCTTTCTTGATAATAAACATTAGTAAAGATAATATGGCAATACACTATACATTTTATAGGTTTCACTCAGTTTTTTATATTTTCATTTTATAGGTTTCACTCAGTTTTTTATATTTTCATTTTATAGGTTTCACTCAGTTTTTTATATTTTCATTTTATAGGTTTCACTCAGTTTTTTATATTTACATTTTATAGGTTTCACTCAGTTTTTTATATTTTCATTTTATAGCATTCACTCAGTTTTTTATATTTACATTTTATAGGTTTCACTCAGTTTTTTATATTTTCATTTTATAGCTTTCACTCAGTTTTTTATATTTTCATTTTATAGCTTTCACTCAGTTTTTTATATTTACATTTTATAGGTTTCACTCAGTTTTTTATATTTACATTTTATAGGTTTCACTCAGTTTTTTGGTTTGTTTGTCAGACTGTTCTCTATATTTGCCATTTTTCCAAATCATTCGAGTTGGCAGTGAGAAGATATAATTAATATACAAAATGTATCCTGATTATATTCATTTAATGTACTTTCAACACCAGAATGCTTTAGATAAAACACATGATAATTTTATAATTAAGACGTCTGTATCCAATTACTGTGAGTACATGTTTTATCAGTGAAGAAAGGCTAACAGCTGTTCTATATATCATGTACTACTAATCGTTATTTAAACGCAATGTGAATCCTTGGAAGTTACCAGAAATACAATGGCGCAGTTTCTAGGATGTTGGAAATTAGACAGGAATTCCTACACAAATTTCGATGAGTTTTGTAAAGTATCAGGTATCTATTTTTTTTTACTTTTAATTATTTTTCACATTTGTAATTACAAGAATTTGTACATCATGGCTAATACCAATGATGTTTATATTACTTTATTGAATTCTGTAATCTTTCACTGGTAAATGTTTTTTCTTTGAATTATTATGCTAATTTATTGAAGATTGTAAAAACGGAAGGGAATATTTATAGAATGTGACTAATGCTGTTTTGATTTATACATCTCTTAACATATTGCACAGATGCAAATATTTAACATTTGACGAAGAAATTATTTGAATGTAAGCGATTTCGGTATCCTATAATCAGAAGTAACATAACAAAACACCATGGAGGTTCTGTGGTTATTTCTGGACATCAATCGCTTGCAACATTTAGAAACTTGAAATTATTGATACTGAAAATGTGATGTGGCGATGTTTAGTGTAAGATTGATATCCGATTCGTCAAAAATACACAAATTAATGAATTATAGACGTATGTTTTGTCCTTCAGTTACTGCTAAAATGTTATTTCTGTTCAATCATACAAACAATATATTGCATTTTATTACGATCTCGAATCCCCATCTTAATTCAGCGCTCCACAGACAATTCGTTGTTAATTACTTTCTGCATACACTTCCATTATCGCCACAACCCTTGCTACGTCCCTGTAGATATGTCTTTCTTAGCTCACCCTGGACAAATTAAACTTCATGTGAAATTATGACATCATTTAAGCGTTCTTCGTCTGTTCGGCGTCCGTCGATCCGAGAAAGTTGTCATATTGTAATCTTCTTCGGTGAAACCACTGAGTCCATACTATCCAGGAATTATGGTTGTTCGGTCCTATGCAAAAAGTCATTAATTCGTCCTGGCCCAGAAAAACACATGGCCGCCGTAGCCAATTCCTGTTTCTGGATGGCTCATTTTTTAAATACTCTTCTCTGAAACTAGAAATCAAAATAATATGTTCGGTGGTACATGTACAAATAATGTATATAAGGTCCTCTACATAATTACCTCATTAAGTCTTGATCCGGTATATAAGATGGTCAGCATGGACAATTCTTGTGTCTTATTGGCTAAAACAGTACAAACTTTCTCCTCCTCAAACGGTAAGATCCTCCACCAAGAATCCTCATTTTATATTGATCCGACCAAAAATGGCCACTTTTGATTTTTTTTTTCTTTATGATTGGCTGAAATTAAAGAAACTCTTTTCCTCAGAAACTACAATCCGCGATTTAAAATGTCATCAGGGGAGATATCATTTTATGCAGTACAACAGAATTACAGAAGCTATTACCTTTAATCTCATATTGAGGTATATCGATAATGTTCTGTAAATTAAAAAAACTAATTTTGCTAATTGGATTCCATTGATATACCCCAAAGAACATGAGACAATAGAAGCAAAAATAAACTCAACTTCATCTTCCAATTTCTTGAGATGTGCCTCAAATTGTCACCAATGGTCGATTTTCCACTATCTTCTATGATAAACAAGATAAAACGACTTCAATTATGCCGTTATGAATTCTCTACACCTTGAGATTTCACAACTCGTATGTTACAATCGAAATTGCAGTTTGTATTCAGACTTTTTATTCTTGAAGCTTACAGATACGATACTTAATCTTCGTGAAACTGCATAGTATAAGTTATATGAAGGAGAGCCGATGACTTCAGCCATTATTTAAACATTATACAGCACACAAGGCCATCGGGAGTCATAACAATGAAATAATAGTCAGCTTTGAACCTGAATCTAATTGCAAATGCCATTTCTAAGATAAACTTACGGGACTGTTAGTGAAAGTGGAAATCAATTATATTGATTAAAATAAAAATATATTCTGTCCAGTCGTGAAAGGAATAAGGGCTACAAAATAGCAAGTACCTACCTGAAAAAAATGGAGCGATCGCCCCTAATACTAAATCTTATTTCAAAACTTATGATAGAAACAATTTTTAATAAACGTTAGAGAATACCGAAGGGGCAATCAAAAATGGACAATCTAGAGAAACTGGCAACATAGGAGGCTACATAAGACGAAGACAAACAAAACAAACACACAACACAATATGTGTTGGACACCACAATACGCAAACAAACACAAATAACGTAAATAAGACATGAACACTTCTACAAACAACTGGGGGTAAAGACGAACCGAACATTGTTTTTATGCGGAAATCGCAACAGACATCACAAAACGGAACTGAGAACGTAAAGATACATACATAAAATGATAAGCAACACAGACCCACTAAATATCCGGGGGTGAAATCAGCTGCTTGCGAATGGTTAGCAGTTCCTGCTTCTTATAAGACACCCGCCGTGTTACTCATATATATAGTCAAGTCCGGTAAAAGCCTTGGTACAAATGCAAGTTGATATATATATATATATATATATAATGTCATCGTTAAACAATGTCTGTCTAGGTTTTTTTTTATTATCAAGGTTTTCCTGATGATATGATAGACAAGTTCAGAAATATGGAAACTACTATAGAACTTAAAAAAGATGGAGATATGTGGTCATATGAAATTAAAAGTTCTATAATGCCAGATAAAGTTGTCAAGTTTAAATCTGGAGAAGAAGTGCTCACTGATTTCATGGGGAAAGATGTGAAGGTAACAATATATTGATTGTTTGTTTGTTTGATGGTGTTTAACGCCACTTTCAACAATATTTCAGTTATATTGTGGCGGTCAGTTTTATTGGTGGGGGAAACCGGAGGACACGGAGAAAACCACCGACCTGTCGTAAGTCACTGACAAACTTTATCACATAATGTTGTACACCTCGCGGTAAAATACATATATTTGGTTAAAACAGTTATGTTCTTTATTATCATGTTCTTGCTCCTCACAACCTGGTATACTGTATCGCATGGACACATGCCTCAAGTTAATGGGAATTCTGAACCCTCCCATACCCAAGTTAGATTCACAAACTCTTAATATGTGCTTGAATAAATAGATCCTTTGAATTCCACATTTCCACAAATTGTTTGTTTGTTTGATGGTGTATAACGCCACTTTCAACAATATTTCAGTTATATTGTGGCGGTCAGTTTTATTGGTGGAGGAAACCAGAGCACCCGAAGAAAACCACCGACCTGTCGTAATTCATTGACAAACTTTATCACATAATGTTGTACACCTCGCCCTGATCGAGATTCGAACTCATAACATCAGTGGTGTTAGGCACTAATAACAACTACCATACGATCACGGCCACTACGGCTCCTACAAATAGATTCTGTATAATCAAAATATTCCAGCACCTCATTTTTAAGGATTATGAATACATGATGCATTGATTGTAAACTTGTAAAGCATATCTGAAATAATATTTACCTGACATCTAATCAATCAATCAACAGGGACCAGTAATAGTGAGAGTGAAAGAAAGTATCCCCTAATACCTAAATACACCCAGTTTCTTTTCTTTCTTATTTTTTGCTGTCTGATTCACAATTGAATTGTTAGATTGTATGCGATTGGTTATTACATATTTGTCTTTTTCGAGTTTTGTTTACAATACATCATTAACACTTTAAGTGGGGGTACCTGTAAATATATGTTATATACACTTTTTTTTTCTCTCTCTCTTTTAGTTCACCATAACATTCGAATCGGATAGCAAACTGAAACAAATTGAAGCATCTGCTTTGAATGACTGGAAGCCAATGACAATTACACGTGAAGTGAAAGGAGATGTCATGCACTGTGTAAGTAAATATACATATATATATATGCAACGTATTATAATTTTCAAATTGATTAGTGAGTGAGTGAGTGATTGTTGTTTAACTCCAATTCAACCATTTTTCAGCTAAATCATGGCGAGAACAAATTTATTTTCAATGAGACGATGGTCATATCAGATTTGTTACTAGAATAACACGCTGAGTTGGATTTTTATAGTCCTAGCTCACTGAAACAACTGTCCGCGTATAGACATTTTGATTAGGTTCGTCACAAATCTACGTTCGTCATTAACAATGAACTATCTGTTACAACGTTACTAAAGCTAGGGGTCTTGTCACACTCATGTTAGGGTATGATAATCGTTTCAATTGAAATCAAAGCAATTGTACACCTGTTGGTGTATGGTACACATAGACGTGCTTAAAACATATTAGTAAGTAAGACAGGATATGGATGTAGATGAACAAGAGAGACTATCCAACATTACACTCAACAAATCAACAAGATTCTATATACATTTGTAATGATAAAAATAAGTTTCGCCATTCTTATTATGTGACACTGGCTGGTTTATCTTTTGATCATAAAACTGAAATTTGCTGTTTCTCTTCTAAGTACGCAGAATTTAGGAGTAAGGACAAAGATTTGACTGGATTGTTATATCAGTGTGCGAGCACTATTAATGTACATGAAACGTGTTTATCTAGTAGACCTTATCATCATCTCATTGAAAAGTAACTTTCCCCCGCTATCATATAGCTCGCAATCGTTCACTTGGCGTTAAGCAACCACCACTCGCTCTCCCAAGCGTTACCACATACTGGATATTATACACTGCCAGTCGGTTCTGGCAATATAATTATTAATGGGTACTATTCCAAACAATAAAACTATGAAAAATTAAAAATAGAAAAAATACCATACTGTCGGAACATTTAAAAAATCTGATAGAAAAATCGTAGAAAGAGGTAAAATCGATAGCACTATCACAAATACATGGCCGCTCACTTTCCTGGAATTATTTAAGAAAAGAAAACCTGATTTGTGGATTAGAAAAGATTTAAATGACACACATTATGTAGGGGCCGTCGTGGCCGTGTTCGTATGATAGTTGGAATTTCAAATATCTATGTAATCAGTGCCTATCGCCACTGATGTTGTGACTTCGAATCTCGATCAGGGCGAGGTGTACAACATAATGTTTTAAAGTTAGTCAGTGACTAGCGACAGGACGGCGGTTTTCTCCGGATCCTCCGGTTTCCTCCACCAATAAAACTGACCGCCTCGATATTGTTGAAAGTGTGGTTAAACACCATCAAACAAACAAACAGTATATTATGTACATGTGTCGATTCAAAAGCTCACTAGAGCTTATGTTATGTGTTATAGATATTTCGACTTTAAATAAAACTTATTTGATTTGATGTGAGATTCCATAATGTTATTTTGCGTTTTAGCATTAAATGAAATATTGCCGTTAAAACATAATTATGTATTGAGTTGATTATCTTTTGTACCTTTCCCAACCTAATTAAATTTAGATGTATATTTTATCCCTTTACTTCTTTGGCAATACACAAACATTGAACAACATCGTATTTGGGGTCATGGCATGTGTAACCTTTCATTCATCTTTGACTGTCCAACCACATGCAAGACAGGTATATATATTGACCAATCGGACAACAGCTCTTGGTGTGTACTCACAAAAATTTGGTAGGTTCATCGCTGATTTGTCAGTTGAAAATACTAACCCTCACCTGACCCCATAAAATATTAGTGAATCGCCAAAGAAAAAAAAAACAATTTAAAAAATATACAACAAAAACAACTACTGTTCATAAGTTTGTTCTTTCCTCAATATTCGGTTGATTGGCTTCCATGACAAACATGTGTTATATATAGAGATGTAGAATATTGTGTTTATGTCGGCTTCCATGACAAACATGTGTTATATATAGAGATGTAGAATATTGTGTTTATGCAATAAATGTGTTTAGAACTTCGTGTTGTTATAAGATACCTTGGTCATTATAGAAAATCACCAGTTTTTTTATTAGAAAAACACATTGAGTGTATTTACTATGCTATTTCATTATATATCGTAGACAAACCAAGGTTAAAAGGTTACTGTTAATCATGGCTTTATTCCTCACTGTAAGTGTATGTGCAGTTTATAATTACCCACACATTTAAAAAAAAAAAGACAGGAAGGGCATTCCATGAGCATATACTCCCTTACTTTTTAAGGGAAACTTGGTTTCAAACTGTTTTGGAACGGTCGATTTCCATTGAAAGCTTAAATACAGAAATTTATTATATACAATTTATAATTTTTAGTGTAAATCATACACACCTGTTACAAACTGCTAACACATCCAGAGCACGTGCATTTTCCTTCGTTTATAGTGAGGTTCAAATTGGTCATTTGTCCAATTACATTTCCTTCCGTGTTGTGACGTCCGCTACGATATTTGGTTCGTCTTTAATTCTATCTGTTTTGTAGGGGTTTCATGTTTTATTTGATATTGTATTGAATTACCTATACTGGTGTCTAACACGATTTCCATGTAAGATGATGTTCATGTCGTTTAAAAGTAAGACGACAGGTCCCACTAATGGAGTACCCGATTTCACCCGCTGTGTTTTGTGGGGTTCGTGTGTTTCTGTCTAGTGTTTATAGATAGCTGTTTGTCATGTTGTCATATGTCTTTTGGTAACTGTATTTTTTGTCCTCCTTCGACTTACGGCTTTCGATTACCACTTTGGTATCTTCAAACTTTTCTTATAATTATTAGCAGTACTGATTTTTACATTATAATATAACATGTACATACATTTTGTATATCAGTATTCATTTAATCTAATTTTACAAGACGCTATGTTTTATTACAGACTAACGAAATAGATGGTGTCCAAATGACATTACAGTTAACCAGGTGTTAAAAGAAAGTATACCAGTGCGGCATTATCGTCAGTTGTTTTGGATCTGAACATTTGTCTGTGCTTTCTGTTCTCTTAAGCTGTTACATTGACGTTGTTGCTAACTATATTGATTTGTCACGTATCTGCTATTTTTCTTTCATATCAAACTTCTCTTCTAATTATAATGTGACAAAACAAAATACAAACAACAAATTCTTAGTTATCTATACCGTGGGTATTGAAGACTACTAGCCCAGTGAATCGTTATATCTAGTCCAATATCCTTAACCTTACACAATAAAGTAACATATGCTGTCCGATATCGTATGTCTAGGCACCTCGAAGGATTATATACAGTCCAATATATTAAATCTAATCCAATCATCTTTTCACCAAGTTGTTTCTTTATTAGTATGAAACGGGGTCGTCGTGGTCGTGATCGCATGGTAGTTGGATTTACAACTACCTATGCAATCAATATCTATCACGACCTAAGTTGTGAGTTCGAATCACACTCATGGCGAGGTGCACTCAATACAACTCTATGTGATAAAGTATGTCAGTGGCTTGCGATAGGTTGAAGATTACATCCGGTTTCCTTCACCAATAAAGCTGACCGCCACGATATAACTGAAACCATAACACTAACCGGAAGAAACGAGTAAGTATAGCATTAAAATTAGGAGATAACTGTATTGTATTTGAAAATTTTACGGCATCAATTGGAGATTTGATGGTCGCAAATTGAGTTTACTGGCCACGCGTTAGCGCGGCCATTAAACTGATATTTGCGACCATTAAATCGACAGTTATATGGTGACGGTCAGTTTTATTGGTGGAGGAAACCGGAGTGTCCAGAGAAAACAACCGACCTGTCGCAAGTTACTGACAAACTTTATCACATAATGAACTGGATTTTCAATTATGTTCCCAAAGCTCAACAGGCAACATATGAAAGGGGTACCAGAAAAAAAAACTATATTTCGGTCTGTGATTGTATCTGAGTCATTATCAGAAATTGGCAAATTTTAATTGTAAGTAAACTTGAAAATAAAGTTGTTTTGAATAAACATTTTAATATCGCAAAATGAAGCAGAACCATCATAGATCACAACATTACTGTTTGTAATTCTGAATTATCACCTGCTTGGAAACCATAGCAACACAAAATAAAGGGTTCTTTCCTGTGACCATTGTACACATTTTTTAAAAGTGATTTATGTCAACCAGAATAACATAGAAAACAAATAATTCTGTTGTTATATGTTACTAGAAGTAATATAATTTACAAAAAAATATGTGGTAAATTACGGGTAATTCACCCATTTTCATGAAACATGCAAATAACACGGATGAATAATGTTGGCTACAAACCATTGCATTTTCATTGCAAAACATATCTTGTACACACTATGCGATTATATATTTGTGAAATCAGATTTGAGAATCATGTAAAAGACAATCAGACATATACTTAACGAAAGAATTTAAGTTTAGATTCTAAGGCATGTTTAAAATATATGTAAATATATCATCAGTAACAGTATGGAATTTAGGAGTAACATCATGAAGTGGGTAACAGGATGAAGCCCTCAAACAATGACATTATCTGGAGATGTAAATTCATCCATCACGATTTGAAAGAGCTGGATGAATGGTCAAAGAAATGGTTGATGACTTTTAACTCAGATAAAACAGAAATTATGCTATTTTCAAATACGGATATTCCAGAATTCAATTTTACATTTAATGAAAGAACTATTCCTATTACAAATTCTCACAAACATTTGGGAGTTACATTTAGCAGCGATGCTAAATGGAATATACATGTCGAAAATATATTATTAAGTATTTACAAACACCTGAATGTTCTTCGAAAGTTAAAATATAACCTTTCTCGGAAAAATCTAGAGAAATTATATTTAGTTTATATCAGACCAATTTTTGAATATGCTTGTGAAGTATGGGATAATTGTGGGGTAGGGAATTCTAATAAGCTTGACCATTTGCAACTTGAGGCTGCTAGAATCGTTACTGGTCTTCCAATATTTGCTAGTTCAATTTTAATTTATAAAGAATTAGGCTGGGAATCATTGGCAGAAAGAAGAAAAAGGAGAAAATTACAAATGTTTTATAACATACAAAATAATAATGCACCAATGTATCTTTGTGACTTAATTCCACCATCAATTCAAAGTACAACCGTTTATCCATTGCGTAATGGAAGTGATATTATAATGCCATTTTGTAGACTATCGAATACTTATGATTCATTTATTCCTTCAACTATACGTCAATGGAATAGCTTAGATCCATCTCTTCGAAATGTGGATTCTATTGCAAAATTTAAAGCTGAATTAAGAAAGCGGAAAGATATTAGCCAATTTCCTAAACATTACGAAATTGGACCTCGAAAACTGAATATTATTTTAACCCAGCTTCGATGTTTTGCTTCTTTTTTGAATTACGATTTGTTCCAAGTAAATATAGTCTCAGATCCGTCTTGTCGTTGTGGTGCCAATCGCGAAGACTCCTATCATTTCTTCTTCGATTGTTCCCATTATTCAAATATAAGACATACATTGTTTCAAAATCTCAACTGGCTACCTAATTATTGTGCTTTAGACCTTACACTTTTGACCTGTGGTAATCATACACTCCCGTATGAACAGAACGAAATTATTTTTAAGCATGTGTTTGAATATATAAAGAGGTCTGAAAGGTTTCTTATTGTCTAGTTGTTCACCAAAACAACAATCGCACACATCACCACCACTAACCCTCTCTCTCATTCCTTTCTTCATTCTCTGTTTTAGTTCAATCTACACATATTAATGTAAGAAATATTTATATACATGCATGCTCTATCAAATAATGTTGTAACTTATTGTATATAGGAGAAGACTTCATAAGTTTGTTTAACTTGAGCCTTATCCTTTTTGCACATTTGAGCAAATAAAATATGTTTAAACTAAAAAGATGTAAATTTCTATTGTTTTTCAATGTAAAATAACGTCCAATACAAACATATATACAATGTGAGGCTAGTAAGAACAGTTTGAAGATAGCGAAGGCCGGGTTAATCAGAGGCCGTTAGTCGAAGAAGACAGACCATATAATGACCTAAATAGATAGCAACTAATTGTATTTAAAAAAAATTAGTAGATCTCATATCAGCCAAATTGTCGATAAAATCTAATCAATGTTAACTACTTACATGTATCAATAACTGAATATATGAGATTTCTGACTGCTATTGTATACTCGAGTTATTTCCCTTTGAGTATGAAATTCTATATTGTGTATTGTAAATATTAACTGCATGCATTATTGATTGTTGCCATGTGTATGGAGAGGATTTATATAGGCTATTGCCTGCTATCCAATCCATTTCATTTATTTATGAATAAAATATGTTTAAAATGAAAATGACCTAAAGAAAGAGGACAAATAATGATCTACAAAACGCTACACAAAAAACAAGATTGAGCAACTTGAATCTCACAAAAATCAAGGGTGAACTGATGTACTTCTTTAGGGTAAGCAGTTCCTGCTCTACTAGTGACACCCATCGTGGTACTCTTGTTACAAACCCTGTGAAAATCATGACAGGATTATGATTACCACAAACGGAACATATCCGTGGTCATTTGTGACACAAATATTCACAACGGTTAACCAGCCCAGGTCATGGTGACGTCTGTAAAACTGTCGAAGTGATGACATCAACTTAACTACTTTTTTTCTGTGTGAATTATTGTCCTATGTCCATGAAATAGTATTTAGTTCCAGGGATTGCTACAGGTGATCTTGTTAGACCGACGACATTATCTAATGGATAGCAACACATATCTTGTCCTTTTGGCCACACATGTAAATTCCGTTTCTTGTTGATTTTTTTCCCATACAGTTAACCTAAACTTCATTAAGCAAAGGGTTCTTTTCTAAGCTTCCTCCAGGTAAGTATCATTGTCATAAAACATTTACAAGCGTTCCTATTCTAAGCATATCCATGTTTTTGACTTGGCTCATAACAGATTTTTAATCTAGATTATGATATGCAGATAGATTTTCCATTCCACAGTTTTCCATCATTTGTTCCTCGACTTACATTATCATTAATATTGCCAGCGATGTTCTCTTTGTCCCTGCTGTTCACTGTTGTTCATGTTTTGAGCTTTGATGTTCTCAGTACCGCTGTTAATTGCCTCTGTGATCTGTTCTAAGCTTTCTATTCCATCATCGATGTGTGCTTGTACTACCAGAGTCTACATTGTACCAATGTTAACTTCGTCTTGTTCTCTGATATTCCTTAGTCCAGTCAGGCAATCAACATATATATTAAGTCCATTTCATCTTTGTATTTGATATTTCCCATCCTACCTGCCTTCACTGCGACACCAAGTAATGGTCTTCATATAGGAATAGTTTGAAGATACCAAAGAGATAATCAGAATCCGTAAATCGAAGGATAGACAATACAATGGCTAAAGAAGAAGGACAAAAGGACAAGCAACAATCTAAAAAACAATACATAGCAAACTAAGGATAAGATCGAGTAACAAGAACCCAACTAAAAACAGAGGTGAACTCAGTTGCTCTTGAAGGATAAACAGTTCCTTCTCCACTAGTGGCACTCGTGGTGCTACTATAGCTACAAACCTTGTGATGAATGAGGAAAGAACTGGGAAGTGCTTCCGACAAGGGAAGCTTATCGATGGTCATTTGTGACACAGATATTCCGTAACGGTTAAATAAGTCATGGTGTTGACCGTAAATATTTCGAAGTAATGACTTCAACTTGACCAATAGAAACCCTTGGTTCGGTAGTTTCCCTGTTAGCAGCTACCCTCTTTCATTAAATCCTGATAGAAACCGCAAGTTCTGGAATGTCGGATCAACTGAGCATACTCCATATGCAGGTACTGCTGGAATGTTGTTACATATAAAAGGAAGGTTCATATCATCTCATTCGTAAGGTTTCGTTCTTAACCGGACATCACTGTCAATTTTGAGGTTTATGTCAAGGTATGAAGCAGACATAGCTGTATATGTGGTATCCTTTATCTAAAGCTCAATGGGATATGTGATATCAACGAAATCACCAAACTTAGAATTATTCATCTATATAGCGGGACGTGAAATTAAAGGATTGGGCTAGCTTTTTTTCGTACGAGAGGAGGTGCACAGTTTGTACCCATAGGTATGCCGATTGTCTATTGAAAAACATGTCCACCAATAGGTTCCTAGATTATTCTCATTTCGGCGACATGACTATCATTGCCATAAACAAAAATATTCCCACAGCCTAGACGCCATTCACAATATGATCCCTAACTATAAGCTAAAGTAGACATATTTTTGATGCATTGTTAATGTTTTATTGTTTATCGAAAAAGTATAAATTATTGCTTCAAAATTCAGTTTATATCATTTTTAAAAATACAATATAATATACTAATCTTTCAAAGAAAACCAAATTTTACTATGAAAAATCAGAAATAAAATAAATCAGACTGTGGTTAAGTCGTGGACAGGAAACTTGCCAATTTTTGATAATGACTCATCTAACAAATCTTCATCCAGTCAATGCAATTACTCAAATAGAACAAGTGCAGATAAATATATTTGTACGAACTTGACCTCAAATGAGATATTTTCATTGGCTATAGTCGGTATTTTAACAGCCGATGTGTATATAGAATGTAATTGTCAAATAGAACAAGTCCAGATAAATATATATATTGATGATAACACATCTAGATTACGTACATCCTTACTAATCATACAAGTGATAATAGTTAACCCTCCTAGTATTTACACATGTAACTATATATTGACAATATTTTGGCAGATGCGTTCGAAGATTTATCATAACCTTGACGACTTGCCAGGCTAATTTGGGTAGAACATGTTCCTGATTCCTCATTACACTACCTCATTAAATTTTTCCAGCAATATGCATTTTCATCTGTTATTTTTTAATAATAGGCTACCGTTTGTAGCAATATTGTTGGATCCAAAAATCAAATCTTTCATCAGGAACTGTCTACCCTGCCGGAGTACCTGAGTTCACCCCGGGTTTTCAGTGGGGTTCGTGTTACTCGCTCTTTAGTTTTATGCGTATGTTTTGTACATCGTTGTTTGTCCTTTAGTACTTTTTCTTTTGGCCACTGTGTTGTCTGTTCTTCTTCGATATACGGATTCTGATTGCCCCTTTGGTATCTTCACACTCTTCTTGTCCTTTTGACCTTTTTTTCGGGCCATTATATTGTCTGTCCTTCTTCGATTTACGGATAGCCCGGGTGGCTCAATGAGTTAGGTAGTTGGATTACCTAATAACTCATACAAGCCTATCACCAATACGGCGTGGGTTCGCGCCCGGCTTTGTAAATTACAAAAAGGGTGCACTCGACTCGCAGCCCCAAGTGATAAAGCTTACCAGTTGCTTGCCCATGGTCGATGGTTCTATCTGGGTACTCCGGCTTCTTCCATCACTAAAACTGGTCGCCATGATATAGCTGAAATATTGCTGAAAGTGGCGTTAAACACCAAAAATCAAATCAAATCAAATGAAATCGATTTACGGATTCTGATTACAAATTTGATATCTTCAAGTTTTTCTTAATTTCATCAATTTACTTTGTATTGAGTTCCGAAATAGTACCATTTACTGGCGATGAGGGAACAGCTGGTTTCTCGGGGAAATAAGCTTGTCATTGTCCAAATAGCCAGTAAATTGGTATGTTATACTTAATATTGCGGAAAATACTAAAAGCAACTTAGGAAATTTGAAACGAGATGCAATTAAAGAGACACAAATAAAACGTTGTAACGTAAGACACTATATTCTGAGGTTTAATGAATAAGTATATTTCGTACACATTTAAACATGAGACAACAAATAACATGGATTTCAGATGGTAAACTTAATGTCATAACAGAAACCATAGTGACCATTCAGATTGGTCAAATGAATCTTCATATTAGCATCGTTTATACTGGACGTGCATTGTGACACCATTCACCTCACTCGACTACAAAGAAACATACAATAGCATGTTATAAAGTTAAATAAATATACAGTAAGTTGTTTATTTACTTCTAAGATAATACATTTTGTTTGTTAACCCTTGGTATTACTATTGTTTTAGTAAATACTCGCCATGTAATAATAAATACACTAGAAAATGAATGAAACATGATACTACAAGAAATAACGTTCAAATACCACACTGCTGTTGACCGAGATGTCTAATGAAATTATGGATACAGAGAATATTCACCGAACGTTAGGGAACCCTGCATATATATTCATTGCTTAACAGAAATTTATTAGTAAAGAAAGATGTCCGTATGAAAACGATGCTCGGTTCGTCATTGCACAAACTGTTTGTAGAAGGATCCATGTTTTATTTATGTTATTTGTGTTTGTTTATAGAGTGGTGTCCAACTCGTCTTCACTATACGAGTAACATGACAGGTGTCTTATAGGAAGCAGGAACTGGTTATCCTTCGCGAGCACCAATTGTACACTTGGATATAAATTAAAGTAAAGAATATCGTTGTCATTGCTGTTTTACATTTCACACTCGGAGTAGGGTCTTCAACAATCAGCATAACTCATACCCTAATGTGAGTGTGAAATGACACCCCCCCCCCCCCCCCCTAGCCTGCAGTGGAGTGTGAAATGACCCCTGACCTGTAGTTGTGATACTCTTTACTTCAATCGACAAACTCATTATATGTTCCTCTTTGTCGTTTGATGTTTGATGTTATTTGGAATTTTATTTCCCAGATTCGATTTATAAACAAAAAAACAGGACACGGGCGAATGCATCCTACAAAAACCGACATCGCATATTTGGTCATTTTTGTCGTTTGATGTTAGAAGTCATTGGGTGTATATAACTTTATTTCTCAGATTCGTGCTATCAACGAGAAAACGAAATACGGGTGAATGCATCTTACAAAAACCGGCATCTCATAACGAGGTTACAAATACAGACAACTTTAGTTGTTTTTTGTATGTAGACAACTACATTTTTTTTTGTATAACAAAAACATAAACAGAAGGGCAATAATAAAATAAGTTGGTAATACAAAACTGAGTATAGAGTAAAAGCCCATCACACACACCAACGATGTGTCAGTTTAGTTGTAGAATGTCATTGTTGAGGGTGAGGGTTATGGTGTCTAACGCCACTTTCAACAATATTTCAGTTATATCATGAGCGGGTTTCGAACTCACATCTTTGTTGGAAATAGGCAGTGATTGTACAAGTCGTTGTAAATCCAACTATCATACGACCATTACCACGACAACCCCCGATATACTAAACAAATACTGTAGAAGTCAAACATTGATCTGTGGATTAAGAATAAGAATGGCAGGTTGTTAAGAAATATTATCTCACAGGAGATGAAATCACATTGGTTGTCATGCCAAAGGTTTATATGTATCATTTAATTACTTAGTTGTCAATATCGCTGTTTATCAAATTAACTATACATATGCTTGGTCATGTTATCAACAGTAAGTCCGGGCAGTATGTGGGGTGACAATGTGTGTTAGATGTTATGACATGACTTAATTAACCTTAATCTCAAGATGTGGACTTTTACAACAGCACTGTTCACCAAGTCATGTGTGAGACTCGGTAGTTTTACTAACATGTTGAATAAACTTAATTGCTTGACTACATCATTTCACTAAGCTGGGAGGATCATCTCATGACTGTCTAAACCAATGAACCCCCCCCACTTTTTAATTGAAGTGTCTGTACCATGTCTCGACAATGAGTGGTCATGTAAATGTGTGTTAGGGGTATCCATTTTGCAGCTACGAGTTTTCTATTTAATTTTGGAAGTGTTCTGACTGTAAAGTGTTTTCTGTTTTATTTTTTAATTTAATTTCGAAAACATAGAATATCTTTTCAGAAGTAATAAGTATGTGATAGTAATCATATAAACACTATAAATTCATTTTTTAAGCGATTCAAAATAAAGAACACTTTTATTACATTTTTTCTTCTATTATATCATTGGTCACACAACATGAAAATAAACACATAATCGGTTATATAAGGTAGTACATGTAAAACATGAATTGTTACCTCTATTGTTAAGTGTAGCTATGTAGAGGAACTTGTTATCACCTATTGTAGATTGTGTATGGCATTTGAATGAATGATACGAGTGAGGGGGAAATTGTTTTATAACGTAAAGTGAGCAATTTTTTAACTATACATATCATGGCGAGAATGTTCTGCTCGATGAGAAGGTATCCGCTTTATACTAAACCAACACCCTTACCATGATTGCTATAGCGCTAGCTCACAAGAACAACATTCCGCGTGTATGTATTTCGCTCCATCCTGACACAGTAATATAATTCTGAACCAACCAATGTGTGTTCTTACTCATTAATACTGTGTGTTCTTACTCATTAATACTGTGTTCTTACTCATTAATACTGTGTGTTCTTACTCATTAATACTGTATGTTCTTACTCATTAATACTGTGTGTTCTTACTCATGTTCTTACTCATTAATACTGTGTGTTCTTACTCATTAATACTGTGTGTTCTTACTCATTCATACTGTGTGTTCTTACTCATTCATACTGTGTGTTCTTACTCATCAATACTGTGTGTTCTTACTCATCAATACTGTGTGTTCTTACTCATCAATACTGTGTGTTCTTACTCATTAATACTGTGTGTTCTTACTCATTAATACTGTGTTCTTACCCATTAATACTGTGTGTTCTTACTCATTAATACTGTGTCTTCTTACTCATTAATACTGTGTTTTCTTACTCATTAATACTGTGTGTTCTTACTCATTAATACTGTGTGTTCTTACTCATTAATAATGTGTGTTCTTACTCATTAATACTGGGTGTTCTTACTCATTAATACTGCGTGTTCTTACTCATTAATAATGTGTTCTTACTCATTTATACTGTGTGTTCTTACTCATTAATACTGTGTGTTCTTACTCATTAATACTGTGTGTTCTTACTCATTCATACTGTGTGTTCTTACTCATTAATAATGTGTTCTTACTCATTAATACTGTGTGTTCTTACTCATTAATACTGTGTGTTCTTACTCATTAATACTGTGTGTTCTTACTCATTTATACTGTGTGTTCTTACTCATTAATACTGTGTGTTCTTACTCATTAATACTGTGTGTTCTTACTCATTAATACTGTGTGTTCTTACTCATTAATACTGTGTGTTCTTACTCATTAATACTGTGTGCTCTTACTCATTAATACTGTGTGTTCTTACGCATTAATACTGTGTGTTCTTACTGATTAATACTGTGTGTTCTTACTGATTAATACTGTGTGTTCTTACTCATTTATACTGTGTGTTCTTACTAATTAATACTTTGTGCTCTTACTCATTAATACTGTGTGTTATTACTCATTAATACTGTGTGTTCTTACTCATTAGTAATGTGTGTTCTTACTCACTAATACTGTGTTCTTACTCATTAATACTGTGTTCTTACTCATTAATACTATGTGTTCTTACTCATTAATACTGTGTGTTCTTACTCATTAACACTGTGTGTTCTTACTGATTAATACTGTGTGTTCTTACTGATTAATACTGTGTGTTCTTACTCATTAATACTGTGTGTTCTTACTCATTAATAATGTGTGTTCTTACTCATTAATACTGTGTGTTCTTACTCATTAATACTGTTTGTTCTTACTCATTAATACTGTGTGTTCTTACTAATTAATACTGTGTGTTCTTACTCATTAATAATGTGTTCTTACTCATTTATACTGTGTGTTCTTACTCATTAATACTGTGTGTTCTTACTAATTAATACTGTGTGTTCTTACTCATTAATAATGTGTTCTTACTCATTAATAATGTGTTCTTACTCATTAATACTGTGTGTTCTTACTCATTAATACTGTGTGTTCTTACTCATTAATACTGTGTGTTCTTACTCATTAATACTGTGTGTTCTTACTCATTAATACTGTGTGTTCTTACTCATTAATAATGTGTGTTCTTACTCATTAATACTGTGTGCTCTTACTCATTAATACTGTGTGTTCTTACGCATTAATACTGTGTGTTCTTACTCATTAATACTGTGTGTTCTTACTCATTAATACTGTGTGTTCTTACTCATTAATACTGTGTGCTCTTACTAATTAATACTTTGTGTTCTTACTCATTAATACTGTGTGTTATTACTCATTGATACTGTGTGTTCTTACTCAATAATAATGTGTGTTCTTACTCACTAATACTGTGTTCTTACTCATTAATACTGTGTTCTTACTCATTAATACTATGTGTTCTTACTCATTAATACTGTGTGTTCTTACTCATTAACACTGTGTGTTCTTACTGATTAATACTGTGTGTTCTTACTGATTAATATGGTGTGTTCTTACTGATTAATACTGTGTGTTCTTACTCATTAATACTGTGTGTTCTTACTCATTAATACTGTGTGTTCTTACTGATTAATATGGTGTGTTCTTACTGATTAATACTGTGTGTTCTTACTCATTAATACTGTGTGTTCTTACTCATTAATACTGTGTGTTATTACTCATTAATATTGTGTGTTCTTATTCATTAATACTGTGTTCTTACTCATTAATACTGTGCGTTCTTACTCATTAATACTGTGTGTTCTTACTCATTAATATTGTGTGTTCTTACTCATTAATACTGTGTGTTCTTACTCATTAATACTGTGTGTTCTTACTCATTAATATTGTGTGTTCTTACTCATTAATACTGTGTTCTTACTCATTAATACTGTGTGTTCTTACTCATTAATACTGTGTTCTTACTCATTAATACTGTGTGTTCTTACTCATTAATACTGTGTGTTCTTACTCATTAATACTGTGTGTTCTTACTCATTAATACTGTGTTCTTACTCATTAATACTGTGTGTTCTTACTCATTAATACTGTGTGTTCTTACTCATTAATACTGTGTGTTCTTACTAATTAATACGGTGTGTTCTTACTCATTAATACTGTGTTCTTACTCATTAATACTGTATGTTCTTACTCATTAATACTGTGTGTTCTTACTCATTAATACCGTGTGTTCTTACTCATTAATACTGTGTGTTCTTACTCATTAATATTGTGTGTTCTTACTCATTAATACTGTGTGTTCTTACCCATTAATATTGTGTTCTTACTCATTAATACTGTGTGTTCTTACTCATTAATACTGTGTGTTCTTACTCATTAATACTGTGTGTTCTTACTCATTAATACTGTGTGTTCTTACTCATTAATACTGTGTGTTCTTACTCATTAATACTGTGTGTTCTTACTAATTAATACTGTGTGTTCTTACTCATTAATACTGTGTGTTCTTACTCATTAATACTGTGTGTTCTTACTAATTAATACTTTGTGTTCTTACTCATTAATACTTTGTGTTCTTACTCATTAATACTGTGTGTTCTTACTCATTAATACTGTGTGTTCTTACTAATTAATACTGTGTGTTCTTACTCATTAATACTGTGTGTTCTTACTCATTAATACTGTGTGTTCTTACTCATTAATACTGTGTGTTCTTACTAATTAATACTGTGTGTTCTTACTCATTAATACTGTGTGTTCTTACTCATTAATACTGTGTGTTCTTACTCATTAATACTGTGTGTTCTTACTCATTAATACTGTGTGTTCTTACTCATTAATACTGTGTGTTCTTACTCATTAATACTGTGTGTTCTTACTCATTAATATTGTGTGTTCTTACTCATTAATACTGTGTTCTTACTAATTAATACTGTGTGTTCTTACTCATTAATACTGTGTGTTCTTACTCATTAATACTGTGTGTTCTTACTCATTAATACTGTGTGTTCTTACTCATTAATACTGTGTGTTCTTACTCATTAATACTGTGTGTTCTTACTCATTAATACTGTGTGTTCTTACTCATTAATATTGTGTGTTCTTACTCATTAATACTGTGTTCTTACTAATTAATACTGTGTGTTCTTACTCATTAATACTGTGTGTTCTTACTAATTAATACTGTGTGTTCTTACTCATTAATACTGTGTGTTCTTACTCATTAATACTGTGTGTTCTTACTCATTAATACTGTGTGTTCTTACTCATTAATACTGTGTGTTCTTACTCATTAATACTGTGTTCTTACTCATTAATACTCTGTGTTCTTACTAATTAATACTGTGTGTTCTTACTCATTAATACTGTGTGTTCTTACTCATTAATACTGTGTGTTCTTACTCATTAATACTGTGTGTTCTTACTCATTAATACTGTGTGTTCTTACTCATTAATACTGTGTTCTTACTCATTAATACTCTGTGTTCTTACTAATTAATACTGTGTGTTCTTACTCATTAATACTGTGTATTCTTTAGGAGAGAAGCAGCAAATACCAAATCCATAGTCTTATGTTAAACCCTTTCGGGGCCCGAACCCACGATCTATCACGCTGAAGGAGATCTCGTTAGCAATCCCGCCACCAATGAGGTTCAATTTAGAAGATATTCACATATTGACTTACGCTGTACATGGTGTCTCCTTTGACCTCGCGTACGATGTTCAATGGCTTCCAACCCATCATCTCAGCAGTTTCAACCTGCGTCTGTTTTGTATCAGATACATCAGTTATAGTAAACTAAAATAAAGGTATACATATTATACTGTTTACAGGACCACAAATTGTGCTAAACCAGGAAATGCTTACCCGTCACGACCACATGGGTACTTGTGCTAAACCAGGAAATACTTACCCGTCGCGACCACATGGATTCGCCTCCACTTTTTGATGGAGAATGTGTTGTTCATCATTTTTAGTTTTCTGTGTTGTTTTTTTTTCTTCGTCCTGTGTCTTATGTATCCAATATTGCCCTTGTGTCTTCTGTACGCAATGTTGGCAATGTCTCTAGATTGCTCATACTTAATTGCCTCTTCGGTTTTCTCTAACGTTTATTCACTAGTTTGTAATATGGTCGATACATGACTGTTGTCTAATGTTAAGCTATTTATTATAGCTGTAGTATGTATGGTCTGTTCATAAATACCGATATATAAATTTTATGAATTTTCTATACCTTAATAGTAGTATACCAACCACCTCCTGATATGCACAACTCACATGCTACGCTCGAGCTTGCAGTTTGTATTCGGACTTTTTACAACGTCACCGTATTCTGAGTGCTAAACTATTAAATCAAGGATTGTTTTTAAAGAATCGTCTCATTTTATCATTCAAAATGGTTTTCAGGAGATCGTGTCTTTATGTTTCACAATACTGATCTCTGAAAACTTTGTAGCAAAACAGAAATACATATTCTGTAAAGTACATACATTATATTAATAGACTAGTGCTTATATTACCTTTATTCCTTTCCCCATGAGATCGGTAACTACTTCTTCCCCCGACTTAAAATGGATTGTTTTTTCGGGAATAAGTGAACTCTTTATTGTGTACTGCCACATGTCGCCATCTTTCTTTACAATAATAGTAGTTTCTGCAGTTCGGAACTTCTCTACCATTTCATCAGCAGCACCTTTTAAACATCAAGTATAGATTGAAAACCAAGCAATCTGATTAGAATTACATCTCTCACGTGACCCCTCCTTTACTAATATTTCGCGGCGCGGGAGATTTGAGAAAACCCCATTATAGGTCACATGTGAGTGATATGTCATGAAAATATAATGATATCTCATGACAGTGACTGAAATGTAGAGCAGCAATAAAACATAGGTCCTTTATATTAATTTGGGTCCAAAAATGGGATGTTGGAATGTTGTTCATGCTCATTCACACTTGTATCCTTTAATGGTAATAGTTTTACTTATGTGGTACGAATGTTCAAACCAATGTTTACTTTTAAGTTTCAATTCAAAACGAAGGGTTCAACTAACTACAACGTGCATATTCTACTCATAAACTTAAAAAATGAAGGCAGTTTAAATGTTGTGTTACTGAGACATGTTAGGGTTAGTGTTATGGTTATGGAGTTTAACGCCACTTTCAACAGTATTTCAGCTATATCGTGGTGGTCAGTTTCATTGGTTGAGGAAACCGGAGTATCCGGAGAAAACCATCGACAAGCCGCCAGTCACTGACAAAGTTTATCACAAAATGTTGTATCGAGTACACCTCGCCCGAGCGGGATTCGAACACACAACGTTAGTGGTGATAGGCACTGATTACACAGGTAGTTGTAAATGTATCTACCATACGATAACGACCACGACTGTCCCACTGAGACATGTGGATAGTTACTAGCCATAATCAGTTAATCTGCTCGCTTTTTGACAAAGTACAAGGACATTATGTTCTGTTGTTTATGAAAGAGTAGGTGATTTTTGTTTGAACATGGGCATTATAATGAAACTTTTCAGCTCATCCTCTCACACATGCTTGTTTTGTAGTATAGCAACATGTTGAGTTTCATTTCAAACCAACAATTAGCAGTAAACACCATTTTCCCGCTCAAGACCAGCACAGCAATCGTTACACAAGGGACCGTTCACACTCATTTTAGCAAATGCGTTATGTTCATTAGTAGAAACCCTATATTATATGGGGAGCGTAGCTATAATCCGACATCCCGTTAGTCCGACAGCCCGCTGGTCCGACAGTGCGATAGTCCGACAGCTCGATAGTCCGACAGAGATGTGCTTGTTTTTCACTTTCACCGTTCAAGTAAGAACAGCAACAAAGTAAACATTCGCGGGAATACATCTAAATATCTAAAGCTTTAGTTTGACCAATTTTCTTGAATATTCGTTTGCATTTGTACTTGTATGACGGAATTTTTTCATTCACTTAAATGAAGAAATAGAAAACTTCTTTAATTCAATGATAATCTCAAAGTCACTACCATACAATTTTCGAGGGGGTATTTTGGATCAAATTAAATCTTTTCGTCTTCTTCGCCGATAAATTATTATTTTTCCGACATAGCCGATGTAGCAGGCAATTTGTTCCGGACTGAGTGAGTGATTGTTGTTTAACACCAATTCAACAATTTTTCAACTATATCATGAGGAGAACAAGTAAATTTTCAATGAGATGATGGTGAGGTCCGCTTTGTACTAGACCAACACGTTAATTTGGATTTTTATAGTGTTAGATCACTGAAACAACATAGCTGGATAGACATGTCGCTCCACTAGGACACATTATCCTGATTCCGAGCCCACCAGTCTTTGATTTTTCTCCTTAATGCTGCGAGCTTAGCGGAGAAACAACAAATACCAATTTTATAGTCTTTGGTTTGACCCGACCGGAGCTCGAACCCACGATCTACCGCACTCTAGACCAACACGCTAACCATTACTCCACCCATTGGATACGATTTGTTCCGAACTGAAAAGACTGCCTTGGCTAGATGAGCCAACCGGAATAAAAGCAAAGGCTACGTCTTCCGGATATGGACAATATATTCAGATCTGTTTTCTTTAATTCTCTAAAGTAAATGTCTTGAAAATTAACTTGATGACAATATTTTAAACATATGCTTCAGTAAACCTTATAAGAATCTTTCAACACCAGTTTTTAATATATGCATCAGTAAACCACAATAAGAATCTTGCAACGCCAGTTTGACGACGGATCTTGCTTTCACACACAAAACTTGACTAAGCGAAAATTTCTCATAAAGAACATATATTTTATTTTCATAGAATAACTATTAAATGTACTTAGTCAGTCGGACTATCGGACTGTCGGACTACCGGACTGTCGGACTACTGGACCGTCGGACTATCAGGCTGTCGGATTATAGGTCTGACCCCATATTATAGTGACTCTTAAATATAGATCAGCAATTAAAGGGTTGTTCCTTTACTTTCATTTTTGTATCTAAGTGTAAAATTGGATTGCTTCCCATGTTCATTTACATCCATATGTACCTGATGAAGGTTGATTCAGAAACGCGTTGTGCGCACTAAATTTGATATCTACGTTTTAGTTCTAGCGGACAACAAGGTTGTTTGTATTATTTAGTTGTTAGATTGATGATTTCAAAACTAAGGTCAATATTGGTCAATAGATTGTGCTGGCAATCATGTTTATCGTGCACTGGTTCTATTTGAGCAGTCAAATTGCATTGATTGGATAATTTGTGTTATACGTCACTGATCAAGATTAAACTGTAAGAAGCGGTAACAATGTTAGCACGGAGTTCATAGAAAAAAACCATTAGAACGATGCTTGTTTCAGCTCTTTTCAGACAATTTGGCTGTTGTTTTTTTTTACATTGCAGGATAAACAAAAAATATACGATTATAATCAGTATATATAAAATTCATTTCACCTCACTGCCAAACAGGACAGAAAGTTCGCCAATGACTCGCTTTTCCACCTATTTCTACATTTCTACAGCTTAAATACGTACAAATAAATTTTATATTTTCCGACGATATACGTATATTGTATATATACTTTCCCTGTACATGCTTTAATTGAATCAAAGTGTAATTCAAGAATTTATAACTGTTATGCATAAATTAAAACAACTATTATAAAGATGAAATATTAATACAGTCTTATAAATACCTGTTTCTTTCCAAAATGCATCAAAATTTTGATAGGTAGAACGGTCTAATTTCCATGTTCCTACAATCTGTGACATTCTTATATTTCGTTGTTGACTGAGTATTTCAATATAATTAATAATAAATAAAAGCAAATTATTGCTATGTTCTGTTCGCTAGAGTTAGTTAGCTGCTCTGTCCAAATTTTGAAGTAAAAAAAATTAAAGTTTCTAGCTATATATCCAATAATTGTGTCCTAAAAATGACACCCACTATTGAGTCATATTCTAGAGTGAATACGATTGATTCGTTATCGTAAGTAGAACGGTCATAATATGAGAGTGCTATTTTTATTTCGTTAATTTTAATGTCGTTGTCAGATTAAATCAAGGTCAATAAATATACCTAAGTAAAATAAATGTAACGTATCACAATACCCATCCTCTCGTAGGTGATAACAGGCTAGGTAACTTAACTATTTGTAGGTGGTATAGACTGGACATGTAATACGACGGGATGTGCAGGAGGAAATCTCACCCAAAACTGAGATAACAATGAAAAGTAAGGGAACATCGCTGTTATTGTAGTTCTTCAACACAAATCACTGTGAGATCATCAATGATGTGTATCACATATACCTCAAAATGAGTATGAGATTACCTAAAACTATAGTATTGCACATACCTCAAAATGAGTGTTATACGGCTCCTAATTGTAGTACAACAAATATCTTGTTAGACGGTCCTTAAATATAGTATGCTATGCAACATCCTATGCAATGCAATGCAATGCAATGCCCCTACCTGTAGTACAACACAGTCATCAAAGTTAATGTTACCCCCCTTAACTGAAGTATAACAGATACCTCACAGTAAGTTACACGGCCCCCACCTGTAGTACAACACATTCATCAAAGTTAATGTTATCCCCCTTAACTGAAGTATAACAGATACCTCACAGTAAGTTAGACGACCCCCACCTGTAGTACAACACATTCATCAAAGTTAATGTTATCCCCCTTAACTGAAGTATAACAGATACCTCACAGTAAGTTAGACGACCCCCACCTGTAGTACAACACATTCATCAAAGTTGATGTTATCCCCCTTAACTGAAGTATAACAGACACCTCACAGTAAGTTAGACGGCCCCCACCTGTAGTACAACACATTCATCAAAGTTAATGTTATCCCCCTTAACTGAAGTATAACAGATACCTCACAGTAAGTTAGACGGCCCCCACCTGTAGTACAACACATTCATCAAAGTTAATGTTACCCCCCTTAACTGAAGTATAACAGATACCTCACAGTAAGTTAGACGGCCCCCACCTGTAGTACAACACATTCATCAAAGTTAATGTTACCCCCCTTAACTGAAGTATAACAGATACCTCACAGTAAGTTAGACGGCCCCCACCTGTAGTACAACACATTCATCAAAGTTAATGTTACCCCCCTTAACTGAAGTATAACAGATACCTCACAGTAAGTTAGACGACCCCCACCTGTAGTACAACACATTCATCAAAGTTAATGTTACCCCCCTTAACTGAAGTATAACAGATACCTCACAGTAAGTTAGACGACCCCCACCTGTAGTACAACACATTCATCAAAGTTAATGTTACCCCCCTTAACTGAAGTATAACAGATACCTCACAGTAAGTTAGACGACCCCCACCTGTAGTACAACACAGTCATCAAAGTTAATGTTACCCCCCTTAACTGAAGTATAACAGATACCTCACAGTAAGTTAGACGACCCCCACCTGTAGTACAACACAGTCATCAAAGTTAATGTTACCCCCCTTAACTGAAGTATAACAGATACCTCACAGTAAGTTAGACGACCCCCACCTGTAGTACAACACAGTCATCAAAGTTAATGTTACCCCCCTTAACTGAAGTATAACAGATACCTCACAGTAAGTTAGACGGCCCCCACCTGTAGTACAACACATTCATCAAAGTTAATGTTACCCCCCTTAACTGAAGTATAACAGATACCTCACAGTAAGTTAGACGACCCCCACCTGTAGTACAACACATTCATCAAAGTTAATGTTACCCCCCTTAACTGAAGTATAACAGATACCTCACAGTAAGTTAGACGGCCCCCACCTGTAGTACAACACATTCATCAAAGTTAATGTTACCCCCCTTAACTGAAGTATAACAGATACCTCACAGTAAGTTAGACGACCCCCACCTGTAGTACAACACATTCATCAAAGTTAATGTTATCCCCCTTAACTGAAGTATAACAGATACCTCACAGTAAGTTAGACGGCCCCCACCTGTAGTACAACACATTCATCAAAGTTAATGTTATCCCCCTTAACTGAAGTATAACAGATACCTCACAGTAAGTTAGACGGCCCCCACCTGTAGTACAACACATTCATCAAAGTTAATGTTATCCCCCTTAACTGAAGTATAACAGATACCTCACAGTAAGTTAGACGGCCCCCACCTGTAGTACAACACATTCATCAAAGTTAATGTTATCCCCCTTAACTGAAGTATAACAGATACCTCACAGTAAGTTAGACGACCCCCACCTGTAGTACAACACAGTCATCAAAGTTAATGTTATCCCCCTTAACTGAAGTATAACAGATACCTCACAGTAAGTTAGACGGCCCCTACCTGTAGTACAACACATTCATCAAAGTTAATGTTACCCCCCTTAACTGAAGTATAACAGATACCTCACAGTAAGTTAGACGGCCCCCACCTGTAGTACAACACATTCATCAAAGTTAATGTTATCCCCCTTAACTGAAGTATAACAGATACCTCACAGTAAGTTAGACGGCCCCCACCTGTAGTACAACACATTCATCAAAGTTAATGTTACCCCCCTTAACTGAAGTATAACAGATACCTCACAGTAAGTTAGACGACCCCTACCTGTAGTACAACACATTCATCAAAGTTAATGTTACCCCCCTTAACTGAAGTATAACAGATACCTCACAGTAAGTTAGACGACCCCCACCTGTAGTACAACACATTCATCAAAGTTAATGTTACCCCCCTTAACTGAAGTATAACAGATACCTCACAGTAAGTTAGACGGCCCCCACCTGTAGTACAACACATTCATCAAAGTTAATGTTACCCCCCTTAACTGAAGTATAACAGATACCTCACAGTAAGTTAGACGACCCCCACCTGTAGTACAACACATTCATCAAAGTTAATGTTACCCCCCTTAACTGAAGTATAACAGATACCTCACAGTAAGTTAGACGACCCCCACCTGTAGTACAACACATTCATCAAAGTTAATGTTACCCCCCTTAACTGAAGTATAACAGATACCTCACAGTAAGTTAGACGACCCCCACCTGTAGTACAACACAGTCATCAAAGTTAATGTTACCCCCCTTAACTGAAGTATAACAGATACCTCACAGTAAGTTAGACGACCCCCACCTGTAGTACAACACATTCATCAACGTTAATGTTACCCCCCTTAACTGAAGTATAACAGATACCTCACAGTAAGTTAGACGACCCCCACCTGTAGTACAACACATTCATCAAAGTTAATGTTATCCCCCTTAACTGAAGTATAACAGACACCTCACAGTAAGTTAGACGACCCCCACCTGTAGTACAACACAGTCATCAAAGTTAATGTTATCCCCCTTAACTGAAGTATAACAGATACCTCACAGTAAGTTAGACGGCCCCCACCTGTAGTACAACACAGTCATCAAAGTTAATGTTACCCCCCTTAACTGAAGTATAACAGATACCTCACAGTAAGTTAGACGGCCCCCACCTGTAGTACAACACATTCATCAAAGTTAATGTTACCCCCCTTAACTGAAGTATAACAGATACCTCACAGTAAGTTAGACGGCCCCCACCTGTAGTACAACACATTCATCAAAGTTAATGTTACCCCCCTTAACTGAAGTATAACAGATACCTCACAGTAAGTTAGACGGCCCCCACCTGTAGTACAACACATTCATCAAAGTTAATGTTACCCCCCTTAACTGAAGTATAACAGATACCTCACAGTAAGTTAGACGACCCCCACCTGTAGTACAACACATTCATCAAAGTTAATGTTACCCCCCTTAACTGAAGTATAACAGATACCTCACAGTAAGTTAGACGGCCCCCACCTGTAGTACAACACAGTCATCAAAGTTAATGTTACCCCCCTTAACTGAAGTATAACAGATACCTCACAGTAAGTTAGACGGCCCCCACCTGTAGTACAACACATTCATCAAAGTTAATGTTATCCCCCTTAACTGAAGTATAACAGATACCTCACAGTAAGTTAGACGCCCCCACCTGTAGTACAACACATTCATCAAAGTTAATGTTACCCCCCTTAACTGAAGTATAACAGATACCTCACAGTAAGTTAGACGGCCCCCACCTGTAGTACAACACATTCATCAAAGTTAATGTTACCCCCCTTAACTGAAGTATAACAGATACCTCACAGTAAGTTAGACGGCCCCCACCTGTAGTACAACACATTCATCAAAGTTAATGTTACCCCCCTTAACTGAAGTATAACAGATACCTCACAGTAAGTTAGACGACCCCCACCTGTAGTACAACACATTCATCAAAGTTAATGTTACCCCCCTTAACTGAAGTATAACAGATACCTCACAGTAAGTTAGACGACCCACACCTGTAGTACAACACATTCATCAAAGTTAATGTTACCCCCCTTAACTGAAGTATAACAGATACCTCACAGTAAGTTAGACGGCCCCCACCTGTAGTACAACACATTCATCAAAGTTAATGTTATCCCCCTTAACTGAAGTATAACAGATACCTCACAGTAAGTTAGACGGCCCCTACCTGTAGTACAACACATTCATCAAAGTTAATGTTATCCCCCTTAACTGAAGTATAACAGATACTTCACAGTAAGTTAGACGACCCCTACCTGTAGTACAACACATTCATCAAAGTTAATGTTACCCCCCTTAACTGAAGTATAACAGATACCTCACAGTAAGTTAGACGACCCCCACCTGTAGTACAACACATTCATCAAAGTTAATGTTACCCCCCTTAACTGAAGTATAACAGACACCTCACAGTAAGTTAGACGGCCCATAGCTGTAGTACAACACATTCATCAAAGTTAATGTTATCCCCCTTAACTGAAGTATAACAGATACCTCACAGTAAGTTAGACGGCCCCCACCTGTAGTGCAACACATTCATCAAAGTTAATGTTACCCCCCTTAACTGAAGTATAACAGATACCTCACAGTAAGTTAGACGACCCCCACCTGTAGTACAACACATTCATCAAAGTTAATGTTACCCCCCTTAACTGAAGTATAACAGATACCTCACAGTAAGTTAGACGGCCCCCACCTGTAGTACAACACATTCATCAAAGTTAATGTTACCCCCCTTAACTGAAGTATAACAGATACCTCACAGTAAGTTAGACGACCCCCACCTGTAGTACAACACATTCATCAAAGTTAATGTTACCCCCCTTAACTGAAGTATAACAGATACCTCACAGTAAGTTAGACGACCCACACCTGTAGTACAACACATTCATCAAAGTTAATGTTACCCCCCTTAACTGAAGTATAACAGATACCTCACAGTAAGTTAGACGGCCCCCACCTGTAGTACAACACATTCATCAAAGTTAATGTTATCCCCCTTAACTGAAGTATAACAGATACCTCACAGTAAGTTAGACGGCCCCTACCTGTAGTACAACACATTCATCAAAGTTAATGTTATCCCCCTTAACTGAAGTATAACAGATACTTCACAGTAAGTTAGACGACCCCTACCTGTAGTACAACACATTCATCAAAGTTAATGTTACCCCCCTTAACTGAAGTATAACAGATACCTCACAGTAAGTTAGACGACCCCCACCTGTAGTACAACACATTCATCAAAGTTAATGTTACCCCCCTTAACTGAAGTATAACAGACACCTCACAGTAAGTTAGACGGCCCATAGCTGTAGTACAACACATTCATCAAAGTTAATGTTATCCCCCTTAACTGAAGTATAACAGATACCTCACAGTAAGTTAGACGGCCCCCACCTGTAGTGCAACACATTCATCAAAGTTAATGTTACCCCCCTTAACTGAAGTATAACAGATACCTCACAGTAAGTTAGACGACCCCCACCTGTAGTACAACACATTCATCAAAGTTAATGTTACCCCCCTTAACTGAAGTATTACAGATACCTCACAGTAAGTTAGACGGCCCCCACCTGTAGTACAACACAGTCATCAAAGTTAATGTTATCCCCCTTAACTGAAGTATAACAGATACCTCACAGTAAGTTAGACGACCCCCACCTGTAGTACAACACATTCATCAAAGTTAATGTTATCCCCCTTAACTGAAGTATAACAGATACCTCACAGTAAGTTAGACGGCCCCCACCTGTAGTACAACACATTCATCAAAGTTAATGTTACCCCCCTTAACTGAAGTATAACAGATACCTCACAGTAAGTTAGACGGCCCCCACCTGTAGTACAACACATTCATCAAAGTTAATGTTATCCCCCTTAACTGAAGTATAACAGATACCTCACAGTAAGTTAGACGACCCCTACCTGTAGTACAACACAGTCATCAAAGTTAATGTTATCCCCCTTAACTGAAGTATAACAGATACCTCACAGTAAGTTAGACGGCCCCCACCTGTAGTACAACACATTCATCAAAGTTAATGTTACCCCCCTTAACTGAAGTATAACAGATACCTCACAGTAAGTTAGACGACCCCCACCTGTAGTACAACACATTCATCAAAGTTAATGTTATCCCCCTTAACTGAAGTATAACAGATACCTCACAGTAAGTTAGACGACCCCCACCTGTAGTACAACACATTCATCAAAGTTAATGTTATCCCCCTTAACTGAAGTATAACAGATACCTCACAGTAAGTTAGACGGCCCATAGCTGTAGTACAACACAGTCATCAAAGTTAATGTTACCCCCCTTAACTGAAGTATAACAGATACCTCACAGTAAGTTAGACGGCCCCCACCTGTAGTACAACACGTTCATCAAAGTTAATGTTATCCCCCTTAACTGAAGTATAACAGATACCTCACAGTAAGTTAGACGACCCCCACCTGTAGTACAACACAGTCATCAAAGTTAATGTTACCCCCCTTAACTGAAGTATAACAGATACCTCACAGTAAGTTAGACGACCCCCACCTGTAGTACAACACAGTCATCAAAGTTAATGTTACCCCCCTTAACTGAAGTATAACAGATACCTCACAGTAAGTTAGACGACCCCCACCTGTAGTACAACACAGTCATCAAAGTTAATGTTACCCCCCTTAACTGAAGTATAACAGATACCTCACAGTAAGTTAGACGACCCCCACCTGTAGTACAACACATTCATCAAAGTTAATGTTATCCCCCTTAACTGAAGTATAACAGATACCTCACAGTAAGTTAGACGACCCATAGCTGTAGTACAACACAGTCATCAAAGTTAATGTTACCCCCCTTAACTGAAGTATAACAGATACCTCACAGTAAGTTAGACGGCCCCCACCTGTAGTACAACACGTTCATCAAAGTTAATGTTATCCCCCTTAACTGAAGTATAACAGATACCTCACAGTAAGTTAGACGACCCCCACCTGTAGTACAACACAGTCATCAAAGTTAATGTTACCCCCCTTAACTGAAGTATAACAGATACCTCACAGTAAGTTAGACGACCCCCACCTGTAGTACAACACAGTCATCAAAGTTAATGTTACCCCCCTTAACTGAAGTATAACAGATACCTCACAGTAAGTTAGACGACCCCCACCTGTAGTACAACACAGTCATCAAAGTTAATGTTACCCCCCTTAACTGAAGTATAACAGATACCTCACAGTAAGTTAGACGACCCCCACCTGTAGTACAACACATTCATCAAAGTTAATGTTATCCCCCTTAACTGAAGTATAACAGATACCTCACAGTAAGTTAGACGACCCCCACCTGTAGTACAACACAGTCATCAAAGTTAATGTTACCCCCCTTAACTGAAGTATAACAGATACCTCACAGTAAGTTAGACGACCCCCACCTGTAGTACAACACATTCATCAAAGTTAATGTTATCCCCCTTAACTGAAGTATAACAGATACCTCACAGTAAGTTAGACGACCCATAGCTGTAGTACAACACAGTCATCAAAGTTAATGTTACCCCCCTTAACTGAAGTATAACAGATACCTCACAGTAAGTTAGACGACCCATAGCTGTAGCATAATGCTTATCTCAAACTAAGTTAGACAGTTAACTGTAGTATAACACCTACTTCATACTGAGTGTGAGACGGCCGCTAATTGCAGTATAGCAAATTCCTCAATAATAATTCTGAGACCTACCTCTTAAGACATACATCAAAGTTGATTAGACGACCCCATTTGTGACACAGATATTCCGTAACGGCTAAGATCTTTTATAAGGAACTGCTGACTAATCGCGATCATCCGGTGTTTTGGTGGAGTTCATTTGTTTTCTGTATTGTGTTTTTTTGTTGTTGCTGTCTTCGTTCTTTATGTTATGTGCAATGTTGCATGTGTCTCTGGAATATATATTCTTGATTGCCCTTTTTGTATTCTATAACGTTTGTCTAGTGAGACTTCCTCTAGCCTGTATCATAACATATACCTCGAAATAAACTTACCATTAACCATTACAGAATTGAAACGTTTGTGTTTTCGAGTATTTGTTAACAATGGGAATATAGCTTTAAAATCTTTCACGAAATTAAGTGTAATATATTTTTTCTTTAATTTTATTTATAATTTTGTTATATCAACAAATAAAGAGTTTAATGTTAAGATATTGAGCAAATTATATAAGACTGTGAATGAATGATGCTTTCCAAATGTCACCAACATTGTCCTAAACCAGGAAAGTTACCCATTTTACACCCTCTCTTCGATTTTTCGGAATTGTTTTGTTTTATTTTACTATATAAATCATTTCTAGAGTCTATTATACTAAGCTATTTTTATCTCTCGTCTTTTTACTGATTATTTCAACGTTCACAACATAAATGATTGCGATATTGTTTTGTTTTTGACAACAAAAATCTTGATAGATTTAGTTAGTTGCTATGACGAAATTTTGAAATAGAAGTACATTCTTTAACTATATAACCAACAATATTGCATAATATTATATTCTGTCATTTAATCTTTGTTTTCAGTAATTTTCCATTTTCAATACACAAATAAGTAGAACGGTCAATCTATTAAATAAATAAACACAAAAAAGTAGAACGGTAACCTTTATGAAAAGTGTTTTTTTGTTTAAAATCGTTGACTAATCATTCAAAGGAGAAAAACATAATAAAAATGTAGATTTCGAATTCAGTGCGTACGACTTGTTTCTGTAGTAACATTCATCAAAGAATAAAAATATACCCATATTAGGTACAATGTATAGCTGTTTTGTAAATACCCATATTCTGTACACTTTAGCCTTGCTAGATTAGGTACAATGTATAGCTGTTTTGTAAATACCCATATTCTGTACACTTTAGCCTTGCTAGATTAGGTACAATGTATAGCTGTTTTGTAAATACCCATATTCTGTACACTTTAGCCTTGCTAGATTAGGTACAATGTATAGCTGTTTTGTAAATACCCATAGTCTGTACACTTTTAGCCTTGCTAGATTAGGTACAATGTATAGCTGTTTTGTAAATACCCATATTCTGTACACTTTAGCCTTGCTAGATTAGGTACAATGTATAGCTGTTTTGTAAATACCCATATTCTGTACACTTTAGCCTTGCTAAATTAGGTACAATGTATAGCAGTTTTGTAAATACCCACATTCTGTACACTTTTAGCCTTGCTAGATTAGGTACAATGTATAGCTGTTTTGTAAATACCCATGTTCTGTACACTTTTAGCCTTGCTAGATTAGGTACAATGTATAGCTGTTTTGTAAATACCCATATTCTGTACACTTTTAGCCTTGCTAGATTAGGTACAATGTATAGCTGTTTTGTAAATACTCATATTCTGTACACTTTAGCCTTGCTAGATTAGGTACAATATATAGCTGTTTTGTAAATACCCATATTCTGTACACTTTTAGCCTTGCTAGATTAGGTACAATGTATAGCTGTTTTGTAAATACCCATATTCTGTACACTTTTAGCCTTGCTAGATTAGGTACAATGTATAGCTGTTTTGTAAATACCCATATTCTGTACACTTTTAGCCTTGCTAGATTAGGTACAATGTATAGCTGTTTTGTAAATACCCATATTCTGTACACTTTAGCCTTGCTAGATTAGGTACAATGTATAGCTGTTTTGTAAATACCCATATTCTGTACACTTTAGCCTTGCTAGATTAGGTACAATGTATAGCTGTTATGTAAATACCCATATTCTGTACACTTTAGCCTTGCTAGATTAGGTACAATGTATAGCTGTTTTGTAAATACCCATATTCTGTACACTTTAGCCTTGCTAGATTAGGTACAATGTATAGCTGTTTTGTAAATACCCATATTCTGTACACTTTAGCCTTGCTAGATTAGGTACAATGTATAGCTGTTTTGTAAATACCCATATTCTGTACACTTTAGCCTTGCTAGATTAGGTACAATGTATAGCTGTTTTGTAAATACCCATATTCTGTACACTTTAGCCTTGCTAGATTAGGTACAATGTATAGCTCTTTTGTAAATACCCATATTCTGTACACTTTTAGCCTTGCTAGATTAGGTACAATGTATAGCTGTTTTGTAAATACCCATATTCTATACACTTTTAGCCTTGCTAGATTAGGTACAATGTATAGCTGTTTTGTAAATACCCATATTCTGTACACTTTAGCCTTGCTAGATTAGGTACAATGTATAGCTGTTTTGTAAATACCCATATTCTGTACACTTTAGCCTTGCTAGATTAGGTACAATGTATAGCTGTTTTGTAAATACCAATATTCTGTACACTTTTAGCCTTGCTAGATTAGGTACAATGTATAGCTGTTTTGTAAATACCCATATTCTATACACTTTTAGCCTTGCTAGATTAGGTACAATGTATAGCTGTTTTGTAAATACCCATATTCTGTACACTTTAGCCTTGCTAGATTAGGTACAATGTATAGCTGTTTTGTAAATACCCATATTCTGTACACTTTTAGCCTTGCTAGATTAGGTACAATGTATAGCTGTTTTGTAAATACCCATATTCTGTACACTTTAGCCTTGCTAGATTAGGTACAATGTATAGCTGTTTTGTAAATACCCATATTCTGTACACTTTTAGCCTGGCTAGATTAAGTACAATGTATAGCTGTTTTGTAAATACCCATATTATGTACACTTTTAGCCTTACTAGATTAGGTACAATGTATAGCTGTTTTGTAAATACCCATATTCTGTACACTTTTAGCCTTGCTAGATTAGGTACAATGTATAGCTGTTTTGTAAATACCCATATTCTGTACACTTTTAGCCTTGCTAGATTAAGTACAGTGTATAGTTGTTTTGTAAATACCCATATTCTGTACACTTTAGCCTTGCTAGATTAGGTACAATGTATAGCTGTTTTGTAAATACCCATATTCTGTACACTTTAGCCTTGCTAGATTAGGTACAATGTATAGCTGTTTTGTAAATACCCATATTCTGTACACTTTAGCCTTGCTAGATTAGGTACAATGTATAGCTGTTTTGTAAATACCCATATTCTGTACACTTTAGCCTTGCTAGATTAGGTACAATGTATAGCTGTTTTGTAAATACCCATATTCTGTACACTTTAGCCTTGCTAGATTAGGTACAATGTATAGCTGTTTTGTAAATACCCATATTCTGTACACTTTAGCCTTGCTAGATTAGGTACAATGTATAGCTGTTTTGTAAATACCCATATTCTGTACACTTTAGCCTTGCTAGATTAGGTACAATGTATAGCTGTTTGTAAATACCCATATTCTGTACACTTTAGCCTTGCTAGATTAGGTACAATGTATAGCTGTTTTGTAAATACCCATATTCTGTACACTTTTAGCCTTGCTAGATTAGGTACAATGTATAGCTGTTTTGTAAATACCCATATTCTATACACTTTTAGCCTTGCTAGATTAGGTACAATGTATAGCTGTTTTGTAAATACCCATATTCTGTACACTTTAGCCTTGCTAGATTAGGTACAATGTATAGCTGTTTTGTAAATACCCATATTCTGTACACTTTAGCCTTGCTAGATTAGGTACAATGTATAGCTGTTTTGTAAATACCCATATTCTGTACACTTTTAGCCTTGCTAGATTAGGTACAATGTATAGCTGTTTTGTAAATACCCATATTCTATACACTTTTAGCCTTGCTAGATTAGGTACAATGTATAGCTGTTTTGTAAATACCCATATTCTGTACACTTTAGCCTTGCTAGATTAGGTACAATGTATAGCTGTTTTGTAAATACCCATATTCTGTACACGTTAGCCTTGCTAGATTAGGTACAATGTATAGCTGTTTTGTAAATACCCATATTCTGTACACTTTTAGCCTTGCTAGATTAGGTACAATGTATAGCTGTTTTGTAAATACCCATATTCTGTACACTTTTAGCCTTGCTAGATTAGGTACAATGTATAGCTGTTTTGTAAATACCCATATTCTGTACACTTTAGCCTTGCTAGATTAGGTACAATGTATAGCTGTTTTGTAAATACCCATATTCTGTACACTTTTACCCTGGCTAGATTAAGTACAATGTATAGCTGTTTTGTAAATACCCATATTATGTACACTTTTAGCCTTGCTAGATTAGGTACAATGTATAGCTGTTTTGTAAATACCCATATTCTGTACACTTTTAGCCTTGCTAGATTAGGTACAATGTATAGCTGTTTTGTAAATACCCATATTCTGTACACTTTTAGCCTTGCTAGATTAAGTACAGTGTATAGTTGTTTTGTAAATACCCATATTCTGTACACTTTAGCCTTGCTAGATTAGGTACAATGTATAGCTGTTTTGTAAATACCCATATTCTGTACACTTTAGCCTTGCTAGATTAGGTACAATGTATAGCTGTTTTGTAAATACCCATATTCTGTACACTTTAGCCTTGCTAGATTAGGTACAATGTATAGCTGTTTTGTAAATACCCATATTCTGTACACTTTAGCCTTGCTAGATTAGGTACAATGTATAGCTGTTTTGTAAATACCCATATTCTGTACACTTTAGCCTTGCTAGATTAGGTACAATGTATAGCTGTTTTGTAAATACCCATATTCTGTACACTTTAGCCTTGCTAGATTAGGTACAATGTATAGCTGTTTTGTAAATACCCATATTCTGTACACTTTAGCCTTGCTAGATTAGGTACAATGTATAGCTGTTTTGTAAATACCCATATTCTGTACACTTTTAGCATTGCTAGATTAGGTACAATGTATAGCTGTTTTGTAAATACCCATATTCTGTACACTTTAGCCTTGCTAGAATAGCTACAATGTATAGTTGTTTTGTATATACCCATATTCTGTACACTTTTAACCTTGCTAGATTAGGTACAATGTATAGCTGTTTTGTAAATACCCATATTCTGTACACTTTTAGCCTTGCTAGATTAGGTACAATGTATAGCTGTTTTGTAAATACCCATATTCTGTACACTTTTAGCCTTGCTAGATTAGGTACAATGTATAGCTGTTTTGTAAATACCCATATTCTGTACACTTTAGCCTTGGTAGATTAGGTACAATGTATAGCTGTTTTGTAAATACCCATATTCTGTACACTTTTAGCCTTGCTAGATTAGGTACAATGTATAGCTCTTTTGTAAATACCCATATTCTGTACACTTTTAGCCTTGCTAGATTAGGTACAATGTATAGCTGTTTTGTAAATACCCATATTCTGTACACTTTAGCCTTGCTAGATTAGGTACAATGTATAGTTGTTTTGTAAATACCCATATTCTGTACACTTTTAGCCTTGCTAGATTAGGTACAATGTATAGCTGTTTTGTAAATACCCATATTCTGTACACTTTTAGCCTTGCTAGATTAGGTACAATGTATAGCTGTTTTGTAAATACCCATATTCTGTACACTTTTAGCCTTGCTAGATTAGGTACAATGTATAGCTGTTTTGTAAATACCCATATTCTGTACACTTTTAGCCTTGCTAGATTAGGTACAATGTATAGCTGTTTTGTAAATACCCATATTCTGTACACTTTTAGCCTTGCTAGATTAGGTACAATGTATAGCTGTTTTGTAAATACCCATATTCTGTACACTTTAGCCTTGATAGATTAGCTACAATGTATAGCTGTTTTGTAAATACCCATATTCTGTACACTTTTAGCCTTGCTAGATTAGGTACAATGTATAGCTGTTTTGTAAATACCCATATTCTGTACACTTTAGCCTTGCTAGATTAGGTACAATGTATAGCTGTTTTGTAAATACCCATATTCTGTACACTTTTACCCTGGCTAGATTAAGTACAATGTATAGCTGTTTTGTAAATACCCATATTATGTACACTTTTAGCCTTGCTAGATTAGGTACAATGTATAGCTGTTTTGTAAATACCCATATTCTGTACACTTTTAGCCTTGCTAGATTAGGTACAATGTATAGCTGTTTTGTAAATACCCATATTCTGTACACTTTTAGCCTTGCTAGATTAAGTTCAGTGTATAGTTGTTTTGTAAATACCCATATTCTGTACACTTTAGCCTTGCTAGATTAGGTACAATGTATAGCTGTTTTGTAAATACCCATATTCTGTACACTTTAGCCTTGCTAGATTAGGTTCAATGTATAGCTGTTTTGTAAATACCCATATTCTGTACACTTTAGCCTTGCTAGATTAGGTACAATGTATAGCTGTTTTGTAAATACCCATATTCTGTACACTTTAGCCTTGCTAGATTAGGTACAATGTATAGCTGTTTTGTAAATACCCATATTCTGTACACTTTAGCCTTGCTAGATTAGGTACAATGTATAGCTGTTTTGTAAATACCCATATTCTGTACACTTTAGCCTTGCTAGATTAGGTACAATGTATAGCTGTTTTGTAAATACCCATATTCTGTACACTTTAGCCTTGCTAGATTAGGTACAATGTATAGCTGTTTTGTAAATACCCATATTCTGTACACTTTAGCCTGGCTAGATTAGCTACAATGTATAGTTGTTTTGTATATACCCATATTCTGTACACTTTTAACCTTGCTAGATTAGGTACAATGTATAGCTGTTTTGTAAATACCCATATTCTGTACACTTTTAGCCTTGCTAGATTAGGTACAATGTATAGCTGTTTTGTAAATACCCATATTCTGTACACTTTTAGCCTTGCTAGATTAGGTACAATGTATAGCTGTTTTGTAAATACCCATATTCTGTACACTTTAGCCTTGGTAGATTAGGTACAATGTATAGCTGTTTTGTAAATACCCATATTCTGTACACTTTTAGCCTTGCTAGATTAGGTACAATGTATAGCTCTTTTGTAAATACCCATATTCTGTACACTTTTAGCCTTGCTAGATTAGGTACAATGTATAGCTGTTTTGTAAATACCCATATTCTGTACACTTTAGCCTTGCTAGATTAGGTACAATGTATAGTTGTTTTGTAAATACCCATATTCTGTACACTTTTAGCCTTGCTAGATTAGGTACAATGTATAGCTGTTTTGTAAATACCCATATTCTGTACACTTTTAGCCTTGCTAGATTAGGTACAATGTATAGCTGTTTTGTAAATACCCATATTCTGTACACTTTTAGCCTTGCTAGATTAGGTACAATGTATAGCTGTTTTGTAAATACCCATATTCTGTACACTTTTAGCCTTGCTAGATTAGGTACAATGTATAGCTGTTTTGTAAATACCCATATTCTGTACACTTTTAGCCTTGCTAGATTAGGTACAATGTATAGCTGTTTTGTAAATACCCATATTCTGTACACTTTAGCCTTGATAGATTAGCTACAATGTATAGCTGTTTTGTAAATACCCATATTCTGTACACTTTTAGCCTTGCTAGATTAGGTACAATGTATAGCTGTTTTGTAAATACCCATATTCTGTACACTTTAGCCTTGCTAGATTAGGTACAATGTATAGCTGTTTTGTAAATACCCATATTCTGCACACTTTAGCCTTGCTAGATTAGGTACAATGTATAGCTGTTTTGTAAATACCCATATTCTGTACACTTTTAGCCTTGCTAGATTAGGTACAATGTAGAGCTGTTTTGTAAATACCCATATTCTGTACACTTTAGCCTTGCTAGATTAGCTACAATGTATAGTTGTTTTGTATATACCCATATTCTGTAAAATTTTAACCTTGCTAGATTAGGTACAATGTATAGCTGTTTTGTAAATACCCATATTCTGTACACTTTTAACCTTGCTAGATTAGGTACAATGTATAGCTGTTTTGTAAATACCCATATTCTGTACACTTTAGCCTTGCTAGATTAGCTACAATGTATAGTTGTTTTGTAAATACCCATATTCTGTACACTTTTAGCCTTGCTAGATTAGGTACAATGTATAGGTGTTTTGTAAATACCCATAGTCTGTACACTTTTAGCCTTGCTAGATTAGGTACAATGTATAGCTGTTTTGTAAATACCCATATTCTGTACACTTTTAGCCTTGCTAGATTAGGTACAGTGTATAGTTGTTTTGTAAATACCTATATTCTGTACACTTTTAGCCTTGCTAGATTAGGTACAATGTATAGCTGTTTTGTAAATACCCATATTCTGTACACTTTAGCCTTGCTAGATTAGGTACAATGTATAGCTGTTTTGTAAATACCCATATTCTGTACACTTTTAGCCTTGCTAGATTAGGTACAATGTATAGCTGTTTTGTAAATACCCATATTCTGTACACTTTAGCCTTGCTAGATTAGGTACAATGTATAGCTGTTTTGTAAATACCCATATTCTGTACACTTTTAGGCTTGCTAGATTAGGTACAATGTATAGCTGTTTTGTAAATACCCATATTCTGTACACTTTTGGCCTTGCTAGATTAGGTACAGTGTATAGGTGTTTTGTAAATACCCATATTCTGTACACTTTTAGCCTTGCTAGATTAGGTACAATGTATAGCTGTTTTGTAAATACCCATATTCTGTACACTTTAGCCTTGCTAGATTAGGTACAATGTATAGTTGTTTTGTAAATACCCATATTCTGTACACTTTTAGCCTTGCTAGATTAGGTACAATGTATAGCTGTTTTGTAAATACACATATTCTGTACACTTTTAGCCTTGCTAGATTAGGTACAATGTATAGCTTTTTGTAAATACACATATTCTGTACACTTTTAGCCTTGCTAGATTAGGTACAATGCATAGCTGTTTTGTAAATACCCATATTCTGTACACTTTTAGCCTTGCTAGATTAGGTACAATGTATAGCTGTTTTGTAAATACCCATATTCTGTACACTTTAGCCTTGCTAGATTAGGTACAGTGTATAGTTGTTTTGTAAATACCCATATTCTGTACACTTTTAGCCTTGCTAGATTAGGTGCAGTGTATAGCTGTTTTGTAAATACCCATATTCTGTACACTTTAGCCTTGCTAGATTAGGTACAATGTATAGCTGTTTTGTTAATACCCATATTCTGTACACTTTTAGCCTTGCTAGATTAGGTACAATGTATAGCTGTTTTGTAAATACCCATATTCTGTACACTTTTAGCCTTGCTAGATTAGGTACAATGTATAGCTGTTTTGTAAATACCCATATTCTGTACACTTTAGCCTTGCTAGATTAGGTACAGTGTATAGTTGTTTTGTAAATACCCATATTCTGTACACTTTAGCCCTGCTAGATTAGGTACAATGTATAGCTGTTTTGTAAATACCCATATTCTGTACACTTTAGCCTTGCTAGACTAGGTACAATGTATAGCTGTTTTGTAAATACCCATATTCTGTACACTTTAGCCTTGCTAGATTAGGTACAGTGTATAGTTGTTTTGTAAATACCCATATTCTGTACACTTTTAGCCTTGCTAGATTAGGTGCAGTGTATAGCTGTTTTGTAAATACCCATATTCTGTACACTTTAGCCTTGCTAGATTAGGTACAATGTATAGCTGTTTTGTAAATACCCATATTCTATACACTTTTAGCCTTGCTAGATTAGGCACAATGTATAGCTGTTTTGTAAATACCCTTATTCTGTACACTTTTAGCCTTGCTAGATTAGGTACAATGTATAGCTGTTTTGTAAATACCCATATTCTGTACACTTTAGCCTTGCTAGATTAGGTACAATGTATAGCTGTTTTGTAAATACCCATATTCTGTACACTTTTAGCCTTGCTAGATTAGGTACAATGTATAGTTGTTTTGTAAATACCCATATTCTGTACACTTTTAGCCTTGCTAGATTAGGTGCAGTGTATAGCTGTTTTGTAAATACCCATATTCTGTACACTTTAGCCTTGCTAGGTTAGGTACAATGTATAGTTGTTTTGTAAATACCCATATTCTGTACACTTTCGCCTTGCTAGATTAGGTACAATGTATAGCTGTTTTGTAAATTGTTCACAGACCTGTACGTATACTCATGGACAGGATATCCAACCCCCTTTTTTGCAAAAACTACGAAAAAAGTATGTAGTATCCTTCGGCTTTTATTTTTGATTTAATCATAAGATAAACTGATTAATCATCAAATAATTACCCTTCCATACCAAACAGTTGTTTTAAAAAATCCATCATTGATTTATATTTATACTTATAAATATACAAATCGAAGATGGATTGTTTTAAAACGCCTGTTCTAATAATAGCAAAATGTATAAGTTCACCGTTCTACTTATGAAATCCGGTGAAAACAAAGTGTATATTACATACAATACAAACTATTTGATGCATAGTTAGAACCTTTACTTCTATTACATACTTGATACTTTTATTGAATACTTTATACTTTTATTGCATACTTTAATCAAAGCAGCTGCACACATTGCACCTAAATCTAGTAAGCCTTTGTAGTAGTACAAAATATCCCATTTACATTCTTTAACCTTATAACAACAAGCAAACGACGTAATATATAAAGTTACTTTTCATATGCTACTTATTTCCGTATATACATTTCGTCATTTGACCGTTTTACCTTTTTGTGTATAAAATTATGTTGTTTACCGTTCTACTTTTTTGAGTGTGTATACATTTCATATGTTTACCGTTCTACTTTTTTGAGTGTGTATACATTTCATATGTTTACCGTTCTACTTTTTTGAGTGTGTATACATTTCATATGTTTACCGTTCTACTTTTTTGAGTGTGTATACATTTCATATGTTTACCGTTCTACTTTTTTGAGTGTGTATACATTTCATATGTTTACCGTTCTACTTTTTTGAGTGTGTATACATTTCATATGTTGAACGTTCTACTTTTTTGAGTGTGTATGTACATTTCATATGTTTACCGTTCTACTTTTTTGAGTGTGTATACATTTCATATATTGAACGTTCTACTTTTTTTGTGCATAGTGCATAGGTTGAGTGTTCTACTTAATTTTTTTGGCTTTGTTTATTGACATTTATTTCAATGTCAGAACGTACAAAATATTGTCATACATAGAAAAAGGCTTCTATTATATTATGGAGAGAGAGAGAGAGAGAGAGAGAGAGAGAGAGGAGAGAGAGAGGGGGGCTTCTATTATATTATGGAGAGAGAGAGAGAGAGAGAGAGGCTTCTATTATATTATGGAGAGAGAGAGAGAGAGAGAGAGAGAGAGAGAGAGAGGGCATCGTATAATATATCCATTTTCTTTATTAAATATTTTAACATTAAAATATTTATTTCTTCATATATTAGTAACATAATTTGGATCTCCAAGGGCAATACAGATATAAACAAACGATTAACTTGCAGAGATTCACTTACACTCAAAAAAGATCACATACTATAAGCTAATCTAAGGTGAATTAACCTAAATTTGTTACGATATCTCACGTTTTATCAATGATAGCATACCAGGTAACTCAAAGGTTTTATATGTGGTATGTACTACATATTTAACACGATATGATAAATATACTGAACCGCCAAAGAAACGTCGGGTAAATTAGAGTATCAAACTGCCTTTTCTTTTTAAAGTAATATTACACCAGTTTTGGGTGAAGAAAATTTTTCCCTGAAAATTCAATTTGGAATACGGCGGTACCTTTACTAAGCTATTCATGCATGTTTCAACGCAGGTGTGTTAATGCTGTTTCTAAGATTGCATGCAATAAAAAAGTGGGGTCAGGTATGTAATACAAATTAATGAGTAAAACATAACAATATTTGATGCATATTGCAACCTGCAGTTATTTATGCATGTTCGAAAGTGAAAATGTTTCAACTTTGTGCGAGTCAACGTGGATTTCTGTAAATAAAATGATGGTCACGTGACTACAATCAGTGCCTTAACTAATTTCGGAAAGTTCTAGTATTTAGAGTGAAAGTTGAATTAAAAACTGGATATTTTCTGAAAGATTTTTTGTTTTTGTTTAAGAAAAGTGCTACGAGAGCTACTATGCAGCCAACAATGGAGATTAAGACAAGATAAAACGCGGAAAATTGACGATTCCTGTTGGCCAATGGTGTAACATTGTAAATCGTCGTCTTCTGTCAAGTTTTTCATTGATCTCGTAGCAAAATCATATATCTTTATTATCTGCTCTTTATGAATATATTTTTAACTGTGAATTTATTGACACGTACATTCTAGAACTTTCATGACGAAGTGTACTCACTCAATATTTAATCAATCTCGAAAACAATAAAACACTCAAGTGATCCGGCGCACCGATAAAGGGAGGTAACAATATGTGTTAACTCTATCGGCGGCAAATATGAAAACAATATAATTTTTTGGTTTATTTAATTAAAGTAAACTAAATTTGTCGTCGATTCGATAATTAATCAATTGTTTATTTCACATATAAAAAAAAGGTTTCTGTGAAGTGATTGTTAATAAATTGTAAAATGGTGTAATTATCCATGTCAACTTCTATCACTATCAGTATCACACAATCTTGTACCTGGTCACGGGCGTCATATACAAAACAAAATATTGAATATCCATGTATTACTTATTCATGTATCAGAGACATATAACACAATTATGTCTCTGCATGCATTGGGTATATCTACAAGCATATCAACAAAAACTAAAGATTGCGCAACACGAACCCTACTAAAAACCGGGGGTGAACTCAGGTTCTCCGGAAAGGTAAGCAGTTCCTGCTCCACATGTGCCACCCGTCGTGTTGCATTTTGACAAGCCCAACTCCTACGACGTTGGTTCCAGTCCCGTTATCCACCTGAAATGTTGAAGTTTTCAAACATCAACCCAGGGCCTGGTGTTTCACATGTCAGTTTGATATATTTGGTCGCGCTTTCTTCTCCCATTCAGTCTGGTAGTTTTTATACTGAAAAATTGCTGAAATAAAATGAAAAACTAAAAATAGAACACTGTTGGAACTGTTTCAAAATCCAATAAAAAATCGTTAGAAATAAGCAAAATCGATACCACAAACTCACAAATTACGCTCACTATCATAGCTTGGTATAGACACTTCAATAAAAAGTGGCGGTGTTAAACTAGCTTTATGGGCTCAAACCTCCTCTATGAGTGAAATGATGTGGTCATACAAGTTTTTTCCACGTGAGGAAAAATACAATCTTCTCATAACCTGGCGAACAGTGAAAGTGATGATAAAATAGCTTGGAGTGTTCCTAGTAACATCAGTACTTAGCTCAAAACATCTACAACTTTGCATATGGTTAAATAATCGAGTTAAACCAGACAACCGCATCGGTGGCGTAATTGTTAGCGTGTTCGCTTCGATTGCGATAGATCGTGGGTTCGAGCCCCAGTCGGGTCAAACCAAAGATTATAAAATTGGTATTTGGTGCTTCTCCGCTAAGACTGGTCGGCTCGGAATAAGAATAATGTGTCCGAGTGGAGTGACATGTCGATATATTTAAGCAGTTATGGACAATTCCATTAACCATACATGGCACTTAAAGTTGACCCAACCATAATAGTCATTTTACTTTATCTGTTGCATTTTAACTTGGTAAGACACCCACCCATACAGGTGAATTAAAAGTGCCATCTCTGGGTGCCATGTTTTAATACAAGAGCCATAATGAAGAAAACCTCAATAAAACAATGCTTTAGATTTGTACCAAAGAAACATTCATAAAGAAAAAAGAAAGAAAAAAAAGATATTTGAGCTTCAGTTTCAAGAGCTCAATTATATAATTAATTTTATGTATAAAGAAAAATAATGTATACCTGTGCTACAGTTTCAAAATGTGCATGGCTTTTCTGTAAGGCCTTCACTCTCTGTAGACTACTGCCAATTGTTGTATACTTCTTTAAAAAAGCCATCACCATGGCTATCCAACCAGTCTATTACCTGTTGATATCACAAAAATCATTAACAATATTTTGAGGAAACTTTATTTGTACTCTTAGACATATCAGAATCGAAATAAATCATTTTTTGAGTTTTAACATGGATTGGCGGATATTAGTAAATTTTATCCCTCGCTTCTGGCTCGGGATAAAATACTAATATCCGCCGATCCATGTTAAAACTCACAACACATTCTGGCTTCCATGATTTATTTCTTAATTATTTTTGATTTTATTCATATTACGTGCCTACATTGGTTATACATTGACTTTGTATTGAATTATATATATATATATATACCTTATTGTAATTAGACATTTACGGAAAGTGTAGGACTATGAATCCTAGTACGAATACGAGTACTACTTCGACAGGAAATATACAGGGATGGTCTCAAAAGAAATAAACAAAATCTTTTGAAGTCGTTGGATAATCTTGTTCTCGTAATTTTGAATTTTATATTGCGACAATCGTTGGTGACTTTGCATTATTTCGTTACTGCGCGTTATTTTTATGAATGGAATTTTCTCCTGGCCAGCTAAAGCGTATTAATCTTTTTCTCTAGATTTCCATATATGGCTCTCCTTTCTATCGTTATTTTTAGGAATGATTTTATCCAATCATAGGTCGTCAAATAAATACAACATCGTACAATAATGACCCCCTACACTCTAGACAACAGATCGTTAGGAAATCAGAATGTTTAAACTAAATCGCCTCATATCTGAATACCGGATTAAAGTTGAACACGCAATATGTGGACTTAAATGTTACAAGGTGATGGGAACACTTTGGATGCATCCTCGACCAAAGCTTAAGAATTTAGTCAAAATATGTGCAGGATTTGTTAATCGTCGAAAAACACTGTTCAACGATTAAATATATACATGTTTTAATATAAGTCTTTTTAATACCTGTATGAATATTAGTATGATTCATACTCTTAGTCTGAGTCATACACTTTCCGTAAATACCTAATACTGGCATTGTATCCTTATATTTTACTTTGCTTTTGTAAAATTTCCTTATAAGTGTAAAAAAAACATACGATGATCAAATTACATTTGTTAAATAACCATTATCGTTTTCTACTTTGACAATAGACCGAATAATCTGTCTCTTGTGTGTCTATATTTGTCATTATATATTTCCTTTTTATTATTTGGACATTTTTTTTTTGACACAATATTCTCTGAAAACCTTAGGGCAAGGTGGGATTGAAACTAAAACAATCATAATTTCGTTGTGCACAAGTAGAACAGTATAGTCTCCAGAGTTAATTCTTGTTACTGATTGCTCTAATTTTCAAATCTTCTCGGGGGCTCATTGTATGTGTGTCATAAAAAAAATGTCCAAATAATAAAAAGAAAATATATATGTATTTTACTTTGCAAACCTGTGGTCATTAACGTTTCTACCTTTTTCAAATCTACTCGTGGGAAATTTCCACTTACCCAAACGTCCTGCAAGATTTCTCTTATATCATGGTTCTAACGTGTAGCGAATTTACACGTGGGGAAAACTAGCTGGTAGCTAGATATAAAAAATAAAACTGGTTTCTATCAATAAATCCAAATAATATTTTACAAAACAAATTAACAATGTTCATATATGGTAGTCCAATATAACAATTACGGTAAGTCCAGTATAACGATAAAATGTTCACAACATACGATGTCCGTACACTATACGATCAGGAATCCTCATTGATTATTTACACTATTTCGGGTCTCAATTTATACAAATTTTCATGACAACGACTTGTTGTTACTCATGAAATGACATATTGAAACGTATCGGATTAAGTGCGAATAATAACAATAGATATGAAATTAACAAAAAACTGAGTAATTAAAACTTAATCTCCTTAGATACAATAGTTTTTTATATTGTCATTTTCATCACGACAAACGATAATGTTTATACAACGTTACACGGATATAAAGTACAGATGACTTTCGATCCTTTGTTAACGATTGGAAACGATAATGAGAATTTGGACTGGACGCTATCGTCTTCTTTACAAAATGTTACAGTATCAGATATGGAAGTTATGGCTAACGCCTTCACAAGACTCGTAGCGATTGTAAACAGATTTGCTGATGTAACTATTTCCTCCTCCCGTCTTCATGGCGACCTTCTTGATCGTCTGAACCGTACCCGTATTGAATCTGAGGGCATCGGTCTTTGTCTTGCTGGGAGAAAGAGACGGTCACGTAGGGATCTACCACAGTTCTCAGAGTCTCCAACATTTCGTTTATGACGTACATCGTTCCTTCGTACTGGCACTGGAAACCCACTACTACAGAAATCTCCGAACTAGTTTCCTGTACTACTTCGACACAGAATAGCTCGAAGGTAATCTCCGTCCCGTTCTTCACGCCCTTCACCATAAATCTTCCCGGGGTCGTGGTGACTATGCGGACGGGAGACTTTTCGTCCACGCAGGCCAGAGCGTCCAGCAGCGGTTTCAGGTATAGACGAATGACCAACATGTTTCCATCACTACAGTGTAGGAGCTAATTCATGAGATCTGCAGCTATTATGATTATGATCGTAGACATGAACTGGTTATTTACGTCTACGATCGACAACCCCGCGCTGGTAAATCGCAGGTCCACATGGTCCGAAGTGTAACTCGCTACTCGTAACGGAGACAGCAAATACAAACTACTGGGTAGAAAGAATCCGAGCGAATCATGGTCAGTAGACATGTTCTGTACTTTCTTCGATGCAGGAGATTGTTCGGTAAACATATCCTGTTCCTCGGCAGAAGAATATCCGAAACGTGGTCTGTACTCTTCGCTGGCTGGACAATATCCGAAACGTGACAATTTTTTCCCAAAAAATACACTAATTATTATTTTTTTTTATAATTTTTTTTTTTCAATCCGAATAAACTGACTCGGATTATTTCTGTTTAATGAAACAACAAAAGAGTTAACTTATTTTATAGATGGGAAAACGTTCGTCTGGATTTATATATTTTTGAATATTTGTTTATCAACAAATATTTGTTTATCAACAAAATATTTGAAATGAAAAATATATCTTTGAATGATATATTTTTTTTTAACTTATTTTATAGATGGGAAAACATTCGTCTGGATTTATATATTTTTGAATATTTGTTTATCAAAAACATATTTGAAATGAAAAAATATATCTTTGAATGATATATTTTTTTTTTAAATTATTTTATGGATGGGAAAACGTTCGTCTGGATTTCTTTAATTTTGGATGATACCTTTTTTTTTTACCTTATTTTATAGAGGGGAAAACAGTTCGATCAGTAGTATATGGGTGGTTACAAAGTCATATTTGAGGGGGATCGATGAGGGTGATCGGACCATTGCGCATGCTTGACCGGAAGTGACCAGAAGTCACGTGACCGAAAGTGACGTGACTTTCTCCCTTACTTTCTTTTTCCCGTACTTTTTCCCCCGTACTTTTTCGCGTACTTTTTTCCCGTATTTGTTTCCCTTATTTTCCCCCCGTATTTGTTTCCCGTATTTTCCCCGTGTTTTTTTTTCGTACTTTTTTTTAGTAATTTTTTCCCGTCCTTTTTTCTTAGTAGTAGATGGTTGGTGGTGTTCTCTATGACGTCCGCGTCCTATAACCATAGGAAACTACCACCCTTTTATTTTCATATATTAGGTGTTCTCTACAACGTCTGCGTCCTATATCCATAGGAAACTACCACCCCTTTTATTTTCATATAGTAGGTGCTCTCTACGACGTCCGCGTCATATAACCATAGGAAAATACCCCTTTTATTTTCATATATTAGGTGTTCTCTACGACGTCCGCATTTTGTGTAGTACTCCAAGGGTGTCCGAGTCCTATGACCTACGAACTAGACCTTATCATTATCTGCCCCTTTCCTGCCATTTTATTTTCATCATGTGCGTCCTATAACCTTATTATTTTCTACGAACTAGCCCTTTCACTGGTTATCTGTCCCTTCCCCGCCATTTTATTTTCATAATTACATTATTTATTTCAATAATGGTTTTCACTTACGGTGTTTTCGGATATAGTCTATGTTGTGTAGTACTCCAAGTAGTCTATCACGTCCGCAAATGCGCGCATGCGCGATCTGAAGGGACCAAAATGAATTGATTTAACCTAAAAGAGGATTGAAATGTTTTATAGCACCAACCAATCATATCACTGGAAATTGAACCAATAAGAAGTCGCTATTTCCGGCCGATTAGCCAATCAGATTGTAAGAATTGAACCAATCAGAAGAGGGTTTACTTGTAATACGTCCGCGTCCGAACAATATATACATTTTATCATTTTATTTTCCATTTTTCTTTTTTTTTATTTCATTTTTTTTTCATTTCATTTTTTCTTTCTTTTTTTTTATATCAGTCCTATTATTTGTGATATTTTTTTTCATACAACATTTTCAACAAGTAACAACACAAAATTCTGTACAATGGTTGTCGCTTCCACGGGATTTTGTAAGAGCCTGGTGACTAATTGTTCGTTTTTGGTGTATTTTCCGTGAACTTTCTATCTATAACGACGTTTCATGATTCCATCCTATAGTTTTCGTGTTTATTCAACATCTTAGTCACTATTTGTTGACTTGTTGCAGTTTTGTCATAGATGCTTACGTTAATGTATGATTTTTTCATAATGTGTTTCGTTTTGTTTTTGTTTGTAACGTGTTTTGGGTGGAATTTCAACCCTATTGCTGCTGCTGCTGCTGCTACTGCTGCTGATGCTACTGCTGCTCTGGGGTATATGGCTGCTGCTGCTGCTACTGCTGTTCTGGGGTATATGGCTGCTGCTGCTGCTACTGCTGCTGATGCTACTGCTGCTCTAGGGTTATATGGTTGCTGCTGCTACTACTGCTGCTGATGCTACTGCTGCTCTGGGGTATATGGCTGCTGCTGCTGCTACTGCTGCTGATGCTACTGCTGCTGATGCTACTGCTGCTCTGGGGTATATGGTTGCTGCTGCTGCTACTGCTGCTGATGCTACTGCTGCTCTGGGGTATATGGCTGCTGCTGCTGCTGCTCTGGGTGTATTTACCAAATCTTTGCACTATTCGACTTGCCTTTCGTCCATATTTTTCATATCATTTCACATTTCAACTTGAGTTTCTTCCATATTTTACATATCTTTTCACTATTTTCTTCTGTATTTTCCAAATTTTCCATATCATTTCACATTTCAACTTACTTTTTTTCCCTATTTTCCCCGCCATTTTATTTTCATAATTACATTATTTATTTCAATAATTACATTTCATACAAAAGTTTGCCACCATTTTATTTTCCAAACCTTTACACTATTCAACTTACCTTTCTTCCTTATTTTCCAAATCTTTTCACCATTTTCTTCCGTATTTTCCATTTCTTTTCACTATTCAACTTCGGTTTCTTCCATAATATCCATATCATTTCACAATTCAACCTACTTTTCTTCGATATTTTCCATATCATTTCACTATTTTCTTCCATATTTTCCATATCTTTTCATTATTTTCTGCCATATTTTCCATAGCATTTCACATTTCAACTTACTTTTCTTCCATATTTTTCACATCATTTCATTATTCAACTTGCCTTTCTTCTGTATTTTCACTATCTTTTCACTATTTTCTTCCGTATTTTTCATATCTTTTCCGTCTTTTCTTCCATATTTTCCATATCTTTTTACTATTCAACTTGCCTTTCTTCCATATTTTTCATCTTTTCACTATTTTCTTCTGTATTTTCCAAATTTTCCATATCATTTCACCTTTCAACTAACTTTTTTCCATATTTTCCAGTTATCTGCCCCTTCCCCGCCATTTTATTTTCATTATCCGTGCCCTATAACCTTATTATTTTCTACAAACTAGCCCTTTCACTGGTTATCTGCCCCTTCCCCGCCATTTTATTTTCATAATTACATTATTTATTTCAATGATTACATTTCTTACAAAAGTTTGCCACCATTCTATTTTCCAAATCTTTCCACCATTCAACTTACCTTTCTTCCTTATTTTCCATATCTTTTCACTATTCAACTTATTTTTCTTCCATACTTTCCAAATCTTATCACTACTCAACTTTCTTTTCTTCCATATTTTTCATATCTTATCACTATTCGACTTGACTTACTTCCATATTTTCCATATCTTTTCACTATTTTCTTCTGTATTTTATTCCCCGTACTTTTTCCACCGAACTTTTTCCCGTGCATTTGTTCCCGTAAAAACGGGGGGTAATCTCCTATGGCTATAGGACGCAGACGTCGTATAGAACACCTAATATATGAAAATAAAAGGGGTGGTAGTTCCCTATGGCTATAGGACGCGGACGTCGTAGAGAACATCCCAACCAACATTTTGTACTATTACTAAGAAAAAAGGACCGAAAAAAAGTACAGAAAAAATCCGAGTCAGTTTATTCGGGTTGAAAAAAAACAATTATAAATAAAAATAATAATTAGTGTATTTTTTGGGAAAAAATTGTCACGTTTCGGATATTGTCAAGCCAGCGAAGAGTACAGACCATGTTTCGGATATTCTTCTGCCGAGGAACAGGCCATGTTTACCGGACAATCTGCATCGAGGAAAGTACAGAACATGTCTACTGAACATGATTCGTTCGGATTCTTTCTACCCAGTAGTTTGTATTTGTTGTTTCCGTTACGAGTAGCGAGTTACACTTCGGACCATGTGAACCTGCGATTTACCAGCGCGGGGTTGTCGATCGTAGACGTAAATAACCAGCTCATGTCTACGATCATAAACATAATAGCTGCAGATCTCATGAATTAGCTCCTACACTGTAGTGATGGAAACATGTTGGTCTCTATACGCTCTGGCCTGCGTGGACGAAAGGTCTCCCGTCCGCATAGCCACCACGACACCGGGAAGATTTATGGTGAAGGGCGTGAAGAACGGGACGGAGATTACCTTCGAGCTATTCTGTGTCGAAGTAGTACAGGAAACTAATTCGGAGACTTCTGCAGTAGTGTGTTTCCAGTGCCAGTACGAAGGAACGACGTACGGCATAAACGAAATGTTGGAGACTCTGAGAACTGTGGTAGATCCCTACGTGACCGTCTCTTTCTCCCAGCAAGACAAGACCGATGCCCTCAGACTCAATACGGGTACGGTTCAGACGACCAAGAAGGTCATAACTTCCATATCTGATACTGTAACATTTTGTAAAGAAGACGATAGCGTCCAGTCCAAATTCTCATTATCGTTTCCAATCGGTAACAAAGGATCGAAAGTCATCTGTACATTGTATACGTGTAATTCGTTGTATAAACATTATCGTTTGTCGTGATGAGAATGAGAATATAAAAAACTATTGTATTTAAGGAGATTAAGTTTTAATTACTCAGTTTTTGTTAATTTCATATCTATTGTTATTATTCGCACTTAATCCAATACGTTTGTATATATCTTTATTCTCATACAGCCAAATACAATGGTACAGAGAAAAATAACAACATAATAATAACATAACAAGACTTTATACAAAATATACATAGGTTAAGGAACAACAGTGGGTAAGCCAGGTGTACAAAAGACCTTATTGATATGTTTGATAAATATACATAATTTTCGTAACAGCCATTGTTTTTTGGTAGATAGAAGTTCAAAGAATTTGACAAAATTATGTCTTTTCATAAAATATTTTGGAAGAAGCTGCTTGCGTTTATCGTTTAAAGAGGAACACTCTAAAACATAGTGGTATTCATCGCCTAATTTCTGACAATTACATAAATTACAGTACCTGTTTTCTCTATCAATATTTCTCCATCTACCGGTTTCAATCGGTAGATAGTGATTTGTTGTCCTAAATCTACACAGTCTGATTGCATCACCTATATTTGAAATATTGAAATATTCCTCGAATTCGAATTTGGTTTTAAAAATCCTATAATTTAATGCTTTTGAAGAATCTGATAGAGATGTTTGCCAATTCTGTACAAACTGATCTATCAATCGCTGTTTCACAACACATTTTAACCATTCTTTATTATTAACATTTTCTGTTTCCCATATATATGTAAATCCACACTCATTTAGAATTGTTCTGATAAAATAAACCCAATTTAAATTAGTATCACCATTTTCATTCAAATTTCTAGAAAGCCTATAAAAATACATTTGAAAATTTAGCCTGCTTACCACTTAAAAGTCTAGCCCAGTATGAAATTGTCCTTACTTTTATATCAATATCAATTGGATACCTGCCTAGCTCACCATAAACCATATAGTTTGGAGTAGAGGACTTTAAATTTAAAAGTATTTTGCAGAATTTCAAGTGAACTCGTTCTAGTACTTCATTTTTGCCAAATCCCCAGACCTCGCAACCATATAGGAGAATAGGTTTTATCATTTAATCAAAGAGATCTAGCTGGATTTTCACTGATAATTTAGATAATCTTCCCATTTTAAGAACTTCGTATATTGCCTTAAGCGCTTTGTCAGAAAGATGCTTTTTAGTAACATCAAAATTACATGTTTTTGTAAAAATTACCCCTAAATAAATATATTGTTTGACTATTTCGATATCAACGTTTTTATATGTGAATTTGAGATTGTGTCGTAGTTTTCCAAATCCAAATACCATTATTTTTGTTTTGTTCACATTCACCTTCATTTCCCAATTGTCACAATATTCACCAAAAGCATTTAATTGTACTTGAAGATCTTCAGCTGATTCAGCTAATAAAATTGTGTCATCGGCATATAACATTACAAATATTTTTAGATAATTTTCAAGTTCAGTTTCTAACTCGTCGGTGATACTTTTTAAACCAACTATATCTTTTGTCAGCAAAAATTCTTCTAGATCATTAAGAAACAATGAAAAAAGAAAAGGGAACAGGTTTTCCCCTTGTCTAACTCCAATTTCACAGTTAAAATATCCTGTAGTGTGATTGTTATATGAGATACATGACTTAACACTGGTATACATATTGAATATAATATTATACATTTTACCATTTATGTTGTTAAGTAATAATTTGTGAAAAAGGCCATCTCTCCATACTCTGTCAAAGGCTTTTTCAAAATCAATAAATGCACAATATAATTTCTTCTTTTTTGACTTTAAGATTTGAAATAGTGTAAATATAGAGAAAATATTATCTAGTGTTGAATAACTTTGCCTGAAACCACTTTGATTTTCTTTAAGTATCATGAATTCTTCAGTATAATCATTTAATCTTGCATTCAGTATTGCAGTAAACAGTTTCCCCAAACAACTAACTATTGTGATTGGTCTATAATTCATTGGGTCTTCAATATGTCATTTCCTGAGTAACAACAAGTCGTTGTCATGAAAATTTGTATAAATTGAGACCCGAAATAGCGTAAATAATCAATGAGGATTCCTGATCGTGTAGTGTACGGACATCGTATGTTGTGAACATGTTATTGTTATACTGGACTTACCGTAATTGTTATATTGGACTACCATATATGAACATTGTTAATTTGTTTTGTAAAATATTATTTGGATTTATTAATAGAACATTTAGCTGAAACCAGTTTTATTTTGTATATCTAGCTACCAGCTAGTGTTCCCCACGTGTAAATTCGCTACACGTTAGAACCATGATATAAGAGAAATCTTGCAGGCCGTTTGGGAAAGTGAAAATTTCCCACGAGTAGATTTGAAAAAGGTAGAAACGTTAATGACCAAAGGTTTGCAAAGTAAAATACATATATATATTCTTTTTATTATTTGGACTTTTGTTTTTGGACACACATACAATCAGCCCCCGAGAAGATTTGAAAATTAAAGCAACCAGTAACAAGAACTAACTCTGGAGACTATACTGTTCTACTTGTGCACAACGAAATTATGATTGTTTTAGTTTCAATCCCACCTTGCCCTAAGTTTTCAGAAAATATTGTGTCAAAAAAAAATGTCCAAATAATAAAAAGGAAATATATAATGACAAATATAGACACACAAGAGACAGATTATTCGGTCTATTGTCAAAGTAGAAAACGATAATGGTTATTTAACAAATGTAATTTGATCATCGTATGTTTTTTTTACACTTATAAGGAAATTTTACAAAAGCAAAGTAAAATACGCTAATGGTTTATTTTAAAAAAAATCGTATGTTCTTTTTTGTACCCTTATAAGGATAAAATGCCAGTATTAGGTATTTACGGAAAGTGTATGACTCAGACTAAGAGTATGAATCATACTAATATTCATACAGGTATTAAAAAGACTTATATTAAAACATGTATATATTTAATCGTTGAACAGTGTTTTTCGACGATTAACAAATCCTGCACATATTTTGACTAAATTCTTAAGCTTTGGTCGAGGATGCATCCAAAGTGTTCCCATCACCTTGTAACATTTAAGTCCACATATTGCGTGTTCAACTTTAATCCGGTATTCAGATATGAGGCGATTTAGTTTAAACATTCTGGTTTCCTAGCGATCTGTTGTTTAGAGTGTAGGGGGTCATTATTGTACGATGTTGTATTTATTTGACGACCTATGATTGGATAAAATCATTCCTAAAAATAACGATAGAAAGGAGAGCCATATATGGAAATCTAGAGAATAAGATTAATACGCTTTAGCTGGCCAGGAGAAAATTCCATTCATAAAAAATAACGCGCAGTAACGAAATGATGCAAAGTCACCAACGATTGTCGCAATATAAAATTCAAAATTACGAGAACAAGATTATCCAACGACTTCAAAAGTTTTTGTTTATATCTTTTGAGACCATCCCTGTATATTTCCTGTCGAAGTAGCACTCGTATTCGTACTAGGATTCATAGTCCTACACTTTCCGTAAATGTCTAATAATAACAAACTGAGTGTTGATAAAGTGTTGTCATTTGTATATGACGTAGAGCATTCAGTATTGTACATGTAATTTAAGAAAATCACTTTGTATATACATTGTAGTTAAAAGAACTTGTGGTGTAGTATAATATCGTAACTTGATGATTGATTTTTTGTCAATTTTGTTTTTATCTTTTGTGAATTTTTTTATTGGTAGTATTGAACTTGCATAGTTATACAATTGTATATTTTGTGAACTATGATTTAGTGTGAATGTAGATTTTAGGTATAAGAGTATTTTGTTTTCACTTCAATTCTAATATTTCTTATTTGCAATTAATTTACCAGACTTAACATATGTGACGTACCGGACGTGTAGTTGATCTTTGATTAGTACTTGACCTAGTTGTATCTCTGATTGTGACTACGAGTTATCACCTATTGATTGTGACTTAGATCAGTTTTGATTGATTTATTGACAGGTTGTAGTTTTACACTCTTCTTTTGTGACTGATTGTAATTTTGTTAGTTATTATCGTGTATAGAAGACTTTGACTCATACAATATAATTTGTATTTTTTTGTGACCTGTGACCAACAGTTTGTTTTTAGTCAGTGGAACATTGAAACTTGTAACTGAAGGGGAATTTTGACTAGTGTTATTTATTCAACATTTTTTCTTGAAAAGAATATTTTGTTTTTGACTTTTGAGTGACTTTATTTAGGAAGCATTGCTTCACTTTTGGAAAAGGTTTTATGCCATAAAACCTAGCGTTGAAACTTGATACTTGATTGTGATTTATCTGATTATACTTTACATAATTTGTACATTGTTTATTGCAATTGAATTGTGTAATCAATTATTTGTTGTACAACTGTTTAGCTTAAATATGTGCATGTGCATGTTTACTAAGCATACCTTATTTACAGGTGTAGTAGTTACATCTGTAGTCCTTCTGCACTCGGAAACTTTGTTTATCTGATGTTGATTTTGAAAAAAAAACTTATTTATACACGACAGTGACTTACTTGATAACTAATTTAGTTATTTGTTCAGAAAGACGTTTCAGAATTTCAGAACTTTATTTTTGTTGTAGACAATTTATTTCTCTTTTAGGTTTATTTTTGTTTAAGTTAGCCATCATCGACACTTCAAAAAGGTTAGTAAATGATTTTACTAGGCATGTTTTGAATTAATTCTAGGTTACTTGTCCATTTCGTACCATATGGATCCTATGGATGATCACATACCCAAACAGTATGGTTCTCAGAGGAAACGTCGTCGACGCCGACACAGAACACGAAGACAGCGACCCTACTGGGATGATAATGAATCAGCTGATCCTGATTAATCATATACTCATCGACCTGCTCCGACTCATACTCATCACGACTATGAACTGTTTTCGTTGTGGTAGACCAGGACATATAACTATGGGTTGTCGAGTTAGGCTCATATCCAGAAATGACATTACATTTGCTAATTTGCATATCTAAGATGGCGGCATCTCAATTGTCTGCATTTTTTATATGATCTATAAAGAAGATATATTTTTTTAACTGCATGCATATTAATTGCCGCAATTGAAAATGGGACTTTGAATTAAGTCAAATTAAATGAGATAAAAATGAATGACAACCGTGAAATATTCGAGGTTCCTAGAGTGTATGAAAATCCGAGGCGGCAAACCCTTACACTGGCCTTAACAGTCTATGAAAAATGTCTGAAATACATGAAATTGGTGGAGTTCGACACCAAATTTACCAACGAATAATATTTTGTGGTCAACTTGCCGGAATTAATTTGGATTCCTGAACTCTGGATAAATTACTATTCGCAACCTTATAGTTCTAGCTTCTAAACTCGAGGTTCCCATGATAAATAAAAAAATATCATTTTTGCAAGCATGCAAGTTCAAAATTGGCTAAATTTGAAGGAAAACAACAAAACTATTTGTTGTATATTAGCAGACGAAAAACTTTGCGGAAGTCAACAATAACATGTTAATTATTGAGCCATTGACGGAAGCAATAAATTTCCGTGTTATAAGCAATTATTTGAGAAATCTGAGGAGCAATCCATCCAGCTTGAAAATGCAGTCACGTGATCAAAATCTAATTTAAGTGTAATGAATGTTTATGAGGAAAAGTACATTAAATTTCTGGATATGTGGATCACCCCAGACAGGCCTACAACTTCCAACAGATCAACGCGAAGATAGAACATACGCCTATCAACATGAGTTAACTAGAGAAACAACTGGACTTTTGGAAAGTCCCAACGAAGTAACCGTGAAGGCCAACGGAATTATTGCTTCGGCCCTCTTATATACTGGTTCTACAGTTAGCACTGTAAGCGAATCTTTCTATCTGCAGTACCTTGGTAACCAACATATCCAAACACTCAACCGTATACTACACATTGAGTGTGCTGACGGAGAAGAAATGCCATACCTAGGTTACATCACAGTCGACTTTGAACTACCAGGAACTTCAACATCAGATAGACCCCAACATTGTCTACTTTTAGCTGTACCAGACAGCATGTACAACAGCAGTGTACCTTTGATGATTGGCACCAACATACTAAAGGTAGCCATTGATGATGCTAAGCAACGATTCGGAGTCAGATCCCTACAGGAAGCAGAGTTATTTACATCATGGTATGCTACTAAGGGAGAAAGACCAGCACAAGAAATCCTGACCCTCATTAAGTGTGCAGAGAACAAGGATACACTGCTCACGAATTACCATACCAACCAGTTTGTTGCATTATGCAACCTACAGACAGAGCAGCGATACCTGGTGACTTAGATATTGCCCCATCCCTTGTGTCCTACCAATATCGAAACAACCAACTTGTTCCAGTCCACATAAGTAATGTCACTACCAGGACGATCACTGTATCACCAAACGCCATCTTGTGTGAACTTCAACCAGTTTCGGTTGTTGACATTTACTTACCTGAGGATACCAGCTCCGACGTTCTGCACAACATCACATTACCAACTGACCTCAGTGACGAACAACTGGGACAAGGAAAAAGACTACTTCACCAGTTCAGAGATGTGTTCAGTACATCAAACACGAACATAGGACACACAACGGCAGTTCCTCGTCACATTGACTTGGTTGAGAACACACCATTCAAGCAACGCATCGACGTATTCCACAGGCGATGTTCGACGAAGTCAGTGATCACTTAAGACAGCTACTTGCAGCAGGAATAATTCGTCGTTCCCATTCACCTTGGTCGTCGAACGTCGTTTTATGTCGGAAGAAAGATGGCAAGTTGAGAATGCGCATTGACTAGCGACAGCTGAACGCACATACCATCAAAGATTCCTACGCTTTACCTAGGAGTGAAGAAATACTTAAAACCATTATTATACCGTATTAGACATGAAGTCCGGTTATCATCAAGAATCACACAAGCAAAGGACAGCCTTTACCGTAGGACCTGTAGGATTCTACGAATTCAACCGTCTACCCTTTGGCCTTGTGAATATCCCAGTGACATATCAGAAACTCATGGAAGAAGTACTTGGAAACTTACACCTCGACATCTGCTTCATTTACCTAGACGACCTGATCATTTTCTCCAAAACCTACGAAGATCACCTTGATAGAATAAAGAGAGTATTACAGCGACTACGAGAAAGCGGCTTGAAACTCTCACCAAAGAAATGCACGTTCTTCCAGGAAAAGGTAAAGTACATCGGTCATATAGTCTCCAAAGATGGCATTGAGCACGATCCAACCAAAATCGAGAAAGTCACTAATTGGCCACACCCTACAACGCCAGAAGAAGTTCGACAATTTCTCGGGTTCATAGGCTACTACCGAAAGTTTGTTAAGGACTTCTCCAAGATAACTAGGCCACTGACAGACTTGATGCCAGTACCAAAAAAGACAAAGAGATGTAGAGCAAAGCTACTCACTATAACATCATGGATCTTGGGTCAACAACAGGAAGACGCATTCCAACAACTAAAGAGACAACTACAGAAGCCACCAATTCTTGGATTTCCACAGAACAACAATCCATTTGAACTCCATACAGATGCATCCATGCTCGGACTTGGAGGCTGTACTGTATTAAGAACAAGATAACAAGAAGCGAGTGATAACATATGCCAGCAGATGACTTAGTAAATCAGAGAATAACTAACCAGTACACAAACTAGAATTCCTTGCTTTGAAATGGGCTGTCCCTGAAAAGTACCATGCCTACCTCTACGGGAACACATTCACTGTACTAACTGACAACAACCTGTTGACATATATACTTACATCAGCTAAACTAGATGCCACTGGTCATCGTTGAATTGACGCTTTGACATCATACAACTTCAATAGCATGTACATACCAGGAAGTAGCAACGCTTACGCTGATGGCCTCTCCAGATTACCAGGACTACTTGGTAAGAGCGTTTCCAATATTAGCACGGAATCCGTAAAAGCCATCTGCAACATACAACATGTTCAACACTATGCACAGTGTTTATCGTTGTCTGTCACTACAGCTGATGAACCATCTTTGCCAAAAAGACACCTGGTAGACGTCAATTCTAAACAGAAGAGTGACAATTGTATGAAAGAATGGACATACCCGGTATTGGGTAGAGGAACACCGACAGCCAACGAAAGAACAACTTGAAAGAAATCCACTCAACACATGGTTCATCAACAACTTCGAGAAGTTCAAACTGATTGATGGAATACTTCATAGTGATCAACACCAACGGTGAACTAGTTAGACAACTTGTCCTTCCAGAGACCTGTATTGCTACAGTCATGACTTCACTTCATGACGATATGGGACATCAGGACCGCGACAAGACACTGTCACTCGTCAAAGATCACTTTGTATGGTATGGTATGACTCTAGCGATGTCGAAGCGTAGATTACCAACTGCAAGCAACAGATGCATACGTAGAAAGAAACCAACCAACGAGAAAGCAGCACTCATCAACATCGAGTCTTCCCAACCATTGGAATTGGTATGCATCGATTATCTATCACTTGAGAGATCCAACGGCGGATATGAGAACATCCTTGTCATAACCGACCATTTCACACGGTATGCCATAGCTATTCCATCAAGAAACCAGACTACAAAGACCACTGTCGAAGCTTTCTTCAACAATTTCGTCGTACATTATGGTTTGCCATAAAGAATCTATTCCGACCAAGTGGCCAACTCTGAATCGAAGATCATTAAAGAGCTATGTAACATCATCGGAATGAAGAAGTCGAGAACAACACCTTGCCATCCTATGGGGGAACGGCATTACGGAACGTTTCAACCGAACGCTACTCAACATGCTTGGTACCTTAGACTCAAATCAAAATAAGGACTGGAAGTCTCATGTTGCTGGACTCGTCCATGCGTATAACTGTACTCGACAAACGACGACGACTGGATTTTATCCGTACTTCCTGATGTTTGGTAGAACACCTAGATTACCGATTGACATCGCCTTTGGTTTAGAAGTTGAGGGAAAGAAAGAACCATCTACAAAGTACGTCAAGACCATGAAAGAGAGATTGAAGAAGGCATACGAACTTGCATCCGGAGCAACTAGAACAGTCCAAGAACGCCAGAAATGTGAAAACGACAAGAAAGTACAAGGAGCCATTCTGCAACCCGGCGACAGAGTAGTAGTTAAGATAGTTGCCTTCGACGGGAAACATAACATCGCAAACAATTGGGAAGAGGAACCGCACAGGATTGCTAGCCAACCTAACAGAGATATCCCGGTGTACTTGGTTCAACGTGAGAATAGGGAAGGACGGAAGAGAACACTGTACAGAAACCTCCTTCTGCCAATCGGATTCCTGCCGGAAGATGAGAATTCGAAGAAACCGAATGGGAGAAACCCCGCACCCAAACGGCAACGACTTAGAAAGCCAAAGAAGAAACCGACGAAGCCGACAACAACGAAGACACAGTTGAATTGGAATCGGATGAGGAGTCGGAGCAGGAGTATTATGTGATTTATACGCCTAATGAAGATCAACAGAGCAACACCAATAGTGATGTACATAATGTGGATAGTGACCAGGGAAGGACTATCAACTTTACTGATGGCGGTCATGCTGGAGTTGATAGAGGACAGGACACTACCTTCAGCTGAGATAAATGATGCTGAGGAACCAACTCCTTTCAGTGATGATGGTATACATGTAAAAGCGGTTGGTCAGGACACAGAAGAACACACTTCTGATGTACCCACAACTCCAAGATTGTTACCAACACCACCACCACCACGACAAAGACATCGTCGTACTTTACCAACACCACCACAACAAGCAGATTCATCAGTAACTAGACCACGGAGGAACAGACGACCACCTCAGTACCTATCGAACTATGTCACATTCAAACAGGCTATCACTCAGCCAGAATGGATGATGAAGGTGAATTGGTTAAAGCAGGAAGCTAAGGACGGAAAGTTCAAGGGACTAGAGATGGAATTAGCCAGAACCATCATGGAAATAATGAAGGGGACCGCCGAGAATAGCACTGTCGAGGACGTCTGATTTCAAAAGAAGGGGAACTATTCAGATGACATGGAAGTCATTTCTTCAACAGAGGGGAGGATCTAGCAGAGTGATATTTTCACCATTTATTAAATTCGTATTTACTATGCATTTTAATAGTGTGATATTCCTATAAATAAAATTAGTATTAAAATTAGTATTTGCAAACGATTTATTTAACTTTTGCAGAGTATTTGTATTAAGGGTTTTATCCTTAGACACTTATAACTTTACTATGAGTACTTTTTACTCAGTAAAGTTCATGTAAATAATTATGGGGGTTATATTTGAAACATATTTCATTGGTTGTTTTCTTCTGGCGGGAAATGTTAATTTGCTCGTGCAAGGCTAGACAGACGAACACTGGACATTGAACGGTTTGGGCGTACATAACATAACGACAGAAAACTACTGACAATAATGTCCACACACATTGACCAACGTTAACTGAGACTGAGAATTAACACTAACAACTGTAAGTTGCACTTCTTTTAACTGGTTCTATTTATTTACCCACATTAACAAATTTCACAACGATATCCCATTTTCCGATTAAACCTCCCCCTTTTTTGGTCTCACGTCCAGAATATCTGAGTGAGTGAAAGACGTGAGTACATTGTAATTAATTCAGTTATATCTAGGTCGGTATTTTTAAATGTTATTAGCTGTGTAATATTTTAATGATAGTAAACAAATCGGTAGCTCAATTCGCTACGTTAATATGTTTGTTGTATTTTTATAAGTACATTGTATATTTATTTACATCAAATATATGAATTGTATTTATATGTATTTTTTTTTATTACACGTATAATATTTGCATTTGGTCATATTATCATAAATGTGTACTTTTGGTTTGCAGGACTTCATGTATAACTAGTACTGGTGTATTTAGATTGTTTAGCTGTACCATTATTTTACGACCAAGTGAACACGCTCAACAAGTGGTAAGCATTGTTGTTGTTTACATATTTTATGAACAGACGATTTTGTCTTGTATAGTATATTTGTAAAATTCACATAGAGTATTCTCCCTTGTCAGATTTGTCAATTTTTAACCAAATCTGGAATACAGACTAATCTTTTGTATTAAATCAATAATGTTTGAAATTAATTGAAAATTATAATAAATACACAGAATACTGTATACTTATATACATGTTATTATAAATAGAAGGGTATAATTTAGAATTATTATGCTTTCTGTAAATTTCTTCTGTAATATAAGTTCATACGATATTTTGGCATATATCACAAAGAATTATATAGCGTTGATATACTATGCGAAAATAGTACATCTACTATGCCAGTTTCACGCGGGGAAGGTTGGGTTTTTCAGCTGTCTGTCAAGCTATATATAGCTAGTCCACGTACAAGGGGACGGATCCAATCTGTCAATCTATCATAGTCGTCTATTATTCATGTTACTGTTTTTTAATACTTGTTATTGTTGTTAATTAAATTTCAAACTTCAAAAATCTTTATATTTTTAAAGCCTTAAATGAAACAAAGAATATTCTCACACTTTCAAGACTATCTGATCCAATATATTAGTCACCAATATCAGGACCTCCTTTATTGTAATAGTTCTCAATATATTTTGTCTACATATAACAGTCAGCATAATAATAATAATAATGTTGTGTTAGCAATGACTATGCCATATAGTGGTCATTGCTAGCACAACATTATTATATAAATATGTCAGTTATATTGTCATCAGACAATTGTAGTTTATTGTTATAATATTAACAAGTTATATTGCAATACTGTGATAACTACATTGTATATAAAAAGAACACATGTTGACAAACTTTCTTGTAGAAAGTAGTTTGTACTTTGTTAGAAGATAAATTAGGATAAAATTACCGGTTGTAGCACATTGTAATTGTATAATATGTAATAGAATTAAGTCTGTGATAATTTTGTAATTGATATGTTATAATTCTATTCTTACTAGAATTTATCAATAACTGGTAAATCCGATTGAATATCGTCACTTATTCTACGTCATTCGAAAGGAATTTATAAATCAATATTTCCGTTTGCCGGACTACAGTCGTTTGCCATGAATGAGTTCGCAAAATGGCCGACGTCATTTCAACGTTTGTATTCCAAGCTGAGAGAAATTTTAGTTTTTCTTACTGAAATAAATAATAAAACTTACCTCAAACTGTTAGTATTTTGTGATATTGCCTCTAGCTCTTAAAACAACCCGTAAACGCCTTGGAAGGTAGTCATATAAACTTCTTATATAATGTAGTTGAAGTGAGGTCCAAATTTCAGCAACAACAGTTTTTAGGTCCTCAGCATTTCGAATGTCATCTATTCGTCGTTGAAATTTAGTTTTTATAAATTTCCACACATTTTCTATTATATTTAAGTCTGGGCTTTGTGGGGACCACTCTAAAGTTGGAATATCATTTTCCGTTTTCCACTGATTTGTCCTCCGAGACTCATGGCATGGGACATTGTCCTCCTGGAATATGTAGCGGCTTGTAGGAAAATGTTGGGCAATGACATGCCATAAATTGTCATCTAAAATGTTTATATACTTTTCACTATTTAAATTGCCAACAACTGGTGTTAGTGTACCTACCCCATAATACGAAATGTAGCCCCAGAACATGACAGAGAATTTCGTTTTGTAATTTCGACCCTAGTAACACCCATTACATTCCGTTCTTAATCTTTCATCCACTTTACGCCAAACATAAACTTTCATGTTATTTCCAATCTCAATATTCGTCTCATCACTGAAGATAACTTTTTTCCAATGATTTCTTACTGTCCACGTGAATTTTGATCGACAAAATCGTTTTCTTTTCTCTCGGTTGACAGGTGAAATTGTAGTTTTCTTACAAACTGGATGTTTTTTGTATCCTTCAAAGTTCAAAGGCCTCCGAACTGTTCTAGAAGAAATTTTGGTCACAAACTGGCGGTTAAATTGGTCTGTTATTTCTCCTAAACTTTGTCTTCTGTCCGAACGAAGCATACGGTACATAATCCTTTCTCCCCGAACTCCCGTTTTTCTACCCCTTCCACTTCGCAGTAAATTTTCTTCCGATCCTCGCACCCGTCGCCTCCTGAGAAATGTATTGATTGTTCTCCTGTTTTTACCCGTCATTTCAGCAATTTTGTAGCTAGAATATCCTTGTTGTGACAAAGCTACGATGATTTGTTTCTCCTCTAGTGTCATTTGTTTACCGTGCGGTGCAAATTTTTGACAGACGATATTTTGACCGAATTACAAGGTATTTTCTTAAATGACGTCACTGGCCTAATTTTGGAACATTTTGGCATTGTGTAAAATGTGAACGTTACTAATCAAAGGTAAATAACACTGATTTAATAAGGAGTAAAAAATGGAAACAAATTTTCGCAAATGACGTCGGCCATATTGCGAACTCATTCATGGCAAACGACTGTACCTTTTTCCCAGGTCATTCCACGCGTATAAATCTACGAGCAATGATACTAAGGGGTTATGCTGGACTTTTTTAAATTTGTGAGTGAGCTGCCGGAGTTTATACATAGATAATTTCCTAAAAAACAGTGTTTAATCCTATAATAATTTTTTTGGAAATTTTTTAAATAATTTTGAAAATTTTTTAATTTTTTGAATTTTTAAATATTTTTTTTAATTTTGAAAATTGATGAAAATTTTGAATTTATTTGGGAATTTGAAATTTTTAAAATTTTGAAATTTTGTTCAATAATTTTTTAAATTTTATGAAATTTTGGAAAATTTTGAAATTTGAAAAAAAAATGGAAAATTTAGAAAGGACTGGGAGCTATAAGAGCCAAAATCGGCCCCACCTCAGATGTCGATAAAATTTTCTCCAAAATGTATTCACAATATGTGCTTTTCATAAATAAATACAGTTAGTTAATATGTGCATCTAATTCCTCACAGCGAACCGGCAAAGTCAGGTAATGAAAAGCACTGAACGTCATTTTTTTCAGAATACAGAATGTACGTATCATTGTATTATAATGCATATCTTTGAAAAACAAAAACAAAAACAAAGCATAATAAAACTCAATAAACAAAGCATAAATTTGACTTAATATGCAATGTGGATTGATTTCAGGAATAAAAACATGTTCTGAAACTGTATTATGAAATTAAAGTAAACGAATAGTAATGTCACAACGTACAATTTTCGACGGTTTGTTTCACGTGATAAAATCTCTCATTATTTTAATCGCTTCATTTGTCAGAGGTTATATTATGATGCTGAAATTGCATGAATGATCTCAAGAAATCTGATCTAAAAATGTCATCTTTAAATGTAAGAACTACGTACCACATCTATTATTTCACGTTCAAATTGTATTTTTTCGTAATTCATTTTTTCTTCACCTTAACAAAGCTTTAATCATTTAATAAATATATCTCATACAGACCAATTTTGGTTTCATCGTCTGCTATGCCATTGATAATGTACATATTGAGATCATATCAATTCAGAAACTTATTAACATTGATTGTCGAAAACTGGTCGAAATTTTGGTATTAACCTTAAAGAAGTAATAGATAGATTTATTTGAGGAATAGAACTTTGTCATATTTGAAATTTTTTTAAACACTTTTTTAACCGTACTTTATTTTTAACGACAGCCAATGTTATGATATATTCCAGTACATTTTTACGCCAACCATCATAAATCTATAAAAAAAAAATGCAAAGGTGCGGGTTGAGAGAACTTGATAACGTAAAATAAAGCATTTGGTTTTGCAGTTTCAAAGAAAAGATTAAATATTAATATGAAAAGTTATGGATAACAGACGACGGACACTAAATGATATTATTTCTACGATTTTTCTATTGAATATTGGAACTGTTCCGACAGTGTGATATATATTTTTTCATTTTATTATACGCTATGAAAAAAAACAGCTGAGTTGCAATTGTTAAAATAAAATATGGTTGTGATCGTCTTCCGTAATTAAAATCGTCAAAATGAAATACAATCGAATTGATATCAAATGGCAACATGTTTCAACCTCATTTAAAATATACCATGACATTCTTTCAAACTTTTACATCACGTTCACGATATTTTATTACAACACTATTTCACTCAAGGGTAAATTTTTTTCTGTTCTAGTTAAAGGACTTTATCAAACAGAATAATACAGTTTACATGTAATGCAGTTAATACCCCTTTAAACCACAGAAGAATATTTCTATTTTCCACACCTTGTGGTGGTGGGTCGCTATTGTGCATGCGAAATATTAATTGCAAACCCCATTGACTGGCTATATGCTGCCTGTCTAGAATATTTTATTTTTTTCTTGATCGACAGTTCAGAAGCTAGAAAACAATATGATGAATATTGTCTGTCAATCATGCAAACAATAACTTATGCACATGACAGAACGCATATACGGATTCTGATTGCCCGGTGGTATCTTCAAACTCTTCTTAAGGATATGTTGGATTGTGCCCAAAAAATATCTACTCCTTTTGGATCAAACTACTTTAATTCATTTTAGAAGTAGCATCGATAGACCATTAAACCTACCTCAGTATCCCGGTAGTAATAACTATTTCAGTTTCCCGGGAGAAAATATATAATCAATATTGGGGGCTTATGAAAAAAAACTATTTTGGATGAAGTGGTGTTTATTTTATTTTTATGTTATATAACTGTTACGTGCCGACATACCATCGTTTTTTTACGGCAACTATTGCTTCTCAAACATCAAAACGTCATCTAAGCGCTTGTAATATTTGAACATTTTCCCGTCCTTTTTCAAGAAATTTAACACCTCGTGCACCAAAAAAATACTTTAACAGTAGTTGTGTTTTATTTATTTTAATAATCTGGGAAAATATTGTCTGGTGCACGACTACGGAGGTGCTTAATTTCTTCGAAAACCGTCGAAATATCGCGGACAAAATTCCACGAAATACAAATAACGCTCATGACGTCCCAATGACGTCAAATACGTATCGATTTTGTTGGAAACAAGCTTTAACATCAAAAGTATGATGTCGTCTATAAAATAAAACACATCAAATTTTAATCAAGTATTTTCTAAGATAATGATTCATTAAATATGGGGCCATATATGGAACTTATAGTCCCCAGTTCTTTTTATCGCGTTGACGCCGGACTGCAGGCACTGAGTTTTTCTCCTGGTTTCAATGCATACAAACTGTATTTAAAATAAATACAATTATTTACAGAAACAAGTTATTTACTAATGAATTTCATTACTTGAAATGAATCATAAAATGTACAGAGATTGTGTATATATACATAATGGTATCATATATACAATCAGTAGAGTGAAAATATTGATTTTAAGGGTCTGGCCGAGGTTATAAATAAATTAATATTTAACAACCTCCACAATCCTCCACCAACCAAATATTTTGATACAATCATTAACCCTCTATACTCAAAACAACTGCTCAATTTGGTGTTGGTGGAAGACTGTGGAGGTATATAAAATAGCTAAAATGTACATTGAATATGTCGTTTATAGTCCATTTTTAGCATTATCCGTCTAATCATGATGTCATTATGACGTCATAGCGCACCCAATCTCACGGAAAGATATATTTTTTGAAAATTTGTAAATATACTAATTAAATTAGTAAATTGTTTTTATTCTATGTGAAGCATTATTTTTTGATAAAATGTGGGGCCAATTTTGCACCTTAACGCCTCTCCCTCTTTATGAAACTGGAAAATTTTGAAATTTTGAAATTTTTTGCCATGTTTTATACACTTTATCATACATGTATATTTAAACAGGAGAGTATACAGGGTCAGTATGTCAGAAGAGATTTAATAAATTAAAAAATATCAATATAAGTAAAACAAGCTAACAAAATGACTTTTATTACACACAGGTTCCGGGTTTCAGTGGTATCTGACGTACGAGAGAGGGTACGAGACTTCAGGATCACCTTTGCGCTTTATGTGAAGAAGATCTTCATTAATTGAGTGTGTTAGTGTGTTACACGGAAACCGGTGTTTACAAAGTGTAGAATTTGTTTATCTTCGATTGTATGTTCAACCATGTTTGTTAAAAAATCCTAAGTACACATTTTATACCATAAAGAGCTCGCTTAAGCTCGCATATTAAAATTTTGAAATTTTATGAAAACTGAAATTTTTTAAATATTTTGAAAATTTTGAAATCTTATGAAAATTGAATTTTTTGGAATTTTTTGAAATTTTGAAATTTTTTGAAATTTTTTTTTTTTTTTTTATATATATTACATGTTTTTCAATATTATTATTTAAATATTAAAATTTTGAAATTTTATGAAAACTGAAATTTCATTCATTGATTTTGCACGACAGTGCTAATATGGTTTTATATCATCTTTCCCTCCGGCTATATCTACCTGTTGGCTCCATAAGAAAAACTTGTATCAAAGTCCGCGTGAGCTGAGCAGGACTTATCAACAGTGAGCAGGAGTTATCACAAAATTCTCCTAACATTTAAACCATAATTCCTGTGAAGATGGCACAAATAAATAAAATTCATCGACACCATTAGCTAGTTAACATTATTTTTTTTAAACATATATCAAATTAGGAACTGTCGTGTTAGAAATATCAACAAACACCGTCCTACAAAAATGTACTCTACACAATTCTTGGTAACCTCTGCTGAGACGTCATAATTTTTTACGTCAAAAGGAAGGTTGTGACGTTCATGTTTTCTAAACCGGAACGGCTTTGGTAAATAAAACCTTTAATGAAAATGGGTGACTTTGATGTTTGTAATAAAAAAAACCCCAATGAATATCACAATTAAAGGAAAAATGCAAAAATCTTAACATCTATATAAACGTGTAAAAATGAATGGTGTATTTGCAAACTACTTATGAACTACGGTTTTAGGGAAGCGTATTTTGAATATTTTGAATCATGTAATTTTTCCCTCGAAAATACAAATATATATGTATCCGTGTTTATGGTTGATTTAAGGATGATAAATATGTCATCTGAATGTGAATATGATTGATACTGAAAAATATCAGCCTGCTCGACAGAATATGAAGCTTGTGACTTGTTCGCTTCGCTCACTCGCCAAAAACTTCATGTTCTGGTTCGGCAGGCTAATATTTTCGGTATCAATCAATTCACATCCAGATAACATATACTTATTGCACAGAAATGGCTTTTTGCTAATTAATATGTTAGAAAATGGAATGTCATGTGTATTGCTTCTGGCCAATAGAAAAACAGTAAAATTAAAAAAAAGGCCTTTTTCCTTCCCTCTTTGGTCTTGATTTGTAAGGTATATTTCCTTCTTTGGAACAGTTGGTTTAGGGCATGTCAGTTCCTTAGCTTCCTCTGAATAACAGGGTTGTCGGATATGGTCATACAAGTGTAGTATGTACCTTTTTAGGGGCATAAATAACACCATCTTAGGTTCGAGGTTCTTTATTGTTGACCAAATCAATAAAATATCGATATTTATCATATATTTAGTGGTAAATACAGTAGTTTTGAATATTTGATAAAGTGTCAGATGCCTACCATTTATCATACCCCTACCATGTATCATACTCATACCCTGTATACTCTCCTGTTTAAATATACATGTATGATAAAGTGTATAAAACATGGCAAAAAATTTCAAAATTTCAAAATTTTCCAGTTTCATAAAGAGGGAGAGGCGTTAAGGTGCAAAATTGGCCCCACATTTTATCAAAAAATAATGCTTCACATAGAATAAAAACAATTTACTAATTTAATTAGTATATTTACAAATTTTCTAAAAATATATCTTTCCGTGAGATTGGGTGCGCTATGACGTCATAATGACATCATGATTAGACGGATAATGCTAAAAATGGACTATAAACGACATATTCAATGTACATTTTAGCTATTTTATATACCTCCACAGTCTTCCACCAACACCAAATTGAGCAGTTGTTTTGAGTATAGAGGGTTAATGATTGTATCAAAATATTTGGTTGGTGGAGGATTGTGGAGGTTGTTAAATATTAATTTATTTATAACCTCGGCCAGACCCTTAAAATCAATATTTTCACTCTACTGATTGTATATATGATACCATTATGTATATATACACAATCTCTGTACATTTTATGATTCATTTCAAGTAATGAAATTCATTAGTAAATAACTTGCTTCTGTAAATAATTGTATTTATTTTAAATACAGTTTGTATGCATTGAAACCAGGAGAAAAACTCAGTGCATGCAGTCCGGCGTCAACGCGATAAAAAGAACTGGGGACTATAAGTTCCATATATGGCCCCATATTTAATGAATCATTATCTTAGAAAATACTTGATTAAAATTTGATGTGTTTTATTTTATAGACGACATCATACTTTTGATGTTAAAGCTTGTTTCCAACAAAATCGAGACGTATTTGACGTCATTGGGACGTCATGAGCGTTATTTGTTTCCTGTATTTCGTGGAATTTTGTCCGCGATATTTCGACGGTTTTCGAAGAAATTAAGCACCTCCGTAGTCGTGCACCAGACAATATTTTCCCAGATTATTAAAATAAATAAAACACAACTACTGTTAAAGTATTTTTTGGTGCACGAGGTGTTAAATTTCTTGAAAAAGGACGGGAAAATGTTCAAATATTACAAGCGCTTAGATGACGTTTTGATGTTTGAGAAGCAATAGTTGCCGTAAAAAACGATGGTATGTCGGCACGTAACAGTTATATAACATAAAAATAAAATAAACACCACTTCATCCAAAATAGTTTTTTTTCATAAGCTCCCAATTATTGATTATATATTTTCTCCCGGGAAACTGAAATAGTTATTACTACCGGGATACTGAGGTAGGTTTAATGGTCTATCGATGCTACTTCTAAAATGAATTAAAGTAGTTTGATCCAAAAGGAGTAGATATTTTTTGGGCACAATCCAACATATCCTTAAGAAGAGTTTGAAGATACCACCGGGGCAATCAGAATTCGTATATGCGTTCTGTCATGTGCATAAGTTATTGTTTGCATGATTGACAGACAATATTCATCATATTGTTTTCTAGCTTCTGAACTGTCGATCAAGAAAAAAATAAAATATTCTAGACAGGCAGCATATAGCCAGTCAATGGGGTTTGCAATTAATATTTCGCATGCACAATAGCGACCCACCACCACAAGGTGTGGAAAATAGAAATATTCTTCTGTGGTTTAAATGGGTATTAACTGCATTACATGTAAACTGTATTATTCTGTTTGATAAAGTCCTTTAACTAGAACAGAAAAAAAATTACCCTTGAGTGAAATAGTGTTGTAATAAAATATCGTGAACGTGATGTAAAAATTTGAAAGAATGTCATGGTATATTTTAAATGAGGTTGAAACATGTTGCCATTTGATATCAATTCGATTGTATTTCATTTTGACGATTTTAATTACGGAAGACGATCACAACCATATTTTTTTTTAACAATTGCAACTCAGCTGTTTTTTTTCATAGCGTATAATAAAATGAAAAAATATATATCACACTGTCGGAACAGTTCCAATATTCAATAGAAAAATCGTAGAAATAATATCATTTAGTGTCCGTCGTCTGTTATCCATAACTTTTCATATTAATATTTAATCTTTTTCTTAGAAACTGCAAAACCAAATGCTTTATTTTACGTTATCAAGTTCTCTCAACCCGCACCTTTGCATTTTTTTTTTATAGATTTATGATGGGTGGCCGTAAAAATGTACTGGAATATATCATAACATTGGTTGTCGTTAAGAATAAAGTACGGTTAAAAAAGTGTTTAAAAAAATTTCAAATATGACAAAGTTCTATTCCTCAAATAAATCTATCTATTACTTCTTTAAGGTTAATACCAAAATTTCGACCAGTTTTCGACAATCAATGTTAATAAGTTTCTGAATTGATATGATCTCAATATGTACATTATCAATGGCATAGCAGATGATGAAACCAAAATTGGTCTGTATGAGATATATTTATTAAACGATTAAAGCTTTGTTAAGGTGACGAAAAAATGAATTACGAAAAAATACAATTTGAACGTGAAATAATAGATGTGGTACGTAGTTCTTACATTTAAAGATGACATTTTTAGATAAGATTTCTTGAGATCATTCATGCAATTTCAGCATCATAATATAACCTCTGACAAATGAAGCGATCAAAATAATGAGAGATTTTATCACGTGAAACAAACCGTCGAAAATGGGTGACGTTGTGACATTACTATTCGTTCACTTTAATTTCATAATACAGTTTCAGAACATATTTTTATTCCTGAAATCAATCCACATTGCATATTAAGTCAAATTTATGCTTTGTTTATTGAGTTTTATTATGCTTTGTTTTTGTTTTTGTTTTTTAAAGATATGCATTATAATACAATGATACGTACATTCTGTATTCTGAAAAAAATGACGTTCAGTGCTTTTCATTACCTGACTTTGTCGGTCCGCTGTGAGGAATTAGATGCACATATTAACTAACATATTTTTGAAAAGCACATATTGTGAATACATTTTGGAGAAAATTTTATCGACATCTGAGGTGGGGCCGATTTTGGCTCTTATAGCTCCCAGTCCTTTCTAAATTTTCCAATTTTTGTTCAAAATTTAAAAATTTTCCAAAATTTCATAAAATTTAAAAAAATTTCAACAAAATTTCAAAATTTAAAAAATTTCAAATTCCCAAATAAATTCAAAATTTTCATCAATTTTCAAAATTAAAAAAAATATTAAAAAAATTTCCCAAAAAAATATTATAGGATTAAACACTGTTTTTTAGGAAATTATCTATGTATAAACTCCGGCAGCTCACTCACAAACTGAAAAAAGTCCGAAGGACTTTATGTAAAGTTTGTGAGTGAGCTGCTGGAGTTTATACATACATAATTTCCAAAAAACACAGTGTTTAATCCTTATAATTCTTATTCTTGGACATCGTGTTTGTTTTCGACGCTAAATACTATTAAAAAAATACCCAAGGACATACTATACACATACGATTGTAAACTGAAAAAAATCCGCGAAATGTTATTGACGACTTTGGACCAAGACCAACATTACGTCATTGACGTCATATGAAGACTTCCAGTTTGAAACGTAAAGATTAGACGTTATTTGGCTTCGTGTACGCTTTAAATTTGATACAATTTAACTAAAATAAGTTTTCAAGGTAAGCTTCTTAATTATTTTTGTGCATTGTTGTAAATATGACATGCAGTATTTCACATTTTCAAGATGGCAGATCCTTCCAGCAGAACCTCTTAGTATCATTGCTCGTAGATTTATACGCGTGGAATGACCGGGGGAAAAGGTACAGTCGTTTGCCATGAATGAGTTCGCAATATGGCCGACGTCATTTGCGAAAATTTGTTTCCAATTTTTTACTCCTTATTAAATCAGTGTTATTTACCTTTGATTAGTAACGTTCACATTTTACACAATGCCAAAATGTTCCAATATTAGGCCAGTGACGTCATTTAAGAAAATACCTTGTAATTCGGTCAAAATATCGTCTGTCAAAAATTGCCACCGCACGGTAAACAAATGACACTAGAGGAGAAACAAATCATCGTAGCTTTGTCACAACAAGGATATTCTAGCTACAAAATTGCTGAAATGACGGGTAAAAACAGGAGAACAATCAATACATTTCTCAGGAGGCGACGGGTGCGAGGATCGGAAGAAAACTTACCGCGAAGTGGAAGGGGTAGGAAAACGGGAGTTCGGGGAGACAGGATTATGTACCGTATGCTTCGTTCGGACAGAAGACAAAGTTTAGGAGAAATAACAGATCAATTTAACCGCCAGTGTGTGACCAAAATTTCTTCTAGAACAGTTCGGAGGCCTTTGAACTTTGAAGGATACAAAAAACATCCAGTTTGTAAGAAAACTACGATTTCACCTGTCAACCGAGAGAAAAGAAAACGATTTTGTCGATCAAAATTCACGTGGACAGTGGGAAATAATTGGAAAAAAGTTATCTTCAGTGATGAGACGAATATTGAGATTGGAAATAACAGGAAAGTTTATGTTTGGCGTAAAGTGGATGAAAGATTAAGACCGGTATGTAATGGGTGTTACCAGGGTCGAAATTACAAAACGAAATTCTCTGTCATGTTCTAGGGCTGCATTTCGTATTATGGGGTAGGTACACTAACACCAGTTGTTGGCAATTTAAATAGTGAAAAGTATATAAACATTTTAGATGACAATTTATGGCCTGTCATTGCCCAACATTTTCCTACAAGCCGCTACATATTCCAGGAGGACAATGTCCCATGCCATGAGTCTCGGAGGACAAATCAGTGGAAAACGGAAAATGATATTCCAACTTTAGAGTGGTCCCCACAAAGCCCAGACTTAAATATAATAGAAAATGTGTGGAAAGTTATAAAAGCAAAATTTCAACGACGAATAGATGACATTCGAAATGCTGAGGACCTAAAAACTGTTGTTGCTGAAATTTGGACCTCACTTCAACTACATTATATAAGAAGTTTATATGACTACCTTCCAAGGAGTTTACGGGTTGTTTTAAGAGCTAGAGGCAATATCACAAAATACTAACAGTTTGAGGTAAGTTTTATTATTTATTTCAGTAAGAAAAACTAGAATTTTTCTCAGCTTGGAACACAAACGTTGAAATGACGTCGGCCATTTTGCGAACTCATTCATGGCAAACGACTGTAGTCCGGCAAACGGAAATATTGATTTATAAATTCCTTTCGAATGACGTAGAATAAGTGACGATATTCAATCGGATTTACCAGTTAATGATAAATTCTAGTAAGAATAGAATTATAACATATCAATTACAAAATTATCACAGACTTAATTCTATTACATATTATACAAATACAATGTGTTACAACCGGTAATTTTATCCTAACTTATCTTCTAACAAAGTACAAACTACTTTCTACAAGAAAGTTTGTCAGCATGTGTTTTTTTTATATACAATGTAGTTATCACAGTATTGCAATATAACTTGTTAATATTATAACAATAAACTACAATTGTCTGGTAACAATATAACTGACATATTTATATAATAATGTTGTGTTAGCAATGACCACTATATGGCATAGTCATTGCTAACACAACATTATTATTATTATTATTATGCTGACTGTTATATGTAGACAAAATATATTGAGAACTATTACAATAAAGGAGGTCCTAATATTGGTGACTAATATATTGGATCAGATAGTCTTGAAAGTGTGAGAATATTCTTTGTTTCATTTAAGGCTTTAAAAATATAAAGATTTTTGAAGTTTGAAATTTAATTAACAACAATAACAAGTATTAAAAAACAGTAACATGAATAATAGACGACTATGATAGATTGACAGATTGGATCCGTCCCCTTGTACGTGGACTAGCTATATATAGCTTGACAGACAGCTGAAAAACCCAACCTTCCCCGCGTGAAACTGGCATAGTAGATGTACTATTTTCGCATAGTATATCAACGCTAAATAATTCTTTGTGATATATGCCAAAATATCGTATGAACTTATATTACAGAAAAAATTTACAGAAAGCATAATAATTCTAAATTATACCCTTCTAATTATAATAACATGTATATAAGTATACAGTATTCTGTGTATTTATTATAATTTTCAATTACAGTTGACTCTCGTTGTCTCGAACTCGGTTGACTCGAATTTCCGGTTGAGTCGAATTTTTATCGAAGTCCCGAACTTCGTTGTATATAAATATATATAATTTGACTCCTGTTGAGTCGAATTCGGATGAGTCGAAATTTCGGTTGTCTCGAATAAAAGTTTTGGTCCCGAAATGTAGAAAACCATATTATTTACATTCGTTAAGTCAAATTTATCTGTCAAAACATGTGTATTACCTTGGGATTAAAATCGGATCACAGGTGAAACATCCGGTCATTGACTTTGACATTTTTACCTTATGCTATTTCACATGTTTATTTTAACAATCTGTCTAATTAATTAGTGATAATATTTGAATTGGCTTGGTATAATCTATTATGACACAGGTTAAATGTGTACAATAACAAATTATCGATTTATAATAAATGCGCTTGGGTCGGCATACATCAATGATTGTGAAAAGTACACAACGGAAGCGTTTTATCTATTGATTTATTTGTCGGAAATTAATTTTCATTAAAGATGTATAATTTCTCAATTTTGAGAGATTTGAAAAAAAATGTTACTCTTAATTAACTGTTGTAATAAAAGTGGAAATCACGCTATTTCTCAGAATTGGCGTTATTTTCGGTCGAGAAAAGTTTTATTTTACACTTTATGGAATCAATACAACACAACAGATAAACATAATCATACACACACAAAAAAAAAGATATCTAGCAGTTATCAGTCATTCCACAAGATTCAAAGAATTTAACAGAAAAAAAACCAGCAACAAAAACATCGAATAAGTTTTAAATCGTTCCGAGAATCTAGACATGCGATGCTGGTTTTAGCTCTTCAAAATTTTGCTCGAGTTGTCTCCCTTTCGTTGTTAAACAAACTACACTTCCGGTATTTTCATAGCTCCTCTTGAGTCGAACTACGGTTGACTCGAATTTTTTCCATGGTCCCATCGAATTCGAGATAACGAGAGTCAACTGTAATTTCAAACTTTATTGATTTAATACAAAAGTTTAGTCTGTATTCCAGATTTGGTTAAAAATTGACAAATCTGACAATGGAGAATACTCTATATGAATTTTACAAATATACTATGCAAGACAAAATCGTCTGTTCATAAAATATGTAAACAACAACAATGCTTACCACTTGTTGAGCGTGTTTACTTGGTCGTAAAATAATGGTACAGCTAAACAATCTAAATACACCAGTACTAGTTATACATCAAGTCCTGCAAACCAAAATTACACATTTATAATAATATGACCAAATGCAAATATTATACGTGTAATAAAAAAAAATACATATAAATACAATTCATATATTTGATGTAAATAAATATACAGTGTACTTTTAAAAATACAATAAACATATTAACGTAGCGAATTGAGCTACCGATTTGTTTACATCTGTATCTTGTCCGTTCATTCACGAATTGGATCAAGCGAGAAAAGTACTCTATCATTAAAATATTACACAGCTAATAACATTTAAAAATACCGACCTAGATATAACTGAATTAATTACAATGTACTCACGTCTTTCACTCACTCAGATATTCTGGACGTGCGACCAAACAGGGGGGAGGTTTAATCGGAAAATGGGATATCGTTGTGAAATTTGTTAATGTGGGTAAATAAATAGAACCAGTTAAAAGAAGTGCAACTTACAGTTGTTAGTGTTAATTCTCAGTCTCAGTTAACGTTGGTCAATGTGTGTGGACATTATTGTCAGTAATTTTCTGTCGTTATGTTATGTACGACCAAATCATTCAATGTCCAGTGTTCGTCTGTCTAGCCTTGCACGAGCAAATTAACATTCCCCGCCAAAAGAAAACAACCAATGAAATATGTTTCAAATATAACCCCCATAATTATTTACATGAACTTTACTGAGTAAAAAGTACTCATAGTAAAGTTATAAGTGTCTAAGGATAAAACCCTTAATACAAATACTCTGCAAAAGTTAAATAAATCGTTTGCAAATACTAATTTTAATACTAATTTTATTTATAAGAATATCACACTATTAAAATGCATAGTAAATACGAATTTAATAAATGGTGAAAATATTACTCTGCTACATCCTCCCTCTGTTGAAAAAATAAACTTCCATGTCATCTGAATAGTTCCCCTTCTTTTGAAATCAGACGTCCTCGACAGTGCTATTCTCGGCGGTCCCCTTCATTATTTCCATGATGGTTCTGGCTAATTCCATCTCTAGTCCCTTGAACTTTCCGTCCTTAGCTTCCTGCTTTAACCAATTCACCTTCATCATCCATTCTGGCTGAGTGATAGCCTGTTTGAATGTGACATAGTTCGATAGGTACTGAGGTGGTCGTCTGTTCCTCCGTGGTCGAGTTACTGACGAATCTGCTTGTTGTAGTGGTGTTGGTAAAGTACGACGATGTCTTTGTCGTGGTGGTGGTGGTGTTGGTAACAATCTTGGAGTTGTGGGTACATCAGAAGTGTGTTCTTCTGTGTCCTGACCAACCGCTTTTACATGTATACCATCATCACTGAAAGGGGTTGGTTCCTCAGCATCATTTATCTCAGCTGAAGGTAGTGTCCTGTCCTCTATCAACTCCAGCATGACCGCCATCAGTAAAGTTGATAGTCCTTCCCTGGTCACTATCCACATTATGTACATCACTATTGGTGTTACTCTGTTGATCTTCATTAGGCGTATAAATCACATAATACTCCTGCTCCGACTCCTCATCCGATTCCAATTCAACTGTGTCTTCGTTGTTGTCGGGCTTCGTCGGTTTCTTCTTTGGCTTTCTAAGTCGTTGCCGTTTGGGTGCAGGGTTTCTCCCATTCGGTTTCTTCGAATTCTCATCTTCCGGCAGGAATCCGATTTTCAGAAGTAGATTTCTGTGCAGTGTTCTCTTCCGTCCTTCCCTATTCTCACGTTGAACCAAGTACACCGGGATATCTCTGTTAGGTTGGTTAACAATCCTGTGCGGTTCCTCTTCCCAATTGTTTGCGATCTTATGTTTCCCGTCGAAGGCAACTATCTTAACTACTACTCTGTCGCCGGGTTGCAGAATGGGTCCTTGTACTTTCTTGTCGTTTTATCATTTCTGGCGTTCTTGGGCTGTTCTAGTTGCTCCGGATGCAAGTTCGTATGCCTTCTTCAATCTCTCTTTCATGGTCTTGACGTACTTTGTTGATGGTTCTTTCTTTCCCTCAACTTCTAAACCAAAGGCGATGTCAATCGGTAATCTAGGTGTTCTACCAAACATCAGGAAGTACGGATAAAATCCAGTCGTCATCGTTTGTCGAGTACAGTTATACGCATGGACGAGTCCAGCAACATGAGACTTCCAGTCCTTATTTTGATTTGAGTCTAAGGTACCAAGCATGTTGAGTAGCGTTCGGTTGAAACGTTCCGTAATGCCGTTCCCCCATAGGATGGCAAGGTGTTGTTCTCGACTTCTTCATTCCGGTGATGTTACATAGCTCTTTAATGATCTTCGATTCAGAGTTGGCCACTTGGTCGGAATAGATTCTTTATGGCAAACCATAATGTACGACGAAGTTGTTGAAGAAAGCTTCGACAGTGGTCTTTGCAGTCTGGTTTCTTGATGGAATAGCTATGGCATACCGTGTGAAATGGTCGGTTATGACAAGGATATAATCATATCCGCCGTTGGATCTCTCAAGTGATAGATAATAGATGCATACCAATTACAATGGGTGGAAAGACTCGATGTTGATGAGTGCTGCTTTCTCGTTGGTTGGTTTCTTTCTACGTATGCATCTGTTGCTTGCAGTTGGTAATCTACGCTTCGACATCGCTAGTCATACCATACCATACAAAGTGATCTTTGACGAGTGACAGTGTCTTGTCGCGGTCCTGATGTCCCATATCGTCATGACGTGAAGTCATGACTGTAGCAATACAGGTCTCTGGAAGGACAAGTTGTCTAACTAGTTCACCGTTGGTGTTGATCACTATGAAGTATTCCATCAATCAGTTTGAACTTCTCGAAGTTGTTGATGAACCATGTGTTGAGTGGATTTCTTTCAAATTGTTCTTTCGTTGGCTGTCGATGTTCCTCTACCCAATACCGGGTATGTCCATTCTTTCATACAATTGTCACTCTTCTGTTTAAAATTGACGTCTACCAGGTGTCTTTTTGGCAAAGATGGTTCATCAGCTGTAGTGACAGACAACGATAAACACTGTGCATAGTGTTGAACATGTTGTATGTTGCAGATGGCTTTTACGGATTCCGTGCTAATATTGGAAACGCTCTTACCAAGTAGTCCTGGTAATCTGGAGAGGCCATCAGCGTAAGCGTTGCTACTTCCTGGTATGTACATGCTATTGAAGTTGTATGATGTCAAAGCGTCAATTCAACGATGACCAGTGGCATCTAGTTTAGGTGATGTAAGTATATATGTCAACGGGTTGTTGTCAGTTAGTACCGTGAATGTGTTCCCGTAGAGGTAGGAATGGTACTTTTCAGTGACAGCCCATTTCAAAGCAAGGAATTCTAGTTTGTGTACTGGCTAGTTATTCTCTGATTTACTAAGTCATCTGCTGGCATATGTTATCACTCGCTTCTTGTTATCTTGTTCTTAATACAAGTACAGCCTACAAGTCCGAGCATGGATGCATCTGTATGGAGTTCAAATGGCTTGTTGTTCTGTGGAAATCGAAGAATTGGTGGCTTCTGTAGTTGTCTCTTTAGTTGTTGGAATGCGTCTTCCTGTTGTTAACCCCAGATCCATGATGTTGTAGTGAGTAGCTTGGCTCTACATCTCTTTGTGTTCTTTTGTACTAGCATCAAGTCTGTCAGTGGCCTAGTTATCTTGGAGAAGTCCTTAACAAACTTTCGGTAGTAGCCTATGAACCCGAGAAATTGTCGAACTTCTTCTGGCGTTGTAGGGTGTGGCCAATTAGTGACTTTCTCGATTTTGGTTGGATCGTGCTCAATGCCATCTTTGGAGACTATATGACCGATGTACTTTACCTTTTCCTGGAAGAACGTGCATTTCTTTGGTGAGAGTTTCAAGCCGCTTTCTCGTAGTCGCTGTAATACTCTCTTTATTCTATCAAGGTGATCTTCGTAGGTTTTGGAGAAAATGATCAGGTCGTCTAGGTAAATGAAGCAGATGTCGAGGTACAAGTTTCCAAGTACTTCTTCCATGAGTGTCTGATATGTCACTGGGATATTCACAAGGCCAAAGGGTAGACGGTTGAATTCGTAGAATCCTACAGGTCCTACTGTAAAGGCTGTCCTTTGCTTGTGTGATTCTTGATGATAACCGGACTTCATGTCTAATAAGGTATAATAATGGTTTTAAGTATTTCTTCACTCCTAGGTAAAGCGTAGGAATCTTTGATGGTATGTGCGTTCAGCTGTCGCTAGTCAATGCTCATTCTCAACTTGCCATCTTTCTTCCGACATAAAACGACGTTCGACGACCAAGGTGAATGGGAACGACGAATTATTCCTGCTGCAAGTAGCTGTCTTAAGTGATCACTGACTTCGTCGAACATCGCCTGTGGAATACGTCGATGCGTTGCTTGAATGGTGTGTTCTCAACCAAGTCAATGTGACGAGGAACTGCCGTTGTGTGTCCTATGTTCGTGTTTGATGTACTGAACACATCTCTGAACTGGTGAAGTAGTCTTTTTCCTTGTCCCAGTTGTTCGTCCCTGAAGTCAGTTGGTAATGTGATGTTGTGCAGAACGTCGGAGCTGGTATCCTCAGGTAAGTAAATGTCAACAACCGAAACTGGTTGAAGTTCACACAAGATGGCGTTTGGTGATACAGTGATCGTCCTGGTAGTGACATTACTTATGTGGACTGGAACAAGTTGGTTGTTTCGATATTGGTAGGACACAAGGGATGGTGCAATATCTAAGTCATCAGGTATCGCTGCTCTGTCTGTAAGTTGCATAATGCAACAAACTGGTTGTTATGGTAATTCGTGAGCAGTGTATCCTTGTATCGTGACATCCCTGTTTGGTGGTATCTGTATGCTCTTGTTCTCTGCACACTTAATGACGGTCAGGATTTCTTGTGCTGGTCTTTCACCCTTAGTAGTATACCATGATGTAAATAATTCTGCTTCCTGTAGGAATCTGACTCCGAATCGTTGCTTAGCATCATCAATGGCTACCTTTAGTATGTTGGTGCCAATCATCAAAGGTACACTGCTGTTGTACATGCTGTCTGGTACAGCTAAAAGTAGACAATGTTGGGGTCTATCTGATGTTGAAGTTCCTGGTAGTTCAAAGTCGACTGTGATGTAACCTAGGTATGGCATTTCTTCTCCGTCAGCACACTCAATGTGTAATATACGGTTGAGTGTTTGGATATGTTGGTTACCAAGGTACTGCAGATAGAAAGATTCGCTTACAGTGCTAACTGTAGAACCAGTATATAAGAGGGCCGAAGCAATAATTCCGATGTCCTTCACGGTTACTTCGTTGGGACTTTCCAAAAGTCCAGTTGTTTCTCTAGTTGACTGATGTTGATAGGCGTATGTTCTATCTTCCGCGTTGATATGTTGGAAGTTGTAGGCCTGTCTGGGGTGATTCACATATCCAGAAATTTAATGTACTTTTCCTCATAAACATTCATTACATTTAAATTAGATTTTGATCACGTGACTGCATTTTCAGGCTGGATGGATTGCTCCTCAGATTTCTCAAATAATTGCTTATAACACGGAAATTTATTGCTTCCGTCAACGGCTCAATAATTAACATGTTATTGTTGACTTCCGCAAAGTTTTTCGTCTGCTAAAATACAACAAATAGTTTTGTTGTTTTCCTTCAAATTTAGCCATTTTTGACCTTGCATGCTTGCAAAAATGATAATTTTTTATTTATCATGGGAACCTCGAGTTTAGAAGCTAGAACTATAAGGTTTGCGAATAGTAATTTATCCAGAGTTCAGGAATCCAAATTAATTCCGGCAAGTTGACCACAAAATTTTATTCGTTGGTAAATTTGGTGTCGAACTCCACCAATTTCATGTATTTCAGACATTTTTCATAGACTGTAAAAGCCAGTGTAAGGGTTTGCAGCCTCGGATTTTCATACACTCCAGGAACCTCGAATATTTCACGGTTGTCATTCATTTTTATCTCATTTAATTTGACTTAATTCAAAGTCCCATTTTCAATTGCGGCAATTAATATGCATGCAGTTAAAAAAAAATATCTTCTATATAGATCATATAAAAAATGCAGACAATTGAGTTGCCGCCATCTTAGATATGCGAATTCGCAAATGTAATGTCATTTCTGGATATGAGCCTAACTCGACAACCCATAGTTATATGTCCTGGTCTACCACAACGAAAACATTTAATAGTCGTGATGAGTATGAGTCGGAGCAGGTCGATGAGTATATGATTAGTCAGGATCAGCTGATTCATTATCATCCCAGTAGGGTCGCTGTCTACGTGTTCTGTGTCGGCGTCAACGACGTTTCCTCTGAGAACCATACTGTTCGGGTATGTGATCATCCATAGGATCCATATGGTACGAAATGGACAAGTAACCTAGAATTAATTCAATACATGCCTAGTAAAATCATTTACTAACTTTTTTGAAGTGTCGATGATGGCTAACTTAAACAAAAATAAACCTAAAAGAGAAATAAATTGTCTACAACAAAAATAAAGTTCTGAAATTCTGAAACGTCTTTCTGGAACAAATAACTATATTAGTTATCAAGTAAGTCACTGTCGTGTATAAATAAGGTTTTTTTTCAAAATCAACATCAGATAAACAAAGTTTCCGAGTGCAGAAGGACTACAGATGTAACTACTACACCTGTAAATAAGGTATGCTTAGTAAACATGCACATGCACATATTTAAGCTAAACAGTTGTACAACAAATAATTGATTACACAATTCAATTGCAATAAACAATGTACAAATTATGTAAAGTAAAATCAGGTAAAATCACAATAAAGTATCAAGTTTCAACGCTAGGTTTTATGGCAAAAACAAAATATTCTTTTTAAGAAAAAATGTTGAAAAAAAAAACTAGTCAAAATTCCCCTTCAGTTACAAGTTTCAAAGTTCCACTGACTAAAAACAAACTGTTGGTCACAGGTCACAAAAAAATACAAATTATATTGTATGAATCAAAGTATTCTATACACGATAATAACTAACAAAATTACAATCAGTCACAAAAGAAGAGTGTAAAACTACAACCTGTCAATAAATCAATCAAAACTGATCTAAGTCACAATCAATAGGTGATAACTCGTAGTCACAATCAGAAATACAACTAGATCAACTACACGTCCGGTACGTCACATATGTTAAGTCTGGTAAATTAATTGCAAATAAGAAATATTAGAATTAAAGTGAAAACAAAATACTCTAATACCAAAAATCTACATTCACACTAAATCATAGTTCACAAAATATACAATTGTATAACTATGCAAGTTCAATACTACCAATAAACAAATTCACAAAAGATAAAAAAAAAAATGACTAAAAATCAATCATCAAGTTACGATATTATACTACACCACAAGTATAACGTTCTTTCAACTACAATGTATATACAAAGTGATTTTTTTTTAAATTACATGTACAATACTGAATGCTCTATGTCATATACAAATGACAACACTTTATCAACACTCAGTTTGTTATTATTAGACATTTACGGAAAGTGTAGGACTATGAATCCTAGTACGAATACGAGTACTACTTCGACAGGAAATATACAGGGATGGTCTCAAAAGATATAAACAAAAACTTTTGAAGTCGTTGGATAATCTTGTTCTCGTAATTTTGAATTTTATATTGCGACAATCGTTGGTGACTTTGCATCATTTCGTTACTGCGCGTTATTTTTATGAATAGAATTTTCTCCTGGCCAGCAAAAACGTATTAATCTTATTCTCTAGATTTCCATATATGGCTCTCCTTTCTATCGTTATTTTTAGGATTGATTTTATCCAATCATAGATCGTCAAATAAATACAACATCGTACAATAATGACCCCTTACACTCTAGACAACAGATCGCTAGGAAACCAGAATGTTTAAACTAAATCGCCTCATATCTGAATACCGGATTAAAGTTGAACACGCAATATGTGGACTTAAATGTTACAAGGTGATGGGAACACTTTGGATGCATCCTCGACAAAAGCTTAAGAATTTAGTCAAAATATGTGCAGGATTTGTTAATCGTCGAAAAACACTGTTCAACGATTAAATATATACATGTTTTAATATAAGTCTTTTTAATACCTGTATGAATATTAGTCTGATTCATACTCTTAGTCTGAGTCATACACTTTCCGTAAATACCTAATACTGGCATTTTATCCTTATAAGGGTACAAAAAAGAACATACTATATTTTTTTAAATAAACCATTAGCGTATTTTACTTTGCTTTTGTAAAATTTCCTTATAAGTGTAAAAAAACATACGATGATCAAATTACATTTGTTAAATAACCATTATCGTTTTCTACTTTGACAATAGACCGAATAATCTGTCTCTTGTGTGTCTATATTTGTCATTATATATTTCCTTTTTATTATTTGGACATTTTTTTTTTGACACAATATTTTCTGAAAACTTAGGGCAAGGTGGTCTTGAAACTAAAACAATCATAATTTCGTTGTGCACAAGTAGAACAGTATAGTCTCCAGAGTTAGTTCTTGTTACTGATTGCTTTAATTTTCAAATCTTCTCGGGGGCTTATTGTATGTGTGTCCTAAAACAAAAGTCTAAATAATAAAAAGAAAATATATATGTATTTTACTTTGCAAACCTTTGGTCATTAACGTTTCTACCTTTTTCAAATCTACTCGTGGGAAATTTCCACTTTCCCAAACGTCCTGCAAGATTTCTCTAAAATCGTGGTTCTAACGTGTAGCGAATTTACACGTGGGGAACACTAGCTGGTAGCTAGATATAAAAAATAAAACTGGTTTCAGCTAAATGTTCTATCAATAAATCCAAATAATATTTTACAAAACAAATTAACAATGTTCATATATGGTAGTCCAATATAACAATTACGGTAAGTCCAGTATAACGATAAAATGTTCACAACATACGATGTTCGTACACTATACGATCAAGAATCCTCATTGATTATTTACACTATTTCAGGTCTCAATTTATACAAATTTTCATGACAACGACTTGTTGTTACTCATGAAATGACATATTGAAACGTATCGGATTAAGTGCGAATAATAACAATAGATATGAAATTAACAAAAACTGAGTAATTAAAACTTAATCTCCTTAAATACAATAGTTTTTTATATTGTCATTCTCATCACGACAAACGATAATGTTTATACAACGTTACACGGATATAAAGTACAGATGACTTTCGATCCTTTGTTACCGATTGGAAACGATAATGAGAATTTGGACTGGACGCTATCGTCTTCTTTACAAAATGTTACAGTATCAGATATGAAAGTTATGGCTAACGCCTTCACAAGACTCGTAGCGATTGTAAACAGATTTGCTGATGTAACTATTTCCTCCTCCTGTCTTCATGGCGACCTTCTTGATCGTCTGAACCGTATCCGTATTGAATCTGAGGGCATCGGTCGTTGTCTTGCTGGGAGAAAGAGACGGTCACGTAGGGATCTACCACAGTTCTCAGAGTCTCCAACATTTCGTTTATGACGTACATCGTTCCTTCGTACTGGCACTGGAAACCCACTACTACAGAAATCTCCGAACTAGTTTCCTGTACTACTTCGACACAGAATAGCTCGAAGGTAATCTCCGTCCCGTTCTTCACGCCCTTCACCATAAATCTTCCCGGGGTCGTGGTGACTATGCGGACGGGAGACTTTTCGTCCACGCAGGCCAGAGCGTCCAGCAGCGGTTTCAGGTATAGACGAATGACCAACATGTTTCCATCACTACAGTGTAGGAGCTAATTCATGAGATCTACAGCTATTATGATTATGATTGTAGACATGAACTGGTTATTTACGTCTACGATCGACAACCACGCGCTGGTAATCCACATGGTCCGAAGTGTAACTCGCTACTCGTAACGGAGACAGCAAATACAAACTACTGGGTAGAAAGAATCCGAGCAAACCATGGTCAGTAGACATGTTCTGTACTTTCCTCGATGCAGGAGATTGTCCGGTAAGCATATCCTGTTCCTCGGCAGAAGAATATCCGAAACGTGGTCTGTACTCTTCGCTGGCTGGACAATATCCGAAACGTGACAAATTTTTCCCAAAAAAAAAACTAATTATTATTTTTTTTTATAATTTTTTTTTTTTCAACCCGAATAAACTGACTCGAATTATTTCTGTTTAATGAAACAACAAAAGAGTTAACTTATTTTATAGATGGGAAAACGTTCGTCTGGATTTATATATTTTTGAAAATTTGCTTATCAACAAAATATTTGAAATGCAAAATAAATCTTTCAATGATATTTTTTTATTTTTTCTAACTTATTTTATAGATGGGAAAACGTTCGTCTGGATTTATATATTTTTGAATATTTGTTTATCAACAAAATATTTGTTTATCAACAAAATATTTGAAATGAAAAATATATCTTTGAATGATATATTTTTTTTAACTTATTTTATAGATGGGAAAACATTCGTCTGGATTTATATATTTTTGAATATTTGTTTATCAACAACATATTTAAAATGAAAAAATATATCTTTGAATGATATATTTTTTTTTTAACTTATTTTATGGATGGAAAAACGTTCGTCTGGATTTCTTTAATTTTGGATGATACTTTTTTTTAACTTATTTTATAGAGGGGAAAACAGTTCGATCAGTAGTATATGGGTGGTTACAAAGTCATATTTGAGGGGGATCGATGAGGGGGATCGGTCCATTGCGCATGCTTGACCGGAAGTGACCAGAAGTCACGTGACCGGAAGTGACGTGACTTTCCCTATTACTTTCTTTTTCCCGTACTTTTTCCCCCGTACTTTTTCGCGTACTTTTTTCCCGTATTTTTTCCCCGTAGTTGTTTCCCGTATTTTCCCCATGGTTTTTTTTCGTACTTTTTTTAGTACTGTTTTCCCGTCCTTTTTTCTTAGTAGTAGTTGGTTGGTGGTGTTCTCTATGACGTCCGCGTCCTATAACCATAGGAAACTACCACCCCTTTTATTTTCATATATTAGGTGTTCTCTACAACGTCTGCGTCCTATATCCATAGGAAACTGCCACCCCTTTTATTTTCATATAGTAGGTGTTCTCTACGACACCCGCGTCATATAACCATAGGAAAATACCCCCTTTTATTTTCATATATTAGGTGTTCTCTACGACGTCCGCATTTTGTGTAGTACTCCAAGGGTGTCCGAGTCCTATGACCTACGAACTAGACCTTATCATTATCTGCCCCTTTCCTGCCATTTTATTTTCATCATGTGCGTCCTATAACCTTATTATTTTCTACGAACTAGCCCTTTCACTGGTTATCTGTCCCTTCCCCGCCATTTTATTTTCATAATTACATTATTTATTTCAATAATGGTTTTCACCTACGGTATTTTCGGATATAGTTTATGTTGTGTAGTACTCCAAGTAGTCTATCACATCCGCAAATGCGCGCATGGGCGATCTGAAGGGACCAAAAATTAATTGATTTAACCTAAAAGAGGATTGAAATGTTTTATAGCACCAACCAATCATATCACTGGAAATTGAACCTATAAGAAGTCGCTATTTCCGGCCGATTAGCCAATCAGATTGTAAGAATTGAACCAATCAGAAGAGGGTTGACTTGTAATACGTCCGTGTCCGAACAATATATACATTTTAACATTTTTTTTTCCATTTTTCTTTTTTTTCATTTCATTTTTTCTCTCTTTTTTTTTATATCAGTCTTATTATTTGTGATATTTTTTTTCATACAACATTTTCAACATGTAACAACACAAAATTCTGTACAATGGTTGTCGCTTCCACGGGATTTTTTAAGAGCCTGGTGACTAATTGGTCGTTTTTGGTGTATTTTCCGTGAACTTTCTATCGATAGCGACGTTTCATGATTCCATCCTCTAGTTTTCGTGTTTATTCAACATCTTAGTCACTATTTGTTGACTTGTTGCAGTTTTGTCATAGATGCTTACGTTAATGTATGATTTTTTCATAATGTGTTTCGTTTTGTTTTTGTTTGTAACGTGTTTTGGGTAGAATTTCAACCCTATTGCTGCTGCTGCTGCTGCTACTGCTGCTGATGCTACTGCTGCTCTGGGGTATATGGTTGCTGCTGCTGCTACTGCTGCTGATGCTACTACTGCTCTGGGGTATATGGCTGCTGCTGCTGCTACTGCTGCTGATGCTACTGCTGCTCTGGGGTATATGGTTGCTGCTGCTACTACTGCTGCTGATGCTACTGCTGCTGTGGGGTATATGGCTGCTGCTGCTGCTACTGCTGCTGATGCTACTGCTGCTCTGGAGCATATGGCTGCTGCTGCTGCTACTGATGCTGCTACTGGTGTTGATGCTACTACTGCTGCTGATGCTGCTGCTGCTCTGGGGTATATGGCTGCTGCTGCTGCTACTGCTGCTGATGCTACTGCTGCTCTGGGGTATATGGCTGCTGCTGCTGCTACTGCTGCTGATGCTACTGCTGCTCTGGGGTATATGGATGCTGCTGCTGCTACTGCTGCTGATGCTACTGCTGCTCTGGGGTATATGGCTGCTGCTGCTGCTACTGCTGCTGATGCTACTGCTGCTCTGGGGTATATGGCTGCTGTTGCTGCTACTGCTGCTGCTACTGCTGCTGATGCTGCTGCTGCTCTGGGGTATATGGCTGCTGCTGCTGCTGCTCTGGGTGTATTTTCCAAATCTTTGCACTATTCGACTTGCCTTTCGTCCATATTTTCCATATCATTTCACATTACAACTTACCTTTCTTCCATATTTTCCAAATCATTTCACTATTCAACTGACTTTTCTTTCATAATTTCCATATCTTTTCACATTTCAACTTGGGTTTCTTCCGTATTTTCTATATTATTTCACATTTCAACTTGGCTTTCTTCCATATTTTACATATCTTTTCACTATTTTCTTCTGTATTATCCCAATTTTCCATATCATTTCACATTTCAACTTACTTTTTTTCCATATTTTCCAGTTTTCTGCTCCTTCCGCGCCATTTCATTTTCATTATCCGTGTCCTATGACCTAATTATTTTCTACGAACTAGCCCTTTCACTGGTTATCTGCCCCTTCCCCGCCATTTTATTTTCATAATTACATTATTTATTTCAATAATTACATTTCATACAAAAGTTTGCCACCATTTTATTTTCCAAACCTTTACACTATTCAACTTACCTTTCTTCCTTATTTTCCAAATCTTTTCACCATTTTCTTCCGTATTTTCCATTTCTTTTCACTATTCAACTTGGGTTTCTTCCATAATATCCATATCATTTCACAATTCAACCTACTTTTCTTCGATATTTTCCATATCATTTCACTATTTTCTTCCATATTTTCCATATCTTTTCATTATTTTCTGCCATATTTTCCATAGCATTTCACATTTCAACTTACTTTTCTTCCATATTTTTCACATCATTTCATTATTCAACTTGCCTTTCTTCTGTATTTTCACTATCTTTTCACTATTTTCTTCGGTATTTGTCAATCTTTTCCGTCTTTTCTTCCATATTTTCCATATCTTTTTACTATTCAACTTGCCTTTCTTCCATATTTTTCATTTTTTCACTATTTTCTTCTGTATTTTCCAAATTTTCCATATCATTTCACCTTTCAACTTACTTTTTTTTTTCATATTTTCCAGTTATCTGCCCCTTCCCCGCCATTTTATTTTCATTATCCGTGCCCTATAACCTTATTATTTTCTACAAACTAGCCCTTTCACTGGTTATCTGCCCCTTCCCCGCCATTTTATTTTCATAATTACATTATTTATTTCAATGATTACATTTCTTACAAAAGTTTGCCACCATTTTATTTTCCAAATCTTTCCACTATTCAACTTACCTTTCTTCCTTATTTTCCATATCTTTTCACTATTCAACTTATTTTTCTTCCATACTTTCCAAATCTTATCACTATTCGACTTGCCTTTCTTCCATATTTTCCATATCTTTTCACTATTTTCTTTTGTATTTTATTCCCCGTACTTTTTTCCACCGAACTTTTTCCCGTACTTTTGTTCCCGTAAAAAAGGGGGTAATCTCCTATGGCTATAGGACGCAGACGTCATAGAGAACACCTAATATATGAAAATAAAAGGTGTGGTAGTTCCCTATGGCTATAGGACGCGGACGTCGTAGAAAACATCCCAACCAACATTTTGTACTACTACTAAGAAAAAAGTACGGAAAAAAAGTCCGGAAAAATAGTACTGAAAAAAAGCACAAGGAAAAATTACGGAGAAAAAAGCACTGGAAAAAATTACGTGAAAAAAGTACGGGAAAAAGTACGGAGAAACAAGTACGGGGAAAAAAAATACGGGAAAAAAGTACGGGGGGAAAAAAGTAAGGGGAAAAAAGAACGGAAAAATAAGTACGGGAAAAAAATACGGGGGAAAAAATACGAAAAAAAATACGAGAAAAAAATACGGAAAGTACGAAAAAAAATACGGGAAAAAGTACGAAAAAAACATACGTGGAAAAAAAAGTACGGGGAAAAAAATACGAGAAAAAAAGTACGAAAAAAAAAGTATGGGGAAAAAAAGTACGGGAAAAAAGTAGGCCAAAAAGTACGGGAAAAAGGTACGGTCAAGCATGCGCAATGGTCCGATTCCCCTCAAATATGACTTTGTAACCACCCATATACTACTGATCGAACTGTTTTCCCCTCTATGAAATAAGCTAAAAAAAAAAGTATCATCCAAAATTAAAGAAATCCAGACGACCGTTTTCCCATCCATAAAATAAGTTAAAAAAATATATATCATTCAAAGATATATTTTTCATTTCAAATATTTTGTTGATAAACAAATATTCAAAAATATATAAATCCAAACGAACGTTTTCCCATCTATAAAATAAGCTAAAAAAACATATATCATTCAAAGATATTTTTTTCATTTCAAATATTTTGTTGATAAACAAATATTCAAAAATATATAAATCCAGACGAACGTTTTCCCATCTATATAATAAATTAACTCTTGTGTTGTTTCATTAAACAGAACAAATCCGAGTCATTTTATTCAGGTTGGAAAAAAAATTATAAAAAAAATAATAATTAGTGTATTTTTTGGGAAAAAATTGTCACGTTTCGGATATTGTCAAGCCAGCGAAGAGTACAGACCACGTTTCAGATATTCTTCTGCCGAGGAACAGGCCATGTTTACCGGACAATCTCCTGCATTGAGGAAAGTACCGAACATGTCTACTGAACATGATTCCTTCGGATTCTTTCTACCCAGTAGTTTGTATTTGTTGTTTCCGTTACGAGTAGCGAGTTACACTTCGGACCATGTGGACCTGCGATTTACCAGCGCGGGGCTGTCGATCGTAGACGTAAATAACCAGCTCATGTCTACGATCATAAACATAATAGCTGCAGATTTCATGAATTAGCTCCTACACTGTAGTGATGGAAACATGTTGGTCATTCGTCTATACATGAAACCGCTGCTGGACGCTCTGGCCTGCGTGGACGAAAAGTTTCCCGTCCGCATAGTCACCACGACCCCGGGAAGATTTATGGTGAAGGGCGTGAAGAACGGGACGGAGATTACCTTCGAGCTATTCTGTGTCGAAGTAGTACAGGAAACTAGTTCGGAGACTTCTGCAGTAGTGGGTTTCCAGTGCCAGTACGAAGGAACGATGTACGGCATAAACGAAATGTTGGAGACTCTGAGAACTGTGGTAGATCCCTTCGTGACCGTCTCTTTCTCCCAGCAAGACAAGACCGATGCCCTCAGATTCAATACGGGTACGGTTCAGACGACCAAGAAGGTCGCCATGAAGACAGGAGGAGGAAACAGTTACATCAGCAAATCTGTTTGCAATCGTTACGATCTCGTGAAGGCGTTAGCCATAACTTCCATATCTGATATTGTAACATTTTGTAAAGAAGACGATAGCGTCCAGTCCAAATTCTCATTATCGTTTCCAATCGGTAACAAAGGATCGAAAGTCATCTGTACATTGTATACGTGTAATTCGTTGTATAAAGATTATCGTTTGTCGTAATGAGAATGACAATATAAAAAACTATTGTATTTAAGGAGATTAAGTTTTAATTACTCAGTTTTTGTTAATTTCATATCTATTGTTATTATTCGCACTTAATCCAATACGTTTGTATATATCTTTATTCTCATACAGCCAAATACAATGGTACAGAGAAAAATAACAACATAATAATAACATAACAAGACTTTATACAAATATACATAGGTTAAGGAACAACAGTGGGTAAGCCAGGTGTACAAAAGACCTTATTGATATGTTTGATAAATATACATAATTTTCGTAACAGCCATTGTTTTTTGGTAGATAGAAGTTCAAAGAATTTGACAACATTATGTCTTTTCATAAAATATTTTGGAAGAAGCTGCTTGCGTTTATCGTTTAAAGAGGAACACTCTAAAACATAGTGGTATTCATCGCCTAATTTCTGACAATTACATAAATTACAGTACCTGTTTTCTCTATCAATATTTCTCCATCTACCGGTTTCAATCGGTAGATAGTGATTTGTTGTCCTAAATCTACACAGTCTGATTGCCTCACCTATATTTAAAATATTGAAATATTCCTCGAATGCGAATTTGGTTTTAAAAATCCTATAATTTAATGCTTTTGAAGAATCTGACACAGATGTTTGCCAATTCTGTACAAACTGATCTATCAATCGCTGTTTCACAACACATTTTAACCATTCTTTATTATTAACATTTTCTGTTTCCCATATATATGTAAATCCACACTCATTTAGAATTGTTCTGATAAAATAAACCCAATTTAAATTAGTATCACCATTTTCATTCAAATTTCTAGAAAGCCTATTAAATACATTTGAAAATTTAGCCTGCTTACCACTTAAAAGTCTAGCCCAGTATGAAATTATCCTTACTTTTATATCAATATCAATTGGATACCTGCCTAGCTCACCATAAACCATATAGTTTAGAGTAGAGGACTTTAAATTTAAAAGTATTTTGCAGAATTTCAAGTGAACTCGTTCTAGTACTTCATTTTTGCAAAATCCCCAGACCTCGCAACCATATAAGAGAATAGGTTTTATCATTTTATCAAAGAGATCTAGCTGGATTTTCACTGATAATTTATATAATCTTCCCATTTTAAGAACTTCGTATATTGCCTTAAGCGCTTTGTCAGAAAGATGCTTTTTAGTAACATCAAAATTACATGTTTTTGTAAAAATGACCCCTAAATAAATATATTGTTTGACTATTTCGATATCAACGTTTTAATAGGTGAATTTGAGATTTTGTCGTAGTTTTCCAAATCCAAATACCATTATTTTTGTTTTGTTCACATTCACCTTCATTTCCCAATTGTCACAATATTCACCAAAAGCATTTAATTGTACTTGAAGATCTTCAGCTGATTCAGCTAATAAAATTGTGTCATCGGCATATAACATTACAAATATTTTTAGATAAATTTCAAGTTCAGTTTCTAACTCGTCGGTGATACTTTTAAACCAACTATATCTTTTGTCAGCAAAAATTCTTCTAGATCATTAAGAAACAATGAAAAAAGAAAAGGAAAGAGATTTTCCCCTTGTCTAACTCCAATTTCACAGTTAAAATATCCTGTAGTGTGATTGTTATATGAGATACATGACTTAACACTGGTATACATATTGAATACAATATTATACATTTTACCATTTATGTTGTTAAGTAATAATTTGTGAAAAAGGCCATCTCTCCATACTCTGTAAAAGGCTTTTTCAAAATCAATAAATGCACAATATAATTTCTTCTTTTTTGACTTTAAGATTTGAAATAGTGTAAATATAGAGAAAATATTATCTAGTGTTGAATAACTTTGCCTTAAACCACTTTGATTTTCTTTAAGTATCATGAATTCTTCGGTATAATCATTTAATCTTGCATTCAGTATTGCAGTAAACAGTTTCCCCAAACAACTAACTATTGTGATTGGTCTATAATTCATTGGGTCTTCAATATGTCATTTCCTGAGTAACAACAAGTCGTTGTCATGCAAATTTGTATAAATTGAGACCCGAAATAGTGTAAATAATCAATGAGGATTCCTGATCGTATAGTGTACGGACATCATATGTTGTGAACATTTTATCGTTATACTGGACTTACCGTAATTGTTATATTGGACTACCATATATGAACATTGTTAATTTGTTTTGTAAAATATTATTTGGATTTATTAATAGAACATTTAGCTGAAACCAGTTTTATTTTGTATATCTAGCTACCAGCTAGTGTTCCCCACTTGTAAATTCGCTACACGTTAGAACGACGATATAAGAGAAATCTTGCAGGACGTTTGGGAAAGTGGAAATTTCCCACGAGTAGATTTGAAAAAGGTAGAAACGTTAATGACCAAAGGTTTGCAAAGTAAAATACATATATATTTTCTTTTTATTATTTGGACATTTGTTTTTGGACACACATACAATCAGCCCCCGAGAAGATTTGAAAATTAAAGCAACCAGTAACAAGAACTAACTCTGGAGACTATACTGTTCTACTTGTGCACAACGAAATTATGATTGTTTTAGTTTCAATCCCACCTTGCCCTAAGGTTTTCAGAAAATATTGTGTCAAAAAAAAATGTCCAAATAATAAAAAGGAAATATATAATGACAAATATAGACACACAAGAGACAGATTATTCGGTCTATTGTCAAAGTAGAAAACGATAATGGTTATTTAACAAATGTAATTTGATCATCGTATGTTTTTTAACACTTATAAGGAAATTTTACAAAAGCAAAGTAAAATACGCTAATGGTTTATTTTTAAAAAAATATAGTATGTTCTTTTTTGTACCCTTATAAGGATAAAATGCCAGTATTAGGTATTTACGGAAAGTGTATGACTCAGACTAAGAGTATGAATCATACTAATATTCATACAGGTATTAAAAAGACTTATATTAAAACATGTATATATTTAATCGTTGAACAGTGTTTTTCGACGATTAACAAATCCTGCACATATTTTGACTAAATCTTAAGCTTTGGTCGAGGATGCATCCAAAGTGTTCCCATCACCTTGTAACATTTAAGTCCACATATTTCGTGTTCAACTTTAATTCGGTATTCAGATATGAGGCGATTTAGCTTAAACATTCTGGTTTCCTAGCGATCTGTTGTCTAGAGTGTAAGGGGTCATTATTGTACGATGTTGTATTTATTTGACGACCTATGATTGGATAAAATCATTCCTAAAAATAACGATAGAAAGGAGAGCCATATATGGAAATCTAGAGAATAAGATTAATATGCTTTAGCTGGCCAGGAGAAAATTCCATTCATAAAAAATAACGCGCAGTAACGAAATGATGCAAAGTCACCAACGATTGTCGCAATATAAAATTCAAAATTACGAGAACAAGATTATCCAACGACTACAAAAGTTTTTGTTTATTTCTTTTGAGATCATCCCTGTATATTTCCTGTCGAAGTAGCAGTCGTATTCGTACTAGGATTCATAGTCCTACACTTTCCGTAAATGTCTAATAATAACAAACTGAGTGTTGATAAAGTGTTGTCATTTGTATATGACGTAGAGCATTCAGTATTGTACATGTAATTTAAACAAATCACGTTGTATATACATTGTAATTAAAAGAACGTTATACTTGTGGTGTAGTATAATATCGTAACTTGATGATTGATTTTTGGTCAATTTTGTTTTTATCTTTTGTGAATTTTTTTATTGGTAGTATTGAACTTGCATAGTTATACAATTGTATATTTTGTGAACTATGATTTAGTGTGAATGTAGATTTTAGGTATAAGAGTATTTTGTTTTCACTTCAATTCTAATATTTCTTATTTGCAATTAATTTACCAGACTTAACATATGTGACGTACCGGACGTGTAGTTGATCATTGATTAGTACTTGACCTAGTTGTATCTCTGATTGTGACTACGAGTTATCACCTATTGATTGTGACTTAGATCAGTTTTGATTGATTTATTGACAGGTTGTAGTTTTACACTCTTCTTTTGTGACTGATTGTAATTTGTTAGTTATTATCGTGTATAGAAGACTTTGACTCATACAATATAATTTGTATTTTTTTGTGACCTGTGACCAACAGTTTGTTTTTAATCAGTGGAACTTTGAAACTTGTAACTGAAGGGGAATTTTGACTAGTGTTTTTTTTTCAACATTTTTTCTTGAAAAGAATATTTTGTTTTTGACTTTTGAGTGACTTTACTTAGGAAGCATTGCTTCACTTTTGGAAAAGGTTTTATGCCATAAAACCTAGCGTTGAAACTTGATTCTTGATTGTGATTTATCTGATTATACTTTACATGATTTGTACATTGTTTATTGCAATTGAATTGTGTAATCAATTATTTGTTGTACAACTGTTTAGCTTAAATATGTGCATGTGCATGTTTACTAAGCATACCTTATTTACAGGTGTAGTAGTTACATCTGTAGTCCTTCTGCACTCGGAAACTTTGTTTATCTGATGTTGATTTTGAAAAAAAAACTTATTTATACACGACAGTGACTTACTTGATAACTAATATAGTTATTTGTTCCAGAAAGACGTTTCAGAATTTCAGAACTTTATTTTTGTTGTAGACAATTTATTTCTCTTTTAGGTTTATTTTTGTTTAAGTTAGCCATCATCGACACTTCAAAAAGGTTAGTAAATGATTTTACTAGGCATGTTTTGAATTAATTCTAGGTTACTTGTCCATTTCGTACCATATGGATCCTATGGATGATCACATACCCGAACAGTATGGTTCTCAGAGGAAACGTCGTCGACGCCGATACAGAACACGAAGACAGCGACCCTACTGGGATGATAATGAATCAGCTGATCCTGATTAATCATATACTCATCGACCTGCTCCGACTCATACTCATCACGACTATGAACTGTTTTCGTTGTGGTAGACCAGGACATATAACTATGGGTTGTCGAGTTAGGCTCATATCCAGAAATGACATTACATTTGCTAATTTGCATATCTAAGATGGCGGCAACTCAATTGTCTGCATTTTTTATATGATCTATATAGAAGATATTTTTTTTTAACCGCATGCATATTAATTACCGCAATTGAAAATGGGACTTTGAATTAAGTCAAATTAAATGAGATAAAAATGAATGACAACCGTGAAATATTCGAGGTTCCTGGAGTGTATGAAAATCCGAGGCGGCAAACCCTTACACTGGCCTTAACAGTCTATGAAAAATGTCTGAAATACATGAAATTGGTGGAGTTCGACACCAAATTTACCAACGAATAATATTTTGTGGTCAACTTGCCGGAATTAATTTGGATTCTTGAACTGTGGATAAATTACTATTCGCAAACCTTATAGTTCTAGCTTCTAAACTCGAGGTTCCCATGATAAATAAACAAATATCATTTTTGCAAGCATGCAAGTTCAAAATTGGCTAAATTTGAAGGAAAACAACAAAACTATTTGTTGTATTTTAGCAGACGAAAAACTTTGCGGAAGTCAACAATAACATGTTAATTATTGAGCCGTTGACGGAAGCAATAAATTTCCGAGTTATAAGCAATTATTTGAGAAATCTGAGGAGCAATCCATCCAGCCTGAAAATGCAGTCACGTGATCAAAATCTAATTTAAATGTAATGAATGTTTATGAGGAAAAGTACATTAAATTTCTGGATATGTGGATCACCCCAGACAGGCTTACAACTTCCAACAGATCAACGCGGAAGATAGAACATACGCCTATCAACATCAGTCAACTAGAGAAAAAACTGGACTTTTGGAAAGTCCCAACGAAGTAACCGTGAAGGCCAACGGAATTATTGCTTCGGCCCTCTTATATACTGGTTCTACAGTTAGCACTGTAAGCGAATCTTTCTATCTGCAGTACCTTGGTAACCAACATATCCAAACACTCAACCGTATACTACACATTGAGTGTGCTGACGGAGAAGAAATGCCATACCTAGGTTACATCACAGTCGACTTTGAACTACCAGGAACTTCAACATCAGATAGACCCCAACATTGTCTACTTTTAGCTGTACCAGACAGCATGTACAACAGCAGTGTACCTTTGATGATTGGCACCAACATACTAAAGGTAGCCATTGATGATGCTAAGCAACGATTCGGAGTCAGATTCCTACAGGAAGCAGAATTATTTACATCATGGTATACTACTAAGGGTGAAAGACCAGCACAAGAAATCCTGACCCTCATTAAGTGTGCAGAGAACAAGGATACACTGCTCACGAATTACCATACCAACCAGTTTGTTGCATTATGCAACCTACAGAGAGAGCAGCGATACCTGATGACTTAGATATTGCCCCATCCCTTGTGTCCTACCAATATCGAAACAACCAACTTGTTCCAGTCCATATAAGTAATGTCACTACCAGGACGATCACTGTATCACCAAACGCCATCTTGTGTGAACTTCAACCAGTTTCGTTGTTGACATTTACTTACCTGAGGATACCAGCTCCGACGTTCTGCACAACATCACATTACCAACTGACCTCAGTGACGAACAACTGGGACAAGGAAAAAGACTACTTCACCAGTTCAGAGATGTGTTCAGTACATCAAACACGAACATAGGACACACAACGGCAGTTCCTCGTCACATTGACTTGGTTGAGAACACACCATTCAAGCAACGCATCGACGTATTCCACAGGCGATGTTCGACGAAGTCAGTGATCACTTAAGACAGCTACTTGCAGCAGGAATAATTCGTCGTTCCCATTCACCTTGGTCGTCGAACGTCGTTTTATGTCGGAAGAAATATGGCAAGTTGAGAATGCGCATTGACTAGCGACAGCTGAACGCACATACCATCAAAGATTCCTACGCTTTACCTAGTAGTGAAGAAATACTTAAAACCATTATTATACCTTATTAGACATGAAGTCCGATTATCATCAAGAATCACACAAGCAAAGGACAGCCTTTACCGTAGGACCTGTAGGATTCTACGAATTCAACCGTCTACCCTTTGGTCGTGTGAATATCCCAGTGACATATCAGAAACTCATGGAAGAAGTACTTGGAAACTTGCACCTCGACATCTGCTTCATTTACCTAGACGACCTGATCATTTTCTCCAAAACCTACGAAGATCACTTTGATAAAATAAAGAGAGTATTACAGCGACTACGAGAAAGCGGCTTGAAACCCTCACCAAAGAAATGCACGTTCTTCCAGGAAAAGGTGAAGTACATCGGTCATATAGTCTCCAAAGATGGCATTGAGCACGATCCAACCAAAATCGAGAAAGTCACTAATGGCCACACCCTACAACGCCAGAAGAAGTTCGACAATTTCTCGGGTTCATAGGCTACTACCGAAAGTTTGTTAAGGACTTCTCCAAGATAACTAGGCCACTGACAGACTTGATGCCTGTACCAAAAAAGACAAAGAGATGTAGAGCCAAGCTCCTCACTACAACATCATGGATCTTGGGTCAACAACAGGAAGACGCATTCCAACAACTAAAGAGACAACTACAGAAGCCACCAATTCTTGGATTTCCACAGAACAACAAGCCATTTGAACTCCATACAGATGCATCCATGCTCGGATTTGGAGGCTGTACTGTATTAAGAACAAGATAACAAAAAGCGAGTGATAACATATGCCAGCAGATGACTTAGTAAATCAGAGAATAACTAACCAGTACACAAACTAGAATTCCTTGCTTTGAAATGGGCTGTCACTGAAAAGTACCATGCCTACCTCTACGGGAACACATTCACTGTACTAACTGACAACAACCCGTTGACATATATACTTACATCAGCTAAACTAGATGCCACTGGTCATCGTTGAATTGACGCTTTGACATCATACAACTTCAATAGCATGTACATACCAGGAAGTAGCAACGCTTACGCTGATGGCCTCTCCAGATTAACTACAACAGAAAAAAATTTACCCTTGAGTGAAATAGTGTTGTAATAAAATATAGTGAACGTGATGTAAAAGTTTGAAAGAATGTCAAGGTATATTTTAAATGAGGTTGAAACCTGTTGCCATTTGATATCAATTCGGTTGTATTTCATTTTGACGATTTTAATTACGGAAGACGATCACAACCATATTTTATTTTAACAATTGCAACTCAGCTGTTTTTTTTCATAGCGTATAATAAAATGAACAAATATATATCACACTGTTCCAAGCACCTCCGTAGTCGTGCACCAGACAATATTTTCCCAGATTATTAAAATAAATAAAACACAACTACTGTTAAAGTATTTTTTTGGTGCACGAGGTGTTAAATTTCTTGAAAAAGGACGGGAAAATGTTCAAATATTACAAGCGCTTAGATGACGTTTTGATGTTTGAGAAGCAATAGTTGCCGTAAAAAAACGATGGTATGTCGGCACGTAACAGTTATATAACATAAAAATAAAATAAACACCACTTAATCCAAAATAGTTTTTTTTCATAAGCCCCCAATATTGATTATATATTTTCTCCCGGGAAACTGAAATAGTTATTACTACCGGGATACTGAGGTAGGTTTAATGGTCTATCGATGCTACTTCTAAAATGAATTAAAGTAGTTTGATCCAAAAGGAGTAGATATTTTTTGGGCACAATCCAACATATCCTTAAGAAGAGTTTGAAGATACCACCGGGGCAATCAGAATCGTATATGCGTTCTGTCATGTGCATAAGTTATTGTTTGCATGATTGACAGACAATATTCATCATATTGTTTTCTAGCTTCTGAACTGTCGATCAAGAAAAAAATAAAATATTCTAGACAGGCAGCATATAGCCAGTCAATGGGGTTTGCAATTAATATTTCGCATGCACAATAGCGACCCACCACCACAAGGTGTGGAAAATAGAAATATTCTTCTGTGGTTTAAATGGGTATTAACTGCATTACATGTAAACTGTATTATTCTGTTTGATAAAGTCCTTTAACTAGAACAGAAAAAAATGTACCCTTGAGTGAAATAGTGTTGTAATAAAATATCGTGAACGTGATGTAAAAGTTTGAAAGAATGTCATGGTATATTTTAAATGAGGTTGAAACCTGTTGCCATTTGATATCAATTCGGTTGTATTTCATTTTGACGATTTCAATTACGGAAGACGATCACAACCATATTTTATTTTAACAATTGCAACTCAGCTGTTTTTTTTCATACCGTATAATAAAATGAAAAAATATATATCACACTGTTCCAAGCACCTCCGTAGTCGTGCACCAGACAATATTTTCCCAGATTATTAAAATAAATAAAACACAACTACTGTTAAAGTATTTTTTTGGTGCACGAGGTGTTAAATTTCTTGAAAAAGGACGGGAAAATGTTCAAATATTACAAGCGCTTAGATGACGTTTTGATGTTTGAGAAGCAATAGTTGCAGTAAAAAAACGATGGTATGTCGGCACGTAACAGTTATATAACATAAAAATAAAATAAACACCACTTAATCCAAAATAGTTTTTTTTCATAAGCCCCCAATATTGATTATATATTTTCTCCCGGGAAACTGAAATAGTTATTACTACCGGGATACTGAGGTAGGTTTAATGGTCTATCGATGCTACTTCTAAAATGAATTAAAGTAGTTTGATCCAAAAGGAGTAGATATTTTTTGGGCACAATCCAACATATCCTTAAGAAGAGTTTGAAGATACCACCGGGGCAATCAGAATCGTATATGCGTTCTGTCATGTGCATAAGTTATTGTTTGCATGATTGACAGACAATATTCATCATATTATTTTCTAGCTTCTGAACTGTCGATCAAGAAAAAAAAAATATTCTAGACAGGCAGCATATAGCCAGTCAATGGGGTTTGCAATTAATATTTCGCATGCACAATAGCGACCCACCACCACAAGGTGTGGAAAATAGAAATATTCTTCTGTGGTTTAAATGGGTATTAACTGCATTACATGTAAACTGTATTATTCTGTTTGATAAAGTCCTTTAACTAGAACAGAAAAAAATTTACCCTTGAGTGAAATAGTGTTGTAATAAAATATCGTGAACGTGATGTAAAAGTTTGAAAGAATGTCATGGTATATTTTAAATGAGGTTGAAACATGTTGCCATTTGATATCAATTCGGTTGTATTTCATTTTGACGATTTTAATTACGGAAGACGATCACAACCATATTTTATTTTAACAATTGCAACTCAGCTGTTTTTTTTCATACCGTATAATAAAATGAAAAAATATATATCACACTGTTCCAAGCACCTCCGTAGTCGTGCACCAGACAATATTTTCCCAGATTATTAAAATAAATAAAACACAACTACTGTTAAAGTATTTTTTTGGTGCACGAGGTGTTAAATTTCTTGAAAAAGGACGGGAAAATGTTCAAATATTACAAGCGCTTAGATGACGTTTTGATGTTTGAGAAGCAATAGTTGCAGTAAAAAAACGATGGTATGTCGGCACGTAACAGTTATATAACATAAAAATAAAATAAACACCACTTAATCCAAAATAGTTTTTTTTCATAAGCCCCCAATATTGATTATATATTTTCTCCCGGGAAACTGAAATAGTTATTACTACCGGGATACTGAGGTAGGTTTAATGGTCTATCGATGCTACTTCTAAAATGAATTAAAGTAGTTTGATCCAAAAGGAGTAGATATTTTTTGGGCACAATCCAACATATCCTTAAGAAGAGTTTGAAGATACCACCGGGGCAATCAGAATCGTATATGCGTTCTGTCATGTGCATAAGTTATTGTTTGCATGATTGACAGACAATATTCATCATATTGTTTTCTAGCTTCTGAACTGTCGATCAAGAAAAAAATAAAATATTCTAGACAGGCAGCATATAGCCAGTCAATGGGGTTTGCAATTAATATTTCGCATGCACAATAGCGACCCACCACCACAAGGTGTGGAAAATAGAAATATTCTTCTGTGGTTTAAATGGGTATTAACTGCATTACATGTAAACTGTATTATTCTGTTTGATAAAGTCCTTTAACTAGAACAGAAAAAAATTTACCCTTGAGTGAAATAGTGTTGTAATAATATATCGTGAACGTGATGTAAAAGTTTGAAAGAATGTCATGGTATATTTTAAATGAGGTTGAAACATGTTGCCATTTGATATCAATTCGGTTGTATTTCATTTTGACGATTTTAATTACGGAAGACGATCACAACCATATTTTATTTTAACAATTGCAACTCAGCTGTTTTTTTTCATAGCGTATAATGAAATGAACAAATATATATCACACTGTTCCAAGCACCTTCGTAGTCGTGCACCAGACAATATTTTCCCAGATTATTAAAATAAATAAAACACAACTACTGTTAAAGTATTTTTTTGGTGCACGAGGTGTTAAATTTCTTGAAAAAGGACGGGAAAATGTTCAAATATTACAAGCGCTTAGATGACGTTTTGATGTTTGAGAAGCAATAGTTGCCGTAAAAAAACGATGGTATGTCGGCACGTAACAGTTATATAACATAAAAATAAAATAAACACCACTTAATCCAAAATAGTTTTTTTTTCATAAGCCCCCAATATTGATTATATATTTTCTCCCGGGAAACTGAAATAGTTATTACTACCGGGATACTGAGGTAGGTTTAATGGTCTATCGATGCTACTTCTAAAATGAATTAAAGTAGTTTGATCCAAAAGGAGTAGATATTTTTTGGGCACAATCCAACATATCCTTAAGAAGAGTTTGAAGATACCACCGGGGCAATCAGAATCGTATATGCGTTCTGTCATGTGCATAAGTTATTGTTTGCATGATTGACAGACAATATTCATCATATTATTTTCTAGCTTCTGAACTGTCGATCAAGAAAAAAAAAATATTCTAGACAGGCAGCATATAGCCAGTCAATGGGGTTTGCAATTAATATTTCGCATGCACAATAGCGACCCACCACCACAAGGTGTGGAAAATAGAAATATTCTTCTGTGGTTTAAATGGGTATTAACTGCATTACATGTAAACTGTATTATTCTGTTTGATAAAGTCCTTTAACTAGAACAGAAAAAAATTTACCCTTGAGTGAAATAGTGTTGTAATAAAATATCGTGAACGTGATGTAAAAGTTTGAAAGAATGTCATGGTATATTTTAAATGAGGTTGAAACATGTTGCCATTTGATATCAATTCGGTTGTATTTCATTTTGACGATTTTAATTACGGAAGACGATCACAACCATATTTTATTTTAACAATTGCAACTCAGCTGTTTTTTTTCATAGCGTATAACAAAATGAAAAAATATATATCACACTGTCGGAACAGTTCCAATATTCAATAGAAAAATCGTAGAAATAATATCATTTAGTGTCCGTCGTCTGTTATCCATAACTTTTCATATTAATATTTAATCTTTTTCTTAGAAACTGCAAAACCAAATGCTTTATTTTACGTTATCAAGTTCTCTCAACCGCACCTTGGCATTTTTTTTTATAGATTTATGATGGTTGTCCGTAAAAATGTACTGGAATATATCATAACATTGGTTGTCGTTAAGAATAAAGTACGGTTAAAAAAGTGTTTAAAAAAATTTCAAATATGACAAAGTTCTATTACTCAAATAAATCTATCTATTACTTCTTTAAGGTTAATACCAAAATTTCGACCAGTTTTCGACAATCAATGTTAATAAGTTTCTGAATTGATATGATCTCAATATGTACATTATCAATGGCATAGCAGACGATGAAACCAAAATTGGTCTGTATGAGATATATTTATTAAATGATTAAAGCTTTGTTAAGGTGAAGAAAAAAATGAATTACGAAAAAATACAATTTGAACGTGAAATAATAGATGTGGTACGTAGTTCTTACATTTAAAGATGACATTTTTAGATCAGATTTCTTGAGATCATTCATGCAATTTCAGCATCATAATATAACCTCTGACAAATGAAGCGATCAAAATAATGAGAGATTTTATCACGTGAAACAAACCGTCGAAAATTGTACGTTGTGACATTACTATTCGTTCACTTTAATTTCATAATACAGTTTCAGAACATGTTTTTATTCCTGAAATCAATCCACATTGCATATTAAGTCAAATTTATGCTTTGTTTATTGAGTTTTATTATGCTTTGTTTTTGTTTTTGTTTTTCAAAGATATGCATTATAATACAATGATACGTACATTCTGTATTCTGAAAAAAATGACGTTCAGTGCTTTTCATTTCCTGACTTTGTCGGTCTACTGTGAGGAATTGGATGCACATATTAACTAACTGTATTTATTTATGAAAATCACATATTGTGAATACATTTTGGAGAAAATTTTATCGACATCTGAGGTGGGGCCGATTTTGGCTATTATAGCTCCCAGTCCTTTCTAAATTTTCCATTTTTTTTTCAAAATTTCAAAATTTTCCAAAATTTCATAAAATTTAAAAAAATTTCAACAAAATTTCAAAATTAAAAAAATTTCAAATTCCCAAATAAATTTCAAATTTTCATCAATTTTCAAAATTAAAAAAAATATTTAAAAATTTTCAAAATTATTTAAAAAATTTCCAAAAAAAATATTATAGGATTAAACACTGTTTTTTAGGAAATTATCTATGTATAAACTCCGGCAGCTCACTCACAAACTTAAAAAAGTCCAGCAGAAACCCTTAGTATCATTGCTCGTAGATTTATACGCGTGGAATGACCGGGGAAAAAGGTACAGTCGTTTGCCATGAATGAGTTCGCAATATGGCTGACGTCATTTGCGAAAATTTGTTTCCAATTTTTTACTCCTTATTAAATCAGTGTTATTTACCTTTAATTAGTAACGTTCACATTTTACACAATGCCAAAATGTTCCAAAATTAGGCCAGTGACGTCATTTAAGAAAATACCTTGTAATTCGGTCAAAATATCGTCTGTCAAAAATTTGCACCGCACGGTAAACAAATGACACTAGAGGAGAAACAAATCATCGTAGCTTTGTCACAACAAGGATATTCTAGCTACAAAATTGCTGAAATGACGGGTAAAAACAGGAGAACAATCAATAAATTTCTCAGGAGGCGACGGGTGCCAGGATCGGAAGAAAACTTACCGCGAAGTGGAAGGGGTAGAAAAACGGGAGTTCGGGGAGAAAGGATTATGTACTGTATGCTTCGTTCGGGCAGAAGACAAAGTTTAGGAGAAATAACAGATCAATTTAACCGCCAGTGTATGACCAAAATTTCTTCTAGAACAGTTCGGAGGCCTTTGAACTTTGAAGGATACAAAACACATCCAGTTTGTAAGAAAACTACGATTTCACCTGTCAACCGAGAGAAAAGAAAACGATTTTGTCGATCAAAATTCACGTGGACAGTGAGAAATCATTGGAAAAAAGTTATCTTCAGTGATGAGACGAATATTGAGACTGGAAATAACAGGAAAGTTTATGTTTGGCGTAAAGTGGATGAAAGATTAAGACCGGAATGTAATGGGTGTTATCAGGGTCGAAATTACAAAACGAAATTCTCTGTCATGTTCTGGGGCTACATTTCGTATTATGGGGTAGGTACACTAACACCAGTTGTTGGCAATTTAAATAGTGAAAAGTATATAAACATTTTAGATGACAATTTATGGCCTGTCATTGCCCAACATTTTCCTACAAGCCGCTACATATTCCAGGAGGACAATGTCCCATGCCATGAGTCTCGGAGGACAAATCAGTGGAAAACGGAAAATGATATTCCAACTTTAGAGTGGTCCCCACAAAGCCCAGACTTAAATATAATAGAAAATGTGCGAAAGTTATAAAAACTAAATTTCAACGACGAATAGATGACATTCGAAATGCTGAGGACCTAAACACTGTTGTTGCTGAAATTTGGACCTCACTTCAACTACATTATATAAGAAGTTTATATGACTACCTTCCAAGGCGTTTACGGGTTGTTTTAAGAGCTAGAGGCAATATCACAAAATACTAACAGTTTGAGGTAAGTTTGATTATTTATTTCAGTAAGAAAAACTAAAATTTTTCTCAGCTTGGAATACAAACGTTGAAATGACGTCGGCCATTTTGCGAACTCATTCATGGCAAACGACTGTAGTCCGGCAAACGGAAATATTGATTTATAAATTCCTTTCGAATGACGTAGAATAAGTGACGATATTCAATCGGATTTACCAGTTATTGATAAGTTCTAGTAAGAATAGAATTATAACATATCAATTACAAATTATCACAGACTTAATTCTATTACATATTATACAAATACAATGTGTTACAACAGGTAATTTTATCCTAATTTATCTTCTAACAAAGTACAAACTACTTTCTACAAGAAAGTTTGTCAGCATGTGTTTTTTTTATATACAATGTAGTTATCACAGTATTGCAATATAACTTGTTAATATTATAACAATAAACTACAATTGTCTGGTAACAATATAACTGACATATTTATATAATAATGTTGTGTTAGCAATGACCACTATATGGCATAGTCATTGCTAAAACAACATTATTATTATTATTATGCTGACTGTTATATGTAGACAAAATATATTGAGAACTATTACAATAAAGGAGGTCCTGATATTGGTGACTAATATATTGGATCAGATAGTCTTGAAAGTGTGAGAATATTCTTTGTTTCATTTAAGGCTTTAAAAATATAAAGATTTTTGAAGTTTGAAATTTAATTAACAACAATAACAAGTATTAAAAAACAGTAACATGAATAATAGACGACTATGATAGATTGACAGATTGGATCCGTCCCCTTGTACGTGGACTAGCTATATATAGCTTGTCAGACAGCTGAAAAACCCAACCTTCCCCGCGTGAAACTGGCATAGTAGATGTACTATTTTCGCATAGTATATCAACGCTATATAATTCTTTGTGATATATGCCAAAATATCGTATGAACTTATATTACAGAAAAAATTTACAGAAAGCATAATAATTCTAAATTATACCCTTCTAATTATAATAACATGTATATAAGTATACAGTATTCTGTGTATTTATTATAATTTTCAATTAATTTCAAACATTATTGATTTAATACAAAAGTTTAGTTTGTATTCCAGATTTGGTTAAAAATTGACAAATCTGACAAGGGAGAATACTCTATATGAATTTTACAAATATACTATGCAAGACAAAATCGTCTGTTCATAAAATATGTAAACAACAACAATGCTTACCACTTGTTGAGCGTGTTTACTTGGTCGTAAAATAATGGTACAGCTAAACAATCTAAATACACCAGTACTAGTTATACATCAAGTCCTGCAAACCAAAATTACACATTTATAATAATATGACCAAATGCAAATATTATACGTGTAATAAAAAAAAATACATATAAATACAATTCATATATTTGATGTAAATAAATATACAGTGTACTTTTAAAAATACAATAAACATATTAACGTAGCGAATTGAGCTACCGATTTGTTTACATCTGTATCTTGTCCGTTCATTCACGAATTGGATCAAGCGAGAAAAGTACTCTATCATTAAAATATTACACAGCTAATAACATTTAAAAATACCGACCTAGATATAACTGAATTAATTACAATGTACTCACGTCTTTCACTCACTCAGATATTCTGGACGTGCGACCAAAAAGGGGGAAGGTTTAATCGGAAAATAGGATATCGTTGTGAAATTTGTTAATGTGGGTAAATAAATAGAACCAGTTAAAAGAAGTGCAACTTACAGTTGTTAGTGTTAATTCTCAGTCTCAGTTAACGTTGGTCAATGTGTGTGGACATTATTGTCATTAGTTTTCTGTCGTTATGGTATGTACGACCAAATGGTTCAATGTCCAGTGTTCGTCTGTCTAGCCTTGCACGAGCAAATTAACATTTCCCGCCAGAAGAAAACAACCAATGAAATATGTTTCAAATATAACCCCCATAATTATTTACATGAACTTTACTGAGTAAAAAGTACTCATAGTAAAGTTATAAGTGTCTAAGGATAAAACCCTTAATACAAATACTCTGCAAAAGTTAAATAAATCGTTTGCAAATACTAATTTTAATACTAATTTTATTTATAAGAATATCACACTATTAAAATGCATAGTAAATACGAATTTAATAAATGGTGGAAATATTACTCTGCTACATCCTCCCCTCTGTTTAAAAAATAAACTTCCATGTCATCTGAATAGTTCCCCTTCTTTTGAAATCAGACGTCCTCGACAGTGCTATTCTCGGCGGTCCCCTTCATTATTTCCATGATGGTTCTGGCTAATTCCATCTCTAGTCCCTTGAACTTTCCGTCCTTAGCTTCCTGCTTTAACCAATTCACCTTCATCATCCATTCTGGCTGAGTGATAGCCTGTTTGAATGTGACATAGTTCGATAGGTACTGGGGTGGTCGTCTGTTCCTTCGTGGTCGAGTTACTGACGAATCTGCTTGTTGTGGTGGTGTTGGTAAAATACGACGATGTCTTTGTCGTGGTGGTGGTGGTGTTGGTAACAATCTTGGAGTTGTGGGTATATCAGAAGTGTGTTCTTCTGTGTCCTGACCAACCGTATACCATCATCACTGAAAGGAGTTGGTTCCTCAGCATCATTTATCTCAGCTGAAGGTAGTGTCCTGTCCTCTATCAACTCCAGCATGACCGCCATCAGTAAAGTTGATAGTCCTTCCCTGGTCACTATCCACATTATGTACATCACTATTGGTGTTGCTCTGTTGATCTTCATTAGGCGTATAAATCACATAATACTCCTGCTCCGACTCCTCATCCGATTCCAATTCAACTGTGTCTTCGTTGTTGTCGGGCTTCGTCGGTTTCTTCTTCGGCTTTCTAAGTCGTTGCCGTTTGGGTGCAGGGTTTCTCCCATTCGGTTTCTTCGAATTCTCATCTTCCGGCAGGAATCCGATTGGCAGAAGGAGGTTTCTGTACAGTGTTCTCTTCCGTCCTTCCCTATTCTCATGTTGAACCAAGTACACCGGGATATCTCTGTTAGGTTGGCTAACAATCCTGTGCGGTTCCTCTTCCCACTTGTTTGCGATCTTATGTTTCCCGTCGAAGGCAACTATCTTAACTACTACTCTGTCGCCGGGTTGCAGAATGGCTCCTTGTACTTTCTTGTCGTTTTCACATTTCTGGCGTTCTTGTGCTGTTCTAGTTGCTCTGGATGCAAGTTCGTATGCCTTCTTCAATCTCTCTTTCATGGTCTTGACGTACTTTGTAGATGGTTCTTTCTTTCCCTCAACTTCTAATCCAAAGGCGATGTCAATCGACAATCTAGGTGTTCTACCAAACATCAGGAAGTACGGATAAAATCCAGTCGTCGTCGTTTGTCGAGCACAATTATACGCATGGACGAGTCCAGACACATGAGACTTCCAGTCCTTATTTTGATTTGAGTCTAAGGTACCAAGCATGTTGAGTAGCGTTCGGTTGAAACGTTCCGTAATGCCGTTCCCCCATAGGATGGCAAGGTGTTGTTCTCGACTTCTTCATTCCGGTGATGTTACATAGCTCTTTAATGATCTTCGATTCAGAGTTGGCCACTTGGTCGGAATAGATTCTTTATGGCAAACCATAATGTACGACGAAGTTGTTGAAGAAAGCTTCGACAGTGGTCTTTGTAGTCTGGTTTCTTGATGGAATAGCTATGGCATACCGTGTGAAATGGTCGGTTATGACAAGGATGTTCTCATATCCGCCGTTGGATCTCTCAAGTGATAAATAATCGATGCATACCAATTCCAATGGTTGGGAAGACTCGATGTTGATGAGTGCTGCTTTCTCGCTGGTTGGTGTCTTTCTACGTATGCATCTGTTGCTTGCAGTTGGTAATCTACGCTTCGACATCGCTAGACATACCATACCATACAAAGTGATCTTTGACGAGTGACAGTGTCTTGTCGCGGTCCTGATATCGTCATGAAGTGAAGTCATGACTGTAGCAATACAGGTCTCTGGAAGGACAAGTTGTCTAACTAGTTCACCGTTGGTGTTGATCACTATAAAGTATTCCATCAATCAGTTTGAACTTCTCGAAGTTGTTGATGAACCATGTGTTGAGTGGATTTCTTTCAAGTTGTTCTTTCGTTGGCTGTCGGTGTTCCTCTACCCAATACCGGGTATGTCCATTCTTTCATACAATTGTCACTCTTCTGTTTAAAATGGACGTCTACCAGGTGTCTTTTTGGCAAAGATGGTTCATCAGCTGTAGTGACAGACAACGATAAACACTGTGCATAGTGTTGAACATGTTGTATGTTGCAGATGGCTTTTACGGATTCCGTGCTAATATTGGAAACGCTCTTACCAAGTAGTCCTGGTAATCTGGAGAGGCCATCAGCGTAAGCGTTGCTACTTCCTGGTATGTACATGCTATTGAAGTTGTATGATGTCAAAGCGTCAATTCAACGATGACCAGTGGCATCTAGATTAGCTGATATAAGTATATATGTCAACGGGTTGTTTTCAGTTAGTACAGTGAATGTCTTCCCGTAGAGGTAGTCATGGTACTTTCAGTGACAGCCCATTTCAAAGCAAGGAATTCTAGTTTGTGTACTGGCTAGTTATTCTCTGATTTACTAAGTCATCTGCTGGCATATGTTATCACTCGCTTCTTGTTATCTTGTTCTTAATACAGTACAGCCTCCAGGTCCGAGCATGGATGCATCTGTATGGAGTTCAAATGGCTTGTTGTTCTGTGGAAATCCAAGAATTGGTGGCTTCTGTAGTTGTCTCTTTAGTTGTTGGAATGCGTCTTCCTGTTGTTGACCCCAGATCCATGGTGTTGTAGTGAGTAGCTTGGCTCTACATCTCTTTGTCTTCTTTGGTACTGGCATCAAGTCTGTCAGTGGCCTAGTTATCTTGGAGAAGTCCTTAACAAACTTTCGGTAGTAGCCTATGAACCCGAGAAATTGTCGAACTTCTTCTGGCGTTGTATGGTGTGGCCAATTAGTGACTTTCTCGATTTTGGTTGGATCGTGCTCAATGCCATCTTTGGAGACTATATGACCGATGTACTTCACCTTTTCCTGGAAGAACGTGCATTTCTTTGGTGAGAGTTTCAAGCCGCTTTCTCATAGTCGCTGTAATACTCTCTTTATTATATCAAGGTGATCTTCGTAGGTTTTGGAGAAAATGATCAGGTCGTCTAGGTAAATGAAGCAGATGTCGAGGTGCAAGTTTCCAAGTACTTCTTCCATGAGTGTCTGATATGTCACTGGGTTATTCACAAGGCCAAAGGGTAGACGGTTGAATTCGTAGAATCCTACAGGTCCTACTGTAAAGGCTGTCCTTTGCTTGTGTGATTCTTGATGATAACCGGACTTCATGTCTAATACGGTATAATAATGGCTTTAAGTATTTCTTCACTCCTAGGTAAAGCGTAGGAATCTTTGATGGTATGTGCGTTCAGCTGTCGCTAGTCAATGCTCATTCTCAACTTGCCATCTTTCTTCCGACATAAAACGACGTTCGACGACCAAGGTGAATGGGAACGACGAATTATTCCTGCTGCAAGTAGCTGTCTTAAGTGATCACTGACTTCGTCGAACATCGCCTGTGGAATACGTCGATGCGTTGCTTGAATGGTGTGTTCTCAACCAAGTCAATGTGACGTGTTTGATGTACTGAACACATCTCTGAACTGGTGAAGTAGTCTTTCCTTGTCCCAGTTGTTCGTCACTGAGGTCAGTTGGTAATGTGATGTTGTGCAGAACGTCGGAGCTGGTATCCTCAGGTAAGTAAATGTCAACAACGAAACTGGTTGAAGTTCACACAAGATGGCGTTTGGTGATACAGTGATCGTCCTGGTAGTGACATTACTTATGTGACTGGAACAAGTTGGTTGTTTCGATATTGGTAGGACACAAGGGATGGTGCAATATCTAAGTCATCAGGTATCGCTGCTCTGTCTGTAGGTTGCATAATGCAACAAACTAGTTGGTATGGTAATTCGTGAGCAGTGTATCCTTGTATCGTGACATCCCTGTTTGGTGGTATCTGTATGCTCTTGTTCTCTGCACACTTAATGACGGTCAGGATTTCTTGTGCTGGTCTTTCTCCCTTAGTAGCATACCATGACGTAAATAACTCTGCTTCCTGTAGGAATCTGACTCCGAATCGTTGCTTAGCATCATCAATGGCTACCTTTAGTATGTTGGTGCCAATCATCAAAGGTACACTGCTGTTGTACATGCTATCTGGTACAGCTAAAAGTAGACAATGTTGGGGTCTATCTGATGTTGAAGTTCCTGGTAGTTCAAAGTCGACTGTGATGTAACCTAGGTATGGCATTTCTTCTCCGTCAGCACACTCAATGTGTAGTATACGGTTGAGTGTTTGGATATGTTGGTTACCAAGGTACTTCAGATAGAAAGATTCGCTTACAGTGCTAACTGTAGAACCAGTATATAAGAGGGCCGAAGCAATAATTCCGTTGGCCTTCACGGTTACTTCGTTGGGACTTTCCAAAAGTCCAGTTGTTTCTATTGTTGACTGATGTTGATAGGCGTATGTTCTATCTTCCGCGTTGATCTGTTGGAAGTTGTAGGCCTGTCTGGGGTGATCCACATATCCAGAAATTTAATGTACTTTTCCTCATAAACATTCATTACATTTAAATTAGATTTTGATCACGTGACTGCATTTTCAAGCTGGATGGATTGCTCCTCAGATTTCTCAAATCATTGCTTATAACACGGACATTTATTGCTTCCGTCAACGGCTCAATAATTAACATGTTATTGTTGACTTCCGCAAAGTTTTTCGTCTGCTAAAATACAACAAATAGTTTTGTTGTTTTCCTTCAAATTTAGCCATTTTTGAACTTGCGTGCTTGCGAAAATGATAATTTTTTATTTATCATGGGAACCTCGAGTTTAGAAGCTGGAACTATAAGGTTGCGAATAATAATTTATCCAGAGTTCAGGAATCCAAATTAATTCCGGCAAGTTGACCACAAAATATTATTCGTTGGTAAATTTGGTGTCGAACTCCACCAATTTCATGTATTTCAGACATTTTTCATAGACTGTTAAGGCCAGTGTAAGGGTTTGCCGCCTCGGATTTTCATACACTCCAGGAACCTCGAATATTTCACGGTTGTCATTCATTTTTATCTCATTTAATTTGGCTTAATTCAAAGTCCCATTTTCAATTGCGGCAATTAATATGCATGCAGTTAAAAAAAATTATCTTCTATATAGATCATTTAAAAAATGCAGACAATTGAGTTGCCGCCATCTTAGATATGCAAATTAGCAAATGTAATGCCATTTCTGGATATGAGCCTAACTCGACAACCCATAGTTATATGTCCTGGTCTACCACAACGAAAACAGTTCATAGTCGTGATGAGTATGAGTCGGAGCAGGTCGATGAGTATATGATTAATCAGGATCAGCTGATTCATTATCATCCCAGTAGGGTCGCTGTCTACGTGTTCTGTGTCGGCGTCGACGACATTTCCTCTGAGAACCATACTGTTTGGGTATGTGATCATCCATAGGATTCATATGGTACGAAATGGACAAGTAACCTAGAATTAATTCAAAACATGCCTAGTAAAATCATTTACTAACCTTTTTGAAGTGTCGATGATGGCTAACTTAAACAAAAATAAACCTAAAAGAGAAATAAATTGTCTACAACAAAAATAAAGTTCTGAAATTCTGAAACGTCTTTCTGGAACAAATAACTAAATTAGTTATCAAGTAAGTCACTGTCGTGTATAAATAAGTTTTTTTTTTCAAAATCAACATCAGATAAACAAAGTTTCCGAGTGCAAAAGGACTACAGATGTAACTACTACACCTGTAAATAAGGTATGCTTAGTAAACATGCACATGCACATATTTAAGCTAAACAGTTGTACAACAAATAATTGATTACACAATTCATTTGCAATAAACAATGTACAAATTATGTAAAGTATAATCAGATAAATCACAATCAAGTATCAAGTTTCAACGCTAGGTTTTATGGCTTAAAACCTTTTCCAAAAGTGAAGCAATGCTTCCTAAGTAAAGTCACTCAAAAGTCAAAAACAAAATATTCTTTTCAAGAAAAAATGTTGAAAAAAAACACTAGTCAAAATTCCTCTTCAGTTACAAGTTTCAAAGTTCCACTGACTAAAAACATACTGTTGGTCACAGGTCACAAAAAAATACAAATTATATTGTATGAGTCAAAGTCTTCTATACACGATAATAACTAACAAATTACAATCAGTCACAAAAGAAGAGTGCAAAACTACAACCTGTCAATAAATCAATCAAAACTGATCTAAGTCACAATCAATAGGTGATAACTCGTAGTCACAATCAGAGATACAACTAGGTCAAGTACTAATCAAAGATCAACTACACGTCCGGTACGTCACATATGTTAAGTCTGGTAAATTAATTGCAAATAAGAAATATTAGAATTGAAGTGAAAACAAAATACTCTTATACCTAAAATCTACATTCACACTAAATCATAGTTCACAAAATATACAATTGTATAACTATGCAAGTTCAATACTACCAATAAAAAAATTCACAAAAGATAAAAACAAAATTGACAAAAAATCAATCATCAAGTTACGATATTATACTACACCACAAGTATAACGTTCTTTCAACTAAAATTTATATACAAAGTGATTTTCTTTAAATTACATGTACAATACTGAATGCTCTACGTCATATACAAATGACAACACTTTATCAACACTCAGTTTGTTATTAATTACAATAAGGTATATATATATATATATAATTCAATACAAAGTCAATGTATAACCAATGTAGGCACGTAATATGAATAAAATCAAAAATAATTAAGAAATAAATCATGGAAGCCAGAATGTGTTGTGAGTTTTAACATGGATCGGCGGATATTATTATTTTATCCCGAGCCAGAAGCGAGGGATAAAATTTACTAATATCCGCCAATCCATGTTAAAACTCAAAAAATGATTTATTTCGATTCTGATATATCTAAGAGTACAAATAAAGTTTCCTCAAAATATTGTTAATGATTTTTGTGATATCAACAGGTAATAGACTAGTTGGATGGCCATGGTGATGGTTTTTTAAAGAAGAATACAACAATTGGTAGTAGTCTACAGAGAGGGAAGGCCTTACAGAAAAGCCATGCACATTTTGAAACTGTAGCACAGGTATACATTATTTTTCTTTATACATAAAATTAATTATATAATTGAGCTCTTGAAACTGAAGCTCAAATATCTTTTTTTTTTCCTTCTTTTTCTTTTGTTTTATGAATGTTTCTTTGGTACAAATCTAAAGCATTGTTTTATTGAGGTTTTCTCCGCATCATTTTTGGACTTATACCTCGAATTTGACGACAGTGGTCAACTCAGTACTAAAATTTATGATAAGCGGGACGACTTCAATTTTAAAATCATAAATTTTCCAAACATGTGCAGCAATATACCAGCTTCTCCTGCATATGGTGTTTACATCTCGCCATTGATTCGCTATGCAAGGGCCAGTAGCAATTATTCTGATTTCCTGAAACGTCATCTTCATCTGAGAAACAGGCTACTGGACCAGGGCTATAAAAAGATTCGCCTTATTCGATCTCTTAAAAAGTTTATATTCCGATACCAATATCTTGTCGAAATATATTCCGTCTCTGCAGAAATAATTATAAGCGATGCATTTTCATATAGTGAAAATGTATAAAGATAAAGAAGTCCAAAATGTCAAGAATTTGTTTGTCAATGTGTGACGTAAAAATATTTTTGACATTTACGTCACCGAATATGGTACTGCTTTGACAACTATTTTACCTATTTTGTTCCTGTATTTAAATACTGTTACAGTGACAGCCGGAACCTTTGAACCGTAATGAGAGCGGGAGGTTTGGCGCCTTAAAATCTGATTCAACCCACCATTTCTTTAGAAATGCCTGTACCAAGTCAGGGTCATTACGGTTTTCACAGTTTTCCGGTTGTTGACTGATTTTGTCTGTTTAAATAATTATGAGTTTTGACTTTCCCTTTATAAGATTGTTCGGAGTTCGGTAATTTTGTTATTACCTTTATTTACTATAACCATGCCCAATGTCACTGCTGGTGGAATTTTTTTTCCCCGAGGTCATTGCAACTTGGTAGCTTTACTTAAGCAATTATGAATAACGAAATTAACGACAACATACCGGCTAGGACGTCACCCGGGTTAACAAGGTCCTCATTTGCTACTACACGGAACAGGGTAGCAAATGATATATGCGTTCCACGGAATATCCTACGGGATACCCCCGATTTGTCTTACGTTCAGCCAGAGGGTAATTATTATTTCAAAACTTCAGATTCGTATCAAATTTTAAAATCTTGTTCTATTAATATTTCGGACTGTCTTAAATCTCCAGGTACTTGTGACTCTTCTCCATGCATTACTACTTGCAAAATAAAAACTGACAAAAATAATACTTGTAAAACATGCGTCATGCTAATAACTTCTCCTGAATTTACAAGTAATTTAACTGGAAAAACGTACTACACCAAATCGTTTGAACCTCTGGACTGTTCTACTAAAAATGTCATTTACGGTATAGAATGTACACTCTGTGGACTTTTGTATGTTGGTGAAACTCGTCAAACATTGCGAAGTAGGATGAGCCAACATCGATATGATGCAAACGATCCCAAATACAGGATTTTGTATAATCATTTCAATCAACCGGGTCATGACCGCTGTTTGACGATGAAAGTTCGAATCATCGAGAAGATTTACCATCATACAAACAGTCCTATTCTTAGTACACCTTACCGCACCGATAGAGAGTTGTTCTGGATAAAAGAATTAGGCACTGCAATGCCTTACGGTTGCAATGATAACATCAAAGGAGTGGGAAATTTGTCAAGTCCTGGATGCAACGAAATCAACGTGATGAGCCTTTTTAATACTATTCCAAGAACTAAACGTAGCCATGGTCATAAAAGAATTCAACATCCTAATGTTAAAAAGTCCTCTAAACCAAGAACGTTACAAGATACTTTTAATGATTTACTTTCTAATATACAGAAACCTCTTGGAATTCATCATATTCGTACAATCTTATTTTCACTACCTGTAAACTACCTCAAAGATCTTAGGGATTTTGGACTTGACAAAGGAGGCGTAGATCCTTTTTCTCCTAAGTACAGATTGTCTAGTATTATATGTGACGTGGCGTCCTTTCGTCTTTTTAAACCAGTTCGATCTGAACCTCTTCATGATAACAACAGAAAATTCCTCCATATTCCGTTTGCTAATAAAGGAATCGATGCTATTAACATCAGCAACATTCTTAATAGAAAAGAGGTCATAAAAGAAATTCCACCATATTTCAAAAATCAATCTGTTCCCATTGTCTCCTATAGCTACACTAACAGCATTGGCCGTAAAATTTTCAACTACAAAGAAGCATTGCAAGATATTAACATAAAAGAGTACATTAAGAACCCTCTGACTTGTGACTGCTCCCACTCTCCTTTTCAATACAACCCATCTGGACATGTAATCACTGGTGATCTGAATATCATTCAACATGAGAGTCTCCGAAAGGTGATTTCTCATGGTCCTAAATTCAGAGAACCTCAACACATCAATTGGAAACATAATTTCAAGATAATTATGGATGCTGTTGAAGATTATGCCAGAAGGTGGATAAAGAGAGAAGTAGACCAAGATCCTGAGTTAGAGTCCTTGTCAGACTGGGTTAAAACAATTAGGTCTCTAGTACAAGGTCGTATTCACAAACTAAAAAATTGTGTTAATAGTCGACCTAAGTCTGTATTTAAAGACCAAGAAGCTGTTAAGTGTCTTTCCTCTCTTCATGACAAATATGTTGTCGTTCCTGCGGACAAGGCTTCCAACAATATCGTGTTTGTATGTAAATCATATTACTTCGAATGTCTAATCAAGGAATTAGGCATAAATAGCAACACCTCTAGTAATACCACATACAAACCAACTTCGTTCGACAAAGATGAAATCCTAGCTAACCACAGATCATTCATTACCTCTTTAAACATTCCCTCTGGTAAAGAGTCTGAGGATTTACTCTATTTATATTGGATACCTAAACTCCATAAGACACCATACAAAGAAAGGTACATAGCGGGATCATCAACTTGTTCGACGAAAGAATTGTCTATTCACCTGACAAAGATTCTGTCTACAGTAAAAGAGGGACAACAGAAATATTGTGAAACTGTTTACTCGCGTAGTGGCATAAATCACATGTGGATTTTGAAAAACTCTAAAGATCTTTTGGATAACCTGAAATCAAGATCTTTCTCTCAGGTATCCTCCATCAAAACTTTTGATTTTTCAACTCTATATACCACCCTACCGCATGACAAATTAAAAACCCGCTTAAAAGAAACAATTCATAAAGCTTTTAGTCATAGAAACTATGGCTCAAAATTTGTTGTGTTAGGCTACAATTCCACATATTTTTCAAACAAAATTCATAAAGGTAAAACATGCTACTGCGAGGAACAAGTGATCAGTATGCTGGAGTTCCTCATCGATAACATATTTGTCTCCTTTGGAGGGACACTGTTTCAGCAGGTCGTCGGCATACCAATGGGTACGAATTGTGCCCCTCTTCTAGCCGATTTATTTTTATACTCATACGAGTCGGAGTTTCTTCAAAAGCTTGTAAAAGATAAGAAGATTCATGAGGCTAGAGCCTTTAATTTCACATACAGGTATATTGATGACGTTTTATCTATCAATAATTCTAGATTTGCAGAATTTCTTCCATTGATATATCCTCCAGAGCTGGAAGTTAAAGAGACCACCGATACAGCTTCGTCCGCATCATTTTTGGACTTATACCTCGAATTTGACGACAGTGGTCAACTCAGTACTAAAATTTATGATAAGCGGGACGACTTCAATTTTAAAATCATAAATTTTCCAAACATGTGCAGCAATATACCAGCTTCTCCTGCATATGGTGTTTACATCTCGCCATTGATTCGCTATGCAAGGGCCAGTAGCAATTATTCTGATTTCCTGAAACGTCATCTTCATCTGAGAAACAGGCTACTGGACCAGGGCTATAAAAAGATTCGCCTTATTCGATCTCTTAAAATGTTTATATTCCGATACCAATATCTTGTCGAAATATATTCCGTCTCTGCAGAAATAATTATAAGCGATGCATTTTCATATAGTGAAAATGTATAAAGATAAAGAAGTCCAAAATGTCAAGAATTTTTTTGTCAATGTGTGACGTAAAAATATTTTTGACATTTACGTCACCGAATATGGTACTGCTTTGACAACTATTTTACCTATTTTGTTCCTGTATTTAAATACTGTTACAGTGACAGCCGGAACCTTTGAACCGTAATGAGAGCGGGAGGTTTGGCGCTTTAAAATCTGATTCAACCCACCATTTCTTTAGAAATGCCTGTACCAAGTCAGGGTCATTACGGTTTTCACAGTTTTCCGGTTGTTGACTGATTTTGTCTGTTTATATAATTATGAGTTTTGACTTTCCCTTTATAAGATTGTTCGGAGTTCGGTAATTTTGTTATTACCTTTATTAAAACATGGCACCCAGAGATGGCACTTTTAATTCACCTGTATGGGTGGGTGTCTTACCAAGTTAAAATGCAACAGATAAAGTAAAATGACTATTATGGTTGTAAAATATTATTTGGATTTATTAATAGAACATTTAGCTGAAACCAGTTTTAATTTTTATATCTAGCTACCAGCTAGTTTTCCCCACGTGTAAATTCGCTACACGTTAGAACCACGATATAAGAGAAATCTTGCAGGACGTTTGGGAAAGTGGAAATTTCCCACGAGTAGATTAGAAAAAGGTAGAAACGTTAATGACCAAAGGTTTGCAAAGTTAAATACATATATATTTTCTTTTTATTATTTGGACATTTTTTTTTGGACACACATACAATCAGCCCCCGAGAAGATTTGAAAATTAGAGCAATCAGTAACAAGAATTAACTCTGGAGACTATACTGTTCTACTTGTGCACAACGAAATTATGATTGTTTTAGTTTCAATCCCACCTTGCCCTAAGGTTTTCAGAAAATATTGTGTCAAAAAAAAAATTTCCAAATAATAAAAAGGAAATATATAATGACAAATATAGACACACAAGAGACAGATTATTCGGTCTATTGTCAAAGTAGAAAACGATAATGGTTATTTAACAAATGTAATTTGATCATCGTATGTTGTTTTACACTTATAAGGAAATTTTACAAAAGCAAAGTAAAATACGCTAATGGTTTATTCTTAAAAAAAATCGTATGTTCTTTTTTGTACCCTTATAAGGATAAAATGCTAGTATTAGGTATTTACGGAAAGTGTATGACTCAGACTAAGAGTATGAATCATACTAATATTCATACATGTATTAAAAAGACTTATATTAAAACATGTATGTATTTAATCGTTGAACAGTGTTTTTCGACGGTTAATAAATCCTGCACATATTTTGACTAAATTCTTAAGCTTTGGTCGAGGATGCATCCAAAGTGTTCCCATCACCTTATAACATTTAAGTCCACATATTGCGTGTTCAACTTTAATCCGGTATTCAGATATGAGGCGATTTAGTTTAAACATTCTGGTTTCCTAGCGATCTGTTGTCTAGAGTGTAGGGGGTCATTATTGTACGATGTTGTATTTATTTGACGACCTATGATTGGATAAAATCATTCCTAAAAATAACGATAGAAAGGAGAGCCATATATGGAAATCTAGAGAATAAGATTAATACGCTTTAGCTGGCCAGGAGAAAATTCCATTCATAAAAATAACGCGCAGTAACGAAATGATGCAAAGTCACCAACGATTGTCGCAATAAAAAATTCAAAATTACGAGAACAAGATTATCCAACGACTTCAAAAGATTTTGATTATTTCTTTTGAGACCATCCCTGTATATTTCCTGTCGAAGTAGTACTCGTATTCGTACTAGGATTCATAGTCCTACACCTTCCGTAAATGTCTAATTACAACAAGGTATATATATATATAATTCAATACAAAGTCAATGTATAACCAATGTAGGCACGACGTAATATGAATAAAATCAAAAATAATTAAGAAATAAATCATGGAAGCCAGAATGTGTTGTGAGTTTTAACATGGATCGGCGGATATTAGTATTTGATCCCGAGCCAGAAGCGAGAAATAAAATTTACTAATATCCGCCAATCCATGCTAAAACTCAAAAAATGATTTATTTCGATTTTGATATGTCTAAGAGTACAAATAAAGTTTCCTCAAAATATTGTTAATGATTTTTGTGATATCAACAGGTAATAGACTGGTTGGATAGCCATGGTGATGGCTTTTTTAAAGAAGTATACAACAATTGGTAGTAGTCTACAGAGAGGGAAGGCCTTACAGAAAAGCCATGCACATTTTGAAACTGTAACACAGCTATACATTATTTTTCTTTATACATAAAATTAATTATATAATTGAGCTCTTGAAACTGAAGCTGAAATATCTTTTTTTTTCTTTCGTTTTTTTTTTTTTTTTAATGTTTCTTTTTTTTATGAATTTTTCTTTGGTACAAATCTAAAGCATAGTTTTATTGAGGTTTTCTTCATTATGGCTCTTGTATTAAAACATGGTACCCAGAGATGGCATTTTTTATTCACCTGTATGGGTGGGTGTCTTACCAAGTTAAAATGCAACAGATAAAGTAAAATGACTATTATGGTTGGGTCAACTTTAAGTGCCATGTATGGTTAATGGAATTGTCCATAACTGCTTAAATATATCGACATGTCACTCCACTCGGACACATTATTCTTATTCCGAGCCGACCAGTCTTTGCTCTTTCCCCTTAATGCTGTGTGCTTAGCGGAGAAGCACCAAATACCAATTTTATAATCTTTGGTTTGACCCGACTGGGGCTCGAACCCACGATCTATCGCTTTCGAGGCGAACACGCTAACAATTACGCCACCGATGCGGTTGTCTGATTTAACTCGATTATTAAACCATATGCAAAGTTGTAGATGTTTTCAGCTAAGTACTGATGTTACTAGGAACATTCCAAGCTATTTTATCATCACTTTCACTGTTCGCCAGGTTATGAGAGGATTGGATTTTTCCTCACGTGGAAAAAACTTGTATGACCGCATCATTTCACTTATAGAGGAGGTTTAAGCCCATAAAGCTAGTTTAACACCGCCACTTTTTATTGAAGTGTCTATACCAAGCTATGATAGTGAGCGTAATTTGTGAGTTTGTGGTATCGATTTTGCTTATTTCTAACGATTTTTCTATTGGATTTTGAAACAGTTCCAACAGTGTTCTATTCTTGGTTTTTCATTTTATTTCAGCAATTTTTCAGTATAAAAACTACCAGACTGAATGGAAGAAGAAAGCGCGGCCAAATATATCAAGCTGACATGTGAAACATCAGGCCCTGGGTTGATGTTTGAAAACTTCAACATGTCAGGTGGATAACGGGACTGGAACCAACGTCGTAGGAGTTGGGCTTGTCAAAATGCAACACGACGGGTGGCACATGTGGAGCAGGAACTGCTTACCTTTCCGGAGCACCCCCGGTTTTTAGTAGGGTTCGTGTTGCGCAATCTTTAGTTTTTGTTGATATGTTTGTAGATCGTTGTTTTTTTTTCCTTCGACCATTGTAATGTTCCTTCTTCGATTCCGTTTTCTGATTACCCTTTTTTTATCTTCAAACTTTTCATACCATTATGGAACTTTTAAACCTCTTTACACTGGTTTCAAGGCATTTATATCGATTGTCAAGAAACAAAATAACACTGTAATTTCACTTGCCTTTGTCACGTCTATATGAACTTTATTTTTATATGGTTAAGCCAAAATTTTTTTATTAACATATAAATGTATTGCTTTAACATCGTTTTCTAAATATAGCCAGGAAATTCACAAGGAAGTTGATAAATCCCCAGTATTGACACTTGATATACTGGGAGGGTATATGTGCGTGTAGGTAATTTACCTATACATACGTGGCATATCTACTGATAATAGAACTCGTGATTGAACGGCCACATTACATGTTGTTTACAAATTTTACCTAGCCTAGCCTCGTTATCGATATATATGAATATTTATGAGCATCTTATTAAGAACCGTGTAGGTAATTTACCTATAAATACGTGGCATATCTACTGATAATATAACTCGTGATTGAACGACCACATTAGAAGGAACCACAGGAACAAAGTATGTATATTTAAAAGTTATCTTGATGTTTGTACTGTTTATGATAATATGCGTTTATATTTTTTTCAATTCAATATTTATTGTCATTTAAATCATAAAATATATTTGTGACAAAATAAAGACAAAAATATCTTACAAGTAAGAAAAAAATAAGAATAACACATGTACAATGTATTATGAGTTACTTGTCCTCAGTTCAATAGAAGGCACTATAAATTAATCAAATAGAATCACGCACACATTCCTGACAATGATTATTGAGGAATCTGTCTGTTTCATGTCGTGTGAACCATTTTTTGGGGTTCAATTATTATTATGTGGTACACACGGAATATATTTTTACTTGCATCCGACATTGTTTTCATCAACTGAACAGTGCGCATGAGCGATAATCTCCCCGAAAGAGTTCAAATCTTGGGTCACGCGCAAATCATTTGCATTACTGTAGAGGAAAACAGAATTATCTGCTGTTAAATATTTTGCGATTTGCTCTTAAAATCTGCTTTTGAGCGGATTTTTTATGTTATGCAGTTGACATTAGTTAAAATTAAGTGACAAATTAAGTGAAAATATTTAATCCAAAAATTCCACGATATTTGCCATTCATATTACTTTAAAGGGACATTATCTGCCAAAATCGTAAATTTTGTTACCCATAAAAACTATCAGATATTATTGATGTCTTAATAAAACGTGTTTCTGTAACTTATAAATGTTATGAAATGTACGCGAATCGGGGAAAAAGGTGCAACTGCTCGTGCTTTGAGATCGATCAAGAAATGGACGCCATCTTATTAATTATCGGCATTGTTTATGGAGTTTGCCGAATCGTCATTAAATCAGTACAACAATGTACATATTTCTTATTTTCGGTGAATCTGCTTTTAGTCGGCGTTAATTACGGACAAAGAACCATGCAAGTTTGCAGTTAATAAGCGACAAAATACAAATTATTCATGTTTTCCTGTCACTATTAAGGTCAGTTGTATACGGAGAAAGCGAGGTCAAATTATATGCTTGCAAGGAAATAATAAATCGATGGTAATTTTCGTTCTCAAAAGGCGAAAAGTGGTACGATAAGCTGCTTAATGTGAAATATTTACCTTTATTTCATCATTTTAAAGCTATTTACCAATTTCCAAAAACATATAATTGTTTTGGTCAATATCGTAGCTAATGCCTCTTTAACTAGAAAGTATATATTTTCACAATTAGTGGCATACTATTTATTTTCACATGAATTCAAAGCAAAAATCAAATTATAAAAACCTTAATAAAATTTCTTTTTGAAATTTTGAAAAGTGAAGGGTCGGATTAATCATTCTTTGTATCTTTCAGGTAAAGATATTTTTTCTATAACCTTTGACGACAGAAATTACACCCCCCCCCCCCCCCCGAAAAAGGGCGTTCCTATAGTCATTGTAGTCTTTGACTATTTGAAAACATTGTGGTCGATAAGGCACTATATAACAAGCAGGATACGACTACAAAATCCTTTGTAATTGGAACAATTATATCTTCAATTTATAAAGAACAAGAACACTATACTATTTTTTAAACAAGAACATTATATTATTTTTAAGCTTCCAAACTTTATATTTCTAGGTGTATTAATTGATAAAATATGGCTACGAAAACAAAAAAACCCGTTACAAGACAAAAGGAGGATACTGAGAGAAAAATGGCTGTAGTTAAGCAACGGACTGGTTCACGTGTTAAGGCAGATAAAAAAAAAAGTTCATCAACAAAATCTCATCTGAAGAATAAGAATAGGAATAGGAATACTGCTGGTGGCAAAAAAGTGGTAGACAAAGACAAAGACGAAGACGAAGACGAAGACGAAGACGAAGGCGAAGGCGAAGACCAAGACCAAGACCAAGACGAAGACCAAGACCAAGACCAAGACCAAGACCAAGACCAAGACGAAGGCGAAGGCGAAGACCAAGACCAAGACCAAGACCAAGACCAAGACGAAGGCGAAGACCAAGACCAAGACCAAGACGTAGACCAAGACGACGACGAAGACCAAGACCAAGACCAAGACCAAGACCAAGACCAAGACCAAGACCAAGACCAAGACCAAGACCAAGACGAAGACCAAGACCAAGACCAAGACCAAGACCAAGACGTAGACCAAGACGACGACGAAGACCAAGACCAAGACCAAGACGAAGACCAAGACCAAGACCAAGACCAAGACCAAGACCAAGACCAAGACCAAGACCAAGACCAAGACCAAGACCAAGACCAAGACCAAGAAGAAGACCCAGACCAAGACGAATACCAAGACCAAGACCAAGACCAAGACCAAGACCAAGACCAAGACGAATACCAAGACCAAGACCAAGACCAAGACCAAGACCAAGACCAAGACCAAGACCAAGACGAATACCAAGACCAAGACCAAGACCAAGACCAAGACCAAGACCAAGACGAATACCAAGACCAAGACCAAGACCAAGACCAAGACAAATACCAAGACCAAGACCAAGACCAAGACCAAGACCATGACCAAGATCAAGACGAAGACGAAAACGAAGACCAAGACCAAGACCAAGACGTAGACCAAGACCAAGACCAAGACCAAGACCAAGACCAAGACCAAGACGAATACCAAGACCAAGACCAAGACCAAGCGAAGGCAGATATAGACCACAGTTCATCAACAAAATCTCATCTGAAGATTATGATTATGAATACTGCTGGTGGCAAAAAGGTGGTAGACAAAGACAAAGGCGAAGGCGAAAGCGAAGGCGAAGACGAAGGCGAAGTCACAGTCAATGTCAAAGTCAAAGTCAAAGGCAAAGTCAAAGTCAAAGTCGAAGTCGAAGTCAAAGACGAAGGCGACAGCACAAACAGGAAACAAGCGATTTATGATGTTGTCACAAACACACGTGCCGCATTAGTTTTATTTCAGGAGTTTCGGTGGAAAAGTATTCGTAGTCCAGGTTGGAAAGATCACAATTGGCCTAGTCATTTAAAGTACACTGGTCATAAAGAAGCACGTATTCTATTCGATAATAATGAAGTAACTGTGGAAGAATGTTCTCAAGTTATTCTAGATGATGCTTTGGCAAACATGCCGCAAGGCTTTGCACCGATTTCAAGGATGTGTCTTAGAAAAATAAAGACGAAGGGAGATCAAGCCTTTGAATTTATCTGCATTTCTTGGCATGGGATATATAAAATGAAATTAGAAGAAAAAAAACATCAATTCGAAAGCATGCTTACATACATTTTAAAACTCTCGAAGAAGCTATCATTGCCAGTTATTTTAGCTGGTGACTTCAACGTGAAAATTAGTGACATTAAGACACTGGTATCACTACCACTTGTCTTATACACATACCCACCAACAGAAAGGCGGAAACCAAATACAATCGATTTCTACATATCTTCTACATCATTGGAAATGTCCAACATTAAACCTTTGACACTACAATCTGAAACAGGCGTTACGGAAGTTCTTTCACTTTTTGATCACGATCCTGTGGTAGCATTGATGACTACTAAAACAGAGAATAAAGATACGCCTAAAACACAATCAGGTGAGGTAGAGGACAAAAGTACAAGCACCACCGTTTCCCCCGATACCAGAGACGGGACTTTATTTTTTATCTGAAATGATACTGTGATGTATGGGGTATGTTACCCGAACATGATTTTATTTTCTATCCTGTCATAATTTTTCAAATTGGCTTTCATTTCCACAAGGGTAATGGTCTACGGACACTACACAACTATATGTAAAACATTCTTTCACAACAAAATATATAATACTATGTAACTTAAAACACCTCTCAGTCAGATATATAACTACTATCCATAAAATTTCATCAACGGTTTCAACCTAATGCAGTTTTTAGAAATATCATAACATATGCTAGAGTGATACATTTTTAGTCATGAAAAATGTCATTTTTACAATTTCTGTCTACATTCAGATATTAAAATTACCTTTCCCAAAATTAAGAAATGTATTACTTAATAGAATTTTATTTAATAAACTTGACATTATTTGAAAATAAAATATGATCTTAAAAATGTACAATTATGTAAACAGACTTAAAGAGGAGGTCTACGGACACTACCAAATGTGCTATGTTGAAATTTAAACTAAGAATTCTAATATTTATTTACATCCATAACAATTCCAAAAATCTATTGTAAAATTTTAATTTTTATGGTTAATTTGAATTTTTTGTAACCAATTCTTACCTACTGTAACACTTTTCAAATTTATATAAGGTCCTCTATAAAGTTTCTTCATTTCGTCCCATTCCGCCAACAAATATGGCCGCCAAGGGCAATTCTTGTTTCTGATTGACTAATGTTAAAACAATCTTCTCCTCTGAAACTACTGGGCCAAATGGAGCCTAACTTGGCAGGAAGCATCTATATAAAACCTTCTATAAAACTGCTTCATTTGGTTACATTCGGCCAACAAACATGGCCGCTGTTACTAAAAATAGAACATGTGGTAAAATTGCACGTTTTTTGTAATAACTCAAAAACCATTAATAATATCAGAAATCTGACGGCGTAAAAATGATCAGCACAGGAAAATTTAGCTACACTGAAATATTGAAGAAATTCTGATTACCTGTCTTGGAGTTATTGCCCTTTTTTCATCAAATTTTCAACATTTTAATACTTTTCATCCTTTATTTCAAAAACTATAAGAGATAGATGTTAAGTGTAACTGAAAACATGTTCAGCTTGTCCAGATCTACATACTCCGCAATTTTGAAGTAAATCTGATTACCCGTCTAGGAGTTATTGCCCTTTTTTCATTATCTTTTTTAATTTAAACATTTTTGTCTGATATTTCAAAAAACTGTTAGATATAAAGGTTTAGTTTAAATTGCAAAAATGTTCTTGCTCTTTTTTCATCAAATTTTCTAAATTTTAATACTTGTTGTCCTTTATTTCAAAAACTATAAGAGATATAGTGTTACGATTTAGGAGTTAGGGATAAGATAATTGATTGTTTGTATGTATATTTATTATATTTTCTATGTGCTACTCATGATTTACTTTTATTGTTCAGTTGCTATTTCATTCGTGATGCGTGTACAGCCGTCTGTGTAGCACAGCGCGTATGTGTGTTTGAATGGACTATTATTTATATTTCAGGCATCGTGATCGCGAATATTTATTGTATGTATATTGTTATTTTATATGGGAAAGTTTGCATGGTTAAGATAAAGTTCGTCCTCATTGTTTGACCAAGGGGGGGGGGGGGGGGGGCTACGACAGTCCCATCTTTAATTCTCCTTATAAACCTTGTCACATTTTCTTACCTATTTCATTCATTCACGCTAGGTTTATATATTGTACTTAGGTTTGTTTTCCTTAAGAGTAATCTTTATTAAGCCCGTTTTCCCTTCCTCTTGACATGACAAGCAACGTGTTTATACTTTCCGCCATGCATCCTGTGTGTAATTTATAGTGCGCATGTGTGTTACCTCACACTTATGTGGCCCTGTTTGCGGCCCCGTTAACGGTTATAATTACCGTGGGAACTTCCGGAGTAACCGACCAATCAGCGGCGTTTGACCCACATCCAGGTGTGGGCCCTGTGTATATAAAGACCAAACGTCTGCTACTGAAGAGAGACACTTTAACCCGAGACCAGGGCAATTAAACCACCTTGCAATTAACCTGAGCGCTACCAGCTAGTTATTTTTACAGTAATCTTTCTGTTATTTAGACTGGTACGTTTCCCTTAAGATAGAATATTCCGACCTGTGACCTATATATTTTTACTACGTTCGTACGACTTTACGCTAATATTGACATTTGTCCAAAAGGGGGGGTCCCGGTATTTTATTGCGCTCAGTAGGATTTTATACTGTATTTGTTAATCATCAATTGTTATCATAATACATTTCATGAGAATCTATTCCATATTCTTGGTATTTGTTGTACAAGTATGAAACATTAAGTTTTACCAGTGCCTTGAGCTTGTGCAGATTACGCTACCAGTAATAGAATTAACCCACTACCAGGGTGATTATACTACCAGTTTTTATACCTGTATATCGTTACCACCCCAGTGGTGTAACAATATGTTAAGTTTAAACAGCAAACATGTTCAGCATGTCAAGATCTACCTAGCCTGCAATCTTAGAGTAAATCTGATTACCCACCTTGAAGTTATTGCCCTTTTTTTCATCAAATTTGAAAAGTGTTAATAGTTTTCATCCTTTATTTCAAAAACTATAAGAGATAGATGTTAAGTGTAAACTGAAAACATGTTCAGCTTGTCAAGATCTACATGACCTGCAATTTTGAAGTAAATCTGATTACCCGTCTAGGAGTTATTGCCCTTTTTTCATCATTTTTTAGCTCACCTGGCCCTAAGGGCCATGTAAGGTATTGCCATCACTTGGCGTTCGTCGTCCGTCCTTTAAATTTTTCATATTTTAATCTTCTCCTCTGAAACAACTTGGCCAAAGGGAACCAAACTTGGCAGTAAGCATCTATATCAGGTCCTCTATAAAGTTTCTCCATTTCGTTCCGTTCCACCAACAAATATGGCCGCCAAGTGCAATTCTTGTTTCTGATTGGCTACTGCTTAAAAAAATCTTCTCCTCTGAAACTGCTTGGCAAAATGGAGCCAAACTTGGCAGGAAACATTTATGTAAGATCCTCTAAAGCTTCTTCATTTGGTTCCATTCGGCCAACAAACATGGCCGCCAAGATTAATTTTTTTTTCTGATTAGCTAATGTTAAAAAAATCTTCTCCTCTGAAACAGCTTGGCCAAATGGAGCCAAACTTGGTAGGAAGCATCTATGTAAGGTCCAAACCTGGCATAGATGGTCCCTATGTGCGTCCCTTTCAATATTGTGTCCGACAGACCCACCCTCCATTCAAGATGGCTGCTGTTTTTTAAGGTAATGATTATCTCCCTTTGAAATTTGCTTCAGTATTATTCTATTGTCAGGTGAGCGATACAGGCTCAGCCCACTGAGCCTTTAATTCTTATATTACATGTTTTTCAATAGTATTACTTAAATATTAAAATTTTGAAATTTTATGAAAACTGATTTTTTTTTTATTGATTTTGCACGACAGTGCTAATATGTTTTTTTTATCATCCTTCCCTCCAGCTATATCTACCTGTTGGCTCCATAGGAAAAACTTGTATCAAAGTCCGCGTGAGCTGAGCAGGACTTATCAACAGTGAGCAGGAGTTATCACCACATTCAGCCGGAACCTTTGAACCGTAATGAGAGCGGGAGGTTTGGCGCCTTAAAATCTGATTCAACCCACCATTTCTTTAGAAATGCCTGTACCAAGTCAGGGTCATTACGGTTTTTACACTTTTCCGGTTGTTGACTGATTTTGTCTGTTTATATAATTATGAGTTTTGACTTTCCCTTTGTAAGATTGTTCGGAGTTCGGTAATTTTGTTATTACCTTTATTCTCCTAACATTTAAACGATAATTCCTGTGAAGATGGCACAAATAAATAAAATTCAAATGATACCCTTCTAATTATAAAAACATGTATATAAGTATACAGTATTCTGTGTATTTATTATAATTTTCAATTAATTTCAAACATTATTGATTTAATACAAAAGTTTAGTCTGTATTCCAGATTTGGTTAAAAATTGACAAATCTGACAAGGGAGAATACTCTATATGCATTTTACAAATATACTATACAAGACAAAATCGTCTGTTCATAAAATATGTAAACAACAACAATGCTTACCACTTGTTGAGCGTGTTTACTTGGTCGTAAAATAATGGTACAGCTAGCCAATCTAAATACACCAGTACTAGTTATACATCAAGTCCTGCAAACCAAAATTACACATTTATAATAATATGACCAAATGCAAATATTATACGTGTAATAAAAAAAAAATACGTATAAATACAATTCATATATTTGATGTAAATACATACGTACAATGTACTTTTAAAAATACAATAAACATATTAACGTAGCGAATTGAGCTACCGATTTGTTTACATCGGTATCTTGTCCGTTCATTCACGAATTGGATCAAGCGAGAAAAGTACTCTATCATTAAAATATTATATACAGCTAATAACATTTAAAAATACCGACCTAGATATAACTGAATTAATTACAATGTACTCACGTCTTTCACTCACTCAGATATTCTGGACGTGCGACCAAAAAGGGGGGAGGTTTAATCGAAAATAGGATATCGTTGTGAAATTTGTTAATGTGGGTAAATAAATAGAACCAGTTAAAAGAAGTGCAACTTACAGTTGTTAGTGTTAATTCTCAGTCTCAGTTAACGTTGGTCAATGTGTGTGGACATTATTGTCAGTAGTTTTCTGTCGTTATGTTATGTACGACCAAACCGTTTAATGTCCAGAGTTCGTCTGTCTAGCCTTGCACGAGCAAATTAACATTTCCCGCCAGAAGAAAACAACCAATGAAATCTGTTTCAAATATAACCCCCATAATTATTTACACGAACTTTACTGAGTAAAAAGTACTCATAGTAAAGTTATAAGTGTCTAAGGATAAAACCCTTAATACAAATACTCTGCAAAAGTTAAATAAATTGTTTGCAAATACTAATTTTAATACTAATTTTATTTATAAGAATATCACACTATTAAAATGCATAGTAAATACGAATTTAATAAATGCTGAAAATATCACTCTGCTACATCCTCCCCTCTGTTGAAGAAATGACTTCCATGTCATCTGAATAGTTCCCCTTCTTTTGAAATCAGACGTCCTCGACAGAGCTATTCTCGGCGGTTCCCTTCATTATTTCCATGATGGTTCTGGCTAATTCCATCTCTAGTCCCTTGAACTTTCCGTCCTTAGCTTCCTGCTTTAACCAATTCACCTTCATCATCCATTCTGGTTGAGTGATAACCTGTTTGGATGTGACATAGTTCGATAGGTACTGAGGTGGTCGTCTGTTCCTCCGTGGTCTAGTTACTGGTGAATCTGGTTGTTGTGGTGGTGTTGGTAAAATACGACGATGTCTTTGTCGTGGTGGTGTTGGTGTTGGTAACAACCTTGGAGTTGTGGATACATCTGCCAGTTCTTCGAGTGATGGGTCCCTCAGCGCGATGTCATCTGGTATACCAGAAGTGTGTTCTTCTGTGTCCTGACCAACCACTTTTACATGTATACCATCATCACTGAAAGGAGTTGGTTCCTCAGCATCATTTATCTCAGCTGAAGGTAGTGTCCTGTCCTCTATCAACTCCAGCATGACCGCCATCAGTAAAGTTGATAGTCCTTCCCTGGTCACTATCCACATTATGTACATCACTATTGGTGTTGCTCTGTTGATCTTCATTAGGCGCATAAATCACATAATACTCCTGCTCCGACTCCTCGTCCGATTCCAATTCAACTGTGTCTTCGTTGCTGTCGGGCTTCGTCGGTTTCTTCTTTGGCTTTCCAAGTCGTTGCCGTTTGGGTGCTGGGTTTCTCCCATTCGGTTTCTTCGAATTCTCATCTTCCGGCAGGAATCCGATTGGCAGAAGGAGGTTTCTGTACAGTGTTCTCTTTCGTCCTTCCCCATTCTCACGTTGAACCAAGTACACTGGGATATCTCTGTTAGGTTGGCTAACAATCCTGTGCGGTTCCTCTTCCCACTTGTTTGCGATCTTATATTTCCCGTCGAAGGCAACTATCTTAACTACTACTCTGTCGCCGGGTTGCAGAATGGCTCCTTGTACTTTCTTGTCGTTTTCACATTTCTGGCGTTCTTGGGCTGTTCTAGTTGCTCTGGATGCAAGTTCGTATGCCTTCTTCAATCTCTCTTTCATGGTCTTGATGTACTGTGTAGATGGTTCTTTCTTTCCCTCCACTTCTAAACCAAAGGCGATGTCAATCGGCAATCTAGATGTTCTACCAAACATCATGAAGTACGGATAAAATCCAGTTGTCGTCGTTTGTCGAGTACAGTTATACGCATGGACGAGTCCAGCAACATCAGACTTCCAGTCCTTATTTTGATTCGAGTCTAATGTACCAAACATGTTGAGTAGCGTTCGGTTGAAACGTTCCGTAATGCCGTTCCCCCATAGGATGGCAAGGTGTTGTTCTCGACTTCTTCATTCCGGTGATGTTACATAGCTCTTTAATGATCTTCGATTCAGAGTTGGCCACTTGGTTGGAATAGATTCTTTATGGTAAACCATAATGTACGACGAAGTTGTTGAAGAAAGCTTCGACAGTGGTCTTTGCAGTCTGGTTTCTTGATGGAATAGCTATGGCATACCGTGTGAAATGGTCGGTTATGACAAGGATGTTCTCATATCCGCCGTTGGATCTCGCAAGTGATAGATAATCGATGCATACCAATTCCAATGGTTGGGAAGACTCGATGTTGATGAGTGCTGCTTTCTCGTTGGTTGGATTCTTTCTACGTATGCATCTGTTGCTTGCAGTTGGTAATCTACGCTTCGACATCGCTAGTCATACCATACCATACAAAGTGATCTTTGACAAGTGATAGTGTCTTGTCGCGATCCTGATGTCCCATATCGTCATGAAGTGAAGTCATGACTGTAGCAATACAGGTCTCTGGAAGGACAAGTTGTCTAACTAGTTCACCGTTGGTGTTGATCACTATAAAGTATTCCATCAATCAGTTTGAACTTCTCGAAGTTGTTGATGAACCATGCGTTGAGTGAATTTCTATCAAGTTGTTCTTTCGTTGGCTGTCGGTGTTCCTCTACCCAATACCGGGTATGTCCATTCTTTCATACAATTGTCACTCTTCTGTTTAACATTGACGTCTACCAGGTGTCTTTTTGGCAAAGATGGTTCATCAGCTGTAGTGACAGACAACGATAAACACTGTGCATAGTGTTGAACATGTTGTATGTTGCAGATGGCGTTTACGGATTCCGTGCTAATATTGGAAACGCTCTTACCAAGTAGTCTTGGTAATCTGGAGAGGCCATCAGCGTAAGCGTTGCTACTTCCTGGTATGTACATGCTATTGAAGTTGTATGATGTCAAAGCGTCAATTCAACGATGACCAGTGGCATCTAGTTTAGCTGATGTAAGTATATATGTCAACGGGTTGTTGTCAGTTAGTACAGTGAATGTGTTCCCGTAGAGGTAGTCATGGTACTTTTCAGTGACAGCCCATTTCAAATCAAGGAATTCTAGTTTGTGTACTGGTTAGTTATTCTCTGATTTACTAAGTCATCTGCTGGCATATGTTATCACTCGCTTCTTGTTATCTTGTTCTTAATACAGTACAGCCTCCAAGTCCGAGCATGGATGCATCTGTATGGAGTTCAAATGGCTTGTTGTACTGTGGAAATCCAAGAATTGGTGGCTTCTGTAGTTGTCTCTTTAGTTGTTGGAATGCGTTTTCCTGTTGTTGACCCAAGATCCATGATGTTGTAGTGAGTAGCTTGGCTCTACATCTCTTTGTCTTCTTTGGTACTGGCATCAAGTCTGTCAGTGGTCTAGTTATCTTGGAGAAGTCCTTAACAAACTTTCGGTAGTAGCCTATGAACCCGACAAATTGTCGAACTTCTTCTGGCGTTGTAGGGTGTGGCCAATTAGTGACTTTCTCGATTTTGGTTGGATCGTGCTCAATGCCATCTTTGGAGACTATATGACCGATGTACTTCACCTTTTCCTGGAAGAACGTGCATTTCTTTGGTGAGAGTTTCAAGCCGCTTTCTCGTAGTCGCTGTAATACTCTGTTTATTCTATCAAGGTGATCTTCGTAGGTTTTGGAGAAAATGATCAGGTCGTCTAGGTAAATGAAGCAGATGTCGAGGTGCAAGTTTCCAAGTACTTCTTCCATGAGTGTCTGATATGTCACTGGGATATTCACAAGGTCAAAGGGTAGACGGTTGAATTCGTAGAATCCTACAGGTCCTACTGTAAAGGCTGTCCTTTGCTTGTGTGATTCTTGATGATAACCGGACTTCATGTCTAATACGGTATAATAATGGTTTTAAATATTTCTTCACTCCTAGGTAAAGCGTAGGAATCGGCACCAAGACATTTCGGTACCGTTGAAAAAAATTGTCAAATCGGCACCGCATATTCTTTCAAACAAACGTGATTACCTTTTTTAAAATAAAATCAAAGAAAAAAAACCATCAATGATCGTTTAAATGCAATCAAAACATAATTTATTTAAATATTCTCTAAAAGAAGCCATTATTAACTTAATTAAGATCAAAAGCAGTGATCAAATGTTTACAGTTTGTGTTTGCATTGGTGATTGTTTGCTTTCGAGATGATCCGGCCTTACGAAAATTTTAATAAATAGATTATTAAAAATATAATTAAACAAAAACAAAATATTCGAACAAAAACGATTCGCGAGAAGAAATTAAACATTTGAACAAGGATTTGAATCACAAAATATTTTTTTTTTTATGATTTATTTTAGAAAAAAGTGGGGGCGTTTTGGTAAAAGTATGGGCGAAATGATTTCCGTCATTATTACCAAAAATTACTAATTAAAAAATTGTTAAAATAATAACGATTTATTATGAGTTTTCATATTCAGTTACGACTAAAGGAACGTCGCAAAATGTGACAGTTTTTTTCAAATGAAGTTAGTTTCATTTGGCTCAGACCACCCACCCACCCCCTCCAAATGAAAGTGTGAAAAACAGAATACCGATGTATTATAAACCAAACTCCACCTAACAATATAAAGGTTTAGAACCATGTATTCTCCATATGCATGTCATGATAAAGGGTCTATCTATGAATCTTTATCCTTTCAAAATCACAGACACTTGATTTCATCTAAGTGTACATATAATTCAACAAACATACTGTACCAATAAAATGATATTTATAGATTAATATGGACATCTCTGTAATGTGCATTCTTATAATAAGTGCTGGAACACTTATTTATTATTTGTGGAGCAGTGCATGCATCTTGTATATCAAGAAATCCATTTAAAGCCCTTTCTATACAAGTGAACCATAAAACGTTCCAAGAATCGAAAACATTATTTTTTTTAATTTGCAAAAGAAGACCGTTGCTTTTCGTTGCGCATGGTATTTAGTTGTACCGCAAACAGGATACATATACATCCATTACTTATTCAGTAGCCCGGGGTTATATGGTACCACGGTAGTTAATGTTTTACCAGAAATAAATAAAAACGGTTATATACCCGAGTGAAAATATTATTTTTATTACTTCAGCAGATCCCTTCCTTCATATCCAATGCATTATTTTTAACCAAAGTATGTTTACGAGTCTATTATCGGCAATCCGCACAACAGCGTCCATTTTATAGGTCAAGAAAATGAGATTCCTATGGTACCGAGGTAGTTCCGAAAATCAGTCTATGGAGTGCTGTATTATAAGATTTTGACAGATGATCGTAAACCATTCTTTATCCAGAGTTGCTGTTCCCGCTATGCTCCACTCAGCTCTGTCAACGCTCATTTGACAAGATGTTTGTAAAATTTAAAAGCAGTAAAACAAAATGTACTTAAAATTGTTTTAAAACTATAAATATCATACTTCTACACAACATTTATACTTATATAACAAGTGCCATTCTATAAAGAATTATGAGAGACTATATAAATTTCAATAAATTAAAACTTTAAATCACGTCTATAAAACATTTCAGTTCTGTAAAAACTTAACTATCAATCAAGAATATAAAAAACTATTTCTTCTACCTTAAATATTAAAAAGAAACCATCATAAAGAAAGATAATTAAAAAGTTGGCATGCGGTGAAATATTTCTCCAATTACGAATTTGGTCTTAATTTATGGTACAAGGATGTACTTTGCAAAGTTTTGACCTTTTTATCTAAGACATCAGCATATATGGCATGCATCCAGGATATCACAATGAAAGATGAACACAGGATTTACACAGACATCGTGTTCTTTGTATTTGATCTCGATCTACTTTATTAGGTTTAAATAAAATACCTTGTCTTTTGTATGAACAATTATTTATATACACGACTATATGGTTTAATGATTAAATTCAAAATATAGTCACTAGACATTTTTTGTTGGTAACTCAACACACATCCTTTTGGAAACTTATTAAGAACCGTGTAGGTAATTTACCTATAATGACGTGGCATATCTACTGATAATATAACTCGTGATTGAACGACCACAGTAGAAGGAACTACAGGAACAAAGTATGTATATTTAAAAGTTATCTTGATGTTTGTACTGTTTATGATAATATACGTTTATATTTTTTTCAATTGAATATTTATTGTCATTTAAATCATAAAACAAATTTGTGACAAAATAAAAACAAAAATATCTTACAAGTAAGAAAAAAAATAAGAATAACACATGCACAATGTATTATGAGTTCCTTGTCCTCAGTTCAATAGAAGGCACTATAAATTAATCAAATAGAATCATAATATGCATGCAAGCTGTTTCTCGATTCGAAATGCATGCATAGGAAATATCGTTTCACGGGTCAAATTTCAATTTGCAACATTTTTGTATTGATAAAAAATGGCTCGATTTCATGTAGACATTGATAAATGAAGGAATATGTGACCTCGTGTATTTCTACAGAATTTTAAATATTATTTTTTGTGGGTATAATTATGATCTTACCTGATATTGACTTGTGTGGTATAAGTATTTACCCCCTTCCCGGTATAATAAATAGGACCCATGTTCCACGAAGATAATTGCTGAGTAATCCGAGAAGAATCCAATATTACATGTTTTTATTTAGATTGATGCCTCTTGTTTGGACACTGGCACGTATGCAGCTCCGAATTTGGAGATAACAATTTGCTACGACTTGTTGGTGATCTGTTCAAGACATAATTTTCCAACCCTAGTATCAATTACCCCCTCCCCCTTTTTTTGCTGCATGATTGCTATCAAAACCTCACCGTATGCATATCCCAGTGCCATCTTTTTAGTATCTGAATAATTGTCTACTATAAACAGTCTCTCGCAAATAATTTGTAGTGGTTACAGTAATAACTTTCTGAAAAAAAAATATATCTGTCGCCAAATTTTATAGAAACACTAAACTGACCTGAAAGATTAATATATCCTGACTCAAAAAACGAAAATCAGGTAAAATTTGAGAAAAAATATATAATTTGGTTTTTGTTTCGTAAGGATATTTTTTTGACAGAGAGAGGGCCCACCTAAAGTTAAATGGTCTATTTAATACCCAATGTTTCAACAGCGATGAAATTATTTGTTATTTTCTAAAACGAAAGTAAAAACACATTCTTGCCAAATTCGTGACAAGTCTATCACTATTTGATAGGAATAATATATGTTTCTTCTCTAGGGATTTCTCTGTGGTTTTGTGATATAAACATAGAATAATGTACATAAAAAATATAAATATTTATATTCTGATATTATGCAAGGGTATCCGTTAAAATACATCTATCAATCCATGGCGAACATATAAATTGTGTATGTATTCATTTTCACACATGTTTTTTTCTATTGTGTATACAAAGATATTTTAAAGTAATATTACACCAGTTTTGGGTGAAGAAATTTGTTCCCTGAAAATTCAATTTAGAATACGGCGGTACCTTTACTAAGCTATTCATGCATGTTTCAAGTCGAAATATGTTCCCAACAATTAGAAATCTGCAAATCCGTGTGCATGTATATTGTCCTCGCCATTGTTGTGGAGACTGATTAACTTTCGGTTGTTTTGTTCTGATGATTGCCGATCATGACCTCATGACGAAAAAATAAACAATCATGGATGCTGAGGTAAGCACGCACACATTCCTGACAATGATTATTGAGGAATCTGTCTGTTTCATGTCGTGTGAACCATTTTTTGGGGTGCAATTATTCTTATGTGGTACACACGGAATATATGTTTACTTGCATCCGACATTGTTTTCATCAACTGAACAGTGCGCATGAGCGATAATCTCCCCGAAAGAGTTCAAATCTTGGGTCACGCGCATATCATTTGCATTACTGTAGAGGAAAACAGAATTATCTGCTCTTAAAATCTGCTTTTGAGCGGATTTTTTATGTTATGCAGTTGACTTTAGTTAAATTAAGTGACATATTAAGTGAAAATATTTAATCCAAAAATTCCACGATATTTGCCATTCATATTACTTTGAAGGGATATTATCTGCCAAAATCGTAAATTTTTGTTACCCATAAAAACTATCAGATATTATTGATGTCTTAATAAAACGTGTTTCTGTAACTTATAAATGTTATGAAATGTACGCGAATCGGGGAAAAAAGGTGCAACTGCTCGTGTTTTGAGATCGATCAAGAAATGGACGCCATCTTATTAATTATCGGCATTGTTTACGGAGTTTGCCGAATCGTCATTAAATCAGTACAACAATGCACATATTTCTTATTTTCTGTGAATCTGCTTTTAGTCGGCGTTAATTACGGACAAAGAACCATGCAAGTTTGCAGTTAATAAGCGACAAAATACAAATTATTCATTTTTTCCTGTTACTATTAAGGTCAGTTGTATACGGAGATAGCGAGGTCAAATTATTTGCTTGCAAGGAAATAATAAATCGATGGTAATTTTCGTTCTCAAAAGGCGAAAAGTGGTACGATAAGCTGCTTAATGTGAAATATTTACCTTTATTTCATCATTTTAAAGCTATTTACCAATTTCCAAAAACATATAATTGTTTTGGTCAAAATCGTAGCTAATGCCTCTTTAACTAGTAAGTATATATTTTCACAATTAGTGGCATACTATTTATTTTCACATGAATTCAAAGCAAAAATCAAATTATAAAAACTCTTTTTGAAATTTTGAAAAGTGAAGGGTCGGATTAATTATTCTTTGTATCTTTCAGGTAAAGATATTTTTTCTATAACCTTTGACGACAGAAATTACACCCCCCCCCCCCCCCACCCCGAAAAAAGGGCGTTCCTATAGTTATTGTAGTCTTTGACTATTTGAAAACATTGTGGTCGATAAGGCACTATATAACAAGCAGGATACGACTACAAAATCCTTTGTAATTGGAACAATTATATCTTCAATTTATAAAGAACAAGAACACTATACTATTTTTTAAACAAGAACATTATATTATTTTTAAGCTTCCAAACTTTATATTTCTAGGTGTATTAATTGATAAAATATGGCTACGAAAACAACAAACCCGTTACAAGCCAAAAGGAGGATACTGAGAGAAAAATGGCTGTAGTTAAACAACGGAATGGTACACGTGTTAAGGCAGATATAGACAACAGTTCATCAACAAAATCTCATCTGAAGAATAAGAATAGGAATACTGCTGGTGGCAAAAAAGTGGTAGACAAAGACGAAGACGAAGACCAAGACCAAGACCAAGACCAAGACCAAGACCAAGACGAATACCAAGACGAATACCAAGACCAAGACCAAGACCAAGACCAAGACCAAGACCAAGACCAAGACGAATACCAAGACCAAGACCAAGACCAAGACCAAGACGAATACCAAGACCAAGACGAATACCAAGACCAAGACCAAG